>OV656824.1:18902500-20152500 GCA_927399485.1 Calamotropha paludella | reverse complement strand
ATGGGCTTTCCGTTTTAACTGCTAAAGGATCCTTTCTTTCTTTCATACAACTGAGGCTAAATATGTACCTACGCTTTAAAGATACCAAAAAATTGTACTTAAATAAAAATATTTATTTATTTTTAAATACATTTGTATCACTAACAACAATCGTACAAAAATATACATTATAGCAACAAATATTTTTTTAGCTGGCAAGCACCTATTTTTTGATTTTGATGCGTTTTGTAGCCTTAAGTTTATCTGCAACACACTGCTTTATGAATTCATCTGTTTTTAATAAAAACAGAAAGAACAAGAGTAAAAATAGATTTTCTTGCGAATAATTTATTGCGAATCATTCTAAGCGTTTAATTATCTCAACAACTTACAGAAATTACTAAAATATCGTATTTCAGAGCCGTGAAAAACTTTAAAAAATCTGACTGACTGTCACATCAGAAAATAAAGAAGTCTTATAAACACTCCGTTTCGGTATTTTGCTATTTCTGGGAATGCTATTAATGCGTGGTGTTTATTTCATTGTAAATCGGCTGTTTTTTTCTGGATTTACGTTTCACGTAGGTACTCTAATGACTTGGCTGTATTAACTTGGACTGACATCTTCGTCATTTGGCTGCTGTTAATGACTCTTGGCGAGAATCCAAGAGTAACCTGTGCTTACCTTCTGGATTCTTATTCAAAGGGTTTATTTTATTAGAATTGTGTTAGACCTATAAGGTGTAGGTAACGAAGATATTAAATAAAAAAGTTATTTAAAAAAATATGGTTTTATTTAAAAAAATCTGGAAAACATCCTATGGCTCGTGACTCACTATAACTTAAACAATTTGATTAACAATGCGATTTTAAAACTGTTTTATTTCTAATAGGACGGTACGACATTCTCTAAGTTTTATTAGGACATAACTTTCGTAATTCTAGATATGGTAGTTGGATAAAGATTGATTAAGTCTTTATATTTTTTCTACAGAGATATTGCACGATAAGAAACAGTCTGATCCTAAATTGGTTTTAATTTCTGGTACATGGAAAAGGTTATGACTATCAGATCACGGCAATTTTCGTGAAACATTAAAATCTAGTTTGCCAAGCAGTTCAGAACAATCTTTTCAGCCTGTGACATGTTTTCAAAAAAATACCAGATCAATAACCTTCCTACGTGCCTCAAACGTTATTGGAACTTGAAATTAAAATATTAACAGTCGCGTCTCAGTATATCTATGAAAACATTATGTATGTACGTACACACTATGAAACTTTTATGAAAAAGAGTGATATTCATCATATTCGAAACAATAATAAAATTGCTGTTTCATGGCTTCAAAAAACAAGAGTCTCATTTTTGTGTAGAGGTTTGAATTTTTATAACCAAATTCCACACAAACTGACTGAACTACCCTTTATAAAAATTTGAAAGGTAGTTAAAAACGCCCTCATGAACAAAGGCTATTACCATATCGGAGATTATTTAAAAGACAAAAATGACAAAATGACAATTGTGTAAAATTCGTAGGTAGTACGAGAAAAGTTTACTTAAATTTAACAAATAAAATAAGGTCGAAAAAAAAGCCCTTCCCATGTTTCTAGCGACTTCTCCTTGGTACAAGGTCTCCCGACGTAAGACTTACGAGCACGAAGCAATTGCATAGCGTTGATATTTCTTATCGTTATAGTTGGTCTTATCGTTGGTAGGAAGGTTTCTTACGCACCTCCAAAGTTACCATTTTAAAGTAGACTGGGCCAATCTATCCTCATAAGATTCAAGATTTTTCGTTAATTTGTAGAATACGTTGGTAATGATGCCGCGTTCCACCTGCTTGGGATGCCATTATAAAAAAAAATATTTATATCTCCACTTATTGCAACACTTAGTGATGTAGTTAGCTCTTTTTGCAAATAATAAAAGTAAGATGGAGGTCGGTTCGTCAGTAATTCTCGGAAGGGCCTCCCAATTTAGAACTGGTGGTTGACTTAATAATGAACACTGTAATCGTAGTGAGAATTAAATAACCAAATAAAATTCAAAACGAAACAATTTTGATTTATATAAATTTTAACATTTTGCCTGACTAAAATATTGTGAAGGTAGTAGAAAATATCCGACATTGCCTTAGTCATCATGTGAAACGTCAGGAAGAAAAGATTTGTTTTATTTAAATGATGTTGATGTAAGTTCTTTATTGAAATTGGTATTAAATCGTTGACTACGTACAGTAAGACGTGAACCTGGAAGATATTTCGTATGTAAATTTATGCTTAATCCGCGCAGTTCCTTGGCGTCGGATGATATATTTAGGTGTCCTACTTTCCTCGTTTGCTTTCTGTAGCCCAATTTGCTTGTCATTATTCAGTCTTGTAACAAGGTAAGGAAACTCTTAGGTCGTGGGGATTTTTGGACTTACTCTGCTAATATTAGTAATGCGATATTATTTTGTTGTTTTTTTTAGAAAAAATGGAATTATCAGAACGATAGTTGGTCCATTGGAGACAGTCTTGTAGTCTAGGCTGCCAGTTTTTTGGACCTCTTCTGAATTCTTGCAGCTCCATAAGACTTGTACAATCTGTTACTACTAATCTGTTAAAACTTATGCGCGTTTGTATAGTTTCAACTTATCGTTGACACAAAAGTACAAGTCTTACACTTCTTTTCAGACTTCACACGTTCATTTTAGACACTTTAAATAAGCCGTAGTGTATAATGTCGATGAAGTTAATTATTTATCTATTTATTTCGAGATGCGACATAAACGTTGACGAAAGTTTGTAGCAATGGTAGTGATCCTGCCTTTCACATCGCTTTTGTGATGAACACAAGCATTTGTATCTGAATCATGGGAATTTATGCATATTTCTATAAATATTTCATCTGTTTGTATATTTATATGTATGTTTATCCGTCACCTTAGTATCCATTACACAAGCCTTACAGTGCTTACTTTGCGCTAGGCTAATTGGTGCGAATGTCAAAGAATATTATTATATAAAAATATATTTAATATTTATAGATACATCTATAAATATCCAAGACTCAAGTACAAATGGTCTTCATCATACCAACATCTGCTCCTTCCGGGACTCGAACCCAGGACAATCGGTGCGAAAGACAGGAACGCTACCGTTGCACCAAACTGTCGTTACCTTTCTTAAGCTAGGCTATGTCAATGTTAGAAATATTATGACTGTTAAATGTAGCTCCATCTTTTTGTTATTAATTTACCACCGCGGTATACCACATCCTTATCAATAGTAAGTCTTTGTCTGGATATCCTCAATTTCATACTTACAATATTCTACACCTAGCAGAGCATCCCTGAAGTACCTCCTTGCCACTTCTTCGCTGAGTGGATTGTCAGTAGGGATGTCTATAACTGGGCCACCTTCTAGCAGCTGGAATACCAGGTACAGCTGGTCTTCCGCTGGATCGTCTAAAACCTGCAAATAGGCTTATATTATCCGTGGTTTATATAGCTACTAAAGGTCAACCGCTTAAATGAGTCTTCGCCCGTGGGGTACAGGGGCGCGGGGGTATGGCGCCCCCTTTTCCTCGCACCCATCAGAGCCCTCTGGTGGAGTCTATCCAGCTCTTTACTTTAGTCAGAGGAGTGAACAGCTTTCTTTCTATTATTTTGAATGGGGTCGTTCTTGATCCCAAACAAGCCAGGTGGCTAAGACAGGATCCACGATGGAACGAGCTAACCCAGAAGGTGCCTATTCACCCTGGCTTTGAAAATGGACGGGTTATAAGCAATTGGAAATACAGATGCAGGGAGGGAGTTACACTTCTTTGCTGTGCGCATTATAAATGATGTTGGGAAGCACTTGGTAGAACAGGTAGGAATAGGTCACAGTGCGTCTGGATGTCCGATGGAAAAAGAGAGATGAGCATATGCAGCTCCTGAGCACGCTCTCCAATGTACATTCTGTTTTAAAGATGTGCCTCACCTCAACTAATTTGACGACGTTCGGATGGTCCAGTTTCTTAAGTACGGCTATTTCCCTGTACACCCGCTGTAGGGGGTCCGGAGGTGGACCCCGGGGCCCTGTGCGTGGGGGGGCCCTACCGAATAGTCCCGCGCGCCGCATTAGCTTGCGTTTCGACAGGATTTTCATCGCCTGTGGAAGTATTTCATAATATTTGTTCAATGACGCATGACAGAACCGTGCAGATTAATATATCGAAGGTTCAAATTTTTTGAAGGTTTATTGGGTAGATACCAAAAATATTAGGTTAAGCGCGGCTTAGCTTGCCTTGACGTAGATTACCGGATTGAAATTCACATTAATATCCTTCAGAAACAGTACTTGTTTTCGGGATGAGAAGTACTCTATATTCTTAACTACTAATACTATGATGATCGGTTGAGTAGTTAAGGCGGGAAAGTGTAACAAACAAATCACTTTAGTATTTATAATATTTATAAGGATTATATCGAGAGCCTGTTGAGATATTGAAACTCCTATTATCTACAAATAAAGAAGACATGCAAGTCATTGAATCTGTAGTTGTTAGCTTCTGTCAAACCAGAGCCATACCTATTTTCACGGCCTCACGATTTCTTCGTCTGTAGGGAAAGCCTATACCCAATAGTTTACTATTTGTAGGCTGACGAACATGTAAAGTCTAGTTTAAAGATTATTGACTACTTAGTTTTTATACTTCCGTGCCTATCATACATTTAAATAATTCCGCTTTTATCGATATAATTACGCATTTCATTTAGTTTTTTATATTTAATCCTGGCGTCACTCACATCCATACTAATATTATAAATGGGAAAGTGTGTCTGTCTGTTTGTCTTTTTTTCACGGCAAAACGGAGCGACGAATTGACGTGATTTTTTAAGTGGAGATAATTGAAGGGATGGGGAGTAACATAGGCTACTTTTTACCCCTTTCTGACCCCCCACTTCCCAAAAATGGGGGGTGGAAGTTTGTATGGAGCATTCCGCAATTTTCAAGGTAGAAAGCTAAAAATTGGTATGCTGACTATTTATGACTACCAAAAAAATCGCCCATCATTTTTTTTAAATCTGCACCCAACCCCTAACCTAACCTAACCTAACCCAACCCAGAGAGGGGGTGAAATTTTATATAAGACCCTTCGCAGTTTTCAAGGCAGGAGCTAAAATCGGCACACAGACTCTTTGTTACTAACGAAAATACCTGCCATTTTTAAGAAATCCTCCCCCAGCCCCTAAAATAGGGGATGGAAATGTGTGTGAGACTCCGCAAAATTAGTACAGGTTCTTTAATACAAACGAATAATAAAATAATTTAATTAAAACGAATTAAATAAAACAATATTAAAAACATTAAATCTTACCATAAATCAATCAGCTTTTGAGAAAATAAACATTATAAACATAAATAAGTGTAACTCATGGATTCCGATAGATGGCGCTGATATGTTTATTGTATATTATGTTCGCGATAGGTTTAATTGTTTAGTTCAAAAATTAATAACAGATGGCAGTGTTGAAATAAAATAACTAACGTGTAAAATTCTGTTCCGAGTTCTCTTCTGTGTTCAGGAAAGGGGAACAGTGCTACCCCGAATTTAACGCGAGCGAAGCCGCGGGCAAAAGCTAGTGATGTAATAAAAACGTCAGAATTAAATATATTATACAATAAAAATGCGCAACTCATCCCGTAAAAGTAGTTTTATTTAGGTTATTAATTAATGTTTTCCAACTAGTTCATAGTAGACCTTAAAAAACTTTAACTTACTTCCGTAAAAAACAAGCAAAGTACATTTATTTATTTATTCACTGTAATGCATGGTACATATTAATTTATTACAAAGTAGATTTATTTAATGTAATTTCTAATATTAATTAAATTGCAATATCATCCTTATATAAATGTAATAAAGGAAAAAAAATCAATATCAAACAAAAAGGAAATAAAAATCGCATTATGGCAACGCCTGTCCGCCCACAAACAAATGCAGATAACGCAGAATCCAAAACCTTGCACCTTCACCAACTACTTTAATTTTTTTAAAAGAAAAATACTAGAAAACGATTCTGCTGACACTTTATTCTCAGATGGGAAACGAGTTGATTTTTTCAAGTAAAATATTAGATACCATTGAAAATCAAAAAAACAAAAAAACAAAAATCATTATACTCTACACGTGTTTTGTTACCACACGGAATACATCAGGAGTAGTTAGACCATGCAATGTCGAGTCGAGTACTGAGACAGTCTATAAAATGATATATAAAATAATTAAGAAATACAAATGTCATTTTATTAAAACCGAATTTGAAACAGAAAAAATTGAATTTATTTATTTGAAAAGAATGGCAAATTACTCACGTAATGGGTATCGTCTTCTTCGTTGTAAGCTAGCTTGACGATGCCGTATGAACCCTGGAAGAAAAAAAGACATGAAAACCCTCGCATCAGTAAAAATTCTATCCATTTCATCATACTATCATCATCAACGTCCACTGCTGGACAGAAGCAGTGGACGTACAGTCCTTTTGCCATAATCTCCGAGCTTAGCAGACGGGTTGAAGATTGAAGTAGAAGACCATAATTTAGAAAGTGCTGCGACCAATTTTATGGTGTAAGGGAAGACAACAAGCGTTAATCTAACGATAAAAAAGAAACTGCTATGAACTTATTATGTTTTAGTTAAGTACTTAATTGCTACATTTTTATATGTAATGTTTTTACTAGAAACAATCAATTTGTGACAGGAATCAGTCGGGACTTGAACCCACAGCTTCTAGCTATGCCTTCGAGTGTTCTTAGATTCAGCTTAACAAACACTTAGAAGAACTTAACGGGTTTGTAAAGGAATTTTGGTAAAAAAGTTTCATAAGATAAGATAAGAGAAAATCTATGATGCATAAAATGAACGATGTTATAAGAGAACGGTGTGGTGTGGAAGAAGACATAGTGATAAAATATAGAAAAAGGGATGTCTAGATGATTTTGACATGTAGAGAGGGTGGACGACAGAAGATTGACAAGTTTTTGAGGCAGATGTGTACGGGTAAGTAGGTAAAGGCAGATCAAAGTAAACCAGAGACAAAATAGGAGATGTCCCGAAAAAGGCCAGGTCAAAAGCACCCTTAACCAGTGATCTTATATAAAAGGTCTGATGAGAGTTGAAGACGCGAGAGAAGGCGCAATTGTAAGAATGTATTAAAATCTAGAGACTTTTCGTCTCTTACAAATAGTATTAATTATATTGTAATATCATCCTTATATAAATGCCATAAAGGTAAAAATTTCAATATCAAACAAAAAGGAAATAAAAATCGTAAAAATAAAATTTTCGTGCTATTAAACTAAGTACTGGTATGAACTTGAACTTTTAAACAATGACAATGCGCCGTAAACGTTTGATAAAATCTTGCACACGCGGAGTAGGCAATAATTACTAGCAGACGACGCGAAAGGTCATGGCTGCTTTATCGCAGACTATTTTATATTCAAAACAGGTAGAAGATATTAATAAATGTATGTAGTTTTATTAACTATCGCAATCTATAAAAATAGACACGTTAAATAAATAACGAAATAATTAGTTTCTTTGTCAGGATATGGAAAAATACAAGTTTTATACACAATGTTAAATGACCTGTCGAATTTGTTCACAAAATATTCAAAATTGCAATTATCCCATTTAAGTTATAGAATATCACTTAAAATCTAAAGTCACAGTGGTTTGTGTGTTTGTCTGTCCGCTATTTTTTCTATTATATCAATAACTTAACATAGCAACGCATTAATCGCAAGTAGTTCGTCTACCGGACGCTAGATGGCGCTAACAGAAAAATATTTAATAATAGAAATATTTAAAGAATTTTGTCCACCCGTGCGAAGCCGGGACGGGCCGCTAGTCTATAATCTAAGATCACGGTGGTTTGTGTGTTTGTCTGTCGGCTCTTTTTCCATTGTATCAATAACGTTACCATAGCAACGCGTTAACAGCAAGTAGTTCGTCTACCGGACGCTAGATGGCGCTAACGGAAAAATATTTAACAATAGAATAAATTAAAAGAATTTTGTCCACCCGTGCGAAGCCGGGACGGGCCGCTAGTTATTATCGATTAAGGATTGAATTGTTATTACTTATACAACTGTCAAATGTTATAATAAATTTTAAATGAGAAAAACTATTACATCGATTTCGGTTGTATTTTTATAAGTCCAGAGAATGGCCAAAAGTCGCAATTACAATATATTAATAACTCTATTTGTTGCCCGCGTCTTTGTTCATTTGGGATCGATGCTTACGGGACCATATTGGGTTGTACAAATTTAAAAACCGGCCAAGTGCGAGTCGGACTAGCGCACGAAGGGTTCCGTACAAACTTTTAGTTAAGTAAAAACATCACGTTTGTTGTATGGGAGCCCCCCTTAAATATTTATTTAATTTAAATTTTATTATTATAGTAAAAATACAACTGAGTATTTTATGAATATTTCAGTGCCTACCTTTTTCTATTATTGATATCAAGCAAAAAAGGGCAAAAAATCACGTTTGTTGTATGGGAGCCCCCCTTAAATATTTATTTCATTTTGTTTTTAGTATTTGTTGTTATAGCGGCATCAGAAAAACATAATTTGTGAAAATTTCAACTGTCTAGCTATCGCGGTTCTTGAGATACAGCCTGGTGACAGACAGACGGACGGATAGACAGCGAAGTCTTAGTAATAGGGTCCTGTTTTTACCCTTTGGGTACGGAACCCTAAAAGCATAATTTTAGAACGCATTATTTGGGATAATTTGAAAAAGCTTGCTGGCTGGTAATTAATAAAAAAATACCTGCCCTGCAATGTATGTCAAATTTTTCCTTAAATTAATATGCCAAATGACTTTACGTCAATTGAAATTATGGGTTATGAATCAATGGCTCCCAATGCTTACGTATGACTGTTCCTGTGATTTTCCTTAGATTTTAGACCATCACCATCACATATTCATTGAAGTCGGTTCATCTGTCAAATTAACAAACAAAGTTCCTTTTGCATTTATTATCATAGTATTCGTATATGTTTTTTTAAACTAGAAACTCATATGGCAATTCCATATTGAGCTGGTTCTAGACAATAAGGATTTGCAAACAAAAGATTTGAATTACAGGTCAACGGTCATACACAATCGTTCTTACCGTCTGCGCCAAGAAGACAAATGTATTCCTTTTCAATATTTATCACCATTGATATCAAATGAGAAAGCTCATTATTTTTGGACTCAGTTGTCTCCAGTGGCCACAAAAGGAATGTTATTATGTTTGCGGTACATTCTTGACATGGGTTATAATGATAAGAAGCGTTGTTTCTATAAATAGATGAAATAGGACCTTTTGATTGAGGCTGCTTTTAGTTATTTGGTTTTAAAGATCTTAAAGAAGAACTGTTTTGGTTTTGACGAATGTTTGGTGCAACGGTGGCTATCCTGCCTTTCGCACCGATGGTCATTGTTTTGAATCCCTGAAGGGGCAGATGTTTGTGTGACGAATACGAGTATTTGTACCTGAGACATGGATCTTGAAATATATTTCTATAAATATAATACATGAATATTTATATATAACTAGTGGACCCGACAGACGTTGTCCTGCCTGTTATTTTTGCAGTATAGATAAATAACCTAGATACCGTCTGCAGCGCCATCTGCCGGACTGATTTGTGAATCTAAACCATTCTCAGATCCCCTTGAACACACACAAAAAAATTCATACAAATCGGTCCAGCCGTTTAGGAGGAGTTCAGTGACATACACACTCACAGAAGAATTATATATATAAAGATATGTATCGTTACCCTAGTATCCATAACACAAGCCTTACCCTTACAGTGCTTGCTTTGGGTTAGGCTAATTGGTGTGATTGTAACAAATATTATAATTATTGTTATTTTAACTGTAGATTAAAAAACAAGATGGTCATAGCTTAAAAAGATTTTAGTTCTATTTTAATTTTAATGGGTTCGCTTTTGATCAAGTCTCGGAGCTAAAACAGGATCGGCGTTGGAGCGAACTAACTCAGAAGGTACCTATTCACCTTGGATTTGAAAACGGATGGGTTATGAGCATCCGGAAATACAAACGCAAGGAGGGAGTTCCACTCCTTTGCTGTGTGTATTATAAAAGATGTTGAGTAGCGCTTGGTGAGTAGAAAGGAATAGCAACCAAGAAAATGGGAGCTTGTAGTGCGTCTGTATATCCGATGGGGGAGAAGAAGGGGGAGAGCAGTATTAGCTCATGCAGCTTCTTCTTAAGTTATTTTGATGGAGAGGTCAAACTTAAAAAGTCATTATTCAAATATCAACAATACTTCTTCGAATAAATACCAAAACCAATAAAAGTATGAATATAAATTAAATATTTGACCGATGTGACCGAATAGATTAATCAAATAAAAGAATACAGTAAATAAAATTGTAAGGTCATCCCAAATTCAAAGTTTAGCTCTTTTGTGTCTAAATATTTTGAGCGATACCATTGTACTTTTTAGAACACTGGTAATTTTAGCGTACCCAGACACGACCGATAATAAGACCGATTTAATAATCGATTATTTTTATCGATTTCATGATTGTCTTAACGATCGCGTCCGACTGTATACAAGTCCTGACGTGCACTTTTTTATAGAGCTATCTTCTGCTAGACCAAGCTACATGGTTTTAAAACGTGTGTCAGATAGCTGATAAAAGTCGATGAAAAAATCATTCGAATTGTCGGTCGTGTAGCAAACCTGTCACATTTTTAATCTATAATCTAAGATCACAAATTTCTTGTTTGCCTGTCCGCTCTTTTTTCCGCTCTTTTTCCATTGTAATATTGTAAATATTGAAAAATATTTAATAATAGAAAAAAAATAAAGGATTTTGTCCACCCGTGCGAAGCCGCGACGGGCCGCTAGTTTGATTATTATTTTTACAAAATAAAAATAAAACTATTTTTCAAAATTTCCGACGCCTGTTATCATCATAAGCATCAGCAAATTTTTAAGTTATTGACACGACAGCAAGGATGTCCAGATGCACTTGAACTACGTATAGGTAAACCCAAGGAGTTGGATCGCGTAGCTGTTAGCACGTACTTGGCCTATGATTGCAGAGGTGAAGTAAGTTAAGCAACAATATGATGATTAAAATTTTACTCCGTGTCTTGGAAGGTATGACAAGCTGTCAGTCCCTGCTGCATCTGTAGCCGTTAACACCCATCACACTGGGGTAGTTATGGTCAATTCTTTTTCAAATAGAATAACTTATTTTTGCATAAAACATGTGTAATAAGTGCACATGTTTTGCTGATTACACGAATACTTTACAAAAAAAAATCAAGATATAAATTTTACGAGTTAAAAATAAGTTGATGTCATGAGATAAATTTACAATTATAGACTAAAGTTTTTTCATAAATAGAGAGAACTTGTACGTTGAAATATGTATTGATTGTAATATGTCTTTAATTTTGTTAATTTAGCGTCCAACTTAATTATATTTACACAGTGTTATGCGCAATATCAAGTGTTCAGTCATCTTATAATACTAGGCGATGCAGTCGCTAAGCATAAAGCTACGCTAGCACCATATATTGGAGCGAAGCGTAATACCTAAACAAAGAAAAAAAAAATCAAAATTCGGGCTCCGTCACCATCTGGTCCTAAGCCTGTTGATTCGATTCCATACAAAAAATATTAAAATCTGTTAAGAACTCTGGAAGTTATGGCGTAACAGACATTGCGCCATTGAAGCTGATCCATGGGAACTTCACTCACTTCGTTCGCTCCGCTCCAATATATCAATAATTTATATATTTCTGTATCATTTATCAACAGGCATGGGAATTCACCCCACAGAACCAGTGCCTCTCTTGTTACTGATGATGGAACGAGACGCCCCGATTTGAGCACGGTCCGTTAATTCAAATGCCTAAAACAGTTGCAATATCTCACCTGCCCGATGGGTTCCAGGAGTCGGTATTGGTTGAGTTGCACGTACCCCGGAGCCTGGGCGAGAGACACTCGCCTTGACTCGCGGGGCGCCCTCCGTGGCCTCGGCGAGGTGTGACCGCACTCCGCTGATTTCGCCGCGTGTGATCGTAGCAGGTTCGTCCGATCGCCCGTCGGAAGGGTTGATAATCTGTCATGAAAATAGTTTTGTTTAAGCAATAATGTAATGAAAATAACTTTAAGCGATGTTTTGAATCGTCCAACATTTTTACCTACCATCCATTCAGGACGTCTTTTAACTGAAAAGAAGAATGGACGCAAGAAACTTGTCACCTTTAACAGAAGTAACGACATTTATCACAATAATAGTAGTAGCTTCCATTACATCTTTGATTTAAAAAAAGTCAACAATTATATGTTTTAAATAAGCGAATGAATGAAAATAACTTATTCAAATCCACTTAAAAAATACAACGGGCTGCACTCCGGGAGGGCTGGCAGAAGTGAAAGCATGAATATTAACGTTGTGCATTTTTGATATTTAAGAATGGTTAGGGAATAATTTCGCACGAATTGCTTAAATTATAAGTGTAAAAGTATTATTATTTATGTGGTGAAATACAGTATTCATTTCTTGCGCTATCTTACACAAACATGACAACAAACAGACACGCACACTCGCTCAAGCGCCCTGCGCCGCTTAAACGAAACAGCAGTGCTGTAGAAAAAGTTATATTAAGCATTTAAAAATGCCAATTCCTCTTAATATAGAAAATATGTCTGTACAAAGTTCGTTCAAGATAGATTTCGACGTATTTGTGGCTTACTGGGTCGTTATTCTGGCAATTGACTGGTGAACTTACACCTTCGAGAAAATAGTTAATATTATAGATGAAATATGTAAAGTAAAAAATGCTCACCCGAGGTGAGCCTTTACTTAATCTATAATATAATTTATTCTGTCATAAAAAAATATTGAACCCTGATATCAAACATTATTTGGGTAGCTATTACATAAATTGGTTTTATAGACATAATATTTTTTTTAGTAATTAATAATATTTTGCTATGTTTTGGCGTGAGCCCACTCGTAACACAGGCATTGACGACTGGTGAGTGCAACGCTAGCAATTCTGCCTTTCACACCAATAGTCCTCTGTTCCAGTCCCGGAAGGGATGTGTGTGTGATGAATACAAGCATTTGTACCTAAGTCATGGGTATTTATATATATTTCTATAAATATAACTTTCTATGTATTTGTTACCCTAGTACCCATAACACATGCCTTATAGTGCTTACTTTGGATTAGGATATTTGGGGTAAATGAAAGAAATTTTATTATTATTATATTATTTTTTTTGAAAATTTTATGGGAAAAGCTGACTTTAAAATTTCGTAAAAAATAGATAAAAAGGACTTGCTAAAAATAGATGATGTTGCTGTTTATCTTGTGGATTCCTGAATGCTGTATTGACTCAATTTAGTTTGTGCATATCTTCAATTCAGTACGTACTTAATTAGATAGCTTTATAAACTTTTTTAAAATAAATTTGCTGACCCGGTCACGCCTTGCTGTATTCCTTATTATCCTTATAAACTATCCTTTGTCCATAGTTGGAAAAAAAAAATCTAAATTAGTTGAGTGGTTTCGGAGGTCATTGCGGTCAAACACTGTGACGGGGAATTTTTAGATATAAAGATAAGCGGACACTTGACCACTATCTCGGCTGATGGTAAGCGACGATGCGATCGAGGATGTGACGTACTTGCTACGAATAAAAGATTTCTATTTACTCGTGACTTGAAGACCCTTAAATTGTATTTGTCAGGAAACACAGACTCAAGCAAAGGACGCTTTAGCGGTACGTATCACAAAATTAGTACCAAAACGCTTAGTGCGACTCTTTGGTATGTCAACCATATAATGGGGGCGCCTATTTGTAAGTCTGATTGTCCGATGAAAACATGGAAACGGTGGAATATGGTTGTGCAATTCTGCTGTACTTTTCTTTCCTTTATTCTTTATTTTAACTATTATACAGGGATATCTAAAAGGGTGTTAAGTGTCCGTATCGGTTTTAAAACTGTAACAACAACTGTTACATTTTGATGTATAAATTGAATGATCACACGCCAAAGGAGATAAATGATAAAGCTTGAAATTACTTAAAATAACTTTTTATGCGTAATGAATGTGATGAGTCGCGAGTTGAATGTAGACTGACTGAATTATGTTGAAAATGATGACTTTAAACAAATTAAACGTAGGTCGTCGCGTAGATCGTACACAGCTAGTTATTCTTAGAATATGAAAATTATTATATTATTATTTTTAAAATGTTATATAATATTTTATATATAATAATTAGAAGTGTTGAATTTTTCTGTAAAGACATGCTTTGTACACGTGTCATCCAAAATAAGCTTTTCATTGTAATGTGTAACTGTGTCGCTGACGAATCTGTTTCAATAAATAAATAAATAAAATGAAAACGATATATTTTACTTAAAACTATTGTGGATAAGGTAAAGGTTGATATCTCCCTTTAAGCTTATAAAATCTGTGTTGGGAGGCATCGCTCTTCCGTAATGTTACAATTATAAAAGATAATTATAAAATACAAATTGTCTTACCATTACAAAAATTAAAAATTACAAATTGTCAAAGTGCCAAAAAAGTGTGCACGCGTGTGTGTGTGTGTATGTGTGCTTGTACGTGTGTTTGTAAGTATATGTGTGTGTGTGTACGATTTTTGTTTACTGATGGTTAATAGTTTTTGTAAGAAAGTAGAATAGTCCCTAAAAATCGTACTTCATCATGATATTAAACCATTTTGAAATAATTGGAGAAATTCGACAACCTGAATCCTGATATATTGTGAAATTCTCAAATAACTTCACAGTCTATTGAGAAAGGTATTTATTTATGCCCTAGATATAACCGCCTCGTAAATTTGATATGAGGCCTGAGGTCTGTAGTTCATGAATCTGTAAGTACCATTTTCTATTTATATACTAAGAAGATCTTCATAAATAAAACACATTATGATAATCAGGGTTATGTCAACATGAGATTTGGAGAAGCGAATATGGAGATAGCATTCCATGTTTTTTTGGCATTATTAGTTATAAGTATATTTTTTATCAAGTTTACGGAGACTGTGATAGATCTTTAGGTTTTATAAGAAATTAACTTTTGCGGTTATTTGTTGTTATAATAATAAATACTTTGTGACGGGGTGCAGCCGGGAGAAATAAAAGCACTCAAGGTCACTTGTTTTTGTATTTAAGGAATTAAGGCACAAAATAGTGCCTTAAAGAAACTTATAGACTTATAAACAGGAACTCGTGGTACAGAATACATATACAGGAAAACTTGTGAATTATGCTTATGAGCTTATTATACTTGTGAGTAAATATATTTAAATAATTACTATCGGTGAGTCAACCGCTCTACGCGCTGACTCTGGTAAGAATAAACTTGGAGAACAAAACAAATAAAAAGAGACAGACAGTAAATTTAAAATAGGAAACCAAGAGAAAAGAAAATATGAGAAATGGCCAGAGAAGAGCGCAATGCAAGCAACGAGTCGCCAATATAGCTATGGCGCCTCGTTATAACTTTATCTGTTTTTATAATAATAAATGATAATAAAAGTATTTTTTGAAACCTTTATCTTGTATTATTTGTTCTGTACACGTATGGTTTCTCAATCTCATTTTTTATAAAATAGATAGTTCTAAACTCTGGAATGTTCCTTATATCTAAAAAACAAAATGAACGAGAATTTATCACAAAAATACTCGATACTACGGACGGGCTCATCCGCAACATAATGTCCTAGTAAAACCTCTAATACTGTCAGCCCCATCACAAGCAGCTTCGGGGACAGATTAAACGTGCGGGTGTTCGTCGCTAGGGTTGGCAGAGTGGTCAATTTTCGGATATAAATAAAAAAATAAAAAATAACTTTATTCAAATGCACTTAAAATAAGTTGTTTTTAATCGTCTAACCTTTTTTACCCATTCAGGACGTCTTTTAACTGTCAAGAAGAATGGGCGCAAGAAACACGTCAGCTTTAACAGAAGTAACGATATTAACAATATTATACGTCGTTACGTATTCCTGTCACGTTATGTATTCCTGTCACCTTCAAAAATAGTAATGCACTATTTTTAAAGGTGACATATCTATGTACTATATTTTATTTTATTGCATTCTCGATGCTATATTTCTATAAGATAACACGCGAAGAAAATACGCATGTAAAAAACGACCACACCTCCTACCTGAGGGCTCGGATGCGTGGTCGTTTTTTACATCTGACATATCTATAATAAAATATCTGTTTTGATAAGAAACAACTTTCATTTCGAACAGAAATTAAATATATTATTTGAAAAATATTACTATACACTCAACGAATTTCTGACAGATAAAGATTTATGAATAATATTTTGAGTGCATGAATGTTCTTTAGATTAATTTTAAATTACTTTTATTTTAATGGCATGAATTGATCTATTTCTATTTTTTTTTTGACATTTTCTATTGTATTGTATGCTTCCATGGCAGGATATAGCTGAACAATTAAATTGTATACCAACTTTATGTAAGTACATATGTTTCACAATTAACGACGTGATTATGATTATAGTAAGGCCCCTAGGCCCCTAGGCGTATTTTAAACGTGCAGACGACGCGCATATATGCGTAGAACTGCAATACAAACGCGCTGTAGCTAGGGATGATCGATATTCATCGATGTTGAATAAACATCGATGTTTAACTATAAAACATCGATGTTTTAACATCGATGGGTTGACTTCGATATCATCGAAACATCGATGTTACCTGAATAAAATATCGAAACTTCAATTATTCTTTTGGGCGCGGTCTAGCGTGCAATAGGTGTACTAGCTTCAACTAAATATAGCATAGTCATTAGCAGATGACTATCAAGTTTCAACTATTTTCCACTAGATCACACTGATCAAAATAATCGGAGTAAGCCTACAGCCGTACGAATAAGTTTGTTTTAATTTCTCAAGATATTAAAAAAAAACTGTCACTGTCACCCACTTGATGAGTAAGGTGTTGATTTATGAGTAAACTTGTGAACCGTAAGCAAATTCGATTTACTATTGATTTTATAAATAATGAAACTTTACATTTATGGAAGGCACTAGAATCCACCTGCCCTAATTTAAAGAAAATTGCTCTCAAATATTTGTGTTGCACAACAACATCCACAGCCTCGGAAAGGCTTTTTTTCCAAAGCTGGTCACCTTCTGTACCAGCAACGGAACAGACAGAAAGGAAAACACCTGTCAAAGTTAATTTTTTTACAGTGTCCCTTCAAAATACTGGGAATGTTATTTTTTTCTTATTATTTTTGTGATTTCTAGGTGTCTCAGTAAGAGTGCATTTAACTAATAATTAAAACTTTTCATAAATATAATACACAGTTTTATTTGTTTCCAAAAATATCGATGTTTTAGAATTATCGATGTCTTTCGATCGATATTTATCGTACATCGATACTTTTGATTCGATGTTAACATCGATGTCAACATCGATGTTTTTCTAATATCGATCATCCCTAGCTGTAGCCGCTCGCACCTTCCGCGTTTTATTATTGCAACTGCGGCGCGGGCGGTGAGGTGACGTGACATATTATATCGTGTTTTATTGTAACTATTATCTAAGTTGCTTGGGGAGCCCAGACACACCTGGGAGTGTCCCATAGTCCTGGGACTATAGCAGATAGTGATAATGAGGGGAATGTTCAACGAAAGAATAATATGATGTCTACGTCTGCTATCCTTAATCCGATATTTATATACTTTCATTGGATATTTTTATAAGCTGTGCTACGAAGTTTGTAGTGTACGGAAACTTATATGTATGCTAAGTATGATTTTCTATTCATTTTTTTGGAAATCAGTATTCTGCTGAGAGTGAATATTTTAATATAAAGAAAAAATATAAAAAATACAATTAATATATGAAGAACATTGACAATTTTTGACATACCCGTTATCGTAATAAGTTAAAAGTTTGTGTTACAGATGAGTTAACATCCGTAGCACGTCAGTATGATAAAATTATTTAAAAAACTGAATTCAATTCCAAGTGGTTCTGGCTTCGAGTTCCGGAATTGTTTACTTTGGTCGTGGTTCATAAATGTGAATGCAAGAAATATTATTGATAACTATTAACTCTGTCGGTGGGAATCAATTTTTAGTATAAAACCAAAAATCATAAAACAACACGTGGTTTTCTTACAGGTGACCTTATATGAATCCTCCTTTACAGGAACCGTGATCACAGGATGACTAAGGCAATGGTCGTCATATATTTACTACCACCTTCACAATATTTTAATCGTGCACGTTCCGAACTCTTAAAATTTATGTAAATGAAAAATGTTTTATTTTGCATATTATTTAAATTTTACAGTTTTTGAAATATAATCACTTTTTATATTTAATCCTGACGTTTCGACTCCCTGTACATTACTTGCGATAGTCACTTAAGTATAAGAACTAAATATTTTACATTCATGTTATAAGATTTTAAGTATGCATACAAAATAATTCTTATTTATAAATAATTATCAGATATAAATAATTTTTATCAATAAAATATTTTCGGATAAAATGTCCGAAACCGGTCAGCCCTACGCGATAGCCGTTAATAGTGTAGGTCGAATGGTTTGTCGATAACCGAGGGATTGTGTTCAATGCGCGTAAAAAACCTTAGTTTTGACAACAGCTTAATGTTTACGGAGCAGGGAAATGGTAATATTACTAAAAAGATTAGATAAGGTGTTGTAACTTTTAAGTCATGTAAAACAAAGAGGATTTATAAACGAATAGGGCAATAGGGATTTTCAAATCGTTATCGGCCCTACCATATCCATTTTTGTATTTATTTTCGTTATTAAAATTTAATTAAAATCCACTTCTCACACATACTATTAGTAAACTAAATTAACTAAGTAGAAGACTCAGTAGCATACAATGTAATCGTAGTGAGAATTTAATAACTAAATAAAATGTAAAAACAAAACAATTTGATTTATATAAAATAATTTTAATAATAAGGAACGTGCCCGATTTAAATATTGAGAAGGTAGTAGAAAATCATCTTAGTCATCCTGTGATCATGGCTCCTGTAAAGAAGTCGAAACGTCAGGATTAAATAAAAAATAAATAAAAAATCCGTAAAAAAGTGTTTTATTCTAAACTAAATTATGCTTTTAGCTAGCTTTGGCAACTAATTAGGCTCATGTACTATTGTAGTTCTTCAGTTTATGATGAAGTTTAATTTATAACATACTGTTTATTTCCTGAAATAAATAATATAAAAATAGGTTCTGTCGGTTATATGTTTGTTTATAATTTATTAATGAGCTTAGAATATTGATATGAAAAAATAAACACAATACATTGATTATGAAATAAAACTGAATGCAGATTTTTTTTTATACTGTAATACTGTGTCTGTATTTCCGAGAACTTATAACCCATCCATTTTCAAAGCCAGGGTGAATAGGCACCTTCTGGGTTACTTCTTTCCATATTCTGTCTTGGCCCCCGGGCTTGATTGGGATCAAACCTATCGTAAATTAAAAAATAATACTAGATTTAAAAATCTAAAAATCCCACTTTTTTCAGTGACCAAAAAGAATAAAATAACCCGGCGGGGCCAAGCGAGAAGCCACTCAAAACGTGGGGGCGCATGTTACTTATGGAGATGTAATGAGATGTATGATATGCATAGATGTTGAGAGTATTTGTAAAGATACGCTCCCACGTTTTAAATGGCCCCTCGCTTGGCCCCGCCGGGTTATTTTATTCTTTTTTGGTCACTGAAAAAAGTGGGATTTTTAGATTTTTAAATCTAGTATTATTGTTTTATTCTTTTTAATTATTAACTCAACGAAGTAACCATGTGTTACGCAACAATCGGATAAGCCGAAAGTTGACCTGAAAGGGCACCTAGAAAGTTGAAAGTTGTTTAAGCGTGCATTGTCATCGGGTTCTGAGCTACCCTGAAAGTTTCAACTCGCTAGGTGGTCGCGAAGTGCCTTAAAATTGAGATACAAGATTCCAACCGGACAGACAAGACGACAGACAAGCAAATAAACAAGAAAGCAACCTAAGAAAAACTTGGGAAAAAAACAGAGCTCGGTTGTAGTAATTAGTTCCAAAAATATAATCTTGTTTTAGACCACATGAAGCTTGAAATTGAACATACAAAATTAATAAAAGGTACGTATGTACCTATGTACTTTTCTGTACCCCTGGCAAAATGTATGCAAAATGTCATGATGATCGATTGAGTAGTTATGGTGTGAAACTGTAACAGACAAACTCACGTTTGTATTTATAATATTAGCTAGGACTATAAGGTTTTTACCGATATGATATATACAGGGTGGAATTTCGTAATGCCACCTGAAGGGAAAGTACTCTTAATACTTTAGATAAAAAATTTTACTCAAAGGAAACATTCCTTTATTTTTGAAAAGAAAGAAAACTGCTTTCGACGGTTTTCGAAAATTCGCTTGCCACACCCGGGAGTCGAACCAACTAAAATCTGAAAAATTACATCCTGTACTTTTATTGCATCGATCGTTAGGGTCAATTATTACGACGAAATCTCTGTATAAAACTTGATAAATTAAATGAAAGGAAAGCCAAGCCATTTCGAATTTTCGAAAAATTTTGAAATTCTTTTCTTTCTTTTCAAAAATAAAGGTATGTTTCCTTTGAGTAAAATTTTCTGTCTACAGTATTAAGAATACTTTCCCTTCAGGTGTCATTACAAAATTCCACCCTGTATATAACCTGTCATTTGCACAATTACACCAAATTTCATAGACATCGGTTAACCCATTCTTGACTTATAGAAGGATATATAGATAGAACAGTCTATACTAATATTATAAAGAGGAAAGATTTGTATTTTTGTATGTTTGCAATAAATAAACTCAAAAACTACTAAGCCGATTTCAAAAATAATTTCACCATTGAAAAGCTACATTCACCATGAGTAACATAGGTTATATTTAATGCTAGAAAAAAATTTAACAATTTTGTCCACCCGTGTGAAGCCGGGACGGGCCGCTAGTGAGTCATAAAACGAATATTTATCATAAAAGTCCAAAAAATATATATACAGACATAAATATACAGACAGATTTATATATTAGTATAAATGTACATAAAACCTTTTTACGGATTCACGACGGGTTTATTTTTGTTTTTTTTTTTACATATTTAATTCTGACGTTTGATAAGAAGGTAGGTAAGGTAAAGTATGCTTTAGTCATCCTATGAAACCGATTTCTGTTAAGGAGTCGAATCGGCAGGAATAAATATAAAGAATACAAGAATAAAAGTGTCGTAAAACCAGTAAAATTTATTTAAATAAATAGGTGTGGGTATTGAACTAAATAGGTTGTATTTATTTTTAATCTGTTGACTTCAGCTGTGTGCAAAGGCGACTAAGGGCTTTTTGGCGGGAGCGCAAAGCGTCATTTTAATGGTTGTAGTTTTCTTCTTAAATTTTGTGTTGTGGTTGATATTAGTGTGTAATAATGGTGGGTTATTAACCACTGAGTGTTTCTGAATATGCATGAGTGTTGGCAAGTGAAACAAAACAGTGGAAGGTGTCTTTTCGCGCTCTCTCAAGAAGGCCACGAGGAAGTTTCAGTAAAACCCTACTTCTTTACTGAAACCCAGGAAATTGCTCAAGAACTGGCAATTATACTTACTTGACACTGGCTAAATGCACAAATCGTGCAAGTTACAAATAAATAAAGAAAGGCAACTAACGATACTGGGGGCACTCACCACACCTCCCGTAGTCCACAAAATGGACAGAAAATGCCATAATAATCATGCAAACTGATACTATGATTATTATGTGACATTTATCTATAATCTAAGATCACAAATTTGTTTGTCTGTCCGCTCTTTTTCCCGCTCTTTTTCCATTGTATCAATAACGTTACCACAGCAACGCGTTAACCGCAAGTAGTTCGTCTACCGGACGCTAGATGGCGCTAACGGCAAAATATTTAATAATAGAAAAAATTTAAAGAATTTTGTCCACCCATGCGAAGCTGGGACCGGCCGCTTATTTAATATTAATTTTCTAACGGGTGTTTATATTACATTCTTTTGCTTCTTCTATGTACCAATCAACTTTGCACACCCTTTCTTAAGAATACAGCGCTCAAATCTTGTTGATCAACACTAATTATTGTAAACCTACTATCTATATTCTGCAAATAAAAAAAATAATTTAAACGTTTTCCAAATTATGATCTTTTACTGTCTTTTAACTCTTCAACTCTTGCCAAGATTATGGCGAACCTATGACCGATACATCAGTATAGTAGCCAACAAGCCTTAATAAATTGGTATGCCCGATTCCTGATTTAATATATTTTTTATTTATTTTACTGTCAGAAGGCCAACAGCTAAATTAATAACAATATGTAGAAAATAAAACAGTTTTAAAATGTAGATAAACATTTTAAAACTGTTTTATTAACGTTTTAGAAACGGAAATATTTCAATAAGTATCTAAACAGTAATACAGATATTAATGCAAGGTTCAAGTCTACGAATTACAAGTAAACAAAACAGAGTAAGTCCACAGACCAACCACATAAAAATGTACAATAAACAAATTATAGTTGCATAATTTCACAAAAAAAAACTAATTAATCAACATTTGCACAATTTGAAATACTTTTGTCGCTGCTCTGAGGATTTGCTCACTGAAATTGTTGATAGCATTTCCTAAATTGTCCATACCTGTTCTGGTCGGTGTGTTGCCATTTGTTGGGCTCCTCTTTATTACCACCAACGTCCACTGCGTTGTGTCTGAAACAATAGTAGAAGCAGTTGAAATATACCTGAATATGCTTGAATGTGTACGTACTGTAACAGCGGGTATTCTAACTTTAAACATTATGGGGATAAATTATTATAATAGAAAAATACTAGAAAAAATCGACTCGCGTCACAAGTGAATTCTCAGGCGGGAAACGAACCCGCAACCTTTGGAAATCCGGTCCAATGCTCTTCCAATTGAGCTACCGAGCCTTGTGAACACTCGTCGAAATTTTCTAGTAACTTTCTGATATTACGCTGTAGGCCAGCGTTATTTCATCAATGAGAGGAACATCCTCTCGTATTCGAAAGAAACATTTTTACAAATGTTTGGTCAATCGATTAAGATGAAACAGCCATTTTAGATTTTATAATTTTTTATATATTTTATGAATTTTTAATGCGATCTTATAAATTATTATAATAGGAAAATACTAGAAAATGGGTGAGTAAAATTTTGAAAAAGGGGTATATTAGGATGTATAAAAAAAACAAATGAGAGAATTTACTGTTAGTAGGTAATTAAACCATACTAACTATCATCGAACGAGTCCAAACATCAAGTCCAAGAGCCTTTGGACATCTCAGACACCCCGGACCAAGACCTTCCCAACTAATTTCTCTTTAACGGTTACAGTACAGTACCTACAACTTAACTTGATAATATTTTGTATTTTATTTTTTTTATGTCACAATGCCATATTTCTATAAGATATAAAATATGCCTGTAAAACACAACTACGCCTCCGAGCCCTCAGGTGGCATTGCAACCCATGACCTTTCGCTATCCGGGCGAGTGCTCGTCGCTGTGCTACCGAGACGTTGGCAGACGCGTCGAAGTTTACAAACGTAAATAAACAAAATAATTCATACTTCCTGTGTAGTATTAGTAAAAAACTTAACTTTTTTTACAATTTACGCCCTCGAACTACTTGACAAGGCCTCAATGAGAGGGTCCTATTGTAGTCGTGAATCTAAAGTAAGGGAGAGTGGGTAATTGCGAACACCTAAGGGAGAATTGAAATAATACAAAAGGAGTCAAAGTTATGGATGTTATTAAGTATTGAAAGTTTACTTAAATTTATAAAGTTTAAGGTCTCACAGTCAATGTGGATGAATTTTCAATAAAAAATCAAATACTTATTAATAAACAAAACCTTGGTGTTCGGGATTACCCCACAGCACGAGGGGTAATTACGGATAGCGTGAATTCTATCATTATTTAAATCACAGATAAATCCTTTTGATGAACTTTCACTCATCATAAAGTTTTCGTGGGCCCCATAGATTACATTTGTTACATTTTACCCAATCGTCATTGAGAGGATCTTCATGCTTTTCCTCACAATGTTAGACACCTATTCCATTTTACTCAAAAATTACGTAAAATTGTTGAAAAATAATGAAGTCAACATATTTTGTACATCGAGTGCGTTATTTTGTCTTTTCTACAAATTCCACTACTTTATCATCTTTATGTACTTTGTTTTTTTAATGAAGTAATAAATGTTACCTAAATTGGTCACTGTTTGTAATGATTGTACTGATTTTTTAAATTCTTTATAAATATGTAACTAATCACGATTTGTTCAACTAAGAATTATTAAAAAATTGTCAAGTGTCAAAAGTGTCTTTTAATTTTATCACTGTTTTTGTCAATAGTTATTGTAAATTCGTATGACTGTTTATTGCCTTAATAAAATAAAATAACTGTTTTTAATATTTGATAAAATTGTAATTACCAATGGAAAACTTTTAATAGAGTATTATTTACATTTATGTTTGAGAGATTATCAGCCTGTACACATCCGGGTCAGGTGAAAAAGGGTGTTTGCATTGTTTGGAAATGTGCGCTCATGTGGAAAAACAGAGTTAATAAATGGAAGGATACAGAGTGTGTGTGTGCGAACCAGCGTACGTCTGTGTGGATCCATTACCTACGTGTTATATATTTGTGTGATGTACATTAAATATTTGTACTCGTATCATGAGTGTTTGTACGGGATGTCAACATCCCTTAAAGAAGCCGCAACGTATGACGAGTGGATAAGAATTTAAGCAAAATTACAGAAAATATTTTATACTTTATTATTTGATACTTAAACATAAGGCATAAAATTAATTCACAAACAAAACATATACAAGAGTAGGTACATGAGAATTATGCGATAATATAAAACTGACGGTCCTGAGTTCTAATTTCGGAATTGACAGGTGTTTGTTTCATGAAATACTCATATTCATGAAATAAGCATTTGTACGTGAGTCATGGGTTTGATTTTGATCATACTATTTTTATTTCGGCAACATTTTCGGGTTCCGTCAAGACCTAGATAAAAACATAAATAAACACGTGAAAAAAATGAGCTAAATTCACATATAAGGACAATTTAAACATCAAAAATAATAATAAATATGGATTGCTTGTCAGCCATTATCGCTGACAAGTATACTCAAAAGGAAAAGCATGTTAAAATGGTTTTTAGATTCACTCAATGTAAAATTACTTTCTAAAGATTCCTAGTTGTCTGTAGTCAAAATATTCAATGTTAATTGAGATTTCCTCCTGCAGTCAAACTTTTAGTACAGTTTTGCATTGTTTACAATATTTTTTATTGTTTTGTTTAATAATAATAAAAAAACAGAAATAATAAATTAACAATGAGTCGTAGTGTAACATACAAGTGTTTATTAATTATAATTACATTTTAATATCACAAAGAAAGTTTTTTTAAATATATTTATACGTAGCTAACTGGTACTTACATGTAAAACATGAAAAAAAAAGGAAAAATGGAAAAAAACCAGCAAAACGAAAAAAATTATCAAAATCGGTTTAGTAGTTTCGGAGTTCATTGCCGTCAAACACTATGACACGGATTTTTTATGTATGTCATTGTGAATGGAAAAAATAAAATCAAATACAAGTAAAGAAACAATTACACAATTAATTTACCAATATTTTTTGTTTGACAGTGAAATAATTAAACCAATTGTTAACTGACCTGCAGTTATATTCTTTTCGGTTAATTACAGCCGGTTTAATCACCCAGTTAGCCGAGGGTCGCAGTTATCCCGGCCGAATTCACGACATTTTTACAGGTCTCGAGATGTTAATCTTGAGTTTAGTGGTCGTTACATTTTTTTTTAATTTGGAGGCGATTTCATGATTTTCTTTTGTACGGAATGTAAATGTGGTTAGTCGTAAAAGTTATTAAAAGTATGAAGTTATATTTTGTACTCTTGATTGCTGTTTATAACACTTGCTTGTTTATATTTATAAACAACCAAGTGTTAAAAAAATTTTGTTGGATGTTGGATTTGTTGCGAGTTTTAGGTTATAAGGGTCATATTGGGGTGGTTGTTTTAAATAAAAACTATCTGGTTGCAGTTATTCTTTTGAAAATTATTTGATGTATTTGACGTGATATCGTCTTATTAATCGATGAACGCCGGCTGCACGCACGAAAAAATGTAACGTTCCGCGTGCAAGCGAGAGCGCGGAACAAGCGGCATGATCGGCCTAAGCGTTCGACTTGTGGAGCATCTATCTCTCTTCCACTTCATGAAGTGAAAAGTTAATGTGGTTTCTATTGTTTATTATAACAACTTAATGTTAAATTACAGGCGTATTTTAAGGTCAATTATAATACTTCAGCTGCTGGAGTGTCCAATCCATCCATTTAAAGCTGGATTTATAAAACTGGTGAAGAGACACAAATACTAAAGTAATATTCAATTATTAGCTGTTCCAACAATTTACCCGGATTATATCGGGCGGGTAAACGCAATAATGTCGAACTTAACCGGATCGTATGTCGCCGGATGTGATTGGTGCGATGAATAGGGATGTACCTTACATTATTAAATGGATATCGATGACATCGATACATCGAACTGTTTTTATCGATGACTGATTACTTTTGCTTTTTGTACTGACGGTCCTGGGTTCAAATCCCGGAAGTTGCAGATGTTTGTGTGAAGAATACAAGCGTTAATATAACATATCTATGTATCGTATATGTATGTCTATCTGTTACTCTAGTATTCATAACACAAGAATTATAGTATTTACTTTGGGCTAGGCTAATTCGTGTCAGTGTAAGAAATATTATTATCATGATTTTTTTAACTCAGCTTTCAACGGATTCAAACCAAGTAATTATTATTATTAATATTATTATTCCCGGCATTGAACTGTGTTACAGTTAATTTGCAGGATCTTCATCTTTTTCTAAAAAATTGCGAACTTCAAATATTTATTGATGTTTCGAGAAAAACGGTGAAACCATTCGAAATTTGACCTACATTTAATATAATTAAAATCATCTTTTTAAATAGAACTCGGTCACGGCGCTGCAGTCGCTCGATATTTTGCCTCGCAACAGCATATATTGGAGCGAAAAAAAGGTTCAAAATAAAATGATGACGATTCTATTTTTGGTAATAACTTTTTTATTTCGGCGAAATTTTAGATTAGGGCTTCGTCAAGACTTAGATGATTTTAATAATTTTGTATAATTGAAAAAATCAAAAATCTGTAAACTTTAAAAGATATAAGAACTGTTACAAAAAATCCTAAAACTACATGCATGGAACCTGCATGAAAGTTTCGCTTGCCTCGCTCCAATCAATTTTTTTTTAAGTTTAGTACCCCAATCTTAGTGCGTGTAAAAGATAATCGTTTTTAAGAGTATTGAGCTGACACGCATAATTTTTTTTGTAAAAAATGGGTATTTTATTAAAATCATTTACTTTTTCGTAAAGTATAGGTTTGAATTGCAGTTAAGGAGTGTCGTAGAAATCTCGCCCGGGGCGTTTGGTACTGCTAAAACCGGTACTGTATGCATCAAGGATACATAGATATCATAATAATAATAATATTTCTTACATTAACACCAATTAGCCTAGCCCAAAGTAAGCACTGCAAGGCTTGTGTTATGGATACTAGGGTAACGGATAGACATACTTATACGATAAATAAATAGAAATATATATAAATATCCATGACTCAGGTACAAATGCTCGTATTCATCATACAAACATCTGCCCCTTCTGGGATTCGAACCCAGGACCGTCGGCGCGAAAGGTAGGATCGCTACCGTTGCACCAAACGGTCGTCATGAACTCTGCTAAATACGCATCATGTTTTTTTTTTCATTTCTCATTTAAGTTATGTAGCCGACTTTATTGTTTTACCCGGAAAAGTCGTCTGCTCATTCACATCAGTAAAACAAACAAGGGATTCAAATCATGCAAAACTAACTAGATACTCATTAACAATTCAAATTAAAGATGTTATTTTAGTTCATAGCCTTTTGTGTTTAGTAATTGATGTAAAGCATTTTCAGATGACGGGTATGGTAAGTAAATAATTCGTTTATTTGTGAGGATATGGTAAAATAGATATTATAACAAGCCGCTAGCTTGTTATCCATTGCTTACGTATATTAATATATTATATTACTTAAATTAATGAATCCTACGGACCCAAAAACATATTCCAGAAATAATGCGAAAGATTCCTCAGTCCAACGTACAGCAGAAGGTGTCTTTGATGATAAGACGCACTTTCTAAATTGGCTTATCACATCAATGATGCCAGTACACTAGTATATCAGCCTTGTTCATCACTAAATTCATCTGACGTAAGTACCATACAGTCCAAGATCAGAGGTTTCCGTAAATTAAACTTTTTTTAAACAAGAATGAAGTAATAAGAAAATTACCAAAGGAAAAAATCTGTGAAAACTATTTAAAAAATACAAATATTTTATTTGAAAGATCCACAACTCTTACCGCAAAATACGGCCACTAAATCGTCTGCAAGTGCATCATACAATAATTGGGACATTTTAGATTGGGAAAGTGTGATTCCAAGTGCATCACTATTTGAAAATGTTTAAACCGGAATTATGGAAAAATGTGAATAAACAAGAGATGACCTTTCCTAAATTAATAAAGATAATTATGATGTAGATTCTGATGATAGTTAAGAATGATAGGTAGAAAAGAATGTGGTACATTTAAAGATGGTAGATGATAAGACAAAAGCGCAATACACATTGACCACTGGGCATGTAATTGAAACATATATTATTATTCGTCGTATTGTTCTAAGTTGTTAATTATGTAATGGAAAATTTGTTAATTTTTATCAGTTAGTAAAATTAAAAAGAAGAACCCAGTTTCTAAATTTGTTTCTCAGATTTTATGTTATTTTAAATACAAAACAATTATATCTAAAATTACGATAATTAAGATTGTGAGCTTTTGCTGTACTAATTATCAATAAAACATTTTGAATCAACTTATTTTTAACAGAACAGTTTTAACTTTCAATACAAAAATAGGCATATCAGCTTTGATTCATGAAAATCTGGTCAGCAGTTTGAAGATCATCAACTCCCTTATGGTTAATGTCGGAAAATGAACAACTACCGTAAGTCTATTCCATCTGCAGTATACCCAACTGCTCACCGACTTACAGCAGTTGTTGCATCAAACAGTGGCTAATTGATGAGTCTGTTGCGGATACGAAGATTTAAAAACAAATTGGCTGTCTGAAAAGTCAGTTTACGTAGGATAATTTTACGTGATAGCGTCATAAGAAAACAGTGATGAAAAATTGCATACTCTTATAAATTGAATTAAATTATTATCACTGAATTATCGTTATTTTGTATAATACAAAGAAGGAGTTAAGTAATTTTTTTTTCGATAAATAAACATTAAGTTCAAATAAACAATGGAAACGACATTAACTTTTCACTTCATGAAGTTGAAGAGAGATAGATGCGCCACAAGTCGAACGCTTAGGCCGATCGTGCCTCTCTATTCCTTGTTCCGCGCTCTCGCTTGCACGCGGAACGTTACACTTTTTCGTGCATGCAGCCGGTGTTCATGGATTTATAAGACGTTATCACGTCAAAACTGCAAAAATATAAAGCATTACTCAAAAAATACATACACTAGAAATACCCTCTAAAAGCTAAATATTTTATGTACCTTAACCTTTAAGTTTAATATAAGTAACTGTATCTAGTTTAATCAAAGTGTCCTCGAATACATTCATATTATATCTTACTTTTTAGAGGGTATTTTGATGATAAATGGTTTTGTTATTCCACATTTTGACTGATAACCTAAAAGCAAAAATAGCAATCCTGTGCTAATTTTGCTGATTTTTACAAATTTTGGTGGTTCATTAATTTCAGTGGCGTTAATTAATTAAAAAATAAAAGGCTTGAACAATTTCTCGATACTGATAATTATATTTTAGGAGCTTCCCTAAAGTTACAAATTATAAAATTACTTAAAAGTTCAAAGACAAAAGAATCCACCAAAATTAGGCATAAAAACACTCTTGTTGAAAATGACCCATTTTATCTAGTTAATGTAATGATGTAAATAAGTTACTCATGAATTGTCAAAGACTAGAAGTTAATTTTATTAAGAAAACTTGTTAATGAAAATATTCAAAGTTAATGAATCCAAAGTTTTTGTTTATGGACGTCAAATGCTCAGTTTTATAACTTAATATAATATAAGTTTGTTGCTTTCTTAAATTTGTCGTTTATTCCATTTATGTTATTGCAATGTTCAGGGATACTTACTTAAAACAGATACTTGTTGTCTTTGTTGTAATCAACGAAATATATATGATATCATAACACTACTATTATTGTGATAACAGAATAATTTTGATTTTTTTGTGGATTATGTATGGTGATGACGAGCGAAGTGAGCGAAGCTCTCATGGATCAGGTTTGATGGCACAATGTCTGTTACGCCATAACTTCTCGAGTTCTTAACCGATTTAATAATTTTTGTGAGGAATCTAATCAACAGGGTTAAGACCAGATTGTGCAAGAATTTAAAAATTCCAAAAATAAAAGTTATTATGGAAAAAGATGTTGTTATTGGGAGTTCCGGCCTCCTTAGCCAGAAAGCCCAGACTCAGGAGAATTTGGAACTAAAGAATCTGATCTCTAAAAAGAAGAACTGGAAGAACCTATTCCCCAAGAGAATGAATTCGAAGAGTTTCTTCTGACAAATCCAGCACCTGAAGTGGCAGAACCGGATTACTTTAAAATATTTGGCCTGTAATAGTAAAAAAGATTTAAATTAGAAGAACCTCTTGTTAGCTAAAATGAGATGGTAATAGTCTGGGTCACCAGTCAACATTAAACAGAATTTAGAAACGGTATAATACGTTTTCTCGGAAGAACAAATTAGGAAGTTCGGACATATTCAACCTCAACGCCCGTAAGAACAAAAGTTACATCTTGCTACCGGTGAAATAACTCAGAACGATTATGATTTACTTAAAACAAGATTCAAGAGTAATCATTTACACGAATCCACTGACATTGCCATGCGGAATGAATAAGGAAATCGACGAATACAATCTAGAAAAACTGAGAAATTCTGGAAAACTTGTAATGCAGATAAACACCATCCATAACCATCCTCAAGGATCACTAGCAACAAGTGACGAGGCACGTGGGTTAGCTTTCAGATTGTATTTATGTCAGGATGCACAAGTGATTTTGGAAGAGTTGTTAATCTATAATCTAAGATCACAGTGGTTTGTGTGTTTGTCTGTCCGCTCTTTTTCCGCTCTTTTTCCATTGTATCAATTAACGTTACCAAAGCAACGACTTAACTGCAAGTAGTTCGTCTACCGGACGCTAGATGGCGCTAACGGAGAAATATTTAATAATAGAAAAAATTTAAAGAATTTTGTCCACCCGTGCGAAGCCGGAACGGGCCGCTAGTCTGTAATCTAAGATCACAGTGGTTTGTGTGTTTGTTTGTCCGCTCTTTTTCCATTGTATCAATAACGTTACCATAGCAACGCGTTAACCGCAAGTAGTTCGTCTACCAGACGCTAGATGGCGCTAACGGAAAAATATTTAATAATTAGAACAAATTTAAAGAATTTTTTCCACCCGTGCGAAGCCGGGACGAGCCGCTGGTATTATTTATGATCACAATGATAGTGACAGATTCATTGATGATTTCCCTATATGCATAATGGCAGGTAAACTAAAATATACTGATCTACATACACATCATCATCTATCCAAACGTATATCATACCTTTTCCCTCGAGGTGAAGGCAGATTTGTTGGTACGACTGAAACGATTTACGGCCTTGGATCTGTTTTTGTTATTTAATTAAATATTTGTTTATTAATTAACTCGCTGTCAATTACAGTCGTACCAATAAAATAGAAAGTAAGTCAGTTTTTGTTATATTTCGAGCAAAATGTGTTTATTTTTTTATACAAGTTTTGACGCGAATATAAGTAATTTTTCCTTTACGTTAAATAGTAGATACAATAGGCGATGGTTTGGTCAAATCACAAGACATTTATCTGTATTGAACCAAGTTAGTATCTATACATATTAATAAAATTGGAGTGCCTGTTTGTAATGTTGAAATAACCGTTTTTTACTACATGTAAATGAATATATATACAGTAGGTACATAAATCATAACAACATTTTTAACAATTTTTGTCTGTCTGTTTGTTCCGGCTAATCTCTGAAATAGCTGGACGCATTTTGACGGGACCTTTTTTGGCAGGTAGCTGATGTAATAAGGAGTAACTTAGGGTACTTTTATTTTAGAAAAATAAAGTAATGTTGCAATGTTCCACGCGGACAAAGTCGCCGGCGGCCGCTAGTATAACTACTTTTTGACGGATACTAACGCACAATTTTCTCCTTTGAAAAGATAAGCTTAATAAAATGCAAAATAAAATAATTTTGATTTGTATAAATTAAAAGTTAAGAACGAGCCCGATTAAAATAATGTGAAGGTAGTAGCACATAAATGATAACCATTACCTTAGTCATCCTTTGATCACGGTTCTTGTAAAGGAGTCGAAAAGTCAGGATTAAATATAAAATATGCGCCAGTAAGTAATAAAAAGTTTTTATTTGAATGTGGGATGTAAGCGGAAATGTAAGAACTAAACAAGTTAGTAAACATATTTATTTTGGGCACATAAAAATTAGGCCATTACATAAAATTTAATTAAAAGAATGCAGACGAGTTATAAAAATAATGTTTAAATTACTTAATAGAAGCACTTTAAGCAAATATGACAAATTATAAATAAATGAATTCTCGTAAAAAACAGCTTGTAAAATCATCTTTAAGCACCAGAGGCCGTACCATCATCTCTTTTTGCGATTCAAGCTAAACTGTTGAAGAGAGACGCCAGTATAGACCGCGTATAGCGCTGTCTCACTTTGACAATCGAACTTGCATCGCTCTAAGACAGTGTTTTTCAACCTGTGGGTCGCGACCCCCTGGGGGGTCGCGAAGCTTCTGTAGGGGGGTCGCCAGAGTTCAAAAAAATTTGGTACTTTAGTAAAAAAAATCAATATAGACAATTAATATTTATTTATGTAGTAAGTCTCTTAAAATTACTCCAATTCAAAATTTTCGTACTGTAAGATAACTTTCAACAAAAGGATAATTACTCATAAACATTTTAGGTAATATGTTATGAACAAAAAATAAAATCCTAACCTAAGACGCGCGTTAATGCGAAGGTTGAGCCTGTTTTTTATTAATTAATTTATCCCATCGTGGATCTGTTTTTGCGACACATAGAATTAAATCGTTTTCCAAATTTAAGCGATTTCTTTGCTTACTTTTTATCTGGGCCATCGATGAAAATGTTAACTCGCATAAATACGAGGTGGCAAATGGAATCAAACACTTCAAAGCCTCAGTTGTCAATTCCGGGTATTCTGTTTTTCTCATTAACCAAAAGGTATCCAAATTGGAAGACTTGAATTCCAGATGTAACATCCCATCCGCAGATATTTCTAATAGATTCTCTTTAAGCTTATTTGGTAAATTAGCCTCAATTATAGCAGCATTTAAAAATGGATTTAAGATCCACCTCTGCCCAATGTTCTCCGATATCTCTTGCTCTGAGAAGTAATGACACATTTCTTCTTTCAAATTTTCTAACACCATTTTCATGCCAGGTATATATGCCTTGATGTTCACCTCACAACCGACTTCTTCAGTAAAAGATTGTGTCGACGAAAAAGCATCAAAGTTATTTTGGTTCAAAGACGACGACCACAAGTCAATTTTTTTTGTAAAGCCATGTATTTTATCTTTTGCAGTGATGACATTTTCATTTCGCCCTTGAAGACTTTTATTCAAGATATTTAAATGCTCAAATAAGTCAGAAAGAAAAGCTAATTTCAAAAGAAATTCCGGGTCGCAAATGAATTCAGAGTATTCTGACTTGACCTGCTGTAAATATATTAAAAGTTCAGCACGAAGTTCCATAACTCTGGCCAGTACTTTACCTTTTGACAACCACCTAACCTCTGTATGGTAAAGTAAATTTTGGTGGAGTGCCCCCATATCTTCACAAATAATCCGAAACAATCGTGTCTGCAACGCTTTTCCTTTAATAGAATTTACAATCTTTATAACAATATTTAGAACTTGGCTGTATTCCTGTGGGCAGGCTTTGGCCGCAAGAGCTTGGCGGTGAAGAAAGCAATGCATCCAACAAGCGTTTGGCATCTGTTCTTTCAGCCTAGCAATAAATCCACTCTTCGCACCAGTCATCGCTTTTGCTCCGTCGCTGCAAATAGCAATGCATTTATTTGCCCAATCGATATTCATATCTTGCGTAGCTTCAAGGAACATCTTATGCAAACACTGACCTGTAGTATTGGTGGGAAGAGGTTTGCAAAATAGTATTTCTTCTATTAATTTATCGCCGGATTCAAAACGCACAAAAGCTACAAACTGCGCACAACCCACAATGTCCGTGGATTCGTCAAATTGCAAAGATACAAAAGTACTTTCCTTTATTTTTTCTATGACTTGATCACGAACATCATTGGCCATATCGCTTATCCTGCGTTGAACGGTATTATCAGAAAGAGGTATACTTTTGATTTTTTCAACCTCTGGTTTCCCGAACATAATATCTGCTATATCTAATATAGCTGGTAAAATCAAATTTTCGGCAATAGTGTGAGGTTTTCCTGCTTTAGCCACACGAAAAGCTACTCGATAACTAGCAAGTAACGCTTTCTCATTTAGGTTGGACATTTGTACTATACCAGTTTTTTGATGTTGAAGAGCTTGTAATTTTCTTTCAAAAAATTCCACGGGCTTATTTTTTTCATTTGGGTGTTTCGTGTTCAGGTGGCGTGTTAACTTCGATGGCTTCATGCTTTCTCTTGATAAAGTTTCAAAGCAAATAACGCACTGTGGTTTATTGTCAATAACAGTAAACCCGAATTTCAAATAATTTTCGTCATAAAGACGTTTTTTCTTTATTTTACTTCCACTACTATCACCAGAAGTTGACGGTTCTGTTGATCTTTTCAAGAATTTATCCATTTTAAACTATGACATATCACTACAAATTCGTAATTATTACAACAAGTTAAAAACAATTTCTAACGGTCGAAACAATTGATTGTTGACGTGAACTGAGTGAGTATCGCTTCGCTTCGTCCCGCACCCCTCCCCCACACCGTTCTTTATGCTCCGCTCACTCGTTCACTCGCTAGTCACCACACCACAGTCGCCGGGCGGCGGGCGTCGGCATTAGTCGTGCCGTGCTCGCGTACCGTAGGGCGACGTATCCGATGTATATAATTGTAGAATAATGTGTTTTTATATCCGATAAGTATGTACGTATATCTGAAACCTAATCATGGAGACCATAAATACGTTGTATGGAATGAATATTGGTAATACTGTAACTGTAACATACACATACATACATGAAAAAAAAAAAACCGAAGCGTCAAGGGGGTCGCGAAATATTTTTTTACACCAGGGGGGTCGCATCATGAAAAAGGTTGAAAAACACTGCTCTAAGAGATCATGGTAGGCACTCAGGACAGCTTAGTTCAACCTTAATTTATAAATGTTACATAATTTAATTTAATTTATTCATATACCTTGAATCACTTTTTTCATTTCACCGATCACCAAAACCATAAAATAACAATCTCAAAACTAGCCCGGCCCTTGTACATTACTAATACATTGATATCGATATTTGAATAGTATCGATCTTATTGATGGCCGATACACTTCATCGTGGCGACACTAGTGTCGACACACATGGGTCACCCAGATATGGCGGCTCAAATTTAATTATTAGGGAAGGCAAACAATTTAGTGATGTGTAAGAAATAGATTAATTATCTTGATGTGGCCGTTTCACGGGGATAATGATTTTAAAAACTCCGATATTTATATAAAGACCCGGCCACACGTTGCTGTGTTATAAATTAAAATGAAACCTATCCTATATCCTAAGTTTAAACAAATCCAGCAAAATGAAAAAATAATTATCAAAATTGGTTGAGTAGTTTCGGAATTCATCGCGGTCAAACACTGTGACACGGACTTTATATATTTATATAGATACTAGCGGCCCGTCCCGGTTTCGCACGAGTGGACAAAATTCTTTAAATTTTTTCTATTATTAAATATATTTCTGTTAGCTCCATCTAGCGTCCGGTTGACGAACTACTTGCGGTTAACGCTTTGCTATGGTAACGTTATTGATACAATGGAAAAAGAGCGGACAGACAAACACACAAACCACTGTGATCTTAGATTATAGATTTGTAACCGGAACGCATCGTAGTACGCGTGGAGTAATGCAGGTGATAAGTAGAAAAGTGATGTAAGAGAATTCAAGTGACTTTAAAATGTGTTTGCAATGATGTAGTTATGTATATGTTACCGGAAATGTATGAAATCAGGGAATTGTATACAAATCCTAGGATATGTGTACAATTTCGATATTATTTAGGAAATGTATAAAATATTGTTTGAAAAACTATTTAGTGCATAGATATCCTAGCAAATGTGTAAATTTCCTCGGAATTGTATATAATTCCAATATCTTATTAGGAAATGTATAAAATAAATGCTTTCTGTAATAAAACACGTAAAATGAGAATAGGTTATACTTTTTATTATAGCACTCATTGAGACAATCGGGTAACAGTCATACCGTAAAATATAATATGTTCATATTATCTTACTAATTAATGCTTCAAAAATCAACTATCTATTAACTTTTAACGTATCACAAAATCAACTTATATTATTCTTATAAATTAACCTAACCTAAAGCAATACCCTCCCCTCGTCCCGCTGTCCCCGCGTACACATCAATATCTCAAATGTTTTACATTTCCGATTGCTATTTAGGAAATTTATAGATTTCCTAGGAAATGTGTATAATATAATTAATTTCACACATTTCCGTGCGATTTTAGAAATTACATACATTTCCTAGGAATTGTACACAATGACGGATTACATACATTTCCGTTAACATGTACACTAATAATAACAAAACCTTGAATTAGCCGTGCTACATATTTTATTTCATTATTACATTTTTAATATATAAAGAAACAATCACAAGAAAGGTTTATAGTTCGATTAGATGAGTACTCGCCTATAGGGATATGAAGTTCGAGTCCCACGTGACATTTGAGACAATTTGAATTTATTTATTTTTATTGTTAATAAAAACTTCTTTTACAATATTTATTTATTATGATATCAAGATTGTTTATTAACGTGTTTAAAATCCAAGGTTGATATAATATTGATTTGAAATGGCAGATACTTTGAACACACACGTTGAATATTTAAATATGAACATCCTTTAAGATTCTATAATAATCTAAATGTCGAATAACAATCTGTGCGCTTAAAATAATTTTCTACGTGGGTGGCAGAACGATAAAATCTGCGATTGTCGTACATACGTAGTATCGCCCACCCACCAAAATAACCATTAAAACCACTTAACTAGAGATTTTTATTGTATTTGCTAATACTGCGAATAAAAGTATAGTTATTAAAATAGATTTGTTTGATAGATACGAATAGTTGTTATAGAGTCATGGGTATTTATATACTTATACTAGCTGTCCCGGCCACGCGTTGCTATGCCGACTGCAGTGCCATCTGCCGGACTGATTTGAGATCCCCTTGAACACACACAAAAAAAATCATTCAAATCGGTCCAGCCGTTTAGGAGGAGTTCAGTGACATGCACACTCACAGAAGAATTATATATATAAAGATAGTTATCTTAGTAAACATAATATATACTAGCCTAATAGTATTTACTTTTGTCTAAGCTTATAAGTGTTAATAAAGTATGAAAATTATTATAATCAAATAGCGGCCCGTCCCGGCTACGCACGGGTGGACAAAATTCTTTAAATTTTTTCTATTATTAAATATTTTCCGTTAGCGCCATCTAGCGTCCAGTAGATGAACTACTTGCGGTTGATGCGTTGCTATGGTAACGTTATTGATACAATGGAAAAAGAGCGGAAAAAAGAGCGGACAGCCAAACACACAAACCACTGTGATCTTAGATTTTAGATTTTGCGAGTTTACGATCATTTATTGACAAACGGTTAGTGCAACGGTAGCGATTTTTTTGATAACTTTTAGCTTCAACGGAAGCTGCTTTTCAAGTTCCTTCTTTCTCTGTCCTCTCTCTTTCCTGTCGAGCAGTCGGTCTTTCTTTCTAAATTATTTTTCTCTTTTTGTACATGCGCTTAGGCGAGAGGTATCCCTGGCCTCGACCCTTGAAACTTCGTTATATCAACTAACCCCTTGTGAAAAACTTTATATAGAAACTTAAATCAATTACCCTAACTTGATAAATAAGAAGTAAAAAAGAGAAAAAAGAAACGGTAGCGATCCTACCTGTCGTACTGACAGTTCTGGGTTCGAGTCCCGGAAGCGGCAGATGTTTATGTAATAAACACGGGCATTTGTACGAAGGTCATAAGTATTTACATAAATTTAAATAATGCATAACACAAGTCTCACAGTGGTTACTTTGCTAATTAGTGACTGTAAGGAATAATAGTATTCTTCATTTAGTCCGACTTTAGCAGAAAATAATATAATAATATTATTTTCTGCTAAATTGTACTAGGTCAATGCAGTAAGCATAAAGCTACGCTGGCACCATATATTGGAGCGGTGCGTAAAAAAAAAAAAAGTGTTTAGTAAATTTTAAACTTCCATAACAATGAAAACTTTCAGAAAGCGCGCGCTTTTTGTTCGAATAAGAAATCCCATAACGTCTTTTGATCATAACTTTTTGATTTTCTTGAATTTAAAAATTCAAAACGGCGCCACTATCTGGTCCTAATCCTGTTGATTCGATTGCACACAAAAAAATATTAAAATCGGTTAAGAACTCTCGAAGTTATGTCGTAACAGACATTGCGCCATTGAAGCTGATCCATGGGAGCTTCGCTTCGCTCCGCTCCAATAATATAAAATGTCCAATATTTGCATTTGTGTACTACATTGCTAAAACGTCTGTAACCCATCGGTTAAGGCATCAGCCTTAACTCAAACGGACCGAGCTAAATGCTTGTAACACAAGCATTTAGCTTACCACTAGGGACAGCGGTAATATTAAAAGTATGTGCAACGGATTTGTGTCATAGTAAATTTTTCCTTAAAGAAAAGTTTCCTTAAATGTAACACATAAAAGAAAGAAAACAAGCCCTTGCTGAGTTTGTTGAGGCTTCTTGTCGGTACAAGCTTTGCCGTAGGACTAACGAAGCCATGGCGTAGCTTTGACGTTCAAATTCGGTATGAGCATTTTAAATGCTCATAGCGAATATTTTTGAAGTGAAAACTTATTTAGCGGCTTTGTGCACTTTTTGGGATGGATAAAAAATTATTAAACTCGCGTCAGGACACGTGACCTGATCGAAAATTCGTAAGACGGAGCGAGAGTAGACCGCCCGCCGGCGCGGCGTAGGAGAGGAAGTAATATCCCCCTCTCTTTCTACCGCGCGGCGAAAATGTATGCCTGCTCCTGCTGTTTCGTTTAAGCGCCGCAGGGCGCTGGCGCGAGTATGCGTGTGTGTTTGTTGTCATGTTTGTGTACGATAGCGCAATAAATGAATATTGTATTTTACCACATAAATGAGAGTACTTTTATACTGATAAATTAAAGCAATTTGTGCGAAATTATTTCCTAACCATTCCAAAATATCAAAAATGCACAACGTTAATATTTATTTTTTTACTTCTGCCGACACTCCCGGAGTTTTTTTATTATCAATATTCCTCAAAAAATATGTTTACTTATCCAATAGGCAAATAATTGCCACCAGCATAATTTAGAAACCAGGTCAAAAGCGTCATACAAATTATAACACATAAAATTTGCATGTTAAGATTACAGCCTCTATAATTATTAATTCCCATAGGTCATTATCTGCATTGAGTTATAGAGTACAAGGATATTATGTTTGTGTCATTAAACTTAAACTGCTATCGTAAATTTCAAGAACACAACTAGTGTAGCAAGTATTTGTTACAATCAGGCGTTACTAGGTGGCTATATCTTACCCATCCAAATGAGATGAAACATAGCCAACATACAGTATATAATATATTTTATTTATTATAATAATTTGTCTATAAGTATATTACATTTTCAGTTATATGTTGGCTAAACGGAATATTCGCGTAGGAAATTAATGTTTTTTTAATGGGTTCGCTTTTGATCCCATTAAAGTCCTTAGGCCAAGACAGCTGAGATACTGTCTTCGAACGAGCTAACCCAAAAGGTGCCTATTCACCCTGGCTTTAAAAATGGAAAGGTTATGAGTAGTCGAAAATACAGACGCAGGGAGGAAGTTCCACTCCTTTGCTGTGCGCAATATAAAGGATATTGAGAAGCGCTTGGTGCAAAGGATAGCAGCCGAGAAAGGGTATAGCCCGCAGTGTATCTGCATGTATGATGGAAAAAGGGAGATGGCGGTATTAGCACATGCAGCTCCTGAGCACACTCTTCAAAGTAACATATGTTCGTAACATATACTGAGTGAAGATCTTTTCGGTGAAAGTCGAATTAATATCTGTTCAGTGATTTTTGCGTTATGCGCACACAGACAGACAGATTCGGATCAAGATTATAAAAAGTTCGAGTTAATTCTCGCCTCACGTATTCATTTTGATACTTATTTGTTCACGACTTGTTTCAAAGAAGCTGGAGTACTGTTTATAAACACATCTTTGATGTTTAAAAAAATGTCAGTTCAAGAATTCTACGATTGTCATTGTGAATATAAAGTTATGTAAACAATATGCGCAAAGATTCTATTATATTTATAATTTGTAATACAAAACAGCTGAAGTGTTTTTTTAACGAACTAACGTCTGGAACTGTAACTTAGATTTGAAAAAGGTCTTTTTAGATTTGAAAATCGGTGGGTCTACCATCTAGTGAAAGTCGCGGGAAGCAACTGGATGCGGGCAGCTCAGGGTCGGTCATTGTGGAGATTCTTGGGGAAGGCCTTTGTCAACCAGTGGACCTCATTTGGCAGAGAGAGATTTGAAAACGCAAGGTTATCATCAACCCAAATATGTCAACTGCTGGTAGATAACCTCGCCCGGAAATAAAGGGATTTTGCTATAGTCTCGATGCTTAGCTTTGATAATTCGGAAAACGTTGCTGATCATTTTATGGTATATGGAAGTTGTATGGTGATTGATTTTTATCTGCAGTATCATTACTCGTCTTGTACGACATCCTAAAGGTGAAGGGTTGGTGCTTTCCTATCATACTACAAAACACATGGCTAAAGAAAGGTCTTTTGTTCTAGAATGACGATCTTTTTAATTATAAACTGAAAAGCCTTGTACATAGACGGAAGGTATTAGCCTATCCGTCTTTTATAGGATACATTTCTGAGAGTGAGAACCAGAATTGCACAATCTGGTTTCGCCGTCCCAATTTTTTCAGCGGAACCTAGGAAAATTATTAAATTAAAGCGCTATTATATGGTTGATATACCAAAGAGTCGCACTAAGTGTTTTGGTTCCAACTTTGTGTTACGTACCGCTAAGGAATGGAACTCTTAGCCTGAGTCTGTGTTTCCTGACAAATACAATTTAGGGATCTACAAGTCACAAGTGAATAGATATCTTCTTCGAGCGTCATATCTTAGAATGCATCGCTAACCATCAGGCGAGATATTGGTTAAGCGCTAACCCATTTCTTATTAAAACAGCCTATGTTACACAAGCTCATACCTACTCATAAGATCGCCAGGGTTCTGTTTTTTACCGAAAGTTTTGAATAAACTTCAATCGAACTCCGGCGTTCTTACGCAACCTGACGACTTGAATTTTTAAAACCATCTGCTACATTATGTTTTCTATGAACAAGTTTAATTTTTCAACAGAGAAAATATATAAACGTCATTCCGAACTTCCACACTGTTTTTATCGGTGGCAATTAATAAGGCACTTGACATTTGACAAGTCACTTCCTGCGTGAATTTCAAGCGGTTAAAATCACACTACGGTCCCTAAGAGAAGAAAAAAGGCACCTCACTTGTTAGTAAAGTGAAGAAGTTACCTCGATTTTTCAGATATACGTCCTTTGCCAAAATAACTTTTTAAATGGACTACAGTTTTAATGATTTTTAAAATTGGTCTCTAAAAAAGAAATTAAATACACACACACATCTACACACCCACACACAAACTTAGTAAGTCTACACATATTTATACCTAATTAAAATTTAAAAGTGGTTATTTTAAGTATCTGTTTTAAATAAGTATCCTTAAACATTGCAATGACATACAGGGAATAAACGACAAATTTAAGAAAACAAACAAGATGTATGTTTAATATGTGTCGCCATTTATTAAATAGGACGTCTAAAAACGCAATATTCAGAAAAGAATCCTGTCGTTACATGTCCTAACTGTTATTACTAAAGTATGACATATATAGTCACCGAGCGGCACAACTAAAAAGGCTACGCAAATAAAACCTCTCCACAATTTGTGTCGACCTAAAGTGTCACAGGCATGTGACGTGACCAACCCTATTATGACAGTTTTTGTGACGAAATCGCAAACACGAGCGAAGTGATTTGTGTCACTGTTACTACGTTTCTTGTTCCGTTTTGGTAAAAACAATGGGAAATTAAATTATTTAGGCATTTCGCTTTAATAAACAAATATTTCTTACATTCACACCGATTAGCCTGGCCAAAAGTAAGCTCTGTTAGGCTTGTATTATGGATACTAGGGTAACGGATAGACATACATATATGATACACAGACGTAATATTTATAGAAATATATATAAACACCCTTGACTCAGGTACAAATCCTCGTATTCATCATACGAACCCAGGACCGTCCGTCAGCGCGAAAGGCTACCGTTGCACCAAACGGTAAAAATTAATATTTCTTACATTCACAGCAAATAGCCTAGCCCAAAGTAAGCGCTACAAGGTTTGTGTTATGGATCTTGGGTAGCTATGACGGCAGCGATTTTGTCTTTTGAACCAACGGTCCTGAGTTCAAATCTGCATGTGTAACGAATACGAATATATTTCTATGTATATAACATATCTATGTATCATATATCTATGTCTATCTATGTCTAGTATCCATAACACAAGCCTTACAGTGTTTAATTTGAGCTAGTCTAATGGGTGCGAACGTATTAATAATAATAATTTTAGTTACATTCACACCAATTAGCCTAGCCCGAAGTGCTCTTTGCTAAATTTCCTTTACAGTGCTTAATGTAAGGCTTGTGTTATGAATACGACGATGACGGATAGACATACATACAATATACATAAATATGTAATAATCTTAGTATTATATATATTAAAATACCTATTGACACTGGTACAAATGCTCGAGCATGATGAGCATCACACAAACACTTGCCATTTCCGGGTTTCGTACCCAGGACCTTTGATGAAAAATGTAGGATCTCCACCGTTGTCCCAAAGGGCAGTCATATCATATGTAAGAAATATTATTGCACATTATGATTACAACCGAAATTTTACTACAATATTTTCTTTTAGCTACTCTCGTGAGTAAAATCAGTCATTCTCCTGAATGACTTCACCCACCCAATGTTTAGTTGATCGGAAGATCGGCCTCACTGCGTAGCGGAGTTAGGAATATTTCTAGCCAAACAATATTATAAATCACTATTTACTCATTCATAACGGCCCCGCAATTTCTAGACAGGCATACTCCACGATTTAGCTTGTTTTCCTTAAGGCAATTTAATAAATCAGAATGAGAATCTTTATTTGTGATATGAAGGTTAATGTTTGGAATACAGTTAGTATTTGTCCATTTTGTTACAATAGAATAAATAATTTTACTGCGTATTTAGATATCATTTTTATAACAAAATCAAAATTAAGAGCAAGCATCACACCTTAGCTCATCGCCGCAAAGTTGCCTGTCTGTCGGTCTTCTACAGACTGTACTTTGGAGAGTGTGCTCAAGAGCTGCATTTGCTCATACAGCCATCTCCTTTTTTCCATCGGACATCCACATGCACTGCAGGATACCACCCTTTCTTGGTTGCTATTTCTACCTGTCGCACCAAGCGCTTTTCAACATCCTTCATAATGCGCACAACAAAGGAATGGAACTCCTTCCCTCGTCTGTATTTCTGAGAACTTTTAATCCGTCCATTTTCAAAGCCAGGGTGAATAAGCACCTTCTGGGTTAACTCGTTCCATCGTGGATTCTGTCTTGGCTCACGGTGTTGATTGGGATCAAGAGCTAACCCATCCTAAATAAAAAAAAACAAATAGTCATTAAAATAATTTCATTACTTAAAACATTTCTAAAAATACTATAATAATTAATACAGGTCAAGAACTATCAAGAGTATGTAGCCAAATGCTTGCTTAAATAGGATTGAAAAAAAAAAACAGTTATGTTTTTTTTTACCGTGAGTAGGTAGGTATCTTACCTGATGGTAAGCGATGAGCCGATCTAGGATGTGACGCACTTGCCTAGAAGACAGCTATTCACTCGTGACTTGAAGTCTCCTAAATTGTATTTATCAGGAAATACTGACTCAGGCAAAGAGTTCCACTCTTTAACGGTACGGATCGCGAAGTTGGAATCAAAATTCTAAGTGCGACTCTTTCATCAACCACATAACGTGGTGCTTATTTGTAAGTCTGGTTATCCGATGAAAAATGGGAACATTTAAGACACACGAGTTGGGATAGGTAAAACATAACAAAACCAACCAGTTGACTGGCCTAAAAGTTGTAGTTTTTCAAGGGTACGGGTGCACCAATACAGATGTACAATTCAGCAACTTTGTTATACGTCAATATTGTTACGAGCAACGGGTTTTGGATAGTCAAATGAACCAATTTATTTATTGCAAGACTTAATAATTTAATTAACTTACACACAGTATAAAACCTTTCAAAATAAGTTACAAAACAAGTCCGCCAAATTACTCCAATTGTTCAAATAACACGCCGAAGTTCTCAGAAATTATCTCTTCAATACCGTCGCAAAGTATCCCAGTCGCGTGCATAAATAACGTTCACAATAAACCAGTAACTCGCTGTCGTCGCTTATTAACTCTTCAATTCGCTCCAAAGATTACTTTCAAGTCGCTTCCAAAATCAGAACTGGCTTTTAATATGGACGGGTTATAAGTACTCGAAAATACAGACGCAGGGATGGAGTTCCAATCCTTTGCTGTGCACGTTATAAAGAAGAGCTTGGTGCGACGGGTAGGAATAGCAAAAATAAATTTAAATTAAATATAAATAATAATCAGTAATTACAGGGTTACATTTCAAATTTAATGCGTGGTATTTAGATGGTGGAAGCATATAAATAAAAGGTGGTTCTATTTACACAAATTACACGTTTTAAAATGATTACTTGAAGCAATATTGCTTGATTATTTTTTTTATATTTTTAATGTGTTGGTTCTTGATCGTCATCAAGCCCAGGTGCCAAGACAGGATCCATGATGGAACGAGCTAACCCAGAAGGTGCCTGTTCACCCTGGCCTTAAAAACGGACGGGTCATAAGTACTCGGAAATACAGACGCAGGGAGGGAGTTCCACAAATGGCAAACAAATGTAAACTACATATTCCTGTAACAAAAGGTAGAAAATCAATGACAGACGATTTCAATATTCTAACTCCAGGAATCAGAATTGTAAGCAAGTATTCATTATCTACTTTAGGTTCACCAATTTCCGATGAATCGGTTAACAATTTTGTAAAGGAAAAGCTAGATACATTTAACACATTTTCGTACCGCCTACTTAATTTTAACTCCCACATGCCTTTCACCATCATACGCTTTTGTCTCTTTGTTCCTCAATTTACATAAACGCTTTGCCTCAAACTGCCAAATTAGATGATGCGGTAAAAGAAGTTGTCTCTGGTGTTCTTATTATTAATTTATCTTAGAGAAATTGGATACAATCTTCTCTACCTAATCGATTTTACGTAAGCCTAAACTGGTTTAAGTAAATTTCTTATTAAATCAGTCCACTGGGCCGTCGATCTTAATTTAAAAAAATGTACTTGTATTTTCGAACTGTCCTATTTCCCATTTAATTGAGGCCTACAAACTACAAATTATTGGTAGGGAACAAGTGATTTGCCATTTTCACTCTTATCTCAAAAGCAATCGAATGAGCCGTTCTGAAGATTGGTGTTTAATAATTTGTAAGATAAGGTTACCAACACTGCAGAGCCTGCTCGCCTGAATGCTGTAGCCATACCCTCACCATCCATTGGGTTCCTCTTGCACCTTCTATCTTGCAGCATGTTTACAGCTGGGGGTAATCGGCACTTCTTTATATCTTTGCCAGTGCAGTGATAAGTTGGACTTCTCAAGTCGTCATCGCCTTTTTTTACATGGGAAAATGTGTTTCGCATACTCCACTACGGCTATGTGTAAGTTATGTGGGACTCTCTTCCTGGCCTAGCGCCCGAAAAATGTTTGGAGGGATATCCACTATAAACCTGTGAATATGCCCTTGATTCTGCCAAAGGGCTGGCGGGTTTAGTAATCTTAGACCCCGGAGGTAAGCCCTGAGACCACCACGCATTCCGGAAGATGCTCAGGTACATTTGAGCACATTCCAAAACAGCAAGGCAGGCCTGTGCAATGCCGGCTTCGGATTACCTATTTTCCGCCGGATAGGCCTCCATGGTAAAGAGCAGTGCATACTAACGTCTTACTACCGGCCCCCATCGCTCGAGGTCATCACTACACTTCAGGCAGCAGAAGTGTTGGTTGTTTACAGCGACACTGAAACTGAATGACAATTGACTGACTGAATCTGCACTAGCCGTTCTGGAATCGAGTGGTTTAATGCGAGACGATGGCAGAAAACCAGATGGTATGATTAAAGTTTCGTGAAAGATTAACTGTAGTACGTAACTTGCGTGGACACTCTATCTCCATCTCATCTTTTACAAACCTGTCTCGAGGCTGGTGCTACTGCAGCTTCTGGTGAAGATCTCAAACGACACGAGGAACGACAAATTAAAGTGCAATACACATACTAGAACAATGGGCCGGTGGAGTCCTAGGGTCCACCTTGCCCAGGGAACAAGTTTGGCAATACAACGAGGTAATGCTATTGGTATTCTAGGTACCTTAGTTTAGTTAATTTTTGTGTACCTGTACTATTATTTTTAATTTAATTTCTAATACACCCTAATGGACTACATTGTGTGTATCATATAAATGTATGTGTATCCATTACCATAATAACCACCACACATAAGCATAACAACGTAATAATTACAAAGGATAAAAATAATATACATCTTACATTTTCACTTTTGCAACGCAGGTATAAAAATTATTTAAACTTCTAAAGATTCCGATAATTATGCATGCTGTCCAAATGACTTAATGTGAATATATATATATATTTGTTTTAACAATAATCCTTTATATATTCCCTATTATCTATATTATCTTTTTAAGTTAACTAATTCTCATATTTTTTTTGATATCATAGATTTAAGGTTGACATTGCTATTAGTTAATTATTACTATTATAATTTTCGCATGCCATACTTTTGCAGAACATCTGGATTATTTTACTGTTATTTATAAACATTATTGTATTTACCGAGTTCCATGCAAATAAAGACTATTCTTTTCTCACGCAGAGTAATTACAATGAATTATCTTAACCCAAAATATTGCAATGAATATATATAGTTTATGAAAGAGACTGGCGGAAGAAGTAGGTAGAGTCAAGGGGGAAGGTGTTACGAGTTACAAATAAAAATCTGTGCAATTTTATAGAAAAGAAAATTTAGCGAGTATGTTTGTTTTGTGTGCGTTTATATTATTCTATTACGTCATATTCCGGTGTTTTGGCCCAAATAACTTCTACAATAAAAGGTACGGTACTTAGCGGGAATTATTTTGATTTATGAGTTCAAATATTACACTTCTGCGTCTAATAACGCACTTTTAACGAATTAAAGACGTGTTTAGTTTTGTTTTGTACATATAATAATGAAGTTTCTGATCATAGGATGATTAAGGTAATGGCTGCCATTCATACTTACCAATAATTTAATCGGGTTTGCTCCTATCTGTTAAATTTATATAAATGAAGTTGTTGTATTTTGCATTTATTATAGTTCTGTTATTACGATAACCGTAAATTACTGCGTCTACCACTAGTTAGGAAACCTTCCGAGAGGAACTGGTGTAAAAACTCTGACAGGAGAACCGACCTCATCTTCAAATTTTTACTTGCAAAAAGAGATCACAACATTATCTACTAAGTCTCTTAGTGTGTGTCTTTGGAGATATTGTTTTTAAACCCCGACGCAAAAAGAGAGGGGTGTTAAAAGTTTTACGTGTCTGTCTGTGTGTCTGTTTGTGGTATCTTAGCTCCCAAATGGATGAACCGATTTTCGTTTTATTATATTTGTGTGATAGATAATTTTATCCTAAATGTTCTAAGCTACGTTTCATGTAGATCTGTTCAGCCGTTTGAAGATCATCAGCTCTTTTCTAGTTGATGAGGGGAGCTGACTTACTTTCATATGTCGTATCGATTCGAAGTTTAGTACCGTATTACTTCATGATACATGATATATGCTGTGAATTTTTTGGGGTAAATTCTTTTGTTGCAATCTGTGACTACACTTGTTTTTACCAGGGTCTAACGAGGGGTGTTAGCTATCGGTACCAATTGCTTCCGTGGACTGACAAGAGGTTATTGTATTATTTAAGTCCTTGTTGCAATAGTTTTTTATTTGAAAACGAATTTTATTAAAATTAAAACTTCTTTTCCTCTACTCGCTTACATCGACACCCCATCCTTTGTTTGTAAGTAATAACACGTCTGTTCTATATAAAAGCGGGTGAGTGTCTGTACGAGGCCCCAAGAAAGGTCTCGGGGTAGATAGCAAGGCCCTTTGTATGGATCAAGCTGGCTCCAAGCTCCAAGATAAGTTTGTGACGGTTTATTCGCGGCTTTTCTGGTTATTGTTGAGTTGATTGCGTAGTTATCTGACGTGTCACATAGCGTGAGATCTTTTTGAAGAGGCTGTAAAGATTATAATGCTTAGCGGTACTTGAGGATTTGGATTTTTGTCTGAAATATAAAGACTCCTTTATAAGGCTTAAGAATTTTTATATGATGCTTACTAACGTACTTCATAATGTATTTAATTTTATTTATAGCATTCACAATGCCATATTTTTATAAGATATAAAACACGAATGTACAAGAAATAAACTACTACTCCGAGCCAAGGTTAGGTTAGCGAAAGGTCGTGGGTTCGAATCCCACCTAAACGCTCGGAGGCTTGGTTTTTACGGGCATATTTTATATCTCGTACATCGTAAGGTTTTAAAAAGTAGAAAGAAGATTTATGAAAAGTATAGCTCCAAATTTTTACCAGAATTGAGAGGATTTGTTTGGTTTACGAGACGGAAATCTGGCAAATAGTCAGTCATGAAGCTACTGAACTATTTTGAAGCGAAACATCTATCTATAGGGACGTTCGGACCGCTCGCCACGCGGCCACTCTCTCCGTGCTAAGCGTCAGATATCACCGTTAAACGAGAGCATCATTTAGCACCGTTACATGATATATATGTATAGGAGACAGCCGTCTCACCACCTCCTCTTTATCGTGGGCTTCTGTCTCGCTTTCACTCATGTCAGTGTGCGTGGCTGGCGTGGCTTTCTATCACTTTTTCTACTATATGCATCCACGCCAGTCTTTATACTATAACGTTTCACTTCTTTCGGGCGTCCCTAGATGGCACTGCTATTTTTTTTACTCTTTATTTTTTTTTAATTATCTCGCGTTCCTGAATATCAAGCTGAATATATATATATATATATACCTATATATATATATATATATATATATATAGAGAGAGAGAGAGAGAGAGAGAGATGGAGCTGAAACGAGAGTGCTTTAGACCGCATGACTGAAGTAAAAGACTTCAGTCATGTTGTCTAAAGCACATTCGTTTTATTTAAACTAATATTATTAATTTATATAAAAAACGCCTATATAATATAAACAAAAACAGACATCCTTAATAATTCTAGTAGCATGCCGTTCAAACTTGCTTATTCTTGCAAAAATATCAATATCTTATTTTTTTGTTAATACATTAAACTGTTTCTGTGACCATCGCTGTAGGAAAATAAATAACCGTGTTGTGGTTTGAAATTTTTGTTTATTCTCTGACACAATAAAAAACGCATAGCAACCGTATATTTGATTTCTATTACAAAATTCAAAACACTGTCAAAACACTGTCATTTTCAATGATACGACAATAGAGGTTAATAGCAGTTTGGTCCCTAACAATTGTTAACTTGAAAAGTAGACGGAGTTAGTCTTGCAAGCGTGGAAGGAGAAAAGGTAACATATAAAACCTGCTTGTCTTATATAGATAAAATATAGACCTCGAAAAACTTTAGGAACTTTTGAAGATAGAATATACGTGATATGATTCCGATGCAAAACAGCTCTCTCATAAAAAGCCTTCTTTAGATTCATAGAACCTCGCATTTCTCGGTTTTACAACATTGAGTTTGATTTGTTTTTCGATAATTCCCAAGGAGCCGAGTCGAATTTTTCTAGTATTACAAAAACTTTTTTTAAATAAATAGTGAGTCGCGCATCTGTCCTGTAAATGAGGAGGTCAAGTTTCGCGAAAATAGTTTATCAGGTGAACAAAAATGCATTATAAGACGTCCTTCGTAGAGTCGTTAACTTCCATTAACCCGCATTGGGCTCCCGTGGTGTTTTGGCCTACTTTCCTGTGTTGTCTACATGTATAGTAAATCTTTATGCCATACCTACCCAAAAAAGAGCTTCCTGTTCTATCACAGTCTGAATCTTGTAAAAATAAGTTTAGTCTAATTAAGGCTATTACATCGGTGACCATTTGAAAAACAACTGGAATGATTGCCTTGTTTCTATTTATTTATTTTTGTAGAGATGATAACTGAATATAATCTGTTAATTGCAGACCCCTCTTTCCTACTGGGCACTCTGGGAAAATGCCCAGGGCCCCGTGATGGATAGTTCCTGTCAGATCACTGAAGGACTACCGACATTTATTACTGAAAAACTTATTTAATTAGAGTAAATCGAACCTCAATTAGGGACTTTATTATCGACTTGCTTATTAGCTTATGCATACGAAGCTACTCTACTCTCGCCCAAAAAAGGCCATCCAATTTCAGCATGCTTAGATAATTTTAAATATGTGTGAATCGCCACATTTAAATTAAAAATTATCTACGCCACTATTGACTACTAACCATAGAACCGCACTAAGCGTTTTGGTTCCAACTTTGTGATCCGTACCGCTAAAGAGAGGAACTCCTTGCCTGAATATGTGTTTCCTGATAAATACAATTTAGGGGTCTAAGTCACGAGTGAATAGGTATCTTCTAGGTAAGCGCGTCACATCCTAGATCGTATCGTCACTTACCATCAGGCGCTTTCCAATTTACTATAAAAAAAACACATCATAGGCTATAATTATGCCAAGCTGCTGCTTTGAGTTTTCCATGCTCTACATTTCCCGTAGAGGTGTGGTATCATAACTGTTTATAGATTTCCATACAAATTGTACCAACAAATAAATCTTTCCATATTTGCATGTGTTAAAATTTCAAAACAGTTTCTCTTTAACGATGTTAGATTTTCATGATATTGTGAAATCAGTCACACGTCACGTCACATCAGGCGAGATTGTGGTCAAGCGCTTACCAATTTACGGTAAAAGAAATAATGTATAATTATGTAACGTAACACACAATAAAAGGGAGAAACAGCCTTTGCCGTGTTTCTAGCGGCTTCTTCGCGGTACAAGTCTCTAACGAAGGGTTTATGAAGCCATGGCGTAGCTTTGATGTTCCAGAAGCGGATTGCAAATGCTTATATTTAAGAAAATAATATTTTATCTTTATTTAAATGAATTTACAAATATAACTTTATGATGCTTAATTGATTTTAATAGAAAATATTAGACAGAAACACTGTTCTCCCAATGGACTAGACCAGTGATTTTTTCTGTTATATTTCTATTAGAATTTATTAATATAACTTTTGCCTTACATACATTACTATAATAATTATATAATAATAATGATATTTCCTTCATTCACAAAAATTAGCCTAGCCCAAAGTAGGCACTATAAGGCATGTGTTATGGGTACTAGGATAAAGGACAGACATAAATATATGATACGTAGATATGTAATATTCATAGAAATATGTATGACTCAGGTGCAAATGCTGGTATTAATCAAACTAAACAATCTGCCCCTTCCGGGATTCGAACCCGGGTGTCGGAAGGCAGGATCCCAGGAGGCAGGAGTTGTTTTTCCAGTTAAGAATAGAGTTTTAACTTTTTCCATGCACTCTTTGTTGAAACTAATTTTAATATCACAAAGTTAGCTGCACTAAGAGGCTTGCCTGCAGGCGATGCACTTTGTAATTAGTTCTCAACAAACCTTTAATTAAAATAACATAAAAGTGAATTTAATTATTCGTTTCAAAAAACTTTCTATGTGAACTTTGAAGATAAAATTTTATTATTTCGCATGAAAACTGATTTCAGACCGAAGGCAACTTTATTGAGGTTATAAAAAATGAAGATTCGTATTCTGCTGAATTTATTAAAGGAAAAAAGGTTTTTATTAGAAAAATTGAACTTGTTACAGATGTGAAATGAAATTCTCACCAGTAGCCTTTCACTACACGGGGGATTGCTCCTCCAATTAGGATGTTAACAGACCTGTTACATTTTTTTTAAGTTTGTGTCTTAAACTGAGTACGAGAGCGCCATTTCTTCGTATTCTAGGTAACCTTCAATATGTAATATATATATAATATTATTACTTATAACTGTAGGTATTTGCATTTAACGGCCCTGGGTTCTGGGTTCAAATCCCGGAAGGGGCAGAAGTTCGTGTGAATAATACGAGCAGTATCTGAATCACGGATATTTATATATATATTTCTATTATTATTACTTTATTATTACTCATATATGTATGTCTATCCGTTACCCTAGTATCTATAACACAAGCATTTTAGTGCTTTGGGCTAGGCTAATTGGTGAGAATGTAAGAAATAGGTATTAATTTTAGTAAAATGTGCGCGGAAGTGTAAGAACTAAATTTAGTAAATCAGTTATTAATTTACTAATAAGCGTCTTTCATAATATTTGTTAATAATTATATTATTGCAGATTATTTTTATGGAATTAAAAAAAATAATCAAACAATTTTGTTTCTTATACACGTTTTTTATTCATTTATTTGTTTGCTTCCCACATGGTATTTAGGTAAACTATATTTTTAAGGTACAACATATTTCATTAATATGATTGAGGCATGCTTATATTTTCAAATACATTTATCTTAATTTTGTCTTAATTGTTTATTAAATTATATAAGGTACACATATATAAGACTTTAGTTTTATAAAAAAACCAGGTATTGTTCTTGTATATAAGCCAATTATAGGTACACAACATTAGTCGAATATTTCAGGAAAAATCTTAAAATATTTTCACCTCACGTTTGCGTTTTATCCGCTAGCGTGAAAAAGTGTTTTAAAATGAGAACCTTTCTATTAAAAAAACACATATGGTACATTCCAAGTCGTCGATATATATATAACAAATTTGCCATTTTATTTAAACTGTTTTTCTTGCACCCAAAATTTTTCCTCGCTGAAGTGCGGTGAAAAATTTTGTTTTTCGTTACCTAGAATAGAGGTAACTCGAGGCCAAAATTTAACTTTGCAACTTTACATTACGAATAACTATTCGATACTACTTAATATAAAATGAAATAAAATATAGTTTATGTTCTAAGTAAGGAAAAAAATAATACATTTATAGAATATTTACTTACTATCTCTTGTCAGTATTAGTAATTATATTTGTGATGTCGGATTGATATTAAGTATCAAGCAAATATCTTATTTAACAATTCGGTTAATAGCCTATAATATGAGATTATTAATTTTATTACCTAGTAAGAAACAAATGAATTAACTGTTAAAAAGCGTTTTGGGTTATATTAATGTATCTATTTGTTTTTGTTAAAAAAATGCTTAAACAACAACCTCTATTTATAGCAACCTTCCTACAAGTGAGGGTAGTTCCCACGTTTTTCTCAGGTCGCTTTCTTGTTTGTCTGTCTGTCTGTCTGTGGAGTTGGATTCTTGCAACTCAGTTTTGAGGCACTTCCCGGCCACCTAGCGGGCTGAAATTTTTGGAGCAAGTCAGAACCCGATGACAATTAATCCTAAAACAACTTTTAACTTTCTACGGCCACTTTCAGGCCAAATTTTGCGAAATTTCACTTTCATATGTAAAAAGTCATAGCGACTCATGGTTTGCTGCGATTAATTAATAAATTGAAAAGAATAAAATAATAATAACGCAAGAAAATTAAAAAGAATAAAATAATAATACTAGATTTTAAAATCTAAAAATCCCACGTTTTTCAGTAACCAAAAAAGAATAAAATAACCCGGCGGGGCCAAGCGAGGGGCCACTCAAAACGTAGGGGCGCATCTTTACAAATACTCTCAACATCTATGCATAAAGTATATCTCATTACATCTCCATAAGTAATATGCGCCCCCACTTTTGATGCGCCCCTCGCTTGGCCCCGCCGGGTTATTTTATTCTTTTTTGGTTACTGTAAAACGTGGGATTTTGAGATTTTTAAATCTAGTACAATTTCAAGGGTGAAATGTAACCAAGCATTGTCAAGGAACTTACAAAGTTCGTAATTGGCTTATTTCACTAAGCTTTTCAGTCCGCCATCTAAGTTATAGGGGTAAGTTAATGTCTTACACGATTCAGTAACTACTTTGACTCATGTTTTTACGTTAAAAAGTCTTTTATTAAACATAAATTCTGTTAAAAAGCAGAGGGGTACATCAATGCTTAAAATTTAACTTAGTTTTTATTTTAGAAAATTGTATTAATACAGTAAAAATGATAAAGGTTGGTAATAATAAAAAAAAACCTTTTGAGGTCTATTTTAGCTTGTGAATTTTTCCTTCTTGCTTGATGAAATAATTCTTATATAATTATATATTTAAATAATTTTATTGCTTCCAAAATGAGCCTCACGCTACCTTTTTCTATGTTATTAGTACTAACTGACCCGGCCACGCGTTGCTATGGTAACGTTAATTGATTATAAAAACTGTTATTCTTAGGCTTATGGTAACTATATATGGTAACAAAACCATACACACACAAAGTATTGTCATAATATAATCTATAATCTGAGAACACAAATTTGTTGTTTTATGTGTTTGTCTGTCCGCTCTTTTTCCCGCTCTTTTTCCATTGTATACCCGTTACCATAGCAACGCGTTACCGGGTCAGCTAGTTATGATATAAAATAACATACAGAATATAATTTTCTTTTTATTACCAAATCAATTGAATACTAGGTTTTGTTAGTGAAAATTTTACTTAAATTTGAAAAAAAACCTTATAATTAACCAAAAACCAAATCTACTTCGGTAAATGTAATCTTATATTTATTATACAATAATATTTTTTACATTCACATCTATTAGCGTAGCCCCAAGTAAGCACTGTAAGGCTTACGTTGTGAATGAGTTCCTAACGGACAGACATACATATGCGATACATAGATATGTAATATTAATAGAAATATATATAGATGCCCATGATTCAGGTACAAATGCTAGTATTCATTATTAAATCTGTGCGAAGTGGGTGGAAGGGGTAAAGAAAACGATCGCTGCGCTTGTCGCGGCACAAATGTGCAACAAATCGGGCAAGGGAAACAAACAAACTTGTCAATGGTGTTTTGAAATTTTCGAAAATGGGTCATTATTGTTGTTGCATCGTAGACTGCAAAAATAACAGTACATCGTAGTCAGTGCAAATTTTATGTTTTATCTAACTGTTTAGTCATGTTTTTAGGTTAGGAGAGTACTTACGTTTAAACTTGTTTTATAGGGTGTTGAGGTCACCGATGTTTGACGAATGATGGTGGCTCGTATTAAATAACTATTGCCATTAGTTCTCAGTTCTTCTACATTCCTCACATGTTCTGCTAACAACACTTTATTTCCTTTTAGCATAGTTTGGGGCTGGAAACTTATTGTGTGTTTTACACTCTCAAAACCAGTTTTTAAAATAACGACCATTTTTTTCTTTTAAAGTATATTTTATTCACTCTAATCTATAAAAATAAACATGCTGTTGTTATTTTTTTTTGACATATGCCCTTTAAAGTTGCTTATGCAGATGGCGCTACTGTCGTGCACGTTCCGAATACAAACACTTGCCCCATTCGGAACTCGAACCCAGGACCGTAGTTGCGAAAGATAGGATCGCTACCGTTGTACAAAACGGTCGTAAATTATTATTATTTACTTTATTGTTTTCCTTTAATACCAGATATAGATACTTTTCTATAAGATATAAATACTTTAGGCGCTCGACCATATTACATCGTCGAGGTTTGAACTTCGATCCTCGTTTTCGCAAGGCCATTCGCAACGCATAATTTCAATTGACATAAAGTCACTTGGCATACTAACCAAAAGGTTAGGTTAGGTTAGGTTAGATATTTTTTTATTCAATACCAGCCAGCAAGCTATTTCAAATCATGCCAAATGATTAGTATGCTAAAAATTATGCTTTTTCAATTTATGCAGCTTAATATGGACCTGTTCGCTATTGTAACACTCGTGTGCCATTACTTACTTCTCCAACTCAGTTTGATTACTGCCGCCCTGTTAATATTAATCTCAAAAGAAAGGATTTGAAACAATGCTGGAAACAATGCGTATTCTCCTTTGGTTTATGATTGTACAAGTTTCGAGATGATTCGATTTGTTCGCTGCGGACTTATGATGTAATTACCTTCGCCTTGAGTGGCTTTGTTTCAATATTTACTAGCCAACGTATTCTTAGTCGTTAAAAGGTAAAAGAAACTGGAAGTTATTATGTTTTAAAAGGATTGTAGTAAGTTATTATTATAATATTTATAAAAAAATACAGACAAACAATGTCATTACACATAATATTTAATCTGTTGCTTTGTGGTAGTTTAGTCTGTTTTTCGCGGCATAGAATTTTCATAATCTGTGCTTATTCTTTTAAAAGTGTTATCCAGTGCGCCTTGTGATATATTAAAAGGTGGAATTTTCACGTTTTAACCACCAAAAAATTTCCATTATTATTTTGCAGAAGTAATTAAAAACATTTGCAATAGAGTGTTTTTAATTATTTTATAACAATGTAATGTGAGATAAAATAAAAGTGAGATAGATACAGCCTTTGCCGAGTTTATTTTATTATTTAGTTTGGCATATACAGTAATTACAACAAAATACACATTCTCTATATCAAATCATATTATTAGACAAACAGTGCCCCAAAAATTACTACATCGCTGGTTTGCGAGAATATCGACGCAAATCAAAAATCTGTCAAATCGAACTAAAAATGCCAAACGATCTTAAATCTTTGATATTTTATTGTGAACAGAGACGCAACGCAGATATTGCGCCAACGTTCGATCGAAAGAGATACAATTACATGTTTTGGTATGCGATAAAAGATTTAATAAGTTATTTGAAAATCTTATTCTATAAAATCAAAAGTTTTTAGTTCCGTCGCTATTCAAGCAAACCAGCGACATATTGTGAAACCTTGTAAAGCTCTTGTATGTAGATAAATATATTATATTAAGACCCATAAACTGTCAAAAGTCTTTCAAATATTTTTGATTTGTTTTTTTCTAATTTATTTTCTTTATTTATGGCTTGTACAATTTGTGCATTTAGCCAGTGTCAAGTAAGTATAATCTTTCTTCTATATTCTTGAGTAATTTCCTAGGTTTCAGAAAAGAAGTGAGGTTTTATTACTTAAACCTCCCCGTGGCCTTCTTGGGAGAGCGTGAAAAGACACCTTCCAAACTGTTTTGTTTCACTTGTCAACACTCATGCATATTTAGAAACACTCAGTGGTAAATAACCCACCATTATTACACACTTATATCAACCACAAAACAAAATTTAACAAGAAAACCAAAACCATTAAACTCCATTTTTGATTTGAAGAGTGTGAGAGTGTTATTAAATAAACCCAATCCAGCTTTTTGCAGTTTCATCTCGGTACAAGATTTTTCGAAGGACTTATAAAGCCATGGTGTTGCATTACACGCATTTCACACATTATTCAATACTAGCTTTCCGCCCGCGGCTTCGCCCGCGTGGAATTCGGATATATTGCGGTATAAAGCACAACTATAAGAAAAAAAATTAATTCCCACGGAAAAATCTAAGAAGCGCGATGTAACGCTGGATACAAAATTCATATAATTCATTCCACTTCTTACGTATCTTAAAAAAACACTTTAAAAAACATCCAGCGCCATCTTTCGCATACCTCTAGAACTAAATAGCGTAAGCTATCATTCCACTTCTTTTGTATTTTAAAAAACATATCGTTACCGTGTTTTAAAAAACACCCAGCGCCATCTATCGCATACCTCAAAAACTAAATAACGTAACTAATACTTATACCAATTAGTAATTCGTTGACATTAGTGATTTCAGGATAAATAGATGTAAAAAAACAATTTAGACGATAAAACAAATTGTACGTCATCCCTCGAGAATTCCACATTTTCGAGGATTCATTTTCGTATCATTTAGCTTCAAAATTTACATGTTCATATTCGTTTGCAACATATAAGTAGACGTAAAAAAAACAGTTTAGACGATAAAACAAATTGTTCGTCATCCCTCGGGAATTCCTCATTTTCGGGGATTCATTATCGTATCATTTAGCTTCTAAATTTACATGTTTATATTCGCTTACAATATTTTACGTTGTTTTAAACGACACACAGCGCCATCTACAATCCATCCATCAAGCAAACAATATTTTTGTTTTCCCTCGAGAATATCAATTTTTTTCCAGGATAAAAAGTACACTATTATTTAATCCGGACTTTTATCTTTACGTCTGCAAAATTTCAAAGCAATCGGTTCAGTAGTTACGGCGTGAAAGCGGAACAAACAAACAAACAAACAAACAAACAAACTCACTTTCCGATTTATAATATTAGTAAGGAAGTAAGGATGAGCATACATACGCACAAACACGTGAACATATACAAGTACCATTTTTGTTTTGAGTTTTAGTTTTCTGTTTTGTTCTTTACGGAATTGCAGTCCTCTAAAATAAGTATGTAATACTGACAAAAGGGCCCCCAACCCTTATGTTTCAATAATGTAAACATTTTTAAAGAACTAAATCTATTTTATTTCTTTTATTTCTAAAAGATCTAAGCGTACAATTAGCGGCAGCGACTTTGTTTAAATCTATGTTAAGATGTACAATTTTCTAATAGAAACTATTAGAGAAACCGAAAATTCGGTAAACTTTTCAATCTTTAATTCTCCCTTTTCAGGAGCGGTGGCACAAAAAATTGGTCACCTTATTTACTCTTAATAATTTCTGGAAAAGGATTCGAAATGACAAAATTAAATCTGAAATTTAACGTGTTTATGGTATCCACAAAAGCTTTTTAACTCATTGGAAAAAAGTGTTCAATTTTATTATAATTAGATACATGTATAAATTTATATATTTAATACTAGCTGACCCGACCACGCGTTGCTCTGTTATAAATTAAATGAAAACTGTCTTATGTCCTAAGTGGGAACGAATCCAGCTAAATGAGGAGAAACACCATAAAAATCGGTTGAGTAGTTTCGGACACTCTGTGACAGGGAATTTTTATAATAATACATTACACATTATTGCTTACAGACAGGTTACAGAAAAAGGCAAGTACAAAACAAACAACGACGGTACTGCAACACCCAGACCCTAGCCAATATAAAAAAGTTCGTTTTCTACATCGACACGGCCTTGGATAATACCCGGGACCTCGGACTAACAGTGAACCTTTTGAATGCATATTTTACTCGAAATACGCCATTGCGGATGGTAACAGTTTGTTTGCAAGGACAATGTCAATACAAGCATTGCACAGACATGTCCCATGAATATGCATGTCACACATCACACAGCCCACTGACGCCGCAAACACAGCTTAAGTTATAAACAGAATCTTAACTTTTAATAACACAATAGTAGTTTATGATACTGTTGCATAATAAGGGTTCTTATAACATGAGTGTGTTTTAAAAAAACGAGCCGTAGGCGAGTTTTTTTATAGCATCACACGAGTGTTATAAGACCAAGTTATGTACAGTGTCATACACTACTTTATCTACTCTCATACTATAATATGTAAAACAATATTGCAAATAAAACGCTGAATATAACAACAAATTTATTTAAATGTCAAATGTTGGCGCCAAGGTGCAAACATCAATTGCGCATGCGTGTTGCGTCGGTCGTCGAGGACTCGTTCATTGAAACCTTTTTAAAGTAGAGGTTCAACCTCCTTGGTCCAGCTGGAGGTTGTATAGGTGTATCGTTATGATAAAAAAGTTATATTATGTTACAGGTGTCCATACAAGACCTGTATCGTAATTAAACTTTTTTTTTTATTATTTTTGGCCTGTACGTAATGTTTGTCATAAGCATTTTGTTTTCAGTTTTAGAATCTTTGTATTATAGTATCAGAGTAGATAAACATATTTATCTATCTATCTTATTTATGTTTTCAGTTTTAGAATCTTTGTATTATAGTATCAGAGTAGATAAACATATTTATCTACTCTGATACTATAATACAAAGATTCTAAAACTGAAAACAAAATGCTTATGACAAACATTACGTACAGGCCAAAAATAATAAAAAAAAAAGTTTTATTACGATACATTTTGTTTTCAGTTTTAGAATCTTTGTATTATAGTATTAGAGTAGATAAACATATTTATCTACTCTGATACTATAATACAAAGATTCTAAAACTGAAAACAAAATGCTTATGACAAACATTACGTACAGGCCAAAAATAATAAAAAAAAAAGTTTAATTACGATACAGGTCTTGTATGGACACCTGTATCATAATATAACTTTTTAATCATAACGATACACCTATACAACCTCCAGCTGGACCAAGGAGGTTGAACCTCTACTTTAAAAAGGTTTCAATGAACGAGTCCGCGACGACGCAACACGCATTCACAATCGATGTTTGCACCTTGGCGCCAACATTTGACATTTAAAAAATCTTTTCAATATTTAAACAAAGTTTGGTTTTGTTTGCAACATTGTTTTTCGTATTATAGTATGAGAGTAGATAAAGTAGTGTATGACACTGTACATAACTTGGTCTTATAACACTCGTGTGATACTATAAAAAAACTCGCCTACGGCTCGTTTTTTTAAAACACACTCATGTTATAAGAACCCTTATTATGCAACAGTATCATAAACTACTATTAATCATTTATTTACTTTTTACGACCAACAGCTATAATAAAGAATTAATTTATTGAAGCGGAGCGAGCGAAGCTCCCATGGATCAGCTTCAATGGCGCAATGTCTGTTACGCCATAACTTCCCGAGTTCTTAACCGATTTTAATATTTTTGTGTGGAATCGAATCAACAGGTTTAGGATCAGATCGTGACGGAGACCCGAATTTTGAAATTCGCAAAAAATCCTATCGAAACAAAAAAAAAAAAATTTTTTTAGATCTTACGCTCCGCTCCAATATAATTATGGTGCTAGCGTAGCTTTATACTTAGCGATTGCATCACCTAGTATACATAGCAACACAAAGCTAAATACAGGTCATCACAAATATCATAATATATACAACGATTATAAAAAATAACTTAATATAGGTGCACTTATAACTTTAGGAGTCATCAAAGAATATTAAACTCATAATTCGCTTTATCGAAGCATCAGTTTTTGTAAATAGATCCAAGTTGACCAGACGCAATGTTGAGTTAAAGCTACCACTGTGTAGTTTACAAAAAAAGCAAAATGCACCACAAATGCAAATGCAGATACTTTAGACACCGATACTCCTTGCACCTTCACTATTCTACACGTGTTTTGTCCCCATACGGAGCATCATCATGAGCTGTTAGACCGTGCAATATCGAGCATTAAGACTTAGTGTAGAAGTAAGTTAAATATTTTTACTTTATTAATAATTTTTTTTTTTTTTGTTAATGATGGGTTCGCTCTTGATCCCAATTAAGCCCAGGGGCCAAGATAGAATCCAAGATGGAACGAGATAACCCGGAAGGCTGGGGGTCAAGATAGAATCCACGATGGAACGAGCTGATCCAGAAGGTGCCTATTCACCCTGGCTTTGAAAATGGATAGGTTATAAGTTCTCGTAAATACAAACGCTGGGAGAGAATTCCACTCCTTTGTTGTGCGCATTACGAAGGATGTTGAGATGCGACAAGTAGGAATAGCAACCAAGATAGCCCGCAGTATTTATAACCCGTCCCTTTTCGAGGCCAGCGTAAATAGGCACCTTCTGGGTTAGCTCGTTCCATTGTAGATTCTGTCTTGGCCCCTGGGCTTGATTTCCCAATCAAGAGCGAACCCATTAAAAAAAGATATGCAGTTCCGCCAAGTTACGCCTGGTTCTATAAAACTCTTAGAAAAGCACTATTTCATATCAACCATCTATTATTATTAGATGTATGCCTTCATTATAGAAGCAGCATAGGCTTTAAAAGACCACGCAGGCCTAATGCGGATCTCAGGATAATATACTCAGGATAGATACAGCGGTAACCAACGGCTTCACTTGTCTTCCGAAGCTCGGAGAATTTACTCGTGTTTCCAGAAATCTTGTGAGTTAATTGAATATAACGATCGTTTGGTGAAACTGTGGCGATCCACCTTTTCGCAGCGACAATCCTGGGTTTGAGTCCCAGAAGGGGCAGATATGTGTGATGAATAGGATGTGCATTTGTACCTGAGTCATGGATATTAATATATGTCGGAAGTCAAATCAATATATAGGCCATGATGGTAGACTGAACGAAGCTAAGTTTTGTTGCAGCCGTACAACCGTCACCACGCATTTAGAAATGGTCGCAAGTCCTATACTACTGTGTTACTGATTTGTGATAAGAATTGCATTTTATTCAAACGTATCGAGATTTGTGATTACAACTAACACTACCTCACGTACGCCCACTTGATGCTTAATAACTATGGTCGAAAATAACAATGAAGAATTCCCATTCATCGGAAAAAAAAATGTTTCTATAAACATTTAATATATAATATGTATATGTTACCCTAGTATCCATACCGCGCAAGCCTATCAGTGCAAACTTTGAGCTAGATTAATTGGTGTGAGTGTAAAAATTATCATTACAATTCAATAAATTTAATTTTATAGAGCTTGTTGCCACCACTAGAAGCTTTCTCAGAACAGTGGATATCTCTATATTAGATAGATCACATCTGACTACGCGTATTTCAATGTATTACAGTTTCAATAAAACAACTTTTTTTGTTTAAGAATTTCACGCATAATTTATTTTATACTAGCTTTCCGCCCGCGGCTTCGCCCGCGTGGAATTCGGTTATATTGCGGTATAAAGCACAACTATAAGAAAACTTCTCATTCCCACGGAAAAATCTAAGAAGCGCGATGTAACGCTGGATACAATTAGTTGTTAAACCAAAACTATATTATGTTTTCCCTTGTGGAGCAAAAACATGCAGATTTTTTGCACTGGAAACTCGGGAACACGCTACATAGAGCTGACCATGCGAAAAACAATGTTTTTCCAAGTGTACTCCAGCAACCCTTAGAGTTTGGCCTTGTGCTTTATTTATGGCAAATGAAACCCTTAGAGGAAATTGTAGTCTTTTAAATTGAATTCATATTCGTTTGCAACATATAAATAGATGTATAAAAAAACAGTTTAGACGATAAAACAAATTGTACGTCATCCCTCGGGAATTCCTCATTTTCGGGGATTCATTATCTTATCATTTAGCTTAAAAATTTACATGTTCATATTCGTTTGCAACATATAAGTAGATGTAAAAAAACAGTTTAGACGATAAAACAAATTGTGCGTTATCCCTCGGGAATTCCTCATTTTCGGGGATTCATTATCGTAACATTTAGCTTCTAAATTTTCATGTTTATATTCGTTTGCAATATTTTACCTTGTTTTAAACGACACACAGCGCCATCTGCAATCCATCAAGCAAACAATATTTTTGTTTTCCCTCGGGAATATCAATTTTTCCAGGATAAAAAGTACCCTATTATTTAATCCGGACTTTTTTCTTTACGTCTGCAAAATTTCAAAGCAATCGGTTCAGTAGTTACGGCGTGAAAGCGGAACAAACAAACAAACAAACAAACAAACAAACTCACTTTCCGATTTATAATATTAGTAAGGATTTAATCTTGACGTTTCGAATCCTTTACAGGCAATGGTCGTCATATATTTTCTACTACCTTCACAATACTTTAATGGGGCCCATTCCTAAGTGTTAATTTTTTTATATAAATAAACGTCAAGATTAAATATAAAATAAATCATGTGCAAAATCTGTAAAAAGTTGTTTTATTCAAATAAGTATACGTGCGCGGAAGTGATACTGATAAGTTGTTTAGAACTCAAAAGAAATGTGTAAGGGCAATATGTGGCTTATCACCCCGTGAGTCTTGCAAGCCTCTATTTAAATCTCTGGGCATATTGCCCCTTCCATGCTTATATATATATGAAGTGGCAAATTTTGTAAAAAACAATTTAGAACTTTTTAAAACCCGAAGTCATTTTAATGATAGAAGTTTACGTAACCGTAATAAGTTAATATATAACAGTAGGCCAAAATTATCTTTGTACCTAAAACAATGCCATTGTATGTGTGTAAAAATTTTTAATGCTATACCTGATGCTATAAAAGTCTTACCTAGTGAATTGTTTAAATCAAAGTTATTGACATGGCTTAAGGACAAAAATTTCTATGAAGTTCGTGACATATTTGTGAAGTAATTAAAGTTAAATTTATTGATTGGATAGTTTACTAATGACTAATTTATTGATTAAGAATTGCATGCCTCCAATGGTAAAATATGCGGATAATTTATTATTGTTTAACATCTTGATGTACCATATTTTGGCAATAAATGATTATGATTATGATTATGATTATAAGTGTAACAACTAATTAATAAGTAAGTATGATTTTTATTGACATTTTGACTCCTTTACAGGAACCATCAATAACGTCTTATGTTTTTATAAATTTAATAGTTAGCAACGTGCCTGATTTAAAATATTGGAAGGTAGTAGTAACTCATGTATAACTAACATTGCCTTAATCACAGGTATCACGACTTTAGTAAAGGAGTTAAAACGTCAGGTATGAAAGTAAAAAACAATATTAAACGCATCCTTAGTATTGTAAACGTTCTATTTAAATGTGTGATAGGCGTCAAAATATAAGAAGTAAATGAAATACTATTGTTTATTCGTGTCATTTTGCAGAGAAATAAGACAGAGGTAGTTTCCGGTTTACCTTTTCAACACTATCATAGAGAGGAGTCTATGATTACCATTCACTAAGGTAATCTCTTGTTAATTGATGAGGGCGCCCAATCCAATTAGCGGTTGTTTATGATACAGCAAATGAACGCCATTTCAGTAATAAATTAGTGTAACTTTGTCTATGAATACTCTGATTAGAATAATGTAAATTGAAACTCAAATAAAATGGCTTTTTAGGAAAAGAATCATCATCATCTCAGCTCTTTGACATCCCCTGCTGAACGAAAGTCTCTAGTCCGCAGTTTGTAAATCGCAGCAAGACAACATAATGCACACTGCTACTCATTTCGTGGCCTATAGATGAGTATGGTGTGTTAAGTGTGAAGAAAAAGAAATTAAGTTAAATTATTACGAACTCTGTCTTTTATTTACTTATTCATAAAACAAAAATATAAAGCTTACTTCCGCAAAAACCAGAGCAAGATGCAACGCTCTAATAGTGCTCGATATTGCACGGTCTAACAGCTCCTGATGATGCTCCGTGTGGGGGCGAAACATGTATTAGAGCAGTTGGTGAAGGTTACGTTATCCTGACGTCTGCGGTATTTGCATTTATTTTGCTTTTTTCCTGCGGAATTAAGCTATATATTTTTGTTTTATCAAAAAATAAATAAAAGACAGAGTTCATAGATGTTACTAATAACTTTAATTAATTTCTATGTAAAATTTGATTTAATTTATTTTGTTTATTTATCATACATTAATTATGACAATACTTTGTGTGTTTGTTACCATACCAGTAACGCGTGGCTGGGTTATACCAGCAACGCGTGGCCGGGTTATACCAGCAACGCGTGGCTGGGTTATACCAGCAACACCTGGCCGGGTTATACCAGCAACGCGTGGCCGGGTTATACCAGCAACACCTGGCCGGGTTAACCAGCAACGCGTGGCCGGGTTATACCAGCAACACCTGGCCGGGTTATACCAGCAACGCGTGGGCGGGTTATACCAGCAACACCTGGCCGGGTTATACCAGCAACGCGTGGCCGGGTTATACCAGCAACACCTGGCCGGGTTATACCAGCAACGCGTGGCCAGGTTAGCTAGTCATTATAAATGAATAGATATCTATCAAATACTAACTTAAATAACTTTTACATAATAAATACGGCATGACATGGCGTTAGGAAATCTATTCAAGTGAACGTGACTCCTGAAATTAAGTCAAACCCTCAATATAATATAAATATGTCACACATTCTTATATGTAATCCATACGTACTAAATAAGTTATTATTGAGATTATTTTGCTGGTCATCTTTGTGGTTACTCTCGGATGTAATTGAAAATCAGCAATTTACTCGTGATGCGAGTAAATACGATGCTGAGCTGCGACCCTTGCCGCAGCGGCACTCATACACGTTTTTGTTAAGGACGACTTTATTGTCTACATTAAGACATGATTATGGTATCTTTTGTTAATCATGTGTGTGTGTGGAGTGGGAAATAAAGCTTTTATCTATTTATATAAAATTATATAATAATAATAATTTGTGTGTTTGTTACCATATAAAGTTACCATAGTTACCATAAGCCTAAGAATAACAGTTTTTATAATCAATTAACGTTACTATAGCAACGCGTGGCCGGGTCATCAATTAACGTTACTATAGTAACGCGGGGCCGGGTCAGCTAGTCTCTATAAAATAAAAACTAGGAAATTAACATCTATTACGCATAAAACCGTTACATTCCATTATTGAACATAAATGTTCTATTCTGGTATTTAACATAATACCAGTTAAATGAATTTACACCATTAAGCACTTTGTGTACGCGATGTGCTCACTTTGAAGCGTCTAAGCCTTTGATCATACGGGCGCTTTGGGATAGTATATGAAATAAACACGAGATGTCCAATGTAAGCTCACTGAAGGCTTTACGAATTATCGCTTCAGTCTTGATTTTACTTAATACAAACGTATAAATGACAATGTGTAATACATTTGATAACTTTTATGATAAATTATGTTTATAGAAAAATAAAAGCGGCCCGTTTTTGCTTCGCACGGGTGGACAAAATTCTTAATAAAATTTCTATTATTAAATATTTTTCCGTTAGCGCCATCTAGCGTCCGTTAGACGAACTACTTGCGGTTAACGCGTTGCTATGGTAACGTTATTGATACAATGGAAAAAGGACGGGAAAAAGAGCGGACAGACAAACACACAAACCACTGTGATCTTCGATTATAGATTAGAAAAAATCGACTGCGCTCACAATTAAATTCTCAGGCGGGAATCGTATCAGCAACCTTTGGATGTCCGGTCTAATGCTCTCCCAATTGAGCTACTGAACCTCGTGAACAACCGTTGAAATTTTCGATAAATAATTTCTAGTAAAATAAATTTATCATATAAGATACCATTAAAATGTAAAAAAATGTATAAAAAATCTTAAAATAACATTTTTACAGATTTTGCGTATAATTTAGCTATAAATATAAAGTAAAATAAAACAAATTGATTTAAATAATAATTTTCAGAGTTAGGAACATGCCTGATTAAAATATTGAGAAGGTAGTAGAAGATATATGACGACCAATGCCTAAGAGCTCCTGAAAAAGGAGTCGAAACGTCAGGACAAAATATAAAATGCCGTGCTAATAAAGATTTATAATCACATTCCTAATTACATAAAGAACTTAGTAAAACAAATTGATTTAAAAAAACAATAAAAAGAATTCCTTATTACAAAATGTTATTATAGTTTAAACGAATTTTTTGAGGATAAAATAATAAAAATTTAAAGATGACGATTCAAAGAATATTTTTAGTTTATAACTTAAAAATTATAATGGATGTTATTTAATTATGTAATTTAGAAAATATATTTTAATTTAAGTAATTATTTATTAATGTTAATTTTGTTATATTGTGTTTTTATAAGTTAATGGCTTAATTGATTAATGTTGCTATGCCCTTGCAGGGCGTCACATGTATACCTCATTCAATGTTCGACCTTTTTTTTTGTAATGTGATATGCAGGAAATAAATAAATAAATAAAATAAATTATGGGCAAAATCCCTAAAAGAATGATTTTATTAAAAAACAACAATGCATAGAAACACCATGTGGTTTCTTATTGAGAAGTAGCTACACTTGTTTCGTAAAATATGTCTAGAGATGCTTACGGTAATTGCGTTCTGTGGACCATAAAATGGGCAGCAAAGTTCTCCGAATTATGGTTTTCAAGCGTGTAAGTTGGTTTGTTACTTCAAGTGTAATAAACAAACTTACTTTCATATTTGAAATATTGATTAGGGCTAAAAGGTTTCTACTGATATGATAGATAGCCTATTATTGTATAAATATAATATTAACCATATACCAAATTTCACCGATCGTTCATCTCGTTCTTGACTTATAAAGTGACTTACAGATAGACAGTCAAACATTTTAAAAATATATTTAGTTCTATCACTTCCGCGCCCATCACACATTAAAAATAAAACTTATTTACGGTTTTTGTGCAAGTTTTTTTATTTAATCCTGACGTTTCGAGTCCTTTACAGGATGCCCTCTGCCCAAATTTCTTGCGTCAGTATTTCTCGGAAGGGCCTCCCGATTTCTGAACTGGTGGTAAACTCAGTAGTGTACACTGTAATAGCAGTGACCATTTAATAATTAAATAAAATAATTTTGATTTACATAAATTTTAACGTTTACAGGTTTTTGAGGCACTTCCCGGCCACCTAGCGAGCTGAAATTTTTGGAGCAAGTCAGAACCCGATGACAATGCATCCTAAAACAACTTTTAACTTTCTACGGCCACTTTCAGGCCAAATTTTGCGAAATTTCACTTTCATATGAAAAAAGTCATAGCGATCATGGTTTGCTGCGATTAATTAATAAATTAAAAATAATAAAATAATAATAACGCAAGAAAATTAAAAAGAATAAAATAATAATACTATATTTAAAAATCTAAATATCCCACGTTTTTCAGTAATCAAAAAAGAATAAAACAACCCGGCGGGGCCAAGCGAGGGGCCACTCAAAACGTGGGGGCGCATCTTTACAAATACTCTCAACATCTATGCATAAAGTATATCTCATTACATCTCCATAAGTAATATGCACTTTTGAGTGGCCCCTCGCTTGGCCCCGCCGGGTTATTTTATTCTTTTTTGGTTACTGAAAAACGTTATATTTAACACAGGATGTAACCAATAATAATAGAACATTAAAAATTCGTCCAAAAAATAAATGTACAAAGAGAACCAACATAATTATATAGTAGTATTAGATGACACGGGCAAGCGTTGATCTCTCTCAGTTATTATAATTAGTTATTTTTTTATTATAAATTAAAATGAAATCTATCCTATGTTCTAAGTCGGAACAAATACAAGTCAATGAAAAAAAATCATTAAGTTCAGTTGAGTAGTTTCGGAGTTCATCGGGGTCAAACACTGTGACAGGGAATTTTTATACATATTGATAGATATAACTTCAAATAAAACCTGGAACGAAAACGCTAGTTTTGGTTAAAACATGTTATAACGAGAGGTAACAAAAAAATAATTATTTTTAGATTGAAATTGGATATCGTATATTTTTGTTTTCACCTAAAAATGGAAACTACCGAAACAGAGTAAAAAATAAAAAGAAACACAATAATTTTGTTGCGAAATGCATGCTGTACTGCGCCGGTCGCATCTGCATTTCTGCCTTCGTTAGCTAAAATTTCGTTATGCCACAAAACTATTTGTGATATGAGTTTGAAATGCGTGAAACGTGAGTGAAACGTGGAAAATATTTTAAATCGATGTTTTTGCTAGTACTATTTTTAAAACTACAACTAAAACATTTTAGAACTATTTTAAAAGCTACAAGTAATACAAATATGATTCCTAGATATTGAAACAGATTTTATTATATATGTTCATATATGTATGTCTATCTGTTACCGTAACACAAGCCCTAGAGTGCTTACTTTGGGCCAGGCTAATTGGTGTGAGTGTAAGAAATATTATAAATGTCAAATATGTTGTAAGGCACTTGTATAGAAAACTATGCATTTAATGTAATATTTATTATTCTTCTTTGATGTTAAAAAAAGCCATTGAGTGTCGGACTTCGCATATTAAAGGGTTCCGCACAAATGTAGAATAAAATCTAATTTATCAGTATATTAGTATTTGTTTGTAAAATATATGATGTTATAAAAAATATTACCGCATTTTAAATTTATAAATCAAAGTAAAAAAAATCTTTGGAATACAATTTTGTAATAAAACTGATTTTGGTGACTGCTCATTCTTTTGTTTTAAAACAAAAAATACAGTATTTATCTACTCAACGAGCTGTAAACAACAATGGGGTAGATTCACCATCTTTTTCTCGCGCCCTTTTTATTGTGTGAAAATTGTATAGTTTGGTGAACAAGATTTTCTGTGGAAACTTAAAGATAACTTCAACTGTTTGGTTGTAAAATTTGTGTGCCTGACAATGGACACGTGGATCCACAAATTCTTTTAGCTAACTGACAGCAGATTTGTTATCCACTAATCCACATTCACAATCCAACAAGTAACTTACCATGGGACTCCTGTAAACCATTGTTTAAAGAACTTGTTTGTTACCACTACTATCTTTATATGTAATAACTAGCTGACCCAGCCACGCGTTGCTGTGGCAGTAATATTATTTTTCTAAAATAAAAGATTTTTTCTAAAATAAAAGTAGCCTAAGTTACTCCTTATTACATCAGCTACCTGCCAATAAAACTCCCGTCAAAATCGGTCCAGCTATTTCAGAGATTAGCCGGAACAAACAGACAGACAAAAATTGTAAAACATGTAATTTTGGTGTATGTACCGTATATATATATTCATATGCATGTAGTAAAAACGGTTATTTTAATATTACAAACAGACACTCCAATTTTATTTATATGTATAGATAATATATTTCTTACACTCACACCAATTAGCCTAGCCCAAAGTAAGCATTATAAGGCTTGTGTTATGGATACTAAGGTAACGGATCGACATACATATATGATACAGCGATAGGTAATATTTGTAGATATATGCCTAGAATACACCTATTCTCTCGTGCCTTGAAGACCCCTAAATTGTTTGTGTTAGGTCTTTGGCAAGGAGTTCCATTCCTTGGAAAAAATAAATACATATTATAACTGTATTATAATATATCTAAAGGTTAAGATAAAATGGTTTGGATATGATTATTTTAATGCTATTATTTATTAATATTAAAATTTATTTTAGGCAAAATCTTTCACCCAAGCGTATCCGATTTGCCTCGGGTATAATCTGAAAACCTCTGGTTTGCTATTCAAGCAAAAATATTGTTGAGAGTCTACCCTTTTAGGTCTAGTGGGCTTACGCAATTTTATCATTTTTTAACTATTATTTATACACGGTTATCTGCATTTTTGTAATAGCTTAGCTTTGATTCGTATTTGTCTAGGTTTTAAAAATGTTGTTGTCATATATGCATGATATTTATATATTTAAAAAAATCCCTGTCACATTGTTGACCGCGATGAGCTCCGAAACAACTCAACCAATTTTGATGATTTTACTTTCATTTTTCAATATTTGTGCCGACTTAGGACATAGGATAGATGTATTTAATTTTTATTTTTTACATTCATAATGCCATATTTCTATAAGATATAAAACACGCATGTAAAAATCCTACCTGACGGCTCGGGAAGTTTTTCGTTTTTTACATTTAATTTATAATAATAAAATTGCAAATTTTAATAATGAGCCATCACAACACATGGCCGGTCACCTAGTAATTAAATAAATAAACAATGAGCCGTTGATTAATTGACGAATGAAAGTAGCGATCCTGCCTTTCGCACGAACAGCATCAACTTCATCGAATACGAGCATTTGTACTTGACTCGTGAGTATATATATATTTACTAACTGACACAGCCACGCGTTGCTTGTTACAACCTAAAATGATTTTTTTGATGATAAAATTTGACCAAATTTATTATTGTTATATATTTAGACAATACAATATAATATCATTATTTGTGACTTATTGACAAAATATGTTATTTAGTTTTTGGTAATGTTATTTAGTTTCATGATTGAATTTATGTCCTCTAGTATTTTTGCTCTACTCGAAAAGAGTAATTAAGTTGTAAGTACTAAGCTAGTATTAATACCTTAAGATGTACACTTAATTTGAAACTAAATAAATTGAATTGAATTGAATTGAATGCTATCCTATGTCCTTAGTCGGAATAAATCCAGCAAAATGAAAAAAAAAAAACAAAAATGGGTTGAGTAGTTTCGGAGTTCATCGCGGTTAAACACTGTGATACGGTATTTTATATATATATATATATCTATATATTTTATATATTATTATATATTATTATATATATATCTATATATTTTATATATTATTATATATTATTATATATATATATCTATATATTTTATATATTATATATATATCTATATAGTAATATTAATATCTATATATAGATATATAGATATTAATATTACTTATTTTTGTATGATATATACATATATCCATAACACAAGCCTTACAGTGCTTTATTTGGGCTAGACTAATTGGTGTGAATGTAGGCAATATTATTATTATTGTTATAAAAGTAATTTAAGCCGCAGTGTAAACATTTTACATTGTTGTAAGAGGGTTTGTCTGCACTTTCAGAATGCAGATTAGCGGTTAGCAATTGGCTTTGTTGATAAATATGCATGAGAACCGAGCTGATGGAATACCACATTCAGTTGTCAGTATTTTTAATTCATTTATTCCATTTCGTTATACAAAACGATGAAAATCGACAACCAATTATAATGTTTTTAAATAGGTTGTTTTAAAATAATTAAGTATTGTTTTTCTTGCTGTTTTTTTTTTTACATTTTAATGACATTCGGAACCACTTTTTCATGTTAGCAGTTTTTTTAATTAATTATTTAATAATAATAATCAAATAAAAAACTACTTTACCAATTCAACTTTGAACAGACAGAGTAAAAAAACCCGGCAAAGTGCGAATCGGACTCGTGCACCGAGGGTTCCGTAAAATATTTTTATTATATGATGTAACTAAAAATGTAAAGTTTTGATTCCCTTGCGAGTGTTTAAAATTTGCGGAATTTTGCAGCATAAACGGCTGTATCTTTTGATTGCGTTGGCTTAGAAGTTTGAGTTTTTCACAGCTCCAAGGGACAGTAGACCTGAGTATTTGATATAAATTTCAGCTTGATACGTCCACGTGTTCCTGAGAAAAAGGGTCTTGACAGACGGACGGACGGACGGACGGACAACAAAGTGATCCTATAAGGGTTCCGTTTTTTCCTTTCGAGGAACGGAACCCTAAAAAGAAGTTGTATAATTTGGATAAATAACTATAGTAATATAATAAACAGACACTGCGTAACTAGAAAGGACTTTAATTTGACTATGGAACCCTAAAAATGTTGTTTATAATGCGAGCCTAGCTCAAACACGTGTATATAACTACAATGCGCGAAGCTGACCCTAATTTTAGGTTGTTTGAACAGGCTGACTGGCGACTAATGTCTGGTCGCACACAACCTTTTTATGTAGCACGGCCTATATTATACAGACATATAGTGAGACAGTCTTTCCTGGTGGTCACTGATGGAACTAACGTTGATAAAGAGTTAAGCTTTAATGTTTTGGAAATTTTGTATTAAACTCACAATTTATTACATCTTTTTTAACACGCTTTTATTAGCTTCACTTGTTACTATGTAAGAAAATTTGGAATCTTAATTTGACCCACTTTCCGGTCTTTGATTAGGATGAAATTTTGCACACGCTCTGAGTTCTGATGACAATACATGACTAGCTAAGAAACGTCATTACAAATCAAATATGGCGGCCTCCCCAAGATGGCGAACTGGCTGTTTGAAATGCACTTCCATGATATGGGTATCAAATGAAAGGGTTTGCTGTCAGGAATACGAAAAAAAGTCAATTAAAGCGTGTTTTTTAGTTCTTTGAACTATATTTTTATTTATTGTGAAGCGACGGTAAGCCCGATGGTAAGTGACGATGCGACAAGCGACGATAATAGAAGATACCTATTCATTTGTGACTTGAAGACCCTAAATTGTATTTTTTAGGAAAGGCTGTCTCAGACAAAGAGTATCAATCTTTACCGGTACGGATTACAGAATTGGAACCAAAACGCTTAGTGCGACTCTTTGGTTATCAACCATATATCGGTGGCGCCTATTTGTAAGTCTGGTTGTCCAATGAAAAGATGTTGACGGCGGAACAAGCCTGGGCAGTGCATTTCTCTTAATTTTTTTCATGTCAAACCATTTGTATTTTCAGTTCGTTCTTAAACTATATGATCCGCAATTAAATAGTTCTGACATTATTTGTTAAAGTTTTTAGTTTCACATATTTTGATACTATATCTTGGGTCCGAGTTCCTATGCAAAACTGAAATATTTCCTTTAATTAGTAAAAAAAATATATGTAACTTACTTCCGCAAAATCAAAGCAAAGTGCACCGCCCGCACGCAAATAAATGCAGAAACTGTAGTGAACGGTCTAACAGCTCCTGATGAAAGTGTCGGTGTCTGTGTTTTCTGCATTTTACTTGGATTTTGCGGAAGTAAGCTAAATATTTTCTTTTACTAATGGATATGGACTTCCGCCAAGTAACGCCTGATTTTATCAAATATCTAATTTTATATACATTATTTTAGTTACACATAAAATGTCCACTCAACACTAAGTAATTTGTGACATGACCGTGGTCAGGACGACTTAACGTAATGTCACCTTTAGAACACCTGTGGTTAGCTTAATACTCATTCTGTGGTCAAAGTTTACACGCATTAATGCCTTTGCTCAAAGCGTTTTATAAACAAAGCGATTACTATGCATCCTATGTTTTAGGTTATCTGCAGATAAGTGAATAAACCCTTTAAATGATAAAAAAAAAAAAGATAATACGAAAGGCTGTTTTATCGCTTAGAGCGATCTATGCCAGAACAGCTCTGGATGGAGAAATATAAAGTAATTAATAACGAAGGATGTGATACAAGTAAAAGAAGCATGCTTCTAAAAAAACACCTATAAGTATTATAAATATGTTATTATTAATAATAAAGAAGCAAAGATAACTAATTTTATTTTATAGAACTAGCTGACCTAGTAACGAGTTGCTATGGTAAAGTTAATTGATACAATGGAAAAAGAGCGGGAAAAAGAGCGGACAGACAAACACACAAACAACAAATTTGTGTTCTTAGATTATAGATTATACTCGTAGTTTATAACTATTTTTTTTAAATGACCAGTGAAAAATTGTTTATTTATTTAATATTTTATTTTAAGGATAAAAAATCCCTGAACCACCAGATAACAGCCTTTTTAATATGCCTTACTTGATTTTAGAAGCAATAATATCTCTTTCTCGTTCATTTCGTAGGATGTTGATTTTAAGTCTAGATATTAAATAGACAAAATCGTAATCCATAGTTGTACAAAGTTTTCTTAATTAAACAAAAACACGGTTTGTAGAAAAACTATAGGAAAAGTTTGTGCGGTGTATTTATATATAATAATAATAATATTTGTTACTTAGTTTAGCCCAAAGTAAGCACTGTAAGGCTTGTGTTATGGATACTAGGGTAACGGATAGACATACATATATGATACATAGATAAGTGATATTTATAAAGTTATATGTATTTATCACTTGTCAGTCCGCTACTGCGTGCCCCACCCCTCTCAACAGTCCAAATTACGAATTGTAAAAAAAAAGGTCGGACTCTTAGATAAAAATGCCATTTTCTCTCTAAATAATGTAGCTAGGATCAAATAAAAAATGTTACAGTAAAGCTGATTACATAAAGGATCCACCACAGAATATTAAGATCACTGTAACTCAAAAATTAATCGTGATTAAAAAAAAACAGCAGGCCACGCGGAAATTTGAATCTGGTAGCAATTGCTACCAGGACTGACGAAGGGTGTTTGCTATCAGTAGCAATTGCTACCTAATGCTACAAGTGGATAAATACCCATGACACAGATCAAATGCTCGTATTTATCACAGAAACTTTTGCTCTTTCCTGGATTCGACACCAGGACCTTCGGTGCGAAAGGCAGGATTGCTACCGTCGCATCAAAAGGATTATGCAAAAAAAAGTGATGCTTCATTCTCGTGAACAATATTGACATATTCCTGTCATTTTAGGTTGCTTTCTTAAGTTTGTGCTCTGTTTAAACTTATTTAAAACGCTCTCGCATTCTCGCCCGGATAGCGAAAGATTAAGGTTCTAATGCCATCTGATTCCTGTGACAAGTTGGACTGCCATATTTGTTTAGTTAATTTTATATGTAATACGACTCATTCTTTTAGTTTTCCCTGCGTCTGTATTTCCGAGTATTTATATCTCGTCCGTTTTTAAAGACAGAGCGAATAGGCACCTTCTGGGTGAGCTCGTTCCATCGTGGATTCTCTCTTGGCACCCGAGCTTGATTGGAATCAAGATGGAATATATATATATATATATATATGATGAGGATTCATGTTTTCAGTTTATAAGGAAATAAGAGGTACCAATACATATTTTCCGGATATCAATTTGGCTATGGAGAAAAGCATAAACGCTTCAAACTTAAGAGCATAATTCCGCATTTCCTACAAACTTTGAATTCCAAATACCTCGTAATGAGCGTGCCCGAATCTCGTAAAATTTTATACTTCTAAGAAAGATGCGCTTAATAAGGGGTATTATTACTTTATTATTTTTTCTTCTTTTTGCATTTATCAATGCTATCTTATCCGAAAAATTATATTAATCTAACCGCTATGTGTATGTGTGTGTGTGTGTCTGTCTGTAGCAGCGTAACTCTTAAATAGGTTAACCGATTTGAATACTATTTTCTTTATTTGAAAGCAGGTTTTCTAGCGGTGGTTTTTAGACTTGTTTTATCAAAATAGGTTTAAGCTTTTCAAAGTCATCAGCTCCTTTGTAAGCAAGGGTAGGGGTCATGAGTATAAATTAGATGATCTCTTTCACTTATTAACATTAGGCTATCACAGATGAATAATTAATAATACGATTTCTAACAGAAATATAACTAATGCTCGCTAATTCTTCTTTGCGTTAAAGGTTACTTAATTTAACTTGTAATGTTACCAATTTTATATAGTCGAGAATAACAGAATTAGGTAATGAGACTGTCTCAGAAAACCAAAGCACATTTTAAGGTCACGCGTGGGCTTGTTGCCTTTCCATTTGTAGAGAGAATAGGATGCTGGATGTCTGGACATCCGTCTTGCGAATTAAGGTCAGCGATAATGTGAAGATCTTTTTTAAGATGACCCTGCATCCTGTTATGGAATTAGAAAAAAATTGCAACAGAGTTAATTAAATTTTCATTTTTTTTATCTCATATGATAAATAATTTATAAAGAAAAATACTATAAAAAATCGATTCGGCTCTCTCTTCTTAATGCGGGATTCGAACCCACAATAATAGTAATGTATTCCGTAACAAGTTTCAAGCGTACGCTGGTATTGAAAAAATTTAGATTTGAATTTTCACAGATTATATTTTACCGGTTGTTAAAAATTCTGCTAAAGCGCCACATAAACTCGTTTCCCCTGGAATTTGAGTGAGCCAGGGGATGAAATAAAATCGAGTTATTTCTAGCAGACTCTCAGCGAAATCTGTACAATCAGAATCATAAGAAATTTATTTTATAAAACTAATTTTGAAATTGTTTATTGCGTCACTTGTAATACATTTGCTATAAGATATGAAATAAGCGTGTAAAAAACAACTACGACTCCAAGCCCGCAGGTGGGATTCGAACCTACGACATTTCGCTATCCGGGCGACTGCTCTGACCGCTGAGCTACCGAGACGCTCATTTTACAAACGTATTTCAACTTCTACCATGAGCTAGTATCGTTCCACCAATGATGAATGCTGACTACCTTCAACATCGAAAGTAAATATTAAACAGTCGATTAAGATGGAAACAGCTATAATTATGTTTTTATTTAATTTTTTTTACACGCGTATTTCATATCTTACAGAAAAATTGCATTGTGAATGCAATAAATTAAATAAAAACACATAATAAATCTATAATCTAAGATCACAGTGGTTTGTGTGTTTGTCTGTCCGCTTTTTTTCCCGCTCTTTTTTCATTGTATCAAGTAACATTATCCATACGTTAACCATACCAACGCGTTATCCGCAAGTAGTTCGTCTACCGGACGCTAGATGGCGCTAACGAAAAATATTTAATAATAGAAAAAAATTAAAGAATTTTATCCACCCGTGCGAAGCCGGGACGGGTCACTAGTTTTATGTTAATAACTTTCATAAAACACAATTTGACGACCTTCGTGCTCGAGTAGCTAGCATACAGGTTTATTCTGAAGTCCTGGATTCGATTCCTGGTCGGGTCAATGTGGAAAGCTAACTTCTTTTATTGGCTCGGGTATGGACGTTGTGGTACCGTCGTTGTTGCTGTAATCCATAACACATCCTGAAGCTGCTTAAGTTGGGTACAAAACGTATGTGATGTTTCAAATATTTATTTATTTCGTTAGAACAGTGCAAATCCAGTTCTAGATTTTTTTTTAATTTAGGATGGGTTAGTTCTTGATTCCAAACAAGCCCGGGAGCCAAGAATCCACGATCGAACGAGCTAACCCAGAAGGTGCCTATTCACCCTGGCTTTGAAAATGGACGCGTTATAACTTCTCGGAAATACAGACGCAGGGTCGGAGTTCCACTCTTTTGCTGTGTGCATTATAAAGGATGTTGAAAAGCGCTTGGTGCGACATTTAGGAATAGCAACCAAGAAAGGGTGGTAGCCTGCAGTGCGTCTGGATGTCTGATGGAAAAAAGGAGATGGCGGTATGAGCAGATGCAGCTCTTGAGCACACTCTCCAAAGTACAGTCTGTAGAAGACCGCCAGACAGCAACTTTGCGGCGATGAGCTAAGGTGTAAAGCTTTCTCTTCACCAATTTGCTGTCACCGATGAGCCTCTCAGCTCTGCGCTGAATCGTACCCAATGCAGCAAGTTGGTATTTTCTGAGCCATCCCAAAGGTGGCTGCAATATTCCATGCAAGATCGGACTTGAGCTTTGTAGAGAGTAAAAAGCTGTCCCAGCGTGATATATCACATGAACTTATTTAGGACGCCCAGTTTTATGACTGCAATTTTTTGACCTTCTGGGAGTCGAAAGTTAATATGACGGCCATTATATCAATAACTACAGAGCTATGCTAATATAGGTTCACGAAATGCGGCACAAATGTAACAGATGTCTATACTAAAAGTTATGTTTTCTTAATAAATATAACGTTTTAAAAAACGTTTAAACAGTTTAAATTTCTATCCTAAAATAATATGAGCGATTGGTTGTGCCCGGCATAATAATAATAATAATAATAGGCATACTTTTCAATATTATTTTTTACAGACCCTATGTAAACCTTCTCGACTATAGGTCAACCGCTTAAATGAGTGTTCGCCCGCACGGTACGGGGGCGCGTGGGTACGGCGACAACGGTCCTGGATTTGAGTCCCAGTTGTTTGTATGATGAATACGAGCATTTGTATACAAGCATACGAACTGGAGGGCGGCATTCGGTTGCAGACTTCGATAAAACTAATTGCATTGCACGCATATAAATGCCAGTGTAAAAAGAAACATGTGTGCAATTCACACGTGGTAGAAATGAAACCTTCAAAAATAATACGTTATCAATTTATTGTACGTCTCTTTTTACTGTCGTTTTTTCGTTTCATCGACTTTCAAATCACAACGATGCTAAAGGAGTTTTCACTTCAAAAAGAAATTATGTGGCCTAAGAGTTCTTATTTTCCGGATTCCTGCATCACCTGCTAACTAACATATGTACAATTAAATATATTTAAAATTTTGATCATTGCACGATAATGAAAAGAGTGTAAGAAGTAGCTTTGAAAGAATGTTTCGATGATGACAATTCTGTAATTCTTCGTCGTCCAAGATCCACAATTTTAGATCAACCCAGTTTTCGTAAACACAATCATTATTGAAATCATTGTGACGTAAACGAAGATCAAAATTGCTACTGAATTATGCAGAACTTACTTTTATTAAGCTTGGTTTAATAAGGCGAAAATACATACATATAATTACGCCTTTCGGAAATACATACGCAGAAAGGGAGTTCCATTTTAGAATTAATATTAACAATGCGGCGAACACATTATTAATATTCCCGTTCACTCCTCGTGGTAAGATTAACACTTGTGTTACGAGTGGGTAACGTACATATTCGTTCATATTTTGTATAATACATAGGTATCACGCATTTACCGCAGGCAGAGATCACAGATTGCCACCCTCCAAGATCCTGATATACAATTTTTTTTCAACTCTCATCAGACCTTTCATACAAACTCATCGGTTAGGGTACTTTTGACCTGGCTTTTTTGAGGATATCTTCTATTTGAACTCTGAAATTTCGCCTTGGTCTGCCTTTACCGACTTGCTCATGCACATTTGCCTCATATACTTATCTTGCCAATCTTCTCCGTCCATCCCCTCTAAGTTTCCCTTCTTCTACCTTTGGCACTATATCTTCTTCCACACCTGACATACATTTCTCGCTTTTTCAATTCTCTTCAGACCTTTCATACAAACTCATCGGTTAGGGTACTTTTCACCTGGCCTTTTTTGAGGATCTCTTCTATTCGATCCGTGAAAGTTCACCTTGGTTTGCCTTTACCGACTCGCTCTTGCACATTTGCCTCATTTATCTTGAAAAATTTTTTTTTCTGCTATCCCCTCTACATTTCCAAACCATCAAAGCATTCTTCTATCTTTTTCACTATATCTTCTTCCACACCTGACATACATTTCTTTTCGCTCTTCTTCATACAAGCTCGTCGGTGAAGGGTACTTTTAACCTGGCTTTTTTCAGGACGTCTTTAATTTGGTCCCTGAAAGCTCGCCTTGGTCTCTCTTAATCGACGTGTCCTTCACATTATTAAATTAACTATAGTCCGTTTTTTTAACATAAGAAAGAACAAAATTTGGGTATTTCATTGTACACATATAATGTAACAAACAAAAACTAACATCGTGTAAAATTTACACTAAAAATACCCTAAGAAGCAGAAGTTGCAAACTTGTGGAACGAAATTGGTCAGTTTGATACGACAAAATTAAAAAGTACATGCCGATGTTGTAATACGTACCATATTAGGTGATTTTTAAAATGGTCGCTTAACATGGCCGCCATTTGCAACAACACCGGCAAATGTCAACGTCACTGGCATCACGAAAGCGATTGCGAGTACCTGTGCATTTATCTGTTTTGACTATTTTCACTATTTTCTTTGGTTTATTGTTACGTTTCTATTGGTTTTGTTGAAGTTTTTTTGTTAAAAGTTTTTGTTGTTACTTGTTATTTAATCTGTTCAACAATGGACGAGCCTGAAGCCGGTCCAAGTGGACTCCAGCACAAGGTTGGCCATTACTGCTTCTTTGTTTACATAATTTATAATGCTAAAAAATGGACTATAGTATATTATGCATTTAGTATATTAAAACAGTTAATTGTGAATTGGTTTAAAAATTAATAATTTTTAATCAATTAAATTAATACGTTAATCTGTTTCAAAACCAATGCTCACCACGTGATCATAAAGACCAATTTTTAGATTTTATCCATCCCGGCAAACATTTTTATTGTGAAATTAACGAATCGTTATGAGCTGTTTTCGAGAACGGAATGGATATTACACCTATACAAATATTGCTCGTTTAATAGTATAAAATCAACAGACAAAACGGCAGTAGATGGATATTTGCGTCGCCGCGTACTCTGTTTGCATAAAACTCGTAGAGCAAATATTTTCAAACCATGCCGTCTTCGCAATGTTTCGTATTATGTGGCTGTTTCTAGTCAGCGTTGCTGTCTTCATTTCGTTTTAACTATAACAGTAACCATAAAAACTGTACTGTTGCGTTCCCTTCTAAAATAAAATTACCATCCTGATGTTTAGCACCTGGGAAATGATAGAGCTTTCTCTACCATTTCAAGGATACTTAAAACAGATACTTGTCGACTTTGTTGTAATCAACGATGTAATGAAACCATATCACTACTATTATTGTGTTAAGAGAATATTTTTGTTTTTATCTTGTGGATTATGTATGATGACGACGTATTATATTGTAAATGTTGTTACTTCTGTTTAAGCTGACGAGTTTCTTGCGCCCATTCTTCTTGTCACTTAAAAGACGACAATTACAAGTAGGTAAAAATGTTGGACGATTCAATAATGCATTTGAATAAAGTTATTTTCATATCATTTCAGAGAAGGGTGAGAAAGACAAACATTTTCAACCAATTACAGACATACTACAGTAATTGCGAACAAAATAAAAGTAACTATCACAAAGATATCCAAGTCAAGTCAAGTCCTTACCTATGCTTGCGGTCATAAAACACGGCCAACTGAGTCGCAAAATAGTATGTATTATAATTATTTTTAACCCCTTTTTCACCCTTTTTAAAGGTAAAACTTTTTAAATGCGGATGCTCACGTGAAGTTATTTTTATTAGGAGTACGTGTATTGAATTAACGTTGAAAATAATAGATTTCTATATAACTGTTGATCCCTTATTCCACCCCCTTAACGATTTTTCCAAAATTCTTTCATACTAAGGAAATTTAAAGCAGAAAGCTTTAAATTTCCTCTAAATTTTAAGTCTCCAAGGTCAGAGGCTAAGGCAGTACGTAGGCCTCCGTCGGTCAGTCACTAAGACAGAGCCTTATATATACCAAACAAATTTATATCAAATTATGTCTTTTAAAATTATGAATATTAGATTCATCAGTTACTACATTCCGGTGTAAGATAAAAGAATATGTTTTAAATCGCCAAACTGAGGGTATAACTGATCATTTAATATAGGCAGATGGAACTGCAGCATGGTTCAAATTAGTGAGTAAGTAGGTATCTTTTTATACATATAGCTGCTGAAAGTGTAGGCATGTAGGCATAAAACTAATTAGCATTGTGATTGATTTCTTTTTGTTTTAGTGTATGTATCTGTTTTATTTATGTTTGTCACAAATGCAACTGATGCAAGCATTTCCTATTCTTTTTAATGGGTCCAGCTGAAAATCAGCGTTGTGGCTCAGAAGCTACAACACGAGCTGAGCTGATCAACCCTTTCAGTTGCTTCTGTATTTAGTTCTAAGAAATTCATTGTATTGTTGACAATGTATGTAAAATGCAGGCACTGAATAAATGATTACTTTACTTTACTTTTTTATTCACTTTCGATCAGGTCACCTTCAAGTGTAGACGTCACGGAACTGTCCTACGTTTCATTAAGTACCTTGTTATAACAAAATTGCTACGTGCTACTTGGACCTTAATACTGTGTTGAATATTAAAACATCTTCTCAGTGCACGATTTCTAACTCTGCCCATATGATGGCAGAACGTTCGGACTAAAATCCTGACGTCTCCCCGACATATATATACAAAAGCACGTCAAGCTATTATAAACTGTCAATATTTCTCGATTGATGTTGAACTCTAGTATCCAATTCAAACGTCACTACATTCCGAACTACCTAATGATTCTGATAACGTGGCAGCGGTTGGCGCCATATTTTTTTATAGTTAAGAAAGAGCTCTCGACGTGTTTCCGTGGTTTTTATATTATGTAAATGGTTCACACACCTAAACGTAAACCCAAAACCGCTACCATTACGAAAAGTGTGCTATTTTGGACGGGATCCCTTTCTTTCTCATATTGTTTTTATTCTTATTTACTTTATCATAAGATTAAAAGGCATGTTCATATATATTGCAGATAAGGTTAGTGTACATATTTTAACTCCTTTACATATAAGGCAAATTATGTCTTTTAAAATCATCCTTAAAAATGCATGCCAAAGCAAAGAGGAACCATATTGGACTGTTTAAAGGATGAAGTGTCTACAACTTCATTTTCTCATAATAATTTTAGTTTTAGATAATCGATATCACTGATTTGAAAAAAAAGAGCAGAAGATTTGATCGTTTGTTGCTTGAATGGAGCAAGTTACTGAATTAAGTAAAACACTAAAATTATCGGAAAATAAACTTCATTGGTTTAGTTTAGAGTACATTTTATTCTGGAATACTACCTTATTTCTCCAAATGCCGTTTTGCTTCTGGAAAGTAAACGGCATTTTAAGAAATTAGATCTACCACCTGCAGTGTACCTGGAAAACCACCTGCTGAATATTCAATGACAAGAGATGGGTATTTCTCCGTAATTTACAAAAGAACTAAATGTTCAGCTTTGTTTCAACCTATGGATCAAAACGTGATTCGATATAACGAAATAATTAACAATAAATAACTTTTATTACAAGTTTTTTAAGAGCAAGAAGCTGACGAAAGTTCAACTTTAATTAATGTTTCATAAATCACTGTTAAAGACGCCGCTTTTTTATTGGCGCAATGTCGGAATCACGTGTCTACATGTTTCATAAAAAATCATGGAAGCCTCTTTGGCCTTTACAGCTTCGTTTCAGAAGAGAATGACGATGGATTTGACGCTGAAGATGATCTCCCGATCAGTATTTTCAGAAACTGTTACTCAGAAGAAGCCAAAGACGAGGAGCATTTTCTTGTTCTTCTTCCAGTGCCTCTTCATCTAGTGAAGGCTGACTGTCAGCTCCGCAAATTTCACCTGGTCTTTTTCGAGGTTGGAAAGCTCCGTGACACTTACGATGATGGTCTATTCCCGGATATTGCGTAGCCATGACTTCTCCATCCAGCGGCTCATCTTCTGGCCACTTTGCCCATCATAATCAACCGAAATACTTCGTATCATAGAAGAATATGAGATTAGATCTCGACTTATGCAATAGACTCATGAGTCTGAAAATTATGAGTGTTCTTTTCAAGTCATATTAGTTTATATAAATAAAAATATTTATTTCCCATGCGTTGTGATGAAACTTTGATAGACTTAGGGACATTCACAACAGTTTCTAGCCCAAAAAATCTAATGTATATATATGTAAATATATATATATTATTTATTGAGGAAAGCTTACAAAATATACACCATAAATAAAAATAAAGAACATTGCGAATTTTGATTCATGCGTAAGTGCTGTTCTTACAAGCTGCCACGACATGCGTTTTGGCAAATGTAAAGTTTATTAACAATTATCATGTGGGATTCATCAGTGCTGAGAACAATACATTTAATCAGTGAATTCAGAAAGAAAAAGAACTGTAAAAATACGATATAGTATAGGCATGAAAAATCAAGAAATTAAATCATGTAAGAATGGAATGCTTTCTAACGAAAATCTAAATAGGCTTAATTAGAAATTACGAATTCGATGGAGACATTTATTACGAACGAAAATAAATGTCTCCATCGAAGTGGTATATTAAATATTCACAATTGGGTACCTTTGATTGCTCTTTTAGTATAATTTTATACAGGTTATGTCTGAATAAATAAAAATTTAGTTTTTTATATATGAAAATGTCTTTTTAGGGGTTCCGTACCTTAAGGAAAAAAATGGGACTCTATTACTAAGACTTCGCTGTCTGTCCGTCCGTCTGTCTGTCACCAGGCTGTATCTGCGATAGCTAAACAGTAGCAAATTTCACAAATTATGTATTTCGATTGCCACTATATCAACAAATACTAAAAAAGAAAAATATATTTAAGGGGGGCTCCCATACAAAAAACGCGCCCTTTTTTGCTCGATATCAATAATGGAAACAGGTAGGCACTTTAAATATTCACAAAATACTCAGTTGTATTTCTAGTTTAATAATAAATAATAAAATTATAATAAAATAAATATTTAAAGGGGGTTCCCATACAACAAACGTGATTTTTTTACTTAACTAAAAGTTTGTACGGAACCCTTCGTGCACGAGTCCGACTCGCACTTGTCTGGTTTTTACATTGCAACGCATGCCGGATACAGCTTAATATTTGCCTGAACTAGGCACGAAAATGATCTTTTACTATCTGAACACATGTTGCTTCATAAACTGTGAGATAAAGCTTTTTATAGGTCGTTAAAACTCAGCAGACCAAAATTGACTGGCTTATTACTGAATAAGTAAGGAAACTGAGTGATTAAGTAACTAAGCGACATTCAGTATATCTGTAATAAAATACGCATGTAAAAAACAACTACGCCTCCGACCGATCTTTTCTGATTCGTCATTATCATGCTTAGAACGTATTTTTTTGTACTAGGTAGGTCCAAAATGTTTCAGTTTAGCGAGTAACGCCCCATCCGTTTTTATAGTTCTTAAAATGCTTTGAAGACACCGATTCAGACACGCGATGTTAATATAAAAAGATCAAAGATCTGTTCTGAGAAGCCGCGGTTTGTAGCTCATGAATTTATTTACATTTATGATCTTCACCGACTTTCGATGGTTGGGTCAAACGTTGTTATTGATAACTGACCTTCCGTGATGGTATAGAGATTAAAATTCAATTTTTTTTCTTCAATTCCTTTAATCAGAAACTCTTAAGGAAACGGCCTTCCCTATGGAAGAAAGAATCTTAGCGAGTATGTGAGTAGATGCAAATGGATGCAAAATGGAGGTCGGTCCCCCTGCCCGAGTTTCTTTCGCCAGTTCTTTTCAGAAGGGTCTCCCAATTTCCGAACTGGTAGTAGACTCAGTAGTTTACAATGTAATGGTAGTGAGAATTTAATAATTAAATAAAAGGTAAAAATAAAACAATTTGATTTATTTAAAATAATTTTAACAATTAGGAGCTTGCCCGATTAAATTACTATGAAGGTAGTAGAGAATATATGACGACCATTATCTTAGTCATCCTGTGATCATCTATCATCGAAACATCAGGATTAAATATAAAATAAAATATCCGCAAAGAAATGTTTTATTCTAATAGATGCAAATTACCGATAGATCAACAGTATACTGTGACTTTCGAACAGAGCTGTTGACCAGGTAAAATTTTGACCAGCTGTTATTTGAATTAAGTAATGAAATTAAAACAATTTTTACGGGTTTTTTTTGCACATAATTTATATATAATCCTGACGTTTCGACTCTTTTACAGGAACCGTAATCACAGGATGACTAAGGCAATGGTCATCATATATGTTCTTACCTTTAGAATATTTCAATCAATCAAATTCTTGACTGTTAAATTTTGATTTATATAAAACAAAATTGTTTATTTTGAACTTTATTTAGTTATTTAATTGTCACAACGATTACTGTACATTACTGAGTCTAATACAGTTCGGAAATTGGGAGGCTCTTCCGATAAGAACTGGTGAAAGAAACTTCGGCAGGGCCCCTTCTCCAAATATAACTTATGCGTGAAAAACCGTGAAAAATTTGTTTTATTTAAGTGTGTAATAACTAAATAATGTAATTGAGACAAAACTTTTAATGATGAGTTCCACACTCTTCCAAGAGCAGTGTTTCCTGAGTAGTCAACTATGAAATTTAGAAATTGTACACACAACAGTCAGTTTTCGTTTGTCAGTTTATGCTATTGCTAATAGCCAATTAAAAAGATTTTACCAAACAAAAGGGATACGAACGGTTAGTATTCAGCGTTTCAAAAGCTGCTTTGGTTTTAGTGGAATACAAACACTTCGCCCGGTTTAAATATAATCACTACATAGTATAAAACAAAGTCGCTTTCTCTGTCCCTATATCCCTTTGTATGTTTAAATCTTTAAAACTACGCAACGGATTTTGATGCGGTTTTTTTTAATATATAGAGTAATTCAAGAGGAAGGTTTATATGTATAATATATGCATAATATAGTAGAGCATTGCATCCGTGCGAAGCCGGGGCGGGTCGCTAGTGTAATTATATAACATAAAGCAAATGCCCAATGGACATATCAAAATAATGCGAGAATTTTCAAAGTTCCGTTGATTATCAACCACATATAAAAATACACAATTCGCTCATTCTTTTTAAAATCTTTACTCTTTTGCATAAAAAAAACTTGTCAACTTGAAAGTCTGAATTTTTTTAAGGAATAAGTAAAAAATAGTATTATTAGTTTTATCATAACATTTAAATTCATTTAATAATCTATACTAATATTATAAAGAAGTAAAGTTTGTGTGTTTGGATATTTGTTAAATTGTAAGGGGTAATCTCGGGATCTACTGAACCGATTTTAAAAATTCTTCCACCAATAGAAAGGCACATTATTGTTGAGTGTCATAGGCTATATTGAATGCTAGAAAAAATCTAAAGAATTTTGTCCACCCGTGCGAAGCCGGGACGGGCCGCTAGTATATTATAATAATTATCAGAAGGGTGATCCACAAAAATTAGGGTTTTGCTAAGAGCTATTAATGTGGCTTGTATTGTTTGGTGCATTTCTAAATTTCGTTATGTAACGTCCAGTCAGTGTGACGTTTTCGATAAAGATTAACTCTGTACAATCCAGCGAATTAATTACTGCCGAAAATAAGCCAACACCATGAATTGTTAAAATGATTTCTTTAAACATGCCGGTTCGTAGTAAATGCTGACGTTGGTCATCAACGTACATAGATAGCTTACAGCGTTAAAACTAGATAGGTACATCACAACATGCACTTAACTCCCTAGGGAAGTCAATATCCCTTAACATTTCATTGCACATTCTACGAAACGATTCGATTTGACATTGGTCTCTCTGACCCCAAATAACCTTATCAGTTATTTGTTTTTTCAAGAGAGTGGGGGTTGCCCTAATAGACGCTAAATTAATATCTAACACCAGCGGTAAATGACCAGACCAGTAGACATCATTATAAACGTCAACGTGGATTACAGACTGCCGCGCTGCCTCAGTAACGAGGCAATGATCCAACCAGCTAGTGGTACCGAGAACCTTGCTAACAAAGGTGTACGTACCCGAATCAATCCCCAGCATCTCAACGTCGACACAGCACCATTCCTGATCGTTACAAAAATTACTCAGTTCATTACCTAATAACTCCTTTGGATCGGCATTAAAGTCACCCATTATGAAGAGAGATTCCAAGTTACAACTATCTACTATCGCTGTAATTTCGCTCATTCATTCACAAAACTCAGCTAAATTATCGTAGCTATTAGTAGGCATATATACACATATGACTAAAATGGACTTATCACCTAAGTTTACTCTTACAGCCACAAGACGGTCATTGCTACATTTCACCACGGATACTTTATTAAAGATAGACTTCCTCCATAGCAGAGCTATCTCTCCATATGGTCGACCCCGGACTAGTTTAGTGGCATCCATAGAAGATTTGCCATAATAACCAAAATCCTTATCTATGTCACCTAAAATTGGTAATTCCGAAGGCAACAGCCAGGTCTCCTGCAATGCTATAATGTCTACAGTCTGACATAGTGTTCGTATACATTCCACAGATCTATTCTCATTTTTACAATTAAAAGTAAGAAATTTACAATTCAAATTAATATTACACTTACAATTATTTGCCATTGTCATTAAATTATTTTATAGGTTCACAAGGCTCGGTAGCTCAATCGGGAGAGCATTGGATCTGACTTCCAAAGGTCGCGGGTTCGATTCCCGCTTGAGAATTTACTTGTGAGCCGAGTCGATTTTTTCTAGTATTTTTCAATTAAAATAATTTATCATATATATATATCCTGTTCGTTTTTTCTAAGACAAAATTGGTGACAGTAAATTGGTGTAGAGCAAGCTTTATACCTTGGCTCACTGCTGCAAAGTTGCCTGTCTGTCGGTCTGTTGTAGACTTTGGTGCAGGTGCAGAGTGCACGTGCTCATGCTGGCATCCCCCCTCTTCCATCGGACATCTAGATGCAGTGTGGGCTACCACTCTTTCTTGGTTGCTATTCCTAACTGTCGCAACAAGCGCTACTCAACATCTCTTACAACGCACACAGCAATGAATAGCAACCTTCTGGTTTAGCTCATGGATCCTGTCTTGGCCCTTGGGCTTATTTGCGATTAGGAGCGAAAGCATTGAAATAATTGATTTAATAATAAAAAAAACTAACTCTGTGAATAGGGTATTTAAAAAAGAGTCAACTATTTTTTAGGCACTTTATTACTTCAGAACCGTGCCTTTATCCTTACTAATATTATAAATCGGAAAGTGAGTTTGTTTGTTTGTTTGTTCCGCTTTCACGCCGTAACTACTGAACCGATTGCTTTGAAATTTTGCACACATAAAGATAAAAGTCCGGATTAAATAAAAGGGTACTTTTTATCCGGGAAAAAAATTGATATTCCCGAAAAACAAAAATATTGTTTGCTTGATGGATGGATTGTAGATGGCGCTGTGTGTCGTTTAAAAGAAGGTAAAATATTGCAAACGATTATAAACATGTAAATTTAGAAGCTAAATGATACGATAATGAATCCCAGAAAATGAGGAATTCTCGAGGGATGACGTACAATTTGTTTTATCGTCTAAATTGTTTTTTTTACATCTACTTATCCTGAAATCACTACAGTCAACGATTTACTAATTGGTATAAGTATTAGTTACGTTATTTAGTTCTTGGGGTATGCGATAGATGGCGCTGGGTGTTTTTTTAAAACATGGTAATGATGTGTTTTTAAAATACATAAGAAGTGGAATGATAGCTTACGCTATTTAGTTCTTGAGGTATGCGATAGATGGCGCTGGGTGTTTTTTAAAACATGGTAACGATGTGTTTTTTAAAATACGTAAGAAGTGGAATGATAGCTTACGCTATTTAGTTCTAGAGGTATGCGAAAGATGGCACTGGGTGTTTTTTAAAACGTGGTAACGAAGTGTTTTTTCAAGATACGTAAGAAGTGGAATGATATCTTTTTATTCAAATATTAGTCCAGAATAATAAAGCACAAGGCCAAACTCTAAGGGTTGCTGGAGTACACTTGGAAAAACGTTGTTTTTCGCATGGTCAGCTCTATGTAGCGTGTTCCCGGGTTTCCAGTGCCCAAAATCTGCATGTTTTTGCTCCACAAGGGAAAACATATAATATAGTGTACCATTCAGTTTTGGTTTAAATTCAAATTCAAATTCAAATCATTTATTTGCAATAAAAAGGGTTACATTCAGGTCTAATTTTAATATGTGATTGATTCTTAAGCCTATTTAACCATCAGAATGGCATGCAAATTAGTTGGTTTACAACATAACAAAAATAATCAAAAAATATAACACAGACAAGGACATCATATAGACTTATTCTATGCACGCTCTGGTTTATTGCGGTGTTCAAAAAATTCATTTACGCTGTAAAAAGTATTGTCAATAAGCCATTTTCGAAGTGCTTTTTTAAATTTATTATAAGACAACAATTTAATATGTTCCGGTATTTTATTGTATATTTTAATTGCCATGATTGGTGCGTTGGATTGATAACGATTAGTTTTAGGTATGGTATTTAGAACTATTTTATTTGGGTGCCTAACGCTTCTCTTTGTTATATCCTTCTTTTTTGTAAACGTATTGAAATTTTGTTTTACAAAAATACCCATTTCCAAGATATACAAGCAAGGTAAAGTCAATATGTTAAGTTCTTTGAAGTACGGTCTACATGACACGTCCGGTGCTATATTGAGTATTGCTCGTACGCACCTTTTTTGTGCTCGAAATAGCCCAACTACATCAACGCCATTTCCCCAGAGTAAGACACCGTACCTTAGCAGTGATTCGACATAGGCATAATATGCTGTAATTGCTGTAGCTTTATTCGCTATTTTTGATAGTTTAAAAAGAGCAAACGAGAATCCGTTTAATTTATTACAAAGCTTTTCTATTTGACCTCTCCAATTCAAGCGCGGCTCTATTATTACTCCTAAAAATGTTACATTATTTTCATGCCTTAAATCTATATCATTGAATTTAATATCAATTGCTATGTCCTTAAAATTATTAAAATTAACTAACTTTGTCTTATTGAGATTTATTTGTAAATTGTTATTATGCAGCCAATTTGTCACCGATACCAATGTTTTAATAATTTCTATTTTATGTGTTTCTACTGAAGAGTTTTTATCTGAAGTTACTATTATTGATAAATCATCCGCAAAAAGGATCATTTTATGCTTCGTTACATTAGGCAAGTCATTAATGAAAAGTAAAAATAGAAGCGGACCAAGAACACTTCCCTGGGGCACTCCAGAGTGGTTTGTTTTACAATTTGATTTGTAGGCTCTTTGAATGTGATCTTTATCAAGTTGCATAATTTCCACAAATTGTTCACGGTTTTGAATGCACGATTTTATCCAGGAGAGAGCTGGACCTCTTATACCATTGTGCTCTAACTTTATAAATAATTGATCATGTGAAACAAGATCAAATGCCTTTGCTAGATCAATAAATAACACTGTTGTGTAGTTTCTCACGTTTACATTTCGTAATATTTCTTCGATTAAATGATAAGTTGCAAGCGTTGTAGATTTTCCTTTTTGGAAACCATATTGATTGTTGCATATTATTTTAAATGACTTCAAAAAAGATGAAAGGAGACCATGCATGATCTTTTCAAAAATTTTTGAAAATACCGAAATTATTGCGATGGGTCTATAGCTTGATAAATCATGTTTACTGCCTTTTTTATGTAATGGTATTATTTTTGAAATCTTTAATTTTTCTGGAAATTTTCCTGTCTCTAACGAGAGATTTATAAGAAAAGTGAGTACATTTGACAATTTATCTGCACAAGATTTTAGTACTTTAGTGCAAATAGAGTCAACTCCCTCTGCCTGGGTATTTTTTAATGCTATTATTACTTTTTTGATGTCATTTTCGTTTATTGGATTGAGGTATATGGTATTACTTAATCTCGGGCTTAAAATACGTAGTTCATTTGTTTTAAATGTGTTTTTGCTGGAATTATTAGTAAGATAGCTGTTCATAGTCAAGGCGATGTTTGTAGGATTAGTTATGTCAATACCAGTGTCGTCTCTTATTTTATTAATGTAGGTTTTATTATTGTTCTCATTCTGTTCCGATTTTATGACAGACCATGTTGCCCTGCACTTATTTCTGCTTCTCAATACAAATTTTTCATTGGAAAGTCGCTTCGCATGATCTACGCATTTTTTAAATAATTTATTATACTTTTTGTACTTATCTTTATAAATACATGACTTGGTGGTGTAATATTTATACCGAAGGATCCGTTTCGTGTTGCAACTTTTTTGTATACCTTTAGTTATCCACGTCTGTTTATTAGAGTTAGTCGATCTCATTTTTATTTCAGGGAACGATAGCTGGTAAAATAGGCAAAATGTTTCATAAAAAGCGTTAAATGCATCATTTAAATTATTTTGTCTATAAACTTCTGAGTACGAAAGACTCTCTAAATAATTCCTAAATTTGATGATGTTTTCTTCAGAATAACATCTTTTATATGTAAATACAATTTGAGGAATTTCATTCTTTGACTCGACTCGGAATGTTAGTACTTGTGCAGTGTTATGGTCCGATAACCAAAGCGGTAATACTAATCCAACCCCGTGTGGTATGTTACTTATTATTAAATCTAGACAAGATTTTCCTCTAGTAGGTACAGTAATATGCGAAATTAAGTTGTATTTTTTTATAATTTCTAGTAGAGTTTTACTGTACTGATTTGTTTCAAGTAAATTGATATTTAAGTCGCCAGTCAAAATTATGGACTTTTTGGGATATTTATTAAAAAGTCTATGTAGTAGGAGGTCAAATCTTTGGAAGAAATAGTCAATGTGTCTTTTTAATTTGGAAGGAGTTCTATACAGACATATAACAATTAAATTATTAGTCGTCAAATTTACCGCACAAAATTCGAAATGAAATGTCATACATAAATCATTAAAACATAATACTCTTTTAAAATCTAGTCCTATTTTTATTAGTACGCACGAACCTCCTCTTTTTTTAATTCTAGAATAAGAAGCTGCTAAGTTATAACCACTGATTAATGCGTTTCTTTCTTCTCCTAATTTCACAAACGTTTCTGAGAAGCATAATATGTCAGGGTTGCATATATTTTTCTGTTTTATATCTTTTAGCGTAATTTCAAGTAATTCCTTCTTCGATAATAAGCTATGAATATTTTGGTGCATAATTGTAAAGCTATTTTGTGCTTTAGGGGCGAAAAAGCAAATTGTTTTGAAATGATGAGCCTATGGATTGCTGTGGTGTTGAGTATATTAAAGGTTTCTGTAAAGTGTTAAAATAATACGGTATTGAACCCTTTTTCGGCGTTATATATTTTTTTGAAAGAGTCTCTTTAGTTTTACACAGGTACTTCGAAGTTCTTAAGCGTTCTCTTATAAATTCAGAGCACAAAAACGTTTTTTTATATTCGACATAATCAATGCATAGATTAATTCTATTTGCAACATATTGTGTATAGCTAACATAACCATGTCTATAGTATTTAGTATCTATGAACGTACAGTTTCTAAAATGTTTTGTCCACAAATTTATGTTATAATTTAAAGTTCTTTCATTAAAATAATTGCTTTGTATAATCGGTACTATGAATACATTGACATTTGTTAATTTACTTAATGTTATACAAATATTTGAATGCAAAATATTTAAGTCTTGATCATGGCTACCAATACCTAAAATTATAACATCATTTTTTGTAATTTTATTAGTTAATTGGTTACAATAATAAGAGATTTCTGTGCTTGATCCACCAGTTATAATCTGCGCAAATGTTTTATAGGAGTTGTTCCACTTGTTTTCTCTTTGATGTATGATTTGTGATGCCAATCCCCTTAAATGTTCATCACCAAGTATATAAATATGCTTCCTTGTCTCCTTTTCTTTACTTGTGACGCCCTCTTCAGAGTTGGTAGGCAAACAACATGATTTTCGATTATCTTCGTTATGAGTGCATGCTGTTTCAGGTAGGTTGTGACTCTGATATGTCAGCGAGTGTTGTTCGCGTAATTGGTTAGATGGCGCTGTCACCACTAACGTACTAACATTTTTCTCGTCTGCTAATGATGAGAAATTTAATTTAGTTTTCATTAGACTTTCACGCATTTTTTTGCAGGAATATTGATTTGAAGGAGTGTGTTTACAAATATTTGATAATTTCCTTATTTCTAATTGATATTCTGTAATTTTTTTCTTTAATTCGCTATTTTCTAATAATAAGTTGTCTATTTCCGCTTCTGCTATTTCTAATTTTTCAGTTAACTGGTTATTTTTTTCCAGTAATTGTTCCACCTTGAATCTGTTATTTTCTCCTAATTCCTTAAAACTTCTGTTTAACTTTCCCACGGGAGTTGATGATATTGAGGAGTAGTCCACACAAGATTCTAAATCTTCTTCCGATAGCGCTTCAAATGAATTATGAACGGAAACGTTTGGTTGATACTTCTTTCGTTGAGTGATGTTCTCATCGTCATTTGTTAAGCAAAGTAAACATTTATATATTTTTTTGTTTTCTGACGTCATTAAATAAAACCTTTTTTGTGTTACTTCCGTGCAATTTAGATGGTAATGATGTTGACATATTTCACAAACCAAAAATTCTCTCGTTTCAATAGTCTTGTTACATTTAATGCATATTTGCGACATCTCCATTGCAGAAGGTTTAATTGTAGAAATAAGGAAAATGTTTGTTAAGCTGATGACTTTTTAGCGACCTCTCGTGAGTAATTGTGGGTACGTGTGTTGTTGTATGATAACGCAAGCATTAAACGGTGCCAAATAATAACTAATTGTATCCAGCGTTACATCGCGCTTCTTAGATTTTTCCGTGGGAATGAGAAGTTTTCTTATAGTTGTGCTTTATACCGCAATATAACCGAATTCCACGCGGGCGAAGCCGCGGACGGAAAGCTAGTCTATTTATGAAATGAAAATGAAATGATAATTTTTTTTTTCAGTATCAATGAGTGCGTATTGTTCTTTAACCAAACCTCTCCACTTGTTGTCATAGACTATGACGTCACACTAAGCGCGCAAAATGGCAGTTCTTTAAAGTGTCCGGTTCTGTTGGCCAATTTTATTCATTTTGTTTACTTCTTTTTGTTATATTTTTTGTTTTACCATTATATAGTGACGAAAACTATTAAATAAAATATAAAAAATATGCATATTTCCTATCGTGCCAATTTTTTTGTAAAGGGAGTATTCAATTATAACGAGACAAAAAATCCTCTGCTACGCAGTATTTAAAAAATCTTTTACTCATCTTAAAATAAACACAAACGCTCTGCATAGACAATCACACACACATTGAAAACAGGTACTCACAGATACACATACTCATCATTAATTATAGGTATTTAAGAGAGGAAAGCATTGGTTTTCTGAGATACAGGCCGCGGCCTAGTCAAGATACCAGTCTCTCCACAATCTTACATTTGATAACATTACTGTAAGGTAGCTAGTACTCTTCTTTGTAAAGAGATTATGCGGAGAATAAAAAATATTATCGCACAAAAACGTATCGTAGCCCACTTTACAATTCTTACTTGATCCATGTTAATTGTTAGAAAAGGGATAATCCCAACATCGGATCATAAATCGAAGATCCCAGGTTGTAAAGCAGTTTTACAACTAACGGGTGTACTTCGCAGTGATCTGTTCAACTTTCAAAACTTGTTTTAGACCTCGTATTTCACTCCGAACTAATCTGAGAGTATTCGTTTACATAAAGATAGTTGGATAAAGTTGGGGAAAGGGTCGTTACATGAAAACTTTCGTTAATAATAAGAGAACGCTCACAAAACTTAAGTTGTATAGAACTTTTAGATAGAAAAATATTAATTCTTCATAATGTAAATATGTATACAGTATTAATATTTTTTCCGATTCTAGATAAAATTGTATATCGGCTAACGTTTTTGATGTTTAGAATACTTAATTTTTGACGTGATAACGTCTTATAAATCGATGAACGCCGGCTGCACACACGAAAAAGTGTAACGTTCCTCCTGAGCCGAGCGTGCAAGCGAGAGAGCGGAACAAGCGACGATCGTCCTAAGCGTCTGACTTGTGGCGCATTTATCTCTCTTCCACTTTATGAAGTGAAAAGTTGATGTGGTTTCCATTGTTTATTATAACAACTTAATGTTAATTTATCGAAAAAAAGTCTATTTTCAGTTTACTCCTTCTTTGTATTATACAAAATTATGATAATTCCGTGATAATATAATAATTCAATTCAATTCATAAAAGTATGCAATTTTTCATCAATATTTTCTTAAGACGCTATCACGTAAAATTATCGTCCGTCAACTGACTTTACAGACAACCAATTTTTTAAAAATCTATTTATAGAGCTGTAAAAGAAAAGGAACTACAGATACAGATGACTCAATGGCTCAAAGCATCTTGTGAAGGATAAAGAAGGTTGAGATACTATTTTGGTCACCCATCCGAACACTAACCTTTGCAAATGTTGCTTAACATTAACAATCGTAAGCAACAACATTTATATTCAAAGATGTAAATTCCTGGAGGCATTTTGATGAGCCTAAGAATAATACTGAAATTTCAGCCTCACGTTGAAACGTTATTTCAGTCCAAATTCAAAGATACACAGTTAATTACGCTGGTAACACAGGGGTTGCTAGCGCGTAATGGCAGGGTTTTCAGTTAAAATAATATTAGGAAAACAAATTTAAATACGGACTTGATAAATCTATGATACCTTTTAGATAAGTTTTTTTTTTATTTTATGAAAGGTGTGCTAACAGTCAGACATACTGACATATAATCCAAACTAAGACTAATACGAAGAAAAATTATAAGAATATAAGTTATTTGCGGGATTGTTACCATGTACCTTGTTTTTAGCAAGTTTCCGATATTTCGGCACTGTTACAAGCGCCATGATCACGGAGCAATTGCAAGGTACATTGTAACAATCCCGGAAATAACTTATATTACTATAATGTTAGTGACCATGAAAGTTTAAAACAAATTATAAGAGTTGAAGAAGCAGATGTATGTCAGGATCTTAGAAAGTGGAAATCTGTGTACTCTGCCTACGTATTAATATTGTTGTTTTGGTTAAAAAAGTCTTACTAAAGGAACCTTTCTTTCTTCCATATAACTAAGGCTAAACATGTACCTAAGATTCAAAGATACCAAAAAATAGCACAAAAATTGTATATTCCGAAAAAAATACTTATTTATTTTTAAATACATTTGTACCACTAAAAAAAACATTCAAAAATATACATTACTTGCAACAAATGTTTTTTTTACCTGGCAAGCACAATTGTTTTGTTTTTGAAGCGTTTTGTAGCTTAAAGTTATATAAACATTTTTCGATATTCAGTCTTAAACATAAAATGTATACAAGTTTATCAGCGACATACTGCTTTATGAATTCTTTTGTTTTTAATATATACAGTAGGATCAAGAGCAAAAATAGATATTTCTTGCTATTGCGAATCATTCTAAGCGTTTAGTTATCTTATTAGCCTACGGACTTTACTAAATTACCGTGTTCCAGAGCCGCGAAAAACTTATTAAAATCTAACCGACTGTCACACACAAGTGCCACATTAGCGTTTCGTTCTACGCAGTTGTGATTTAGTGTATAATTTATTGTGTTTTATTATCTTTATAAAAATCTAATATATGGGTATATTATATATGAAATAAGTGTTTGTACATTATTATGAATATTTTCAAATAACTTGTACCAAGGTACATTTTTGGCCCGAAAAGAAAGGTCTCCTTTCCACTGTATATAAAGTGTCAATAATACGATATGATATTATGAAAGTACAGTTATTTCTGGTATTAACACAATATCATTAATTTAATAACAAACAAGATTATTTTAATACGGAGAATAACATGTTGATGTCAAAACGATTGATTAAATTGAGAAAGAAATAAATTTCCGTATAATTAATCAAATAAAGTTATGATGTCATATTATACAACATAACATACTCGTACATTGATCTGAACCCAAGTAGCAAAGTGTAACTGTATTAGGGTTTTATAATTAGAAAAATAATATATTTAGAAAAATCATAAAAGTAATTTTTCTATAATAATAATTTATCTTATAAGATCGCATTGAAAAATACATAAAATATATAAAACTAAATGGCTGTTTCATCCCAATCGATTGCCCAAACATTTGTAAAAATGTTTCTTTCGAATACAAGAGGATGTTTCTCTTATGGATGAAACAAGCTGGCTTTCAGCGTAAAATCAGAAAGGTATTAAATTTCGACGAGTGTTCACAAGGCTCTGTAGCTCAATTGGGAGAGCATTGGACCGGATTTCCAAAGGTTGCGGGTTCGATTCCTGCCTGAGAATTCACTTGTGACCCGAGTCGATTTCTTCTAGTATTGTTCTATTTATCTTGTACTAGCGACCCGCCCCGGCTTCGCACGGATGCAATGCATGTATTATACATATAAACCTTCCTCTTGAATTACTCTATCTATTAAAAAAACCGCATCAAAATCCGTTACGTAGTTTTAAAGATTTAAGCATACAAAGGGATATAGGGACAGAGAAAGCGACTTTGTTTTATACTATGTAGTGATTAGGATTTTAAGAAACAACGATGATACCACAACACCCAGACTTGAGCCAATATGGAAAAGTTTGTTTCGTTCGTTTGACTCGGTAGGGTATCAAACCCGAGACCTCCGTGTGGTATTACCATGGAAACTGGAAAGCCACTTGCTACTGGGGTGGTCATATTTACTTTGTCCAATGTAGGATGATACTTTTGACAGGTGTCACTTCCTTATTGCTACGTACTAAGGTTGCGTTTGTGTCCTTATGTTTGGCTTGACATTGCAATAGCAACTTATACCCTCTATATAGGTGTCAACTGTCAAAAGTATCATCCTAAATTGGACAAAGTATAATTAATTATCATATCTTATCTATTATTAAGTAAAATATTTTTTTTTTTCATATTCCCAATTTTATGTCATTTTTCATACTGTTGTGTATTTTGTTTTGTCAATTAGAAGCTGCATTAGAACTTTCTTAAAAAGATTTATTGGGAAGATTTTTCGTAAATCTATAATCTAAGATCACAGTGGTTTGTGTGTTTGTTACGCTAGATGGCGCCAACGGAAAAATATTTTATAATAGAAAATAATTAAAGAATTTTGTCCACCCGTGCGAAGCCGGGACGGGCCGCTAGTCTATAATCTAAGAACACAAATTTGTTGTTTGTGTTTGTCTGTCCGCTCTTTTTCCATTGTATCAATTAACGTTACCATAGCAACGCGTTACCGGGTCAGCTAGTCTAGTCTATACTAATATTATAAAGCTGAAGAGTTTGTTTGTTTGAACGCGCTAATCTCAGGAACTATTAGTCCAATTTGAATAATTCTTTCAGTGTTAGATAGCATATTTATTGAGAAAGGCTATAGGCTATATATTATTTAACATATTATACCTGATCCACAGAAACTCGTGGCCGGGTCAGCTTGTTATAAATATTATAGTAGCAGCTATACCAAAAAACTATTGCTAAAGAGTGCAGGTGTCAGGGTGCATAATTTATTCCCACGTCTCTGTCTATGGTTTCTTTGAAATATTTCGCTTTCCAAATGTAGAAGAAACGTGGTGATTCAGCATGATAAATACGGCAACTTTATATAGAAATACAAAGTATAATTTAATTTAATTCAACAAATCTTGCACTCCATATTATTACTTAATGATATTATATGAAATAAACCGGCCAAATGCGAGTCAGACTTGCGCACAGAGGGTTCCGTACAAACTTTTAGTTAAGTAAATTTATTAAAGGCCCGAACATTGCTGTAACGAAATTACAACGTATTGAGGAACAAACTTAACTTTGTCCCCATACATTGACATAGGTCGCTGTTAGTAAAGTTACTGCAAATGACTTGTAATCGCAAAAAAATACTATAAACTACAAATTTAAAGTTTTCTGATTTTTTTCCTTTCTTGTGGTAGATGATATTGCTCTATGCCAAATTTCATGATTCTAGGTCAACGGTAAATACCTTTTTTATGATAAATTGTGATTTACTATCTCCTGCTCGTTATTTCACCCTCATTTTGGTGGTTTAGTTTTTATTGCGCTTTCCAAGGGAGTATTTAAATGTTCAGGTATAAAAAATATTCTTAGTTTGAAACCAGGCTATTAACTATTTTTGTGCGTAAATATTATATAGATTTGTCAAGCTGTTTTATTGTTATTGAGCAACAAACAGACAAACTTTGATATTTATAATAATAGGATTTAAGTGAATAATTATCTTATGAAGGAAATGTTTTACTTAAAAATATCCATTTTGATAGGCGTCAATACGAGAAGAGTGACAAAACACAAATAATATTTTTCATGTCTCTTTGTCTGTTTGTTTACGATAATCTCCAAACACTAGAGGCATTTAATCAATTATCAAAAATAGATAAAGTTTTGCTTGGAGTAAAATATAGAGTTGCTATTTTCAAAATCCGAAATTACTTGAAAGAAAAATGTCGTCATTTCAAAATTACGTAACGGGCGAACACTAAACAGTAAAAATATTAATTCCTTAATTAAATGTGATGGAAGAAAAACATTACATGAACCCCAAAATTATGCCATTTGGTCCAAAATTATGTCATTTGAAATTTACCGTTTGGAAATAAAAAGAATGGATCTGCCAGCCCTAATACAAACAACTGTTTACTTCCTTGAGTAGAGTTAACGACGCCCCTCAATTGGTCGCAACTGTACCGGTTATTATTAGATCGTTACCGAGCGATCGGCGTGACTGTACTTACGATACAGGAACAGGTGAGTTCTATAGATTAAACAAAGCGAAAGGAATTTTGACGTGATAACGTCTTATAAATTGGTTGCGGCTGGGAGTCACTTATGAAAAAGTGTAACGCTCGGTAACGTTACGATGAGTCACCGAACGAGAGAGAGGCCCGCCGAATGCCTTGCGTCTCTCTCCCACTCAACTATGATCGGTCTGCCGCGCGCATTGTGCAATTTAATTATATTCATATCAATAAATATTCTACCGAGAAAAAGACGTTGTCACGTAAAATCTTCGCCCGTAAAACCGACTTTACAGGCAAAAAAAAAAAAAAAAAAAAAAAAAAAAAAAAAAAAAAAAAAAAAAAAAAAACCGACTTTTTTCGTATTGTTTTTTAATTCAGGTGTTTCAACCCCTTGTGTTTATAAGGTGATAACCATTTTTTTTAGTCCGAAGGTTTGTAATTTCAAAGTAAAAGTGTACCATTTTTTAAAATAGTAAATATATAGGCGCTTGACCACTATCTCGCCTGATGGTAAGCGAAGATGCGATCTAGTATGTGACCCGCTTACCTAGAAGATACCTATTTAGTTTTTACACTTCCTTACGGATCCGTAAAAAAACACTTTTTACGGATTTTCCGCTTAATTTATTTAATATTTAATCCTGACGTTTCAACTCCTTTACAGAAGTCGTGATCACAGGATGACTAAGATAAATCATGAGCAAAATCCGTAAAAATGTGTTTTATTTAGAAGATACCTATTCACTCGTGTCTTGAAGACCCCTAAATTGTATTTGTCAGGAAACCCAGACTCAGGTAAAGAGTTCCACTCCTTAGCGGTACGTATTACAAAATTGGAACCAAAATGGTAAGTCCAATTGTAAGTCTGGTTGTCTGATGAAAAACTGAGGACGGCTAAATGTATCTTATAAAATTGGATACGCTAGCTACCTTAAGACATACTTGTAAATATTCAACGAGTCTTGCAGTCTGGGAAGTTCAAATGGATGAGTGTTCGCCCTATAATCAGACGAGACTCTACCGTCTGACAGATTGTACAAATTCAATTTGTTATACTTCTATTTTTATTTACATTCGTTACAAAATATTGTCTTATGAAATGAAATGAAATGAAATTTCTTTATTTCTTTATTCACACAAAATAGAGTAGGTAATTACATGTTGGTCGGTGGTCAAATCGATTTTGAACGTCTATTTTGCCAAACGCAGGGCATGTGAAAGACAATACAAACTAGTGATATGATAATTCAATAAATTATACATTTGATAAAAAAATTATTAAATTAAGTTTATAATTAAATCATTACTAATAAATCATATGTCATATTAATTTATTTAATGCAAATTTTTGAATCTAAATATTCCTTAATCGAGTAAAAGCATTTCATTTTTAGCCACATCTGTAGTTTGGTTTTAAATATCGGAAGACTAAGTTCCTTGACGGAGTGTGGTAACTTATTATATATTGTAATACAATTTGGATAACAATTTCTTTTGTAATATTGTGAATGCATTCTGGGCAACATCAACATACCATGGTGTCTTACTAGTCTGGAGGTATTTGCGTTTTTAAATTTAAATATATGAGGATGTGTCTTAACAAAGATGCAACATTCTAAAATGTACATAGAGGGTAGAGTAAGTAAATTTAGCTCCGGGAATAACTGTCTGCATGACGTAAGTGGCGGGACGTTACATATAGCTCGAATGCACTGTTTTTGCGATATAAAAGCTTTGTTTGTATCTATGGAGTTTCCCCACAGGAGTATACCGTATTTAAGGTTGGATGCAACATAGCCGTGATAGGCCATCAAAGCAGCGTTTTGATTTACTTGGGTTGTTAATCGCCATAAAGCATATGCAAATCTATTATTCTTATTACAAATTTTTTTGATGTGATTTTTCCATGTGCATTGATTGTCAATTTCTATACCTAAAAATGTAAGTGACTCTGATTCCGTGATAGGCTTATCATTTATAAGTATATTAAAATTATTTGATTTAGGTTTGACATTATAAAATTTCATATATTTGGTTTTATCTATATTTAAATGTAAATTATTATTTTTAAACCATTTTGAGATGTTATTTATAGTTATATTAATTTCCTCGTTATAATTCAAATAAGGTTTTTTAGTAATAACTACTGAAATATCGTCAGCAAACAAATTAAATTGGTGAGGGGTAGTATTGGATAAGTCATTAATATAAATTATAAAAAGTAATGGTCCCAGGATTGTACCTTGTGGGACACCTACATTATTTATAGCAAGTCCAGAACTAAATGATATTTCCTCTTTAGTTTGATTTATATTTTTAATTTCTACGTATTGACTCCGATTCCGAAGATACGATTCTAACCATTTTAGTGCTACTCCTCTCAAACCATATTTTTCGCATTTGTATAGAAGAATATCATGCGAGACAAAATCAAAAGCTTTGCTCATATCAAAGAAAACCGCTGTTGTATCTATATTCCTATCAATATTTTCAGTCACAGTTTTTATTAAGTTAAATACTGCAAGCGCAGTGGATTTTCCTTTGCGGAATCCATTTTGTTCGTGCTTTAGGATATTGTGTTTTTCCAAAAAGTCGTTTAGTCTTGCGTGCATTGCTTTTTCAAACACCTTTGCTAGTGTGGATATTAATGCTATTGGTCTATAATTATTCAAAACGTCTGTATCGTCTTTTTTGTGGATAGGCTTTATGACGGATAGTTTCAATCTTTCCGGATATTTACCTTCAGTGAACGATAAATTCACAAGATATGACAATACATTACCAACAATCAACGCACAATACTTTATAACTTTAGTAGGCAACTCATCATGACCAACTGATGCGGTGTTCTTAAGGGATCTTATTATTTTAATTATTTCGTCCGGATTACATGGGTACAAAAATATCGATTTATCAATAGATTTAATGTTATGATTTAGTGTCAAGTTATTATTACATTGATTGTTATTACTAAGTTTCAAATTTTCATCCGATTTTGTATGATTATTAGATATAATATTATTATCGCTTATAGTATTTGTAATGTCAATGAAGAAGTTGTTGAATATATTGCAAATGTCAGAGGGATTATAAATGGTTGTGCCCTCATTATTTTTAATTTTGTTAATATAGTTATTATTTGTCAAACAGTTATCGTAAGATTTTATCAAATTCCATGTCGATTTACAAATGTTCTTACTTTTTCTTAATTGTGTTTCACTAGTTAACTTGTGTGATATATTAATACATTTTCTAAGGAGGCCATGATATCTTTTGTATAACTTTTTATTATAATGGTTTTGTTTAGCATAGTATTTGAATCTCAGTACTCGTTTAGTGGCACATGATTTTCTTATTCCTTTTGTAATCCATTTATGATCCCTAGATTTATTGGTACGCTTGATTTTTAATATCGGAAAACACAACTTGAAAAATAAGATTAAAATCTCATGGAATGCTTCAAAAGCCTTATTTAAGTCAGAAGCTTCATACACGTCAGTCCAAGAAAGACTAGAAATGGCACTGGCAAATTTTTTCATGTTTTCCAAACAATAATCCCTTCTGTAGATAAACCATTCATTATATTGCTTTGGTTTGTTTTGTACAGGGATACAAAGAGTCTGGCAGGTTTCATGATCTGACAGACCCATTTTATGAGTTTTTCCAGTCGCTGTAGGGACATTACTTATTATTTGATCTATACAAGACATTTTTCGAGTTGGAGTATTTATATGAATAATAGTTCCGTAATTTTCGTTTATTCTAATGTACTCTCTTTGATTATTACTTTGTTTTAATAAATTTATGTTAAAGTCTCCCGCTATTATGATTTTCATCTTTTTTTTATATCTTAATTTTGAAAGAAGATATTCAAAACGGTTTAAAAATACATGAGGGTTAGACGTTGGAGTACGATAAATGCATATAATAATGCATTTTAATTGTGGTATTTCAATGCCACAGCATTCAAAAGCATGTGCTACAGCTAATTCATTTAGAATAGGGATTTTTTTCACTCTATAATTTTCTCTACACAATATACAAACACCTCCACGTCGCATATTAGCTCTGGAGTAGTAATCAGCGACGTAAAAATGTCTAATATTAATATTTTTTTCATCTCCTAATTTCAAGAATGTCTCGCTAAGACAGATAACCTCTACGTTTTGGCCTAATCTAGATAGATCATCGAGAGCTAACTGAAGAAAATCCACTTTACTCAATATTCCTGCTATATTTTGGTGACATAATATAAAGGTGTCCATGTAGTTGCTCTCGAAAAAACACATCCTCACCATTTAGGTCACCAAGTGACGAGTTATTAGTAACATTTTCATTTACCATAACAACATTCCCTTCATTAAGTTTTGAGTTTCTTTTCGAAAATTTGTGAGGAATTCGTCGAAAAAATTCAAGCAATGTAGTCTGAATTTTAGAGTTAGGTCGATTCTTATTACGTAAGACACAGTGAGATTCAGATTTAAAATGTGAGCTTAGTCTTGTTTTCTTTTTGGAGTCGCACTTATTTTTATAAAATGGTAAAAACTTCTCATCATAATCGTAGCAGTCAATGAAGAAATTAATTTGTTTTGCAATGTCAACAATATAGTTATGAGAATTAATGTAAGAGTTAACATTCAGGTATGTACAGTTCTTAAAATTATTACATATCATATATAGATTTCTATTTAATAAACTAACATTTATATATTTATTGTATAAGACATTTAATACTATGACATTATAATTTTTCATTTTATTCAATAATATAGATAGTTCAATTAGGACCTTTGTTGGATTGCAATCATTTTCACCTATACATATAATTATTTTATCGTTTTTATCCATATTTAAATTTTTACAGCCATTTAAGATTTCTTCTGTTGATGCAAAAGGCTTGATAATAGATGATATATTGTAACTTTCGTATTTGGTATTTCTTCTAGAATCTGCCAATTGTACTGCTAGTCCAGAGCATTGTTGTGTACCAAATATCATTAATTTATTCAACTTTGAAGACTGTGATTTATAGACTAATGGCAATTCTGATGGTCGATTTTCGTTAATATTATTAGGGAGAAAATCGTGGGCGCTACTGCAATTAGTTGAACAAGAGAGCGCATTTTGATTCAGTAAGATTTTTTCTTTATAGCATTGAGTGCTCCTTTTTTGTGAAAATGATTCTGTATAAGAAAAATCTAACTTCTTCTTATGTATGTGTTTCTGTGTTTTTTTTAAATTTGATCTTGTTTTATTTTTTGTGTTCGAACAAATGTGTAACAATTCATTAATTCTGAGTTCATTATTTTTGATTGTATTTTGTAAGGAATTGTTTTCAAGTAACAGTCTATCAATTTCCGAGTGTGCACTGTTAAGTTGATTTTTTAATTCTTCAATTGTTTCTTTCAATTCGTCAACTGCATCATGGTTTAATGTTGACAGATCTGGTAGGCTATTTACTCGATTTCTTGTCGGAGATAATGACGATGTCGTGCTATCAAGGTTTGGTAGCGATTCGAACGATTCATCCATGTCCGTAATTATTTTTTTTCTAACGGTGACGTTATTTTCCATTTTATTTTATATTTCTAGATAAAATTCTAAAGATAAAAAATATAGTTGTGTGTACAATGGTGGATTTGATCTCGGTAATTCAAAGTCAGAAGTCTATTCACAAAACCAATGTTCCACAGAAGCTTAATGTGCAGTCGTAAAATTTTAAATCAGTATTTGCGTATGTACTAGCACCTTCGTATATAGATCTTACAATAATAAATATTTCTTACATTCCCAATGCTTAGCCCAAAGTAAGCATTGTAAAGCTTGTGTTATGGATACTAGCGTAACGGATAGACATACATTTATATCAAATTTATTATATCATTTAAAAACCAAATATTAGTATACATATTATTGTTATCTTTCACTTTGTAGCATAAAATCGGGAAATTCTAACTGCTCTATATTTATATCGGAATATTTTTTCACTAGTAAATATACAACTAGTTTAAGGAGTTAGGTGGGATTCGAACCTAAAGCCGCTATCGTGTTCATCCAATTGGAAGACGAAAAAATATGTTGATAAAATTCACCGCAGCTCGGATCTAAACCCACGTATTCCTGACAAACCGTGCCAGTTATATTGTTACTGAAATTCTATCTAAATTCGTATCCGAATCAGATATCCGCCCACAAAATGTAATAAATCCCAGATAAAGAAATGTCTGATACGAGACTTAGTCGTTAGAGGAATCGCCTGCGATTTTTTATGTTAAGCCACTTCCTCATTGGTCGGATATAGGATGGGTAACCAATTTTGTTATCTTTTTTCGATGATTGTTTGGTGCAACGGTAGCGATCCTGCCTTTCTTATCGAGAGTAAAGAACGATTTACAATTTACAATATAAGTAGATATAGGTCGAAATATGAAACAGACGACATATTTGAGGAAAAATAAAAAAAAGCTTTTTAGTTAATATGAGAATTAACAATGCATTTATTAAAAGTCAACTACGACATGGCTTCGTAAGACCTACGACGGGAGACGTTCTGAGAAGAAGCCGCAAGAAACACGGCATGGGCTACTTTTTTCTCCCTTTAATTTGTTACTGTTTTTTTTAAATTAAATAGTGAAGAGAAATTAAAGAGTTTATATCTTCCTTCAGTCTGTAAGTTTTAACACACTCATTCTTTAAAAAAATCACTCTTAAGTTTAGTTTAATAATACATGAAACAGTGTTAACAGTACTAAGTCAAATTTTGTTTGCTAAGCTTAATTTCGCGAAGCAGTTTCAAGTGGAGTGTATAGAAAAGGCATTTTTTGTTTTAATCTATGGTTTTTTGGTCTATTTATAATATTTTTTTTGTCATTTTTTAAATAAAGAAAAACATATTAATTAAAGAGGTAATTAATAGGGATTAAAGAGGTGAAAATGAATTATATTCAAACTTAAAAATGAAATGAATCACGGACAAATTTCTACCGCTAGGCGACCACTAGTATGTATTTATAAGTCAGTCAATAAACGTGTTCGTATTTATCACACAAGCATCTGCCTCTCTCTCTCGGGGTTCGAAACTCGGGCTTCGAAGGTAGTGTAATGTCAACTTGGTTTATTATTAGTATTTGAATTATTTTTATTGATTGACTGAGATATTTATTTCGTGTTGTTATTATTTTTAATGTAAGTTACCTATATTAGTATTGTTCAATTATAATTTTTGTATTTACTACCTGACCCGGTAACGCGTTGCTATAGTAACGCGTATACAATGGAAAAAGAGCGGACAGACAAACACACAAACAACAAATTTGTGTTTTTAGATTATAGACTAGCGGCCCGTCCCGGCTTCGCACGGGTGGACAAATTTTTTTTTCTATTACATATTAAATATTTTTCCGTTAGCGCCATCTAGCGTCCGGTAGACGAACTACTTGCGGTTAACGCGTTGCTATGGTAACGTTATTGTTACAGCGGGAAAAAGAGCGGACAGACAAACACACAGACCACTGTGATCTTAGATTATAGATTTGAGTTTCTTTTATTTATTGACTGATATTTATTTCGTGTTGTTATAACTTTTAATGTAAGTTACATTAGTATTGTTCAATTGTAATTTATGTATTTATTAATGTAATTAATAACATAAAACAATTTTGATTTACATAAATTTTAACAATTAGGAACGTGCCCGATTAAAATATTATAAAGGTGGTACAACATGTCTGACGACCATTACCTTAGTCATCGTGTGATCACGGCTCTTGTAAAGAAGTCGAAACGTCAGGATTAAATATAAAGTATGCCCTTAAAACCCGTGAAAAAGTTTTTTTTATTTAATGTTCACAAAAGTGTCAGAAGTAATGGTAATCTTTAATCTAAGATCACAAATTTGTGGTTTGTCTGCCCGCTCTTTTTGCATTGTATACGCGTTACCATAGCAACGCGTTGACCGCAAATAGTTCGTCTACCGGGCGCTAGATGGCGCTGACGGAAAAAATATTTAATAATATACAAAATTTTAAAGAATTTTGTCCACCCGTGCGAAGCCGGGACGGGCCGCTAGTTATAAGTCGAAATAAATAAATTAAAATTAATTTAATTGAAGTGATCGTCAAAAATATCAGGTTTAATTCCATTACTCTTTGGAGTTATTTCAACTATTTAGTCATCGCATTTAAGAAATTGTGGTCAAGTTTTTATTGCTCGGTCCCAGAAGCCCTTGATGTTTCATAAGTTTTTTCATCATGGCCGAAATGTCAAAAGTAAAGCCACCTTTTAAAGCCCAAATTGAAAGTTGAGATGAATTTCCTCCAGGAACGTGACTGCGGTGCGAGACTTCCAAAAACATTTTGTAAGCAAATGTTGTAATTATGTAAATTATTAAAAATAAACCTTTTTTCGCAACTTCTGATACCAAACATGTTTTGTAAACTAAAAACAGGATTTTAAATGTCACTTAAATATAAGTTTAATTAAAGATCATCGGTAATGATAGTTTTTTTAATAATAACCTGAAAAGCCATGAACATAGACGGAAGGTAGCCTGGCTAGCCTATCCGTTTTTTATAGGATACATTTCGGAGAGTGTGCAGCTGAATTGCACAACCTTGTTCCGCCGTCCCCGTTTTTTCATCTGATACCAAACTTACAAATAGGCGCCACCGTTATATGGTTGATATACCAAATAGTCGCACTAACCGTTTTGGTTCCAATTTTGTAATCCGTACCACTAAAAAGTGTAACTCTTTGCCTGAGTTTGTGTTTCCTGATCGCTTACATCAGGCGAGATAGCGGTCAAAAGCTGTTTCTCTTCTGCTTGCAAGCATCGGCCGATGATGTGGAAGAGAGATAGATGCGACACAAACTAAACGCTTCGGCCTATCGTGCCTCTGTATCGCTTATTCCGCGCTCTCGCTTGTACGTTCGGCTCAGGCGGAACGTGACAATGAGTCATGCTTTTTCGTGCGTGCAGCCGGCGTTCATCGGTGATAATTCGATGGCCGTTTGGTGCAACGGTATAGATCCTGCCTTTCCCACCGATGAGGCAAATGTTTGTGTCATGAATAAAAGCGTTTGTACCCGAGTTATGGATTTTTATATATATTTCTATTATTACTACATATCTACATAATACATATGTAAGTCTATCCGTTACCCTCGTATCCATAAAACAAGCTTTACAATGGGCTAGGCTAATTAGTGTGAATGTAAGAAATATTATTAAAAATTTTATTATCATGGTAAAACAAGATTTACTAATTATAATTGTGCTCAGTGATTAAGTAAGCGGATATACGAAAATAAATCGATAAAAAAACCCCTTCTCCAAACTTTTACGTTAAACAACAAAGTCCGGAATACCATACAGCTGTTTGTAAAGTCCAAATTTCAAAACTCCGTTTTGCAATACTTTTGTCTGAGGAAACGGGAAAAGCGGCTATTTTCAAATGATCAAACCCGAAACTTTGTGCGGGAAAACGCTATTCGTGTCGTCAGAGTTGTGTTGGTACACATTTTAGGTCATCAGGGCAATTAATATTTCATAACTTTCTAACAGTGCTGAAAATGTTAATACAGAAAAAGAATTTAATTAAAAAAAGAACCTGAAAGATTGGCTGACACCTTAACCCTTTAGGGTTTAAATGACAAGATATAAATAAATAATTAATGAAGTAAAATGAGATAATTGTTTCATTTTAATTTAAATAATATTGAATATAAGGAATCTTTAATCGAAGATCACAAATTTGTTGTTTGTCTGTCCGCTCTTTTTCCCGCTCTTTTTCCATTGTATCAATAACGTTACCATAGCAAAGCGTTAACCGCAAGCAGTTCGTCTACCAGATGCTAGATGGCGCTAACGGAAAAATATTTAATAATAGAAAAAAATTAAAGAATTTTGTCCGACCGTGCGAAGCCGAGACGGGCCGCTAGTTGTATATAAAGGAATTATATATAAGGATAATATATATTAATAATGTTTATCTCTCATTGTTAAAATAATATACATACAATCACGATTCTGAAATAGATCTCTCGCTTCTACAACTCTCATCAGATCTTTCATATAAGCTCATCGGTTAAGCGTACTATTGACCCGGGCTTTTTTCAGGACATCTTCTATTTGATTCCTGAAAGTTCGCCGGGGTCTGCCTTTAAATTTGTCGTTTATTCCCTTCATGTTATTGCAAATACTTACTTAAAAGAGATACTTGTTTACTTTGTTGTAATCAACGAAATGATCATGTCATAACACTATTAGTATTGTAATAACAAAATAATTTTGTATTTTATTTTTTTTATTTTGTGGATTATGTATGGTGACGACGTATTACATTGTAAATGTCGTTACTTCTGTTAAAGCTGACGAGTTTCTTGCGCCCACTCTTCTTGTCAGTTAAAAGACGTCCTTAATGGGTGGTAGGTTAAAATTTTGGACGATTCAAAACAATTTAAATAAAGTTATTTTCATTTCATTTACCGACGTGCCATAGACATTTACCCCATTAACTTGTTTTGTCAATCTCCTTTCGTCCATTCTCTCCACATGTTCAAACATAATAAAATTTATTCTTAAAAATACATTTTTCATTTGATGAATATATTATACTAAGTTTTCGAAATAAATGATATATTATTATTACCAATTTTAATTAAAAAAATAGTAGAAAAAAATGACTTGTGTCTTAAGATTTTCAAATGATATTTTAATGTAAGATTTAGAAAAGTTCTTAGAATCTATAGGCTGTTGACATTTATTTATTTATTCACTTGAGATAACAAACAGCATTCATTCAAAAGTAAGGTTATAGTTAAGCCCACACCATTATCCACAATTTATTAATTCGTAAAACTCATTAACTTATGATACACTTAAAACACAAAAATCAAATTAAATTAAATTTAGTAAACAAGGGGTCACATTCAAAATTATTAAACAAAGAAGAGAATTTATTTGGTATTTCAGCTAAAACTTTTAAAACAATTTTTTTGATTTTGTACTCTGAATCTGCGAATCCATGAAAAACTTTGCGTGAGCTGCCTACGATGATGAAAAAAGTGTGTGTTGACTATTATTCTTAATTACCATTAAAGTTGGCGCTACACGATTGCTCATCTCCCGTCTGGACGTCGTGTAAGTGGAACTAACCTGTAACAATAAATTTAATTGTAAATCACACCTATCATATATTATATATAGTACTTATTATATCTATATGATGTAAGAATAACCTCAATCAAGAGATGTCTAACACTCGACGAAAGCTTTCTCCAAAAACAACAAATAGTGATAGTAAACTAACAAAACAATTTCACATATTGCTGCTTTGCTAGAATATTAACGCAAATCTGTCAAAATGCCAAACGATCTTAAATCTTCGATATTTTATCGTGAACAGAGCCGCAACGCAGATATCGCGCCACCGTTCGCTCGAAAGTGATAGAATTACATTTTTTGGTATGCGATAAAAGATTTAATAAGAAATTTTAAAAACCTTATTCTATAAAATCAAATGTTTTTAGTTCCGTCGCTTTTCTCGCAAACCAGTGATATATATTGTTCTGAACTCAAGTACTCATAGTTAAATCAATTGTTTTATGAAATTAGGTGTATGAACGTGTGCTAGTAAAGGAGTGAATAATATATGAACGGTTTTTGACCAGCATGGAGCGGGACGTGCGAGTCGTGCGAGCGAGATAGATAATGTATAACGGATTCTGACGACGAAGGTGAACGACGCTATGTATTTTAGAAGAAAAACAGTTGTAATTAAAACTGATTTTTGGACAATTACCCTATTTTTTATTGCGAACCTCTATTCTACATTAGGAAACAACGAGCACTACAACACCCAGATTCGAGTCAATAAAGTAAAGCTCGTTTAAATTCTTTCATATTAATATACTTGATGAAAAATTGCTTGTAAATTCTTTTCTATTTTTAAATTAAATCAGAAGTCATTACTTAATAATTGTTTTGACGTGATAACGTCTTATAAATTGGTTGCGGCTGGGAGTCACTTATGAAAAAGTGTAACGCTCGGTAACGTTACGATGAGTCACCGAACGAGAGAGAGGCCCGCCGAATGCCTTGCGTCTCTCTCCCACTCAACTATGATCGGTCTGCCGCGCGCATTGTGCAATTTAATTATATTCATATCAATAAATATTCTACCGAGAAAAAGACGTTGTCACGTAAAATCTTCGCCCGTAAAACCGACTTTACAGGCAAAAAAAAAAAAAAAAAAAAAAAAAAAAAAAAAAAAAAAAAAAAAAAAAAAAAAAAACCGACTTTTTTTTTTGTGGCTTGCACGATTTGTGCATTGCCAGTTCTTGAGTAATTTCTTTTCTTAATTTGATGATGATGAATGAACAATAAAATATAAGGTCGTGGGTTCAAATCCCACCTGAGGGTTCGGAGGCGTAATTGTTTTTTACACGCGCATTATATCTTTTAGTAAAATATACTTTTCCGTAGGTTTCAGTAAATGTGTAGGGTTTTACTGAAATCTCCCCGTGGATTTCTTGAGAGAACTGGAAAAGAAAACTTCCCCTGCTTTGTAACAAAAGTCGAAATTAGAATCTATAAAATTAGCAATTTTCGAAACTCCCGGAAAACTTTCCAGGTAACTACTATTTTTCGAAGCAAATTACAATAAGTAGGTATGCAATACAATAAAGTAATAGTAGTTTATGATACTGTTGCATAATAAGGGTTCTTATAACATGAGTGTGTTTTAAAAAAACGAGCCGTAGGCGAGTTTTTTTATAGTATCACACGAGTGTTATAAGACCAAGTTATGTACAGTGTCATACACTACTTTATCTACTCTCATACTATATTACGTAAAACAATGTTGCGAACAAAACCAAACTTTGTTTAAATATTGAAAAGATTTTTTAAATGTCAAATGTTGGCGCCAAGGTGCAAACATCGATTGTGAATGCGTGTTGCGTCGTCGCGGACTCGTTCATTGAAACCTTTTTAAAGTAGAGGTTCAACCTCCTTGGTCCAGCTGGAGGTTGTATAGGTGTATCGTTATGATTAAAAAGTTATATTATGATACAGGTGTCCATACAAGACCTGTATCGTAATTAAACTTTTTTTTTTATTATTTTTGGCCTGTACGTAATGTTTGTCATAAGCATTTTGTTTTCAGTTTTAGAATCTTTGTATTATAGTATCAGAGTAGATAAAGAGATAAACAATACTGCGTTGAAAGATAATTGACTAATTTAATGAACGTAATGATAGACCCAACGGAACTGCGGATCACACGGGAAATTCCACTTAGATTGTGTGGCTATGCCAGATGACTTACGTATTGATTAAGTGGCATAGTCATTAGTGCCATTATGCGATGCATAAGAGAAATAGCTACAATTGTGTCAACTCTTGAATGCGTTGATCAACGTGCATTATGCTACGGCACAGCGGTTAGCGTGTCAAAGGTAAAGATATCATCAAACATTGTATACATAAGACGAAACTCAACTTTATGTTCTTGAATTTAAGGTGCGCTTTTCATTTTTTTTTATGTATCGATCGAAAGTGGATCTAATTATCATTACCATTTAATTAACTTTTGTCAAATTGATACATAATTTAGTACTTCACACGGTAATTTATAAACTTTTTGCACTTGCAAGAATTTTTAGAATCAGATGTCGTTCGGATTTCGGATCGGATTTTTAGAATCAGTTTTCGTGATTGTTTTGTACATAAAAAGAACCATATGAACAAAAGCTATTACGGAATAGATAATTATTTTAAGGATAAAATTGCCAAGAGTTTATGGTCGGTACAAAATTACGCTGGTAATAAAAATTTCGTAAAGTAAATTCTTCTAATACATTTTTATAAGCGCTGGAAAAGTTTCCTTGTCTAAAAATAAAACATATTAAAGAAAGAAAAATCAGCCCTTGCCGACTATCTTGCGGCTTTGTCTCAGTAGGTACATGGTTTTACGAGGGAGTTATAAAGTCATTGCATAGTTGTTGATTTTAAATGAAAGCATTGGATGCTCATATTGAATAATCTTTATCTTGTTGAAGTGAATACTTCTTTAGAATCGTTGTGATTTGAAAGACGATGAAACGAAAAAGCGACAGTAAAAAGAGACAGATCAATTGGTAAGATTTAACGTAGGAGAAAATAAGATAGGAAGCATTACACAGTGTCTCTTTGAAACGAAAAAGCGACAGTAAAAAGCGTCATACATATAAATTCATAAGATTTAACGTAGGAGAGAATGAGATAGGAAGCATTATGAACGTGTGTTAATACGTGTTTGTGTGCGCATACGTAGAACAAAATTTGAGAGAAGGCATCGCAACAACCGTGGTATTTTGTATACGTGTACGTATTATTTTTGAAGGTTTCACTTCTACCACGTGTGAATTGCACTCATGCCTTTTTTATATTTAATCCTCACGGTTCGACTCTTTTACGAGATAATGGATAAGTTTATGTTCATCCTACATCGGAACGTTCCTAACTATTAATTTTTTGATTATTTATTTTGCACTTTATTTAGTTATTTTGTTATATCTACGATAACTGGAAACGTCTACATTAAATATAAAAAAAGGATAAACGCGTATTTTATTAAATATAGTAATCTTTCTTAATCTTTAATAAAATCACACGAATATTTTTTTTATTGGAAAATATTTCGACTGGACAGTTTGTACGAATTGTCGTGCATGTTTCAATTCAATTTGTAGTTTCTTAAAAGCAAATTAATGCATTTTTTTAAAATACTAGTGTTATCTGTCTCATGTCTGTTTCAAACTAAATTCCATTGTCTTTTTTTCTATCTCTCTCATCGGTTAGCTAGCTCCAACGTAAATCCTGTCTTGGGCTTGATTGGGATCAAGAGCGAACCCATTCTAAATAAAAATAAAGTACGTATTATTTTCAAATATTTCAGCAAAACGCGTGTGGAAAACTGTTGATTGAAAAAAAATCTCAAATGGCTCTCGAGCTCACGTCCTACCCACGTGATGGCAAATATAATGAACATTTTCTAGTTTCCTTTTTTCATTAAAGTACATATATTTATACATGACTAATGTAATAGGTGATTTTCAGGCGTGTTAAAAACCGAAATATTACAATATCTACTTGATATATTATTTTAATATTTTCCTAAGCATTTAAGATACATAACGCTCTTATGTAGATAACACGGGGAGGGTTCTATCCTTTTTGATTAAGCGGGCTAATCCCCGTAAATGGCAAGCTTCATTTTTTTCTATATAAAGAATACTATGATCAACATAGGATACAAATAAAATAAAATTAAGTAAGAGACTAATAAATAACATAGAATAAACTCAACAAAACTAACACATACATAGATTTTAAGAAATGTAAATTTACTGGAAATAAAAGGCTTTTTTATTTTTATTTATAAAGAAACTATGTTGTTTTGTAGTTCCAACTGTAGAAAGATTTTGGAGGCACAAAATATTTCTTTTTTCGCCGTGACGACCGTTTGGTGCAATGGTAGCGATCCTGCCTACGCACCATCGGTCCTACGTTCGAATACCAATAGGGGCAAATGTTTGTGTGATAAACACGTACATTTGTATCTAAGTCATGAGTTTTGAAACGAAGATTCTGTACGAACGTTCGGGCAGATCGCATATATCCGGTCGCCACATGGCTACTCTATCCTTGCTAAGCGTCAGATTTTAATGTTAGATGAGAGCGTCAGTTTTAGAACCGTTACATGATATATATGTATATAGCCAACTGCCTCCCGACCTCAGTGTGCGTGGCCTTCTGTCTCGCTTTCACTGACGTCAGTGAGCGTGGCTGGTGTGGCTTTCTATTTTTTTTTCTAACGCTTAGACCGTACGCTTTATACGAAGTGAAGCTTTATAAGCTTCGCTTCTTTCGGGAGTCCCATTTTTTGGAGCGGAGCGAGCGAAGCTCTCATGGATCAGCTTCAATGGCGCAATGTCTGTTACGCCATAACTTCCCGAGTTCTTAACCGATTTTAATATTTTTTGTGTGGAATCGAATCAACAGGTTTAGGACCAGATTGTGACGGATCCCGAATTTTGAAATAAGCAAGAATTCCCATCGAAACAAAAATTACTTTTTTCTTTTTTAGGTAATAAGCTCTGCTCCAATATATGGTGCTAGCGTAGCATTATGCTTAGCGACTGCATCGCCTAGTTAATTGGCGCAATGTCTAATACGCCATAACTTCCCGAGTTCTTAACCGATTTTAATAATTTTTGTGTGGAATCGAATCAACACATTTAGGACCAGATTGTGACGGACCAAAAAACATTGGTTCTATGGGATATCCCATTGAAACAAAAAGCGCGTGCTTTTTGAAAGTTTTCATACTTATGGAATTTTTACATTTACTAAACATTATTAAATTTTATTTTTGTAATGTTAAGCTCCGCTTCAATATATGGTGCTAGCAAAGCTTTATGCTTAGCGACTGCATCGCCTAGTATAACATATCTGTGTACCCTAGTGTGTTTGATTGTAACAAATATTATTATTGTAATTATTATATTTTCGTTAACTCCAAAGTTTAGTTCTAATATGAAATCACGATCCTCCACTCGTCGATTGTAATATTGACTTAAGACAAAGTATCTAATGAAAGGAATTCTGAAATCGATCTTCAGAGAGCTTTCAACAAACTGACAAAGAAACTTGCCACGTTTCTTCCACTCGTTTCATAATGGCGAGATGACGGCCGACACCAATAAATATCGAACAATGACTAAGCTGTTCCAATCAACACGTCAATAAAATACAGACAGTCGTCAAAGTTTCGTACACGAAACTTTCGCGAATGACTGTATCGGTCTATGTTATTACCGAAATTTGGTGGAACATATTTTTGTTAATATTCAGGGTGTTTGGTAACACCTGTATAATCAATATAACTAGGCGATGCAGTCGCTAAACATGAAGCTACGCTGTCTAGGTATTACGCTCCGCGTAATACCTAAAAAAAGAAAAAAAGTCGGTTTTTTTTTTTTTTTTTTTTTTTTTTGCCTGTAAAGTCGGTTTTACGGGCGAAGATTTTACGTGACAACGTCTTTTTCTCGGTAGAATATTTATTGATATGAATATAATTAAATTGCACAATGCGCGCGGCAGACCGATCATAGTTGAGTGGGAGAGAGACGCAAGGCATTCGGCGGGCCTCTCTCTCGTTCGGTGACTCATCGTAACGTTACCGAGCGTTACACTTTTTCATAAGTGACTCCCAGCCGCAACCAATTTATAAGACGTTATCACGTCAAAAAATTGTTTCGATGGGAATTTTAACGAATTTTAAAATTCGGGCTCCGTCACAATCTGATCCTAAACCTGTTGATTCCATTCCATACTATATTTATTTGCAGTGCATTTCGTTAGTTTTTTTTGCGATGGTTAGGTAGATATTTTTATTTTATTAATGTATATTTGTTATAGTTATTTTTTATCGTGAATAGGTAAGCGCTTGACCGCTATCTCGCTTGATGGAAAGCGACAATGTGATCTAGGATGTGACGCGCTTGCCCAGAAGATACCTATTCACTTGTGACTTGAAGACTCAGAGTAAACAGGACTGGAGTAGCCATTAGTCAATATCTCGTACATATTTTTCTGCCATTTTTTGCGGGGGGTGAGGTTACTACTACATTCAATGCCAGCACACAGGAACAAAAACTCTTTGCGTGTTTACAAACGCACACATGCATAATACGACAAACATATTTAAAATACACGCACACGTGCTTAAAATAGTGTGTTAACGTTCTATTCAAACACACGAATGTCATTGTGTGAGAAGTGACATGACATAGCACGAGAATATCGATATCGATAAATCAGTTTCGTTCAATGAATGAATTTATTAACTTTGCGTTAGTATTCCTACAAATACAAATTGAAACTTGATAGTTTATTGCATTTAAAAGATATTTACAATAGGTGTTATTATATATATAGAATTCACTGTGGACCCTTTTGCGTATACGCATAATGGAAAGGAGGAACTCTGAAACATTATTTTTAACAAAGCGATAGTGAATATAGTTATTTCTCAGATTTTTACTTTGACCGATTGATTATTTGTATTTTTTTGCGATTTGCTTACATCACTTTTTGCAGGTATTTCCTTTTCAACTTATTTTTTAACCTAAAATTAATACATTTAAATGTAATAAACTAAAACTGTTATAATATTACATGTTAATATCTATTTGAAGCATAACTAGTTATATAATAAACTAAGAGGATCATTCAAGAATAACGTTGGCACAGCATGGGCAACTAATCTTCTTCTATTGTTAGATAATTTTTGAAACTGAGACGGCTCAATATGTATGGAACATATAGTACTTGTTCTTGAAGATGCCCAAGATGCCCTATTACCTATTACAAGCATGAATCCATTTTTTTCGTATGCTGTATTCTTTAGGAAAACTGAATATGAAAAATTAGATGTTTCCGGGCATATCAAAGCTTAAAGTATAAATACCAACAATTAGTATACCGCCTAGGGGCAGAGTATATTTGCCTGAACTACACATACCGATCATTTCTAATTTTAATACTGCAATACTATCTTCCAATAGCTTTCATTTATGTACAAATGACTTTTGGTACCACATACCTTACTCCTAGTATCTTGAAGTATTGCAGTTGGACAAGCCGGTTTTTAAAAGGAGCTATAAATGCTACAATATTAATAAAAAACTTAACTTAAATGTTGACGATGACATTTAGCTATTACCATACTAAAATGTCATCAAAATCCGTCGCGTAGTTTTTGGGTGATGCGTGCTCAAACATACATACAGACAGACAAAATGTTCAAAAATTAGTGATTTCGCTTCCTCTACTCTCATTACTAGCCATTTGGTTTAAGGTGGACTTGAACTGTTTTATTCTATATCTTTACAGTTTTATTCTCGTATGTATAATATCGCAGGTAAATAGTATAATTCCGCACTTTACATACGGCGTCATCAGTTCAAAATCACATACCTTATTCTTATTTGAAATCATCATTAATACCTGGTAATAATTACTGAAACAAACTGTAATTTATCTAAGCTGTGTTTTATTATCGTTAAGAAAAAGAACTAAGAAAAGGGTATGTGTTTTTTAAACTGATGACGCCGAATGTAAACTGCGGAATTATACAATTTCCCTGCGACATACAGATTTAAATTAAAAATACATATTTCCAATTTAAGTATGATACTTGCATTCATTCATTCATTACTCACTCGTAAAATCACAATATCGATGAAGTTGACATCACTATTGTGCAAATTAATATTGTACAAATTAATAAGGGTTGCTGATTACAAAATAAAAACAATTTGTCCTGTGGCTCGAAAAAAAATTTTGGTTTCTCGGAAATGATCGGGTGTGCTGGTTAGACGATGGTACCCTTTTAACCGTGTCTTTTTTATGAAGTCAGGGACACTGGAAGTATATACAGCATTAGTACTCTTAATGTTTATGAGCGCCGCCCAGCATGAATAAAAGGACAAATAGTTTGATTATTATTTTAATTAATTATTTTATTTATTATTTTATATTTCCATGTTGTGTGGCAAAGAATAGGCTTCAAGCAGCCGCAAAAGTGTAGGTATGTACTTAATACTAAACTAAAAATAAACACGCAACGTACATTGTTAAAACGAAATTATAATTGGTAATTAATTAATACAAAATTACAGTTATTTATTACCAACAAACTTTTTCTAATTTTTGTCTTAATTAATTGAAATGCGATAATGGTCAACCCTAGGTAGTCTCGTGGGGAGTGCAGCCGTGACGTCATCAAACGAACTTTGAGCGCGAAATTTGAAATTGTAGTCTGCTAAAACATGAAATTATGAATTAAATAATAATCAAAACCTAAAAATTATGCTTACAAATGAAAGGTGACACCATCTTTTTGCATACTAGATATTTTCGATTTTTTTTTACAGTAGAAAACAGCACAGGCAGGCATTTTCGTGGGAGCTCTGCACGGTAAGACGTTCTGATTATTGTGGTTTTAAAATGGCGGCTCAACTAGTTTTATATAACGCACAGGATTCCGACGCTTGTGCATTTGGCAGAGGGGTAATGTTAGGCAAAGGCTACTCCAGTCCTGTTTACTCTGAGCTTGAAGACCTCAAATTGTATTTATCAGAAATCATAGACTCAGGCAAAAAGTTCTACTCTTTAGCGGTACATATCACAAAATTGAAACCAAAACGTATAGTGCTACTCTTTGGTATATCAATCATATAATGGTAGCGCCTATTTGTAAGTCTGGTTGTCCGATGAAAAAATGGGGATGGGAATGTGCAATTCTGCTGCACACTCTCTGAAATGTATCCTATAAAAACAGAGAGGCTAATTACCGTCTGTCTATGTTCAAGTTACATCACCAAAAAGATCTTATATAATCTAAAAGTTTATAGGGAACCCTCGGTATGCATCCTACTTACGGTTCCGAAAAACTGTAAGTATGTGAGGTTTTTTGCGCATCCATCTCTTAGCCGAAATTTTGTAGATTATTCATGGTGAGGATGTGATTATTTTGTAAATATTGTTACTTATGTTAAAGCTGACGAGTTTCTTGCGTAAAAACTTTTTGTCAGTAACGACGTAAAAATGTGGGGCATATCAAACAATATTAGCATTTAAACTATGATATTTCTATTTCTGCTTAAAAAACATTTATCCATTGTTATTTTTTTTAGACTTCAACATAATAAACTGTACAACGGTAGCGATCTTGACACTGATGGTCCTGATTTCGAATCCCAATAGATGTTTGTGTGATGAATACGTGCATTTCTACCTGAGTCATGGGCTAATGTACACGGCCACGAATCTATAATCCAAGATCACAGTGGTTTGTGTGTTTGACTGTCCGCTCTTTTCCCCGCTCTTTTTCCGATGTATATGCGTTACCATAGCAGCGTGTTAACCGCAAGTTGTTCGTCTACCGGACAATAGATGGCGCTAACGGATAAATATTTAGTAATAGAAAAAAATTAAAGAATTTTGTCCACCCTTGCGAAGCCGGGGCGGGCCGCTAGTATTACATAATCTATGTAACATATATGTATGTATATCTGTTACCATATTATCAATATCACAAGCCTCACCACACTGGGCTCAGCCTAGCGCAATGTAGATAATTAGCAAATTGGTGTGAATATATGAAATATTGTTATTACATAAAATGACGCCATTTTCTCGCAGGGGTAGGCAGAGAACACAGACTTCCTCTTACCACGATCCTGACATACAACTCTTGCTTCTTCAATTCTCATCAGCCTTTTCATACAAGCTCGTCGGGACAGGGTACTTTTGACCTGGCATTTTTTCAGGACTCTATTTGGTCCCTGACAGTTCGCCCTGGTCTGCCATTACCGACTTGCCCATACACATTTGCCTCATATATTATTATTATTATAAATGTACTAGCGGTCCGTCCCGGCTTCGCACGGGTGGACAAAATTCTTTAAATTTTTTCTATTATTAAATATTTTTCCGTAAGCGCCATCTAGCGTCTGGTAGACGAACTGCTTGCGGTTAACACATTGCTATGGTATCGTTATTTGATACAATGGAAAAAGAGCGGACAGACAAACTTGTGATCTTAGATTATAGATTCAGTACATTCCTAACCAATTATGTTTCTTGTAAACTTTTTGGGGTATTTTAAGCGTCTATCCCGATCAACCACTTAGAATTGAGGGATGGGTTTTATTCCCACCAGAGATGTTTTTTAAAACAATCTACCAACATCGAAAGCTCTTTATTAAAAAAAATTTTCAAAGCTTTATGCATTTTTAAAATGACAGTTTTTTCTTCGCCTTGTTAACCGCTGCTGGCCACTTACGTATTTTAAATGGCATCGTTTTGTCTTAAGTGTTTCAATTGTGGGTCGAGAGGCAAATAACTTTATTATAATTTACTCTACGGAGACTAGCCAACAGATGGATTCTGTAAAGAACACACTCGAAAGACGCGAGTTGACAGTGGAAGTAAAAATATAAAGGTCGAATTGAATCATGTATATGTATTTTTTTTTTTTTTTTTTATTTTATTTATTAAAAGAAACAAACAGCGTGTTATAACACATTTGAAACCTTAGAACTAAAATAGTACATTAGCCTAATTAGTTTCCAAAGCTAGTTTTATAAACATAATTTAGTTGAAAAAAAGTACCTATGTGCGAAGAGCTCAGAGTTTACTCTGAGGCGAAGAGTGATATTTTTTTTTTAATTAAATAAAAAAGCAATTACGAGAATTAATCTAACGGCCCTACCGTTACTTAAAATTTACCAATACTTATTACTACTAATACTTAAAATTTAAATAAGTTAGATACTAATTAAAATAATAATAATACAAGTACCTTTTAGGATCCGGTACCGGATTCCTTTAAATACCTGCGGAATCGTGAAATTTTTTCGTGAAATATGTCGATGGCGCTGTAAGTACTATTATATTTTTTACACGCTCTAATAATATGAGTATTTGCTCTATACCTTGTTTTATAATTAGGAATAAAAAAAGTGTATTTATGCCTCGCACTGGGTCGGGAATACCTGAAAGCTAATTTACTTAATAAGATAGGTGAATCTACTAAACTATTGACAATTTTATATAAAAATATTTGGTCTTTATGCTCTCTGCGAGTCAAGAGGGATTCAACTTTATCAGCATTAAAGTTCTTAAACCTATATTTCATTCGTGAAATGAATTTGTTCTGAATTCTTTCAAGCTTGCTTACATACTTGGAATACATCGGGTTCCACACAGTAGACGCATATTCCAATTGTGATCGAACGTATGAGTTGTAAAGCAGTATTAATGTGTTAACATTTTTAAAATCTGTACTTTGTCGTAAAATAAAACCTAGTAATTGATACGCTTTTGCTGTGATTTTATTTATATGAGATTCAAAATATAAGCCACTATCCAGTTGAACCCCAAGATCTCTCACCTCGGTGACCCTTTCTAAAGTTTTGTCATGAAGTTTGTAGTCAAACGTTATAAACTTCTTTTTCCTTGTAAAGGTTATAGTGTGACATTTGTTTATATTTAAGTAAACTCCATTACGTAAGCAATATTCGCATAATCGAATTAGGTCACTCTGAAGCAGTTTACAGACATTTTCAGTTTTAATGGCAGAAAATATTTTGGTGTCATCCGCATACAATAATAATTTTGAGTTTAATAGGCAACTAATGACGTCGTTGATAAAAATATTAAAAAGCAAGGGACCAAGATGAGACCCCTGGGGCACACCCGAGCAAACTGGAGTAAAACTTGAAACAAAACCTTTGATTGTAACAGCTTGACATCTATTTTTAAGGTACGACGTTAGCCAACGCAAAAGATCACCGCGTACACCGACTGCCCCAAGCTTTGAAATTAGTTGAGAATGAGATATTTTATCAAATGCTTTAGAGTAGTCCGTGTACACAGCATCCACTTGAGCTCCTTTTCCCATTTCTTCAAGAACCTCTTCCAAAAACTCGCACAAATTTGTCTCAGTTGAACGTTTACCTATAAAACCATGCTGATGATCTGTTAAAACCGGGCTAACAACGGGGTAAAGAGAATCGTAAACAATTTTCTCAAACATTTTTGGAAGAACAGAGAGCTTCGAGATGCCACGATAATTCCGCACGTCATGTTTGTCACCACTTTTGAAAATCGGGACAACAAAGGAGCGCTTCCAGTCGTCAGGCATAACACCACAAGATAACGATAGCTTAAATAGGAGAGTTACGGGATATGACAGCTCCTTACTACATTTTTTTAAGAATAACGGATGTATGCCGTCAGGCCCACTTCCCTTAAAAACATTAATTTTATTGAGGTAAGTTTCAACGATATCCTGTGTAATTTTGATGTTACAGATTATGGCAGAATCCGCTTCAATGGGGCTGAAATTCACAACTGGCACAGTTTTGTCTTTTTCAAATACAGATTGAATAAGTTAGCAATCGATTGACCATAGTTTCCTACCTCACTATCCAACCTTAGACGATCAGGGATGCTATTAACATTTTTTTTAGACTTAATGAATGTCCAAAAATGTTTAGAACATATATTAATGTTTCTTTCAGATCTAGCAATGAATAGATCATACCACGAAACTTCCAAATCTTTCACTTGCCGCCTTAAATCAGAAAATCTTTCGTAATCTGATAATCTGCCATAAGTTTTCCATCTTTTGTGTTGCTTGTTTTTTTTCTTGATCATTTTTATTAAGTTAAAAGAGTACCAGATAGGATAAGAGTTATTATAATCCTTTTTATGCAGTGGTACGTATTTATCTATTATTTTATTGACAAGAGCATAGAAACTTGCTAATGCAACTTCAATATTTGTCCTAGACAAATTCTGTTCCCATGCAATATCAGCCAGCTCGGCTTTAATAAGCTCGTAATTCGCAGCATGAAAACGGCGGACGGTGCGAGGTGCCTGCTTCAAACAAACATCGTTACGAATAACCATTGCGTCTATAGCCAAAGACGGGTGATGACTATCCTCAGGTTCGGATAATGGCTTAGTTCGAGTTACTACACTCTTAAAACTAGAAAAAACCAGATCCAAGGATCTGTCGTTTGGATTCAAAATACCATTGTATTGATACCATCCCGTAAAAGACATGAAAGCGAACAGTTGATCAGTCATAGAATCGTTGGAAGGATTTGATAAAACCAAACCGTTACTGCCATCATCCGTCCACGACGCCCGACTAATGTTAAAATCGCCAGTAACAAGAAACTCGTCATCAGGATTGGACTCAAGAAATAATAGCTGAGACAAAGCCTAATCCGACGTTGCCGGAAAATAGCAGCAATACAAATGAAGTCGCTTAGGATTAGCTCCACACGACAATAAGATATCAACGTGGGTTACATCGGCATCTGAAAACGCAGGAAGCGAACCCAAACAACTCACGTCAGCAATTAACTCGCGCTTGATTGCTATCAGCGTTCCACCACCCAAGGTCATGCCCCGCCGCTCATAATCCCGGTCTGTACGGTATACGTTATATCGTGAGGCAAAAAGTTCAGCATCAAAAACACCAGGCAACAGCCATGTCTCACTTAGGAAAATTATATCGTACGTAGAATGTACTAGATTTCTGTAAAATATTTTGGTCTTGGTCCTTAGCCCACGAACATTTTGATAGAAACATTTTAAAGTTCTATCCAACTCTGTAAGAACGTATAATATTATTATTTAACTTTTGTTTAATTCTTAATTTAGAGTACAATAAATATATATTAAAGTTAAAATACGATTTTATGTGTATTAATAAAATTAATATGTTATAGTATATTATCAAGTAATTTGAAATGAAAACGCATGAACAACCATTGAACAAACAAACTAAATTTAAATTTCCTAATACTCGTATGTATTGTAATGCTACAGTTTGGTGTTGTAAAACGCGACTCTTTCTTTTGAATAAGATATTTTAATTGATTGTATTTAGGTCTTACACTTCCGCGCACGTTACACATTAGAATAAAACACTTTTTTACGGATTTTTGCCCATGGTTTATTTTATATTTAATCCTGACATTTCGACTCCTTTACAAGAACCGTGATCACAGGATTACTAAGATGATGGTTGTCACAACCAAATGCGCAAAAATCCGTAAAAAAGTGTTTTATTTTAATTAATTGTATTTTGACACGATTTTGATAATTTCTTTAATTTTTTTTGAGTTATTATAATCATAATCATTTATTTTGTCAAACATGAGAATATTTATTTTGGCTTTTTTTAAATATTTTTTCAATGTTATCTTATATCATAAATTATTTTAATAAAAAATAATAGAAAATATCGACCCGGCTAAGAATTTACTTGTGAGCCGAGTCGATATTTTCTAGTATTTTTCGAGAATATATTGAATGCAGGTGTCATGGCTTTCATTTTCCTTACACCATACAAAAGTATATTAGATTTTGAAATAAATATTAGTATTTATTTTTTTAGTTGACATTTTAGTTTTTTGTGGTGCCAATAATGTTTTCATTGTATTTTACATGATTTTAACTATCTTTTTATATTTATATTAATCAATTAATTAATTCTAGAAAAAAGAAATCATAATCTATTGTATTATGTGCACATTATTTTTATGACTTTCATGGTTTTTGAATAATAAATTAATTAATTAACCGCTGACGTTTCTACTTCAGATCATGGATCCTGCAAAGGGGAAATTTATAATTTACACCACATTATTTGAAGTCCGTTGGATACTGAACTATTTTTATTATTATAGAAAAAACGGCGACTCGATCGAGACTCACTTCGACTTTCATCAGAATAAATCTGCGGTTTAATACGGAGCACCAGTCAGAAGGCGCTGTGTCACAGTCTACCCACACTTCTCTCAATTTAGTGCCCGTTAGGCGGACGTTCCTCCGCATGCGATAAACCCAAATTAATTTGCGTCCTACAACCACTGGGTATGTTACATTTTATTTTTAGCTGATGTTGAAAATACGCAAAAACTATACATATCATTATAGATCTCGTTCAATACAGCAACTTATTTCCTTTCTTATAACTATTTGTATAAAAATTACGAACCACAGTGTTTGACTTCGATGAACTCCGAAACTCTACAACCTATTTTAATGACATTGTTTTTCATTTTGCTGGATTTGTTCCAACTTAGAACAAAGGATTGGTTCCATTTTAATCTACACTAATATTACAAAGAGGAAAGATTTGTTTTTTTGTAGGTGTGCAATAAATAATCTCAAAAACTACTAAGCCGATTTCAAAAATTCTTTCACCATTGGAAAGCTACATTTACACTAAGTAACAAAGGTTATATTTAATGCAAAAAATTTAAAGAATTTATAATGTTTATAATAAAAAAAAATAATATGCAAATTATACTAACCAAGCCACAGCGACCCGTGGCCGGGTCAGCTAGTAAGATAATATTAATATATTTTTAATAGAATATATATTTTTTATAGGGTAAAACCGGGATAGATGCCGCGGTGGGATAGATGCCTCATTTTCAAAAAACCTTACTTGCCGAACTCGCGACTAAGTATTAATAGTATAAGTAGGAGCCGCAGTCGCCCCGCACCTCGATTGCCCACAGGCTGTCCTGTGATGAGGACGCGTATTGCTTCTGTGCGTTTTCATCTCCGCGGCGAGCTTCACGAAGACTTCAAAGTTTTGAAGGTTAATATTTGATGTTGTATAACTTTATAAGTAGTAATAAATTCCGTTATATTTTTTATTACTTCAATGTACTGGTTCATTAAGTGTAGATCTAGATGAAAACAATTACTCTTCAGAATAAAACACTTTTTTACGGATTTTTGCGCATGTTTTATTTTATTTTATATTTAATCCTGACGTTTCGACTCCTTTACAGGAGCCGTTATCACAGGATGACTAAGTTTGTGATGACAGTGTTTTATTCTGATGTGTAATGTGCGCGGAAGTGTAAGAACTAAATAACAATTACTCTTTTAATTTTAATTTATCTTTTTAATAATAGGGCAGCTATCCCAAACAAAAAGGATAGTTGCCCTGATTTTTCGAGGTATAGGTGCCCTAAGGGCATATATCCCTCCATACACTATATGGTGTCAGTGTACCTATATATTTCAAAGGTTTTTAGTGTTCTCTTATATATATTATGTATTTACGTATATTTATATTTGGACTCTTTCTTATTACAGCAGAACAATGCCACGAAAGTACAAACGAAAGGAAGGAGCGCAAGCTCGAGTTTGTACTTGGACTTCAGAACAACTACAGGTGCCTTTCGTCGAAATGGACAAAAAAACCGTGGGGGTAAACGAGATATCCCGAAGATATGGTATTCCATAGAGAACATTGCGAAGGCGTTATGCTGCTAAAAACACAACGTAGTTTACAGTTCAAACAGCAAAGACGAAGACAATCCACCGAACTATGAAATTGAAGGAAGAAAACTAAAGGTTTGCCCGTAAAGAAAATTAGAAGAGATGGACAGGATCATCCTGATGATACAAATAAAAATAACTGCATAGAATGTTTTGAAAACTAAAAAAACAAAAAGTCCAAATCCGACTAGATATAATGTGTAATGAGTCAGAACTGACCACATGAAACATGCACACTTTTTAGAAATTATTGTTCAAGATGTGGCAAACTGAAGAAGGTGGAATAAAGATCTCTTGAACGTTATTTTAATTTAAAAAAAGATGATTATGCATATTTAATAACTATTATTTTTAATAACTAAGAAAGAATTTTTGTTGAAATGCTTCTATATTTTAATTATATTTATTTGTGATATTAGAATCTTATAACGACAACTATTAAAATATTACAACAAAAATGTAAATTGTTTTTCTTAATTCGACTGATTATAACGATCTTATAAAATTTTGGTAGGTTTTTCGTTTACACAGTATAAAGGGCATCTATCCTTCTTAGCATTTTTATGGTGGGGCAACTATCCATACAGGTAGGCATCTATTCCCAAAAATAGAGTTCCACAAAAAGCTAAATTCTGCAAAATCGATTTTGAATTGAATTTTCTGAAAAGTATGATTCTTTTTCGTAGTAGCATTTGTCAAAATTTTCTCATTAGTTATTTTGTAAAATAAATGAATATCTTTATAAATATATAAAAATTCCCTGTCACAGTGTTTGACCGCGATGAACTCCGAAACTACTCAACAGACTTTAATGATTTTTTTTTATTTTGCTACATTTATTCCGACTTAGAACATAAAGTTTCACTTTAATATATTATACAGTAACGCGTGGCCGGGTCAGCTAGTAAGTGAATAAATATTACACAACATCACACATTGTTCTGAACCCGAATTAAGTAGCCAAAGTACTTGTGTTATGGAATTTAAAAAGAACGACGGTACCACAACACCCAGACTCGAGCCAATATAGGAAAGTTATTTTTCTACATGGCTCCAGCCGGAAATGGAACCCGGGACTTCGAAGCGGCGTTTCCATGAAAACCGGTAAGCAAGCTACTCAACCACGGCAAACTATACCAGTTATTAATTTAATTAGTTATTAGTTACACACAGTTGCCTGCATGATCTTCTGTTACGAATTGTTGAGTGTTTAATCAGTCGTTATCTAAGTACGTACAGTCAAGGAAATTATGAGGAAAATTGTATATTTAATGAACAAAACATTAATTCATCGAAAACAAAAAAAAAGCTAAATAAATTAAAAAAAAAAAGCTAGTCCATAAAAAATATGATGAAATATGATGCCTAAAAAATAGAAGGCCTATGTCCAGCAGTGGACTCTTTATGCCTGTAGATGATGAAGAACTTATACTTGCAAGGAAAGTATTTAATATTAGCGGCCCGTCCCGGCTTCGCACGGGTGGGCAAATTCTTTAATTTTTTTCTAGCATTAAATATAGCCTATATTACTCAGCGTGAATGTAGCTTTCAAATGGTGAAAGAATTTTTGAAATCGGCTTAATAGTGTTTGAGTTTATTTATTGCAAACATACAAAAATACAAATCTTTCCTCTTTATTATATTAGTGTAGATATATTAATATTCTCAAATTTATGGCCACACTTGCACAATTCCACACAGTTCATGTCTTAGACATATTTATTTTACTGTATATGTCATCCTCCACCTCTTTTCGAATTGTGTGTAAGGGAATGCAACTCTATGAAAAAGTTACAATTTCAAAAATGGAATTGGCGCCAAAATTAGTAGGACGCTTGGCGGCTACCGAAAATTATAATTGGCGGAGAGAGAAAATCCTAATCAAGGCCAAGATAGGACCCACAATGGAACGAGATAACCCAGAAGGTGCTTTCGGGTCTCTTCACACACCTAGGTGAGTGGGCTACGAGCTGAGTTTGGGACTCTTGCCCGGGCATCTTCTCATTGGCTTAATAGCCAGCGGGCCTTGGGTGCCGCTCAACAGCGGCCGTCGTAGACGAGTGGATGAGATGCCCCCAGAAGGAACCTATTCACCCTGACTTTAAAAATGGACGGGTTATAAGTACTCGGTAATACAGACGCAGGGAGGGAGTTCCACTCCTTTGCTGTGCGCATTATAAAAGATGTTAATAAGCGCTTGGTGCGATAGGTAAGAATAGCAACCAAGAAAGGGTGGTATTATTTTTGTCTGTGTCCTACACAAGTGAACAACGGTACAGGGCATCTAGCAACGACTTAAACCAGCGATCTAAACTTTTAGACAGGCGGAAAGTAAAACATCTATCTTAATATATATAAACTAGGTCTGCAATACATGCAGCTATTTGCAAATACTGAGCAAAGCACTACCTTATCTTCGTTTGTGAGTTTTGGCGCCTAATTTCATCAATGTAGTCTCAGCGGTTTGGCTGTGATCAGCTTTTGAATTTTTCTTTCGGTGATTATTCCTCCATGGTAAAGTCTATATTTTTTTTACATAGCCTATATCCGTCAGGTTATAATCATGTATGTTCATGCCAAAATTCGTTTGAATTGGTTGAACCGTTAAGTAGCAGTAGGGAGACAGGCGAAATTTGTGAGTTGCCTAAAAGAGAGCTTCGCTCAATTGCGTGTTACGTTGTTTGTCCGCGATGGACTCATAAACTACTTAACCGATTTTGATCAAACTTCGTAACTATCTGTTATTTGATCTAACTTAAAAGATAGGATAGGTTGTATTTTAATTTATAACACAGCAATGCGTGGCCGGGTAAGCAAGATTACATATAATTTCATATTATTTGCTCCAAACAAAACAAGAGTGTACTGCTATCAGAAGTTTAGGTACATACATACTTGTGCTTTATAACCGACTAAACTGCAGCTATAAAAGTATTTATTTTTGTTCTCAAGGAAGGTTAAATGTTTGTCCTGACCCAGCGTTCGCTGTGAATCGTAAATGTAGGGCAGTGTTCACACAGGCGCACCGGATTTGCGGTTCAAAGTAATTGTTTCAGTGATTCATGGATTGAATGAATGAATAAGTTAACAGATTAATCTAAGAAAGGATGTGTATATTGTATAATACATACAGCCTCTATCTGTATTGTACTATAACATGTAAAAGGAAAGAGTGCGTTTTGTTAGTTTGTAAATAGAGGGTACTCTTCGGAATAATTGAATTTATTTGAGGAATTATTTGTGAGATGGGTCTTTTTAACGAAAGAGAGGTCGGGGCGTAGCTCTAGTAATGTTTAAATATAATACACAATAATATTAGCCCAGCCCAAAATTAACACTGTCAGGCTTGTGTTATGGATACTAGGCTAACGGATATACATACATAAATATGATACAAAGATATGCAATATTTATAGAAATATATTTATAAATAGACATGATTCAGGTACAAATGATCTTAATCATCACACGAATATCTGGCCCTTCGAGGATTTCAACCGTGTCGGTGAAAAAGGCAGGATCGCTAACGCAGCACTAAACGGCCGTCTTACTAAAGTACTACTACTTTATACAGGATGTCCCAGAAGCCAACGTTAAGCCGACAGCAGATGATAGACTAACTCATATAAGTTATCAGAAAAATATAAAAAAAATCTAGCATATAAAAAAACGATAAAATTTACACCCTGTGACGGTTTTTCACTCTTGTTAGCACAAACCTTGACTTTTCTAAACATTTTCTTTTGTTTTCTAATCCTGAATAATGCTTCTGTAAACTATACTCTAAAATTTAAAGCCAGCTGCTCCAGATTAGAAGAATAAGCCATTATTATCTAAATTAAATATTAAAAATTGATTTTTCGCATAGCTTTAACAAGCTGTACTGACAAAAATGTACTATGCGAGTTTAGCAACTAACTGCAAAAGTTGACGCATTTAATAATGATTCCAAAATGGTATGATAATTGCTATACAATTTCTACAATTGTGGACAATATTTTTTAACATTTTGGAATTAATTTCGAATATTATTTGCAAAAAGAGCTAACTACATAACAAGTTCTTGCAGCGTGTGGCTTTGGAGATATTAATTTATTAATTAAAAGCTAACCCGGCCGGGCATTGCTGTATTATAAATAAAACCTAAGCATCCAATCCAGCATTAGGAAAAAAGGCATCAAAATCGGTTGAGTAGTTTCGGAGTTCACCGCGGTCAAACACTGTGACAAGGATTTTTTACATATATAGATGGGATTCCAAACAAACGCTCCAACCAAAGCTAAAGTTCTCCTTCCTTTGTAGATTTTATTTTATTATACAAAAATAATCAAGAACCGACTCTTGCGATTGTTTTTCTTCACTTGAGCTTAAGAAAACTGTTTTAAAGCAACATTTGAGGTTAATTTGCTGTAAGATAAAGTTATGAGTTTAAATAGGACTAGAAAATATTTTTCACATTACAAAGCTATAAAATAGTATAAAAATGACCATGACTCGGGAAACAATGAATGTGTTAATGAAACATCACACAAACGCCTTTCCGGGATCCCTAAATATAGTAATAGATAGCATAGTAAAATAGTTCATCGTTTTTTTTTATATGTATTTGATGTTGGTCGCGGATGGCCTTAACAACGATACTATAATCCTTAAATGGACCGCAAGCCGAGAGTAGCAAGCCACCATAGTGGTTTTCTATCTAGACGGCATCTCCCATGAGGGAATCTCCGAACCAGCATAGAGTCACTACGGCGTTCATGCCGGAAATGGAGCATAGGGTACCATAGGGTGCCTCTAAAGGCTTGCACCACGGCTATAGTGCGCCGTGTCGTGATCGTACGTGCCTGTACATGGTAAAGCGCGAATTGAATCGACCGGGTCTTCGCACGCTGGACCTACGGGTGCGGTGTACAGACGCTACGTGAGTTTGTGTGTGGTGAGTGACTGGACTGTGTCTGTTCTGTGTGGGAGGAATTGAAGAGGCGTTTGCCCGAGTGACCGGATCATCGGGGTTCATAGTTCACCGTGCGTATGTCGGGTTCATCGTTTTACAAAAAGAGAAACTCCGATAGTTTCCTAGACTTGTGATAAAGATGTAGGTTTAAGGGGCCCCTTTCCGATGAACATCAACACACCTTCACACTCGTGTTTCACACCCTGCTCAGCTATATCTGGTATGAATCTGCTAATGCAGCTTTAGATGTTCGTTCTAGTATAGAACTTACTGCAGTTCTGGACAAGCTAAGGTTTTTCAACAGGTTATAGAGAGATTTTACTGGTATACTTCATGCTTTCGAGAACAAATTAAAAAGTTGGTTGGTTTTTATTCCATCGATGAATTTAATAAATTCTGTGACAGACAACGGAAATTATTCATCCTGACAATTATATATTGTAATACAAATCAAAACAATTATTTGATTGCATCTGCATGCCAGTATCTGGCGGAAAGTGTGTGACTTTAAAAATATTGTAACATCTTTTATATTAACCACTTTTAAAGCAAATATTAAAACAAAAAAAAAACTTCTTACCTACTTCTACAGCATATAGGCTAAGTAAATAACCGTTTCTTATTACTTCATTTAGGAGGTCATAATATTTAGTGGAATCGCTACCGTTGCACCAGGCGGCTGTTATGGAATGTTACATTTTAAAAGTATTTTTATAAAAGTACTGACGCCTCTAATTTTACAAGAATCTGCAGTCCTTTACTTTATGTTCACTGCCTTAATAGTGTAAACTTTGAAATTAATTTCCTTCACTCAAAATTGAGCCGTAAAACACCTACTTATAATGTATTTTAAGAAAACGTTGTTTACCATTGATAAGCCCTTATTAAAACGATCTAAAAACCAATTGTTTTCGCCGAGCAGAATTATATTGATGTTAATGTAAAATATGACAAATTATATTAAAAAATGTAGTAAATCTATACATATAAAAAATCCCTGTCATTGATCGCAATGAACTCCGAAACTACTCGTACTCGACCGATTTAGATGTATTTTTTTTAGATTTGTTTCGACTTTTTGCAAACTATAACACCTGAGCAAAGCAACGCGTGGCCGGATCAGGTATTTAATATATGAAATATATTTTCTTAATGGTAATGAAGGATTTCCTTCCAGTAAACGCTATTCCTTGTATGTAATACTTGTTATTTTAAACTTTATAATTGAGATCCTATTGTTTTAAAACACCACACACGCTGATGTTACTCGATCTTTGTCACTCGTGGTTTTAGATGAAAATCAGCAATTTATTCGTGATGCGAGTAAATACGATGCTGAGCTGCGATCCTTACGTACTGCTGCGGAATACATACATTTTTGTTAAGGACCCAAATTCGTTTGATGTTCTAAGATATTTTATAAGCTTTTATTCATTTTCACATGCCCCGGTGTCTGTAATGAAATCTTGCAAGTTAAATTTGACCCACTTCCCGTTTTCTGATTGAGCTGAAACTTTGCATGCATATGTATATCGCGTGACAATGCAATATTATGATGTCATGGAGCAGATCTGATGCTGGAGCTGGAAGGTGGCCATAAAAACTCCGCAAAAAACTAGTTTCGGCCTATTTGATTCGTATTGACGATTACCTTGATCCTATTTAGTAACCAAGGTCTGATGCCGTTGGAACTCCCCAATAAAACGACACAATTTCATCTAGTGTAGGCATTCTTTAACCATTTTATAAAAGTTTGTTTTTAAAAAAGTTTTACGATTTTATTATTAATTATTAATATTAAAGAGGCTGCAGAAAGGATCCGGGAGGAAGCCCAAAATGCGGCCCTAATGAGGAGGAAGAGAGTTGGGAGACGGCGGCGCGTATATGCCGCGCAAATCCCGATATAACTGGGAGAAGGCAGTGGGGTGGCCATCAGCGGACCGGGTATCTGTTGGTGGCATTACACACACCTCGCTGGCCTGTGGTGATGCCTGAGTACAGTCAGACTCCGATTCGTGGAGGAGTCCAAAGGGACTAATCACCGGGCTGTAGTGGTGATTCCTAAAAAGGGTCCCACAAGGCTCACCGGTAATGTAAAGTACAGCGGGGGGTTTTAGTGGGTATGCCCGTCAGCTTTTTACTGACGGGTGAGTCCCACATAACGTAAAGCATTTCCCCCCGAAAAAAAAACCAAAAGTAAGCACTGTAAGGCTTGTGTTATGCATACTAGGTTAACGGATAGATTTACATGTGTTACATAGATTATAATTATAGAAGTATATATAAACACGAATGAAATGGTAGAAATGCTCGTATTCATCATAGGTACAAACATCTGCCCCTTCCGGGAACCCAGGACCGTCGGTGTAAAAGGCAGAATCATTACCGTTGCACCAAACGGTCAACAATAATTTAAAAAGTTTGTTTGACTCATATCTTGTTTGTTATAATATGTATCTATCTAATACTCTTATTATAAGGTACTTAAATATTACTTATGTTACATTACAAACTTAAAAGTATCTTTTTTGTGTACTATTATGTAAACATAATAAATTTCGCAGCAAAGAAAAAACAAAAAGTTTTTAACACAAAAAATAAACGAAATATTCCTGCAAATTGGCAATTTCAGTGAGATTCAAATATACTATTGTCATAGAAATCGCCTTGTTATATCCCGGAGATACATTTGTTAGAGGGGCAACTTGGAATGTTTGAAATATTATTCAAGGATTTACTTGTGGTTGGTATTTCTGAGAATTGTGTTGTTTGCTTCTGTTCGCTTTGCATTTCATTTTATTTAGTTCTCTTAGCAAAACGTGTTCATTTTATAATTAAATTTGCTTCGACGTTGATATTTAATTGTAGCATGTGTAGTTTTCGTGAAGCAGTTTTACCAAAATTGCAACCTCATGCCTAGGTTACCCCAACTTTTTTTTTGCTATCTTATTTGTAGCAAAAATGCAATGTTGTGCAATTAACTCGGTTAGGGTAAGTTTTTACGGATTCCCCAACTTAGTATTCTGTTTTGTGGGTTCTTCATTGGATTTTTTTCTACGTTAATGAGTTTTTAATGCTATATTTTCCCCGTAGATGTGTGTTATCAAAACTGTTTATAGATTTCCATACAAATTGTATCTACAAATAAATCTTGCCATATTTGCATATGTTACAATTTTGACACAGTTTCAGCTCTTTAACAATGTTTGATTTTCACGATATTGTGAAATTTGTCACGCAACTGGCATATAAAACAAAATGGCAGCCGTTCGTCATGCCACTGAAACGTTGACGAATTGCTTTTATATGATGTCTGCTGTGAATAATTTGCACTCAGTGGCATATTTTTGTTTCTTTTAAGCTTCTTCGTTCATAAGGCCGCGACTATGATAATAACCATAATATTTCTTAGATTCACACCAATTCGCTTAGTCCAAAGTAAGTACTGTAAAGCTACTGTTATGAATGCTAAGATAACGGAAATACATATATATGTCATACGTAGATATGTAATATTAGGCCCTTACATATGAAATTGAGGTTTATCTTACTGGCCATTTTAATCTGAAATATCGCTCTTTGGTTTTGAATTCCAAACTCAATTTCAAATTTATAAATTCATTTAACTGGTACATTTGAGTTTCGAAATCAGTAATTGGTTTGTTTAATTCTGATTACTCACTCATTGCACAATGGAAAACATGAAATATGGATTTACGAGTACGAGTTCTACCGTGGCAACGTTGCTGCAGAAAGAGCTCGAAGGATTAACGATATGTATGGCAGTCGCAAAAGAAAACACGGTACGTTTTTTGGTTCCAACGTTTTCGTTCTGGAAATTTCGATTTTCAGAACTGTGTGGTCCCGCGTTGCTCGCATCCAGGTGGTTTCCGTGATCTTCACCAGATCGTTGGTCTACCAAATGAGAGGCCTGCTCCACTTCCTCTTCCGGTCCGTGGTCACCACTCGAGAACTTTTCTGCTGCAACGGCCATCAGTTCCACGAGCTATGTGCCCCGCCCACTGCCACTAAGTTTGGCAAATCTGCGGGCTATGTAAATTAATTTAGTTATCCTACTGATTTTCTCATTTCTGAATTGAACACGTAGAGAAACTCCGAGCATAGCAAGCTCCATCGCACTTTGGGTGAATTTAAGCCTTCTTATGAGGCCCATGGTAAGCTACCACGTCTCCGTTCCGTTAAAAAGAAACATTAAATTTTCTTTTGGTATTTAATTATATTAGTTATCTTGTTTCTTATTAGCATATATAATTTGATGAATAGTAGTTAACGCGTTACATTCAACATCTCACTGAGGCCGCATTCCACCAACCGGATCTTTGCGTGATTGTTGACTAATAATGTTATCTTATTAGACGAGAGATGGCACAAATAGACTCCATAATTTATTAAATTATTCCAATAGCTCAATATCAAACAGGCTGAGTGAGAGTAACTTTATAAAACTAATCCGGTTCTTGAGTTCAGCTAAGGGCGGTTGTTTTAGTGATAAATACGAGCATGCCGAGTCAGGGGTGTTTATTTCCATGAATATTACATATTTTATTTACTTTCACGAGTCCCGGTGACTGTATTGAAATCTTGCAACTAAAATTTCATCTACTTCCCGGTTTCCGATTGATCTGAAATTTTCACAGAGATCACAGAGATTGACCGAAACTACTCAACCGATTTTGATAACTATTTTTTCATTTTGCTGGGTTTGTTTCGACTCGACTTATAGGATAGGTTTCATTTTAATTAATAACACAGCATTGTGTGGCCGGGTCAGCTTAATTTTATCTGAAAAGTTCTAGGTTTACATGACGAAAAAATGTACATAACTCAAATGTATTTTAACAAACTTGCTAAAGGATATGATTTAAATTGGGCCTGTATAAAACAATTACATCTCCGAGCTCTCAAGTGGGGATTCGAAATCACGACCTATCGCTATCCGGGCGAGTGTTCTGACCGCTGAGCTACCGAGATACTGACAGATGTGTCGTATACAACTCGGTTACAATATCTGTGGACTTCGCTGGAATGTCAAGCCCCCTCCCCGTTCTCTTGAAAAAGAATAAAAAAATAAAATAATAAAAGAGTAAAAGTATAATATATATTATTTAGAGTTCATAATTATTATTGTTTACAATACTATCCCCATGATGCTTGTTTTGTGCACCGTACCTAAGCGCTGACGTGACGTCATCAGGTCCACAGATATTGTAACCGGGTTGTACAAACGTATTTCAACTTCCAGTGGTTTCGAATCCCACCTCAACTCGGGCTCGGAGAAGTGGTTAGTTTTTTACGGGCGTAATTTAAATTTTATAGAAATATAACATTGTGAATGCAAAATATAAAATAAAATACACTGCTATAGATTATTTGAATAAGTATAAAGTAATTTTAATATTACGTTTTTGAATATATTTCATTAAGTAAAATATCATCAGAATTATGTAGACTTCATTTAACACACGTATCATTGAACAGTGCGTAATGCTAATGAAGTATAAGGTACAGAAATAGAAATGCTTCAGTGACATTTAATAAATTTATCATGTTCTTTTGTATAAAAAATAGGTAAAATAAAACAACGAGATCTAGAGACAAGTAAAATCTATAATCTAAGATCTTAAATTTGTTGTTTGTCTGTCCGCACTTTTTCCATTGTATATGCGTCATCATAGCAACGCCTTAACCGCAAGTAGTTCGTCTACCGGACGCTAGATGGCGCTAACGGAAAAAAAAAAAATAGAAAAAAATTAAAGAATTTTGCCCACCCGTGCGAAGCCGGGACGGGCCGCTAGTTACAAGAAAAAATTTACTGTACAAACGCATGCCACTCTTTTCAAACAATTTCTACAAATATAACTGTTTGAATAAATTTTTTAAATAAAGCTAAAAAAGTTTTGAATCCAAAAGCGGCCGTTGGTATTAAACCTCAAAAGCAGACGAATGTTAAAAATGCAAAGGGGTAAATTGTTTCAATTTTAAATGTGCAACGTAATTTTAAACGAGTGAATATTTTAAGAGTTCAACAACAGAAATGGTGGATGCGCTGCATCCGGATTATATACCTTCTGCTGTATTACACGTCCGAACTGTTATATAGGAATTTATTTATTAAACACACAGAACAGATTTACATCAAGAATATTTTTAAGTTACAAGAACAAAATAACATGGTAGGCTGTAACTCCAAACATATCTACGGACAGTACGTTTAATTAGACAAGTATGAATATTAATATAAACTGCAATAAAATAAAATAAAACTTACAAAATAAATTGAATTGAATAAAATTGAGTTGATAAAAATACAATTCTATAGTAGTTTCTTTTTTATCAATCGTTTGATATTTCTTAAAAGTATTACATTGGATGTTGTACATAGTCAGTAACTTAAAACATACAAAAATGATGCTGGCATCAGCTTAAGAAATACTAGGAAGAACATACAGTTATTTTTTAAATACTTCTTAAGGCGCGTTATGAAAAAATGATGAGAGTGAAATTTTAAGATGTGACACAAAATTATCATGTTGAAGTTGGCCGTAAAATCGACATAGAATAAACCAGCTGGATGAAGTTGGCCACTAATTGTGAATCTTTGTGTGTGTGATTTTAAATTATATATGGTAGTTAACAATAACTTATATAAAATTATAATAACAATATAACAATTTTATTTTAAGTAGTTTTTATTTTATATACTCTTTTAAGTGCGTTTAAAATTCAAGTTGTCTCGGATGTAAGGGGAATATTATATAATCCTTCAGTATCGGAATTTTAAATTTGACTGATAAACAAATGAACTCTTGTGTCATTTCACCAATTTAGGAGCCTACAGTGTATCTGAATATCCGATGGAAGAAGGGAGATGGCGGTATGAGCACATGTAGCTTCTGAGCACTCTCCAACGTATATTGTGCAGAAGACCGAGAGACAGGCAACTTTGCTGTGAGCTAAGATGTGAAGCTAGCTATTCACCAATTTGCTGACACTAATGTGCCTCTCAGCTCTGCGCTGAATCGTCTCTAGTGTAGCAAGTTGATATCTTGCTAAGCCATTCAGAGGTGGCAGCAAGATTACTAAAAATTTTGATTGATAGGTAGATATTAATACACTTAAATAAGTCTTTAAAACAAATCCCAAGTAGAGATGCTGTATGTTTGACGACCGATGGTTCTGACTTCGATTCCCGGAAGGGGCAGATGTTTGTGTGTTGGATACGAGCATTTGTAACTGAGTCATGGATATTTATATATATTTCTACAAATGTTTAATATCTATGCATCACATATGTATGTCTATCCGTTACCTTAGCATATAACATATGTCTTATCGTGTTTACTTTGGGCTAGGCTAATTGGATGAGAGTGAATGTAAGAAATCTATCTTCTGTATATATAAAATCAATATTTGTACGTTTATTCCTTAACTTATAAATGCGTTCTGAAACCATTGAAAGATTGTGAAGAACATGTGCTAAGGATTTATTAGTCAGCAAAAAAAAGAGCATTACAAAGCATGGCGGGTAGAACTAGTATTATTTGAACTAGCTAACCCGGCCAAGCGTTGCTTGTATAACCCGGCCACGCGTTGCTATTGGAACGTTAATTGATTGTTAAAACTGTTATTCTTAGCCTTATGGTAACTATAATAACTATATATGTTAACAAACACACAAAGTGATTCTTTTATATAGTAGAGATTACTTACTACTTTGCATTATGATACTCTTTCAGTATCGTATAAGCACGTATGCTTATCTTAGTTTCGTAATACTGGGAGATTTAAATATACTTTTCAGTACATGTTATTTTAATAATAATTGGAGGTTGGATCCCATGGATCAGCTTCAACAACGCAATGTCTGATTTTCCAGGATTTCCCATTAAAACAAAAAGCGCGCGCTTTTTGAAAGTTTTCATTCTTATGAAATTTTAATATTTACTTAACATTTTTTATTTTTTTTAGAATTACGCTCCGTTCCAATATACGGTGCTAGCAAAGCTTTATGCTTAGCGACTGCAGCTACCTTGTAATAATAATTCTTACATACACACCAATTAGCCTAGCCCAAAGTTAGCACTATAAGGCTTGTGTTATGGATACTAGGGTAACGGATAGACATACATATATTATACGCAGATATGATATATTCATGGAAATATCAATGGTTCAAAGGGCAGGAGCGCTATCATTGCACTAAACGGTTGTTATTCATTTACTAATAACTTATATTACTATGTAATTTAAAATTCTTATTAAATATGTTTTTTATTTTTATTGTCTATTTTGACGCATCGATATTTGTATGCTGACATGGTAAGCTAAATGTGTGTTCCTCCTCACCTTCCATCTTTGCAATGAACCACATTTATCGCAAATAAAAATTATCTTATCGAATTCAATTCAATTTTTGTTTATCCTAAAAGTTGCCTAGTAGAGAATGCTCTTAACACTGAGTCTGAATATTATATTGAGGCTTGTAAAGTTTTATAAATAAATAACCTCAAAATCTCTTCCTTTTTTATTCAAATAAAATTATTTTTCCTAGGTGTTCTAAAATAAAAACTGTTTTTATATGTACCTAATTGTAATTAAGATCTCGCACTGTAATTGTCTGGAGCGAACGACACGTGAATGCAAATTTATGTTCTTTGATGATTACGTCTTGTATTTTATACAGCTTATAATATTTCGACGAGGAAAAACTATTGTGAGGTACATAATAATTTAAAAAAATATATTCTACTAGACAACAGTTTGATGCTACCGACGGCCCTGGGTTCGAATCCCGGAAGGGGCAGATGTTAGTGTGACGAATACGGGCATGTCAATGTCAAGTCATGGCTATTTATATATATTTCTAAAATATTACATATCTATGTATCATATGTAATATTTTGACGACCGTTTGGTGCAACGGTAGCGATCCTGCCTTTGGCACCGATGGTCCTGGGTTCGAATCCTGGAAGGGGCAGATGTTTTTATGATGAACTCGAGCATTTGTACCTGAGTCATGGGTGTTTATATATATTTCTATTAATATTACATATCTATGTATCATATATTATGTATGTCTATCCGTTACCCTGGTATCCATAACACAAGCCTTACAGTGCTTACTTTAGGGTTAGGCTAATTGGTGTGAATGTATGAAACACTCACACACACACACACACACACACACACACATATATATATATATATATACATCAACAAAAAATTTAATAAAGAACAATGTATGTGGCCAGCGTGGATGTTCTATTAAATTCGTTGAACAATAATGATATAATTTATAATGCCGCTGACAGTTCGTGACTTTCAGTGTTTTTGAGAAAGGTCTGGAGACATAATGGCATAATTATATTGTTACAAGTACATTTAAACTGTTTTACATTTAAATGAAGTATTATTATTTGCCCTGCAGGAGTGTAACTAGAAGTATACGGGTAACCTATAATATTTGAGGCAATTTTGGTATTTTATTGTTGAGGATTGCTTTGCATGTTTGACCTTTGGTTTCAATAAGTTTGTAAACATTAGAATAAAACACTTTTTTTACGGATTTTGCGCATATTTTATTTTATATTTAATCCTGACATTTCGACTTCTTTACAGGAGTCGTGATCACAGGATGACTAAGATAATGGTTATCATGTATTTTCTACTATATTATGTACTCAGGTACAAATAATAATAATAATAAATCTTTCCTACATTCACACCAATTAGCCTAGCCCAAAGTAATCACTGTAAGGCTTGTGTTATGGATACTAGGGTAACGGATATACATACATATATGATACATAGATAAGTAATATTCACAGAAATATATACAACTTCCATGACTCAGGTACAAATGCTCGTATTCATCATACAAACATCTGCCTCTTTCGGGATTCGAACCCAGGACCGTCGGTGCGGAACGGTCGTCATAAAAACCATAATTTAGAAATTTATGTAAATAAAATCGATTAAAAAAATACTTGAAAACTAAATTCTAATGTTAGCCAACAACAGTTCTTTACATCATCAATTTGTAGAATTGCTAATGTCATATGTTTAATGACCAATGTGAAATATAGTGAAACAAGGGGTTCCGTATTTTAGCGTTGTATTTTGAAATACTCGTACAATTATGCGTTGTGTTTCATAATTTCATTATTATACTATATTTGCAATTACAACATTTAATCTAAATATATATTAACGTATAATATAAAAAAACGTATAAAACAGTGTTTGACCGCGATGAACTCGGAAACTACTGAACCAATTTTGATCTTTTTTTTTATTTTGTTGGTTTTGTTCCAACTTAGGACATAGGATATGTTTCATTTCATTCATAACTAAAAAAAAAAATGCAAATTATAATAACAGAGTCACAGCGACGCATGACCGACTCAGCTAGTAATCTATTGATATTTTTGCATTTCATAAAAATAATAATACCACATAATTTTATGAAATAGTACAAATTAAAAAAAAAATATCTATACTAATATTATACAGCTGAAGAGTTTGTTTGTTTGAACGCGCAAATCTCAGGAACTACTGAGTTGATTGGAAAAATTCTTTCAGTGTTAGATAGCCCAGTAATCGAGGAAGGCTATAGGCTCTATATCATTACGCCAAGACCAATAAAAACGGAGTACCAATGAAGAATATTTCAAAATCGTTTTTTTTTCCTTTTGAGAGTCGCTGCGTGCGCTGCGTATGTATGACAGAATTAAAAGTTCTAATAAAAGTCCATGACAGCATATGTCTATCTTTTAAGGTTGGCTCACTATAACCTCTTTTATGCTAACCAGCTATAAAATAATGCATTATTTGTGTGTTTTTATCAACATGATATTAATCCTTATCCAAATAAATACGTAATTCAACAAAAGGATTTAATTTAAAACCAAATTGCCCTTTACATCATTCGATTTTAATGAATATCTTTGGAGATATCGCAGTTTTGAAATTACATTTCACCTTGTACGTAATCGAAATCGCGAGTTAAAGTAAGCGTTAGCCACAAGTAACTATTCCACGCGAAGTATTATATAACTTAACTACTTCTTCTCTCCTATAAAGCTCTACCATTTCCAAGAGAATCAGTTTCAGATTTGTAATAATGGCATACAAAGTGTGGAGAGGTTTGCCAATCCTTTGTAATCACTAGATATGAATGCATAATGCATTTTCTGTATTATTATCATAGTCTTTGATTCCATAATGATATGTTTGTTTATCACGACCATGCGTGCTGCAATAGCTGATTGCATTTGCTATTTTCATAACATAAATGTCATATCTTATCATTGGTTTACGGTAATTTTATTGGGTTTTATGAAGAAAGTGATTTTAGAATTTTTGTTTTGAAACTTATAATGTTTTGTAAACCTCTACCCAGTCACCTGATATCAAACTTTTTTTTTAAATAAAATAACTTATTTAGGATATTTTGTGCATAATATATATTTAATCCTGACGTTTCGACTCCTTTACAGGAGCCGTGATATGGTGACGCAATGGTCGTCATATATTTTCAACTACCTTCACAATATTTTAATCGGGCACGTTCCTAACTGTTGAAATTTATATAAATCGAAATTGTTTTATTTTGCATTGTATTTAGTTAATGTTCAAAACGCAATGTATATATTATTAGTTCATGTGAAAACTAGATGGCGCCAGTAGTCGCCTGAATCATGCTATCTTTGTAGTTCAAGAAAATCATTAGGTCCTTTTATATATTAAAATTTGAATTGTTACCCAAATTTAAACAATTTCATTTGGTTTGATTTTCAACCTTATGAAACCCCGTGGAAGTTAACCCCTTAATATTTGGTCCTTCGAGCCGGATTGTTTATTTTTTCTCTTTTGCGTTAGGTTCTAGAACGGCATAATAATATTATAGTAACATATTAACATACGTTACCCGGTAATATTGTCCCATTACACTCCTGCTCTATTTGCGATTGTACATTTGTTCTCATTGATTTAAAGATATCACAGAATTCAGCGCACCGCCATAAATCGAATTGTTACAACGGTACTCTAAATCTAGATGCAATAGTGACCTAATTCGGAACTGAGTCATGTTACACATACAAACAAGCACTTATGACACTTTTATTGATCAATATATGTTTATTAAGCGATGTTTCATGACGCTGTAATAATGTCATCTGTGTGATGTTTATAATCTCGTCAATACATTCAGTTTTATTGCGTAAGCAATAGTATATTTAGCTTTGTAATTTGTTTTTTGAACGCTGGTAGTAATAAATTAAAATGTATTGGTTTTTTAACCGCGGTTATGCTACTTTTTTAACACACTTTTAATAATTAATTATAAGCGGCTTGTCGCACACTCATAGAAGTCATAAAATAAAATAAAGTAGCACTGTATTCTTACAAATAAATGATTTGATTTGATTTTATTAAGAAACAAAATGTACCTGTAAAAAACAACTACGCCTCCGAGGCCTGAGATGAGATCTGAGTCTTGGTATCTCAGCGGTCAGAGCACTCGCCCGGACGGCGAAAGGTCGTGGGTTCGAATCCCACCTGAGGACTCGAAAGCGTAGTTATTTTTTTCAGGAGTATTTTATATCTTATAGAAATATTACATTGTATATGCAAAAAATAAAATAGACTGTATTATTATCCGTAAGTTTGTATGTTTGTATGTAACGGAATCGTACCCACTTATATGTACGTCACATTATTTTGGATTTTGCACCGCCACGCTTTTCTTACAATGATATAATTATTTTGATCTTAATTACTTTATTTATTATTATTTATATTTTTTAAAATATATTTTTCTAAGATTTTTTTATCTTGTACCTTTATAAAAGTAGCTGAATTGGGAGAGCATTGGATCAGACATCCAAAGGTTGCAGGTTCGATTCCCACCTGAGAATTAAGTTGTGAGCCGAGTTTGTTTTTTCTAATATTTCACTATTTTTTAGATTTCAGTTCGGCTTACCACAAACGCGTGTTTTTAGTTATTTTTTAACTATAGTTTATTAAATTGGTAACTTTGAATTACAACAATGTCCTTAAAGTATTTTATTTTTAATAAAATTATAATTAAAATTGTTTGATTTCAATTATAACGCAAAGTATAGGGATTACTTTTTTGCGTTCCTAAAATATGTAACATGAATTCTAATTAAATATAAAAGTTAAATTGTATCCTTTTATTTCGACAATGTTTCGGACGAGGTTAGCGATAAAAAAATATAACATGAACAGAACCGAAAACTTTACACAATTTAAAATTTCCCAGCTGAATACTCCGTCGGTAGAACTACAATAGGCGGAACTTACAGTTACCACGGGCGCAACGGTAGCGATCCTGCCTTTCGCATCGACTGTCCTGGGTTCGAGTCCCCGAAGGGGCAGATGTTTGTGTGATGAATACGAGCATTTGTACTTGAGTCCTGATTTTATTAATATTTCTATAAATATTACATATTTATGTATTATATATGTATGTCTATCCGCTACTCTAGTATCTAAAACACAAGCCTTACAGTGCTTCCTTTGGGCTAGGCTAATTTAGTGAATCTATACTCTAACAACACAAATTTGTTGTTTGTGTGTTTGTCTGTCCGCTCTTTTTTCCATTGTATACGCGTTACCATAGCAACGCGTTACCGGGTCAGCTTGTGTTAGAAATATTATTATAATGTGTAATTTTTAACTCAGCTTCTTATGCTGGCGTTGATAGTCACTACGGGTCTAATCCAAGAAATGACTATTATTATTCTCGGTATTGAACTGTGATAGAGTTGATTTCCCTGATTTTCATCTATTTCTAAGAAAATCAAAAATATGCGGAAACATGTATTTAATATGACTTCTTTCTGCAATTTAATATATAAATTATGATTTACATATATTTAATAATTTAAGGCTACGGTGTAGATGACCTGGTTTAACCCTGGTAGGCTACAGCACTGTACTAATTACAAACCCTTTATTCTGTTTCCATATTCTTGAAAATTCCTCCTTTAAATCTCCATATTTATTTTTTATTATTATATTAATCTTCGTTTTTCGCGGATTCCAGTAGCTTCAACAATTCTGGACGCCGGAGGCATCTTTATTATTCAGTGAACATTTTCTTTAGGGAATGACTGGAAGGCTAAGTCACACCAGTGTACATTTTTGCTTGAATGTTTGCCTGTTTAAGCTGACGAATTTCTTGAGGTCGTTTCATTTGTCAATTTAAAAAAGTCTCGAATGGTAAGGTCGAAAGGTAAAATTGTTGGATAATTCATAAAAACTTGTTTTATGTAGTTAAAAATAAGGTGATACCCGATAAATCGTAAAATAGTGCAATGATTGATCTGAAACTTGAAGGCATTACTTTGGTGTAATTTAAGGTCGGTTTCTAGGGTTCCGTACCTCGATATGAAAAAAATGGAACCCTTATAGGATCACTTTGCTGTCCGTCCGTCCGTCTGTCGGTCTGTCAAGACCCTTTTTCTCAGGAACGCGTGGAGGTATCAAGCTGGAATTTATAACAAATATTCAGGTCTACTGTCCCTTGGAGCAAACCTGAAAAAAACAAACTTCTAAGCCAACGCAATCAAAAGATACAGCCGTTTATGCCGCAAATTTCCGCAAATTTTCGACACTCGCAAGCGAATGAAAACCTACAGGGTACTTCCCGTTTTTTTTTTTTTTTCATTCGCCGTAAGTTGCCGTCGGAAGCAGTTGTGTCGCATTTTATTCTTAGCATATTTATTAAATATTAAATAGTCAGTTAAACAGTTATAACCATTAAGTAGTTTGTGGACGGTTTATTTTTCGAGTGCAGTTACTCTTACCTCGTGAAGTATAATTGCTAGCGGTCTCGTGTGACGCGGGGGACAGTGCATCAGTGCAAAAACGAACGGTGATTTCGTGTCATCTTATTCTCTCACAAGTAATCCAGTGAATCCTCATTAACTTTCCTTTCGGTCCTGCTCTGACTCATTGCATATCTGCACACCTAATAACACAATGAATAAATCTTGCGCAGCCTGTCGCATGTTAATCGATAACAATGATTACTTTGAATGCTCGAGGTGCAAGGATTATTATCATTATTTGTGCCTGAATTACTACGCGTCTGAAGACATAACGAGTGAGTTAAAGGCTTGTTGGTTGTGTCCGAGCTGCCTTAACAAACAACCTAAGGGTGATAATACGGATTCAATGGTTAGGCCTTCTACACCTACGGGCCTCGCCGATATAACGTTTGCCGGGACACGCCGTAAAGCACAAAACAAGCCGGATCCGCCGGCACTAACCTCGTCTTCGCGCTCCGAATTCGTATCCCGGGCTGACTTAAGAGATATAATACGTGAGGAAATGAAGTTGGCCGTCCAGAGCTGTGTGTGCGAAATAATAAGTCACTAAACGCGCGTATACAGTAATTAAACGACCAATTCTCTGAACTTAAAACTGGTATCGAGTTTATTAATGACCAATTCGAGTTATTGAAAACAAGTTTATAACATAACGATGAGTTGAAGTCACTGAAACAAGATAACGACCTCTTAAGAAAGGAAGTGAACTCAATGAACTATCGATTAAAACAATTGAACTGTGTCAAGTCATCAAGCAACCCATCAACGATTCTGATATTCTATATTGCTCACGTATCTCGAAGATGGAAACCAACAGCAACAGACCGCGTTCAATCTTTCTGAAGCTTGGTTCTCCACGCATAAGGGATTCTCTCTTGGCAGCTGTTATAACGTATAACAAAGCTAACCCCAACGACAAGCTTAATACTAGTATCTTGGGGATAGATGACAAAAAAACAGCTGTTTTCGTTATGGAACATCTGACACCCGATAATAAATATCTCCATGCTGCAACAAGAATCCGCGCTAAAGAATTAAACTACAAATACGTCTGGGTTCGCGGTGGACGAATTTTCACACGTAAGACAGATAACTCTGAACCGATTTATGTACGTGATAATGATGTCTTAAAAAAACTAACTTAAATATTTTGTCAAATTTAATTTCATTAATAACTTCATTTTATCTTGTTTTTATATTTGAATCCCTAAATGGCGTCACTTAGGGTTTACTATCAAAACGTCAGAGGCATTTGTACTAAAACCTTAGATATTTATGTTAACTCGTCGTTATCTGACTATGATGTTATAATTCTGTGTGAAACATGGTTGCGTTGTGATATATTAGATTCTGAACTTTTTAATAACGACTTTACCATATATAGGCGTGATAGGAGGTCTAGTGACTTCCATAGTAATAAGTCTGGGAGCGGAGTTCTGATCGCTGTGTCGAAAAGATTTTACTCTTGTAGATTGTCGAACTATGAAAGTAAATGTGAAGATATCTGGGTAGGTGTGGATATTTACTTAGACAATAAGCCTGTTAGACTTAAGATTTGCGGCGTGTATCATCCTTTACCAATCAAAGAACATATATTAACCACTTTCATCGACAACACATGTCTAGTACTTGAGAATGAAGGCCCCGCACTTATAGTGGGTGACTTTAACCTAGGAAAAATATCGTGGAAGCCGTCAGATTCTTCATATTTTATCGGATCCTCATACTCAAACAGTAGATTAAACAACTTGCTTTTGGATTTCATTTCTTTCTGTAACTTGTATCAATATAATAATGTAAAAAATAAAAATGACGTTATCCAGGACTTAGTGCTTACCGACACAATATTGACTGGTCTGAATCACTGCACCACCCCTCTTAGCAATATAGATCCACATCACCCACCTATACAATTTAATATATGTTGCGACGGAAATATAGCCAAATCTCCCACAGAACCTATACATAGGTACAATTTTTTTAAAGCAGACTATGACAACATAATTAATCAACTAACAAAAACAAATTGGTGTGAGATATTTTCAAAACTTAATGATATTGAGGAAATGGTTGAAATTTTCTACAATGCCTATGTTCCTAAGTGCACGCATGACACTCATAGGTATCCCGTATGGTTTAACCGAGATCTAAAGCGGCTTTTAAGAGAAAAAAATAAATACAGAGTTTTATATCTTAAATACAAAAATCCCTTAGACAAAATTTCGTTTCAAATTCTTAAACAAAGATCTATAAAATTGGCTAAATCATGCTATAATTCATATATTACACTTATTGAGAATGCAATAAAATCAAATCCCAAAACTTTCTGGTCTTACATTAAGCAAAAAAGAAAACACAAAAGTACATATCCATCTACAATGTTTTATAATAACAAAACTGGAACTTGTAGTGCCGATTCGTGTAAACTATTTGCCGATTATTTTTCCTCTGCATTTGATATTAGTCAAGCCGCCCAATCTAGGGTCTATGACTCTAATTACGGCCCAAATGCTACTTCTACTTTAAGCGTCATATCTTTTTCTGTGAATGAAGTCGGACGTACTTTAAAAAAACTTAATTGGAGAAAAGGCGCGGGTTCAGACAGGATTCCAGCTCTTTTTGTGTTAAAATGTGCTGACCAGCTGGCCGTACCTCTTACCATGATATACAATTTCAGTCTTCTAACGGGCCAATTTCCATCAACATGGAAGGAGGCTTTGGTCGTACCTTTGTTTAAGGATGGATCGAGGTCTGATGTTAGCAATTACAGACCGATCTCGATTCTATCTGTATTTGGAAAGGTTCTGGAATCTCTTTTGTATCCGATTATCTACTGCCATGTAAAACAGCGTCTAATTCTACAGCAGCACGGCTTTGTTAACTCTCGATCCACTAACACCAATCTTGCTTGCTACGTTACTGATTTAGTGACTGCTGTGGACTCCCGTGCCTCTGCTGACGTCATCTACACTGACTTTAGCAAGGCTTTCGACAGGGTTGATCATCGCATCCTTGTCGCTCTCATCTAGCTCTCATCTCAGTTCGGCATGCATGGAAGCCTTCTTAAGTGGTGTTTATCTTATCTTGCCAACAGAAAATTTAGGGTAGTGATAGACGGTCAGTCCTCTGGGTCATTTGACGTATCCTCAGGCGTCCCCCAAGGATCTCATTTGGGACCGTTATTTTTCAACTTATTTATTAATGACGTGGCGCAGTGCTTCAGACACAGTTCATTTTATTTATATGCTGATGACTTGAAAATTGTCAAATATGTGAGAGACCAATCAGATTGTTTACTTCTTCAGGAGGACGTTAATAGGTTTGCTGTCTGGTGCAAAATCAACAGAATGCACTTAAATATAAAAAAATGTAACTTTATTCGATTCACTAGAAAAAAATATTCTTTTCCTTATAAATATAAGATAGAAGAACATGATGTGCAAGAAGTTTCTGAAATTCGTGATCTGGGTGTTCACTTTGACAAAAAATTAAATTTTAACTTTCATATAGATAAGACAATTAGTAAATGTTTCAAAATTCTTGGCTTTATCATAAGAAATATAAAAAATTTTAAGCTTACAAATTCAAAAATACTCATCTTTAATGCATTGATACGCTCCTCTTTGGAATATTGCAGTGTGGTGTGGTCTCCTCGTTATGAAGTACATATTAAACGCATAGAATCCGTCCAAAAACGATTCATGTGGCATTTAGCCTTCCAACACAATTTGATAAAACAATTGCCTTCCTATAATGAACGTTTATCTCATTTCAATGTCCTTAGTCTACAAAAAAGAAGGCAGTTGTTAGATCAAGTATTTTTGCATAAAGTCGTCAGTGGTGCCATAGACTGCAATTATCTTTTAGCGAAAATTAATCTTTCTGTACCACGTAAGCTAGTCAGATTTTCACGTTTTAAACTACTCTCACCTAAGTCGTTTAAGAGTAATTTGGGTCATTTCTCTCCTATAGATAGAATGCAAACTCAGTTTGGAACATATTTTAAGAACTCTGCTTTAGATATAAACTCCAAATTCAGTGAATTTAAGCGAATGTTATTAGAAATTCTGTCTCATAAGTAACCTCTTTAAGTTGCATTGTCTGTATCTTTTTTTTTGCAGTTTTAAGTGAAATGCTAGCCTTTATTTAAATTTGTCTAAAATTATACCTAACACCATAACAAAGCTTCTTGTAATACTTACTTGTCGTGGCAGTTTGTAATTAAAGCCACACTATGTAATTTTTGTATTTGATCATGTGATTTATTTATGTATATGTGTGTGTCTTGTAAACTGTCCTTAAATAAATAAATAAATAAATAAACTCAGAATCTTGAAATTTGGCACGAAACGACGTCTTATAGCACAGATAAAGGAAAAATTGTGAAAACCGTAAATTTTTAGTTACATCATATAATAAAAAATAATGGAATGGATCAGTGAATATATAATTGAGGTTAAAATATATATTGTACGGAACCCTCGGTGTGCGGTGTTACATACGTAAATATATGTAATTTAAACTCTGAAAGTTCATTTATTCTGTATCCACATACCTGATACAGCTGATGAGAGAATTTATTTCCAGACGGTAAATGCGATGACTTTGTGATAAATAAATGGCGTTCACTCTATCTCTGTCTCTCAACTCAGCAGAAAGATGTCAACAGTGCTAAACAGAGACTTTTTCAAAATATGTTATGGTTTTTATGGATTCTTCACGCTTGGCATATGGGTTGGAGATGTCATGACCATAATTCAGAAAACACTGCTGCCTATTTTGTAGTTTACGATATGTATGTTGATAAACTATTTTTATCTTTATTATTTAAAGTAGGCTTTTGTATAAATTTTACATATCAGCCCTATCGCCACTATTTATGTGTTATTTTATATCTAATTTTAGTTTAATACTTTGGGCTGCGAACCTGTAGATGTTCGGTCTAATGCTCTCCCAATTGAGCGACCGAGCCTTTTGAACACTCGTCGATTTTTTCTTGTATTTTTCTATTATAATAATTTATCACATCTATTGTTTTGAACCAAAGTTTCTAAAGCACTTGTGTTATGGAATTCGGAATAAACGACGGTAACACAACACCCAGACTCGAGCCAAAGTTCGTTTTCTACATTGACCCGGACAGGAATCGAACCCGGGCCCTCGGAGTGACGTTGCCACGAACACAAAAGCATTGATCAGATTATGATAAAACTTTGTTAAGTTGTTGGAAGGTATAAAAAGATCAGCAAATCAAATCAAATCAAAATTATTTATTGTGAAACACACATTAGTAAAGTTGTTGCGAAAGTTATATAATAGTTCGCTGGTGACTGCCATTATGGCATATAATTAAATATAATGTTAATTTTTAAGCAATGAAAACAAATATAATTCGCAGTGTCAGTCGATCAGATAGATATGAATTCGTAGCATTGGAAAGCATGTTGGGTGCAGTCTATAAAGTATGTATTCAATCAACGTTTCTTGAACAGTCATATAGCAGTGGTCACGGTCCGCCTCGCCGTAAACTGTTATCGGTTATTGTATTGAGACTGTTATTACTGAAATCGCATGCTTATAGAGTAAATGCTGTATTTTAGTCACTGAGAAATGAATTATAAGATGACTTGTAGTTTATTTAAAGTTTAAACTTAATAACTGTACGGTATTACACCGCACATTCTTTACTTCAGTTCGATACGCTTAAATTAAGTTACGCGTCCAGCATTTTAACTTTACCTTTTATCTGTTGTAATTAAACATTATGAGATTACTATCTGCCTCAGTCGAGGAAGGATATTTCAACTGCCTTTTTATCTGTAACTTTACCAAACTACTTTAATAACTTTAATAAACTAAGTGAAGAAATCCTTTCTTTTTATCTCCGCAACAACACAACTTTCGACGTCGTACCAGCCACCATGTATTACGTGACTAACAAGAAACAAAACCAACTACAATATCTACCTGTACGGTGTTCGTGGTCAACTAAGCGAGCATTTCAAAACTCCCATTACCTGTAAGAAAAGCGCTCATTTAAAAGATCGTTTTATAATAAGATACAGGCAGTCCTCGACTTACGTCGTTTCGATTTACGTCGTTTCGAGTTACGTCGAACAATGTTTTGACACTATTCCTCAAGCATACGTCAATTGTTTCGATTTCCGGCATAGGAGAATTCACTTTTCGCGAGGTCAATGTCCATGGGGCCGGCGGGGCGCGGTGTCGGCGAGCGGGGATTACCCCGCACATGCTGCTGATTTTGTTTAGTTAGTTCAGGGACAACGGACAATCAAGACGTAGGTAATATGTATTGAAATTAATAACACACAAATACCAAAAATAACTAGAAATTTCATAAATACATATCTAAATATTTCAATAAAGTATGTATATCCTTTGTTTTAAATGCAGTTATTTTTTTAATTTTGAGTCCGAGTGGATCCTAATCCTTGTGTTTTACATGTAAATATATGAAAAAATATGTCTCGACTTACGTCGTTTCGATTTACGTCGCGTATTTGGAGAACCTAACGTGCCGTATGTACGAGGACTGCCTGTATAAATTATGCATTTTAAAAAAGACCACGCCTTCGAGCCCTGAGATGGGATACGAACCCACAACCTTACAGTGCTTACTTTGGATTAGGCTTAATGGCGTGAATGTAGGAAATATTATTATTACAATGATTAATTATCAAAAACGTTTTGTTAATTTAAACTTTTCTGGTCATTTACATCGGTATTTATTAAAGTGGGATTATCACAAGTCGATTTTTTCTAGTATTTTACTATTAAAGTAATTTATTATATAAGATAACATTGAAGAATGAAAAAAATATATAAAAATCATAAAACTAAATGGCTTTTTTATCAATCAATTAAATTTTTTTATTTGCAGAAATACAAATTATACAGAGATCTTATAAATATTATTTTAGTTATGTATTTAACCTGCAAGCAGGCGTGCAAATTTTTAGTGGTATCGAGTCTACTATATACATATATAATAAAAAAAAAAGATAAAAGTTATAATAAAAATGTCAAATTCATCCTCAAATCATTACTATCAAAAATTTAAATAATAAAACTTCGACATAACAGAAAAAATATTCAAAATTATTTTTTAAAATCCATGTATTCTTTTACACTATAAAAACATCTCTCATTCAGCCATTTCTTTAGATTTCTTTTAAATAAATGCCCGTTTAATGTTTTGATACAAAGGGGTAGCTTGTTATAAATTTGTATGCACATGTTTAGAACATTTCTTTTATAAATATCTTTATGACACCGCGGTTGATATAATGTATGAGCATAGTGAGCTGTAACATGTCGTCTAGAAACATTAGAATAAAGTTTGAAATGTTCTGGATGGTCCTTGACAAAACAACACGCTGCTTCAATATACATACACGGCAATGGTGGTATGTAAAGTTTCTTAAAAAAGGGCAAACAGCTATCCAAATACCATGCATTACACATAGCCCGTAGACACTTTTTTTGTATTTTAAAAACGCTACAACTGTCAACGGAATTTCCCCATAATAAGAGACCGTAGCTGATTACAGACGAAACGTAGCCAAAATAGGCTGATAGTGCTGCTTCCATGGAAACGGTCTGTCTCAATTTTCTCAAGGCAAAGACGAAACGATTGAGCTTTTTACAAATTTGGTTTATATGCTCCTCCCAATTTAAATGTTTGTCAATGTTGATTCCCAAAAATTGTATATTTTCAACTTGCTCTAATAAATTATTATCATAATGGATTTGAATATTTTGTGCACTAGAATTGTAGGATTGAAATGTCAATATTTTTTTTTAATTTAAATTAATTTGCAAGTCGTTAAGTTTTAACCAGTTAATAATATCTTTCAATGAATCGTTTATATTATTTTCAATGTTATCTTTGTTGTCACATTTTATCAAAACAGTTGTATCATCTGCAAAAAGTATTGTTTTTTGAGGTGTTGCATTAGGGAGGTCGTTTATATATATCAGAAACAGTATTGGCGCAAGGATCCCGCCTTGTGGAACACCACAGTTATTAGGTTGAAATTGAGATTTATATTTCACTTTTTCAATAGTGTTTCCCTTTAAAATTAATTTAGTGGTTTCCGTACATTGTTTTCGGTTTGATAAATAAGACTTTATCCAGTCATATGCTTTACCTCGTATGCCATAACATTCAAGCTTATGTAGGAGCTTTTCATGATTAACGAAATCAAAAGCCTTAGTCATGTCGAGAAAGATAGCTGACATCGGTGTACCTCTAATATGCTCTCGGAAACGACCTTCACTAATTCAAAACATGCCAAAGTTGTAGAACTTCCCTTTCGAAAACCATACTGATTTGGATGCAGAATATTACATTTTAAAAGAAAATTATTCAATCGTATACACATAGCCTTTTCAATTACTTTTGCCAGGATTGGAACAAGTGTAATTGGTCTGTAATTGTTTGGATCTTGAGTGTCTCCTTTCTTATAAAGTGGCTTTATTACAGAGAATTTTAATTGGTCCAGATACTGTGCAAGAGAGAATGATAAATTAATTATGTGAGCAAGCGGTCGAGCGAAAAGACCAGCACAGTGTTTTATGACATGAGTAGTGATTTCATCATACCCACAGGATTTGCTATTTTTAAGAGATTTAATAATTTTGATGATTTCATTTTCATCTACAGGTTTGAGATAAATTGTTTTAGGATTTGTGAAAGATAGTGTATTTGATTTTGAAGTATTATTACCATCAATACTATTCTGTTTATTTGTGCGATTAATGAAGTGATTATTAAAAATATCACTTATTTCTTGAGGGTTAGTTATGATCTTAATATTAATTTTTATTGATTTGATATCATTGTTAATCTTCAACTTATTAATAGCAGTCGTAATTCTGTTCCAGATTGCTTTAGGATTTTTTCCATGTTTTTTAAAGTACTTGTCATTGCTAATTTTTTGAGCTGTCTGCATACATTTTTTTAACATAAGATTGTAATCTTTAAAGTACTGTTTATTGAGAACTTTGTTTACGCTTGATTTCACATATTTAGAGTGGAGCTTACGTTTAGTGATACATGACTTTTTTAGACCGTTTGTCATCCATCTTTCTTTTTGTAAAAGCGTTTCTTTCGAATATGAGAGGACGTTCCTCTCATTGATGAGACAACGCTGGCCTACAGCGAAAAATAAGAAAGGTACTTAAAAATTTCGACAGCTGTTCACAAGGCTCGGTAGCTCAATTGGGAGAGCATTGGACCGGACTTTCAAAGATTGAGATTCCCGCCTAAGAATTAATTGTAAGTCGAGTCGATTTTTTCTACTATTTTTCTATTAAAATAATTTATCATTATCACTTTTTAAGGGTTCCGTACCTCCAAAGGAAAAGGATCACTTTGTTGTCCGTCCGTCCATTCGTCTGTCTGTCTGTCAAGACCCTTTTTCTCAGGAACGCGTGAAGGTATCAAGCTAGAATATCAAATACTCAGATTTACTGTCCCTTAGAGTTGTGAAAAAATCTAACTTCTAAGCCAACGCAACCAAAAGTTTCTGTAAACTTCCCGTGAACTCAGAATCTTAAAATTTGGTACGAAGCAACGTTTTACAGCACAGATAAAGGCAAAAATGCGAAAACCGTAAACTTTAGTAACATCACATAATAAAAATATTTTTAATAATTGACTTTTACTTATATGCCTACATGTTTGTACGGAACCCTCGGTTCGCGAGTCCGACTCACACTTGGCCGGTTTTTCTTTTTGTTTATGCATTAACAGACGTGTTCTTCCGTGACGTAGTAGGCAATTGCGTTTTGGTGGATTTACAAAAGCGAAAACAATAAACATAGTAATGATACCGTTTTAATTAATATCACTGACCATGAAAGTTAAAACTTATATTTGGTTTCAAATTTGTTTTTAAAGATATATTTACCGATAACTTAGGTTGACTCATAAGTTAACTTGTTTCATGTAAAAAAAAGGTCCTATTATTATTTTCTTTAAAATTATATATGATTATGATGTTCTTTGTTTTTATTTTATTCTATAAGTATGATACTGTCATGTTATCTTACTTGCTGATGTATAAGTTAATTTTATTCTGCTGTGCATATATAGATGTTTTTTTATAATTTATACAGAATGTAGGGAGTGTAACAAGGAGGGAAGTAACGATCACATGACCGTCAAACAAACGAACAATGCCTAGAATTATGTTTATGCTTAGTCGTTCTAGGTCCTATTCAAGGTCACGTGTTAAAATTTATTGTTTCTTTGTTGTTGTCATTAACCGTTTCGTTGCTACATACAATTACCAGAAACGAAGGCTACGAGCTTGATTTACGTGAAAAAATTAAGATCGTTTTATTATGGGTAGACTGGATGGTATCAATTTAAAAATGACGCGGCTCCAGTGGCTAGCACCACACGCAAAAAAAAGTGGTGGCATGCCAGACGTGCCATCCGCAACGAATCGGTCAAAGCTTACTAGAAACATTGATCAGGTAGGTAATTGGTAGTAATGCATAACGCTGTTAGTAAATTGAAAAAAGTTTCTAATTATATAATAGGATAAATTCCACTTTCACAGTATATTAGGTAAATAAATAAATATTTATTAAATTCACACCAATTAGCCTAGCCCATAGTAAGAACTATAAGGCTTGTGTTATGGATACTAGGGTAACACACATCACATATCACATAACACGTATCACATAAGTTGAACCTGGTTTTGAAATCTCGTGACATGCGCAGTAGTGAATAATGTACCTAAACTTGCTACCGCGCATTTCACGTGATTTCAAAAGCAGGTTCAACTTATATGCTGAGGAATATACAAATGAGTATTCGTCACTCAAACATCTGACCCTTTAGCCAGGCTTCAAGTCCGAAAGTCGTTGCGAAATGCAGGATTGCTTTCGTTTCACCAAAAGGTCGTAATATTTACCGTGAACGTTTAAACTTGTTGTGTTAATTATTTTTATAAAGCCCGTGGACAAAATTCTTTAAATTTTTTCTATTATTAAATATTTTTCCGTTAGCGCCATCTAGCGTCCGGTAGACGAACTAATTGCGGTTATTGATACAATGGAAAAAGAGCGGACAGAGAAACAACAAATTTGTGAACTTCAATTATAGATTTTAAACGAATTGATTCTTAAATATGCTATCTTTACAATATTTTAAAGATATTTTTAATAAATTGACACGCCCCAGAACTAATATATCAAATAAAACATGTTATTGAAAAAGAAACCCGATGTCGCCCAAAAGATACGTGAATCGTTTTTCATTATTTTTCCACGAATACGTGAGGAATTATTTGATTTTGAGCAAACGTTCGGGAACAGGTGTACTCGTTCTGTATAAATCTTATTGGAATCCTACCGTTCCCGGAAATTATTGAGACATAAACTTCTAACTAATGTACTCCAACCAATTGATGTGAAAAACGGTTTTTAAATTAAGTTTTACGCTAATAAGACTTATATAACAGCCTGCCATAAGCGAGAAACGAATTCAAAATAACTGTCTTGCTTCAAACAATAAATTACAAAATGAAAAACGTAGTAGATATGTTTTAATAAGATCTAATAAGATTAAATAAAATGTAAAACGATAGTTGCGCCATTATTAATTTCAAATCATACCGCAATGTGGCCAACATGGGGTAAAAAGTAAGTAGTTAGTACGCCCGCGAGCGGAGTTGGGTAATATTAAATTGAACTAGTGGTCTACCCGCATACCCCTACAACAAACAATAGTTTTATCCACTTGCCAGTCCACGGTAGCAATTGCTACCGATAGCCAACACCCCTCGCAGTCCCTAGTAGCAATTGCTACCATATTCAAAATTCCGCGTAGCCTGCTGTTTCTTTTAAATTATGATTAATTTTTGAGTTACAGAGATTTAAATATTGTGTGGTGGATTCATTATTTAATCAGCTTTACGGTAGTATTTTTTGTTTGGTCCTAGCTTCATTATTTAGAGAGAAAATGGCATTTTTCGTGCTTCCTCTCATATTTGTTGTCGACATTAATTTTCTCATACCGCAATACAGTCCACTAATTTTGAATCGCGCGCACAAACACCTATATTTTTGATTTTGTCAAATATTTATTAGATAATATGCACATCAAATGTAAGAATAAAAAAGACATTTATATATAAATTGTTTTAATAGAAAAATACTAGAAAAAATCGACTCGGATCAAAATTGAATCCTCAGGAGGGAAACGAACCCGCAACCTTTAGAAGTCCGGTCCAATGCTCTCCCAATTGGGCTACCGAGCCTTGTAAAAATCCGTCGAAGTATTTTTCTATTAAAATATTTAATCTTATAATATGCATTGTAATATGCGAAAAATATAAAAAAACAACATATTAATTAAATGTCATATGGCATTAAATGTGGTTTCGAAATCACCTGATATGCGCAGGAGCAAATTCAGTTAAATCATCCTATTTCTGCGCAAGTCTATTCTTTGTGGTTTGGCTCATGTTACATGGCGCAACCTTATTCTGACACAATCATGTTGGGTTTTAATTATAGTAAGTATAGATTTATTTTCTTTTAGCAGAAATAATAATTTACAATTGTTAAGACATCTACATCGCTGGTTGCAACTAACTCTGGTAGATATGTCTCCCCAAGTTGTCTGTAATAAATATATATCCGTTATTACTGAACCGACGTGGAAGAGGTGAAAAAGAATAAAAACTCATTCTAATAGTAATAAAAAAATCAATTTTAAAATGTTGGATACAACAATTTTTTGAAGTGAAAACTTCTTTAGCATCGTTGTGATTTGAAAGTCGATGAAACGAAAAAGCAATCGTTAAAGGAGAAAGACACATAAATTCATAAGATTTGACTTGTTGTATTTCCGCATACTTATTTATAACCCTTCCATTTTCAAAGCATATTCAGTTAAATATGTTACATCTAGTGTTAGTTTATATACTTTTAACTGTATTTAAGTATGTAAGTCTAAAATTAAAATTGTTTATAATGCAAGTATTTTGGTGGAAAAAAAAAAAAAATTTTTAAATATTAATATTAAAGCCAGGGTGAATAGGCACCTTGTAGGTTAGCTGGTTCCATCGTGGATCCCGTCTTGGCCCCTGGGCTTCACTGGAATTAAGAGCGAACCAACTAAAAAAAACACTCTCTTACACATATAACATTCCTAATTTTATGCATTAACATCACTCCAGCTCTACTTCTTAAAGATCTCTCTTCTCTTATTTTTACTGCTCACCAGACTAAACAGGGACGCAATCCGTAAAGTACTATGTACTATAACCGAACACTGTCCTCTGAATTAACATCTATTTACCATAGGTGTGACAGACAGCCCTCTATGCAGAGGCTGCATGGAGGCGGAGGAAACGCCACATCACGTGCTCTTGGAGTGCAGGAGCGTGGCTGATCAACGGGCACGCTTTCTCCAGTCTCCAAAATCACTACCGAAAGCTTGTAGTAACCCGAAAAGGCTACTCGCCTTCTGGGATGGACTAGGATGGCTGGAGTAAAAGAAGAAAACTCAATCACGTACAATGGCCCAATCAGGAGGTTAAGTGCGGAAAATGCTCCGTAAAACTATCTAACTAATTATTATCGGAGTGAAATATTTCGACCAATGGCATGAATGTTTGTAAAAGTGTGCAGCAGAATTGCACAGCCTTGTTCCGCCGTCTCCATTTTTTCATCGGACAACTAGCCTTACAAAATTAAATGAGCGCCACCGTTATATGGTTGATATACCAAAAAATCGCACTAAGCTTTTTGTTACTAATTTTGCAATCCGTACCACTAAAGAGTGGAACTCTTTGGCTCAGTCTGTGTGGCGCCATCGGAGAGGCCTGGACTCGTCGGCGGGGCTGCCATTGCTGCCGCGGGTTAATAATCGTATTATTCACGATAAAAAGTAAATTGCCATAAGTGTAGCGAGAGTACCGTATATTAACATGGGTCCTCATAAATATCTGTCGCTTGATTATTCAGAGAGCTCCGAATTAATTCCTAAGCGTCACCCTTTAAGCATTCATGGCATTATATTACTAGTTTTGATATAGTTTTGGGTTTATTGATCTAACATCTACTAACAAAGTTACTTAGTATAACCATTTTGCATTTTATCGGCATTACATTTAAGGTCGTTTATCCTTTATCATATATTCCTAATGGATATGTGATATGGGAAAATGCCGGATAAGTATAAAGTACTAATGCATACATGACGTGAAGACAATACAAAGGAAACCTGAATCGCGCACGCAAAATTGTTACGCCCCAGGAAAAACAAGATATCTCTAGAATCTCTCTTTCATGGTAGTTGTAAAAATATCATTTGGTTATTATATTTTATGTTTATTTTACTACTTTTTGAATAACTTACAGATATTAATATCATAATGAGTTATAATATAAAATACAAATATTTTATAGTTTAGATAATTACTGAAGAACATATCTTAATAATGAGAAAAAACATAATTTACTAAATTACTTTTAAAGAAGCTTTATTTACAAAATCTCTTAAATCTTTGTAGGTATGCTTGTGTTAGAGATGGTTAGCAAGCTAACATAAAGTTCAAAAAAGAGGTTGTAAACAATCGATTGTGAAAATATTGCAAACAAAGTGACTTGAACCGATCCATGGCAGCTGCATAGCCCTACGATGCAGTCATCTTGCGATCGAGCTAAATTCACTAATGCAACTGTCATGTTCTCACAGTATACTGATAACTTACAATAAAAGGCGTATCCATGAATATTAATACATTTATTGGCCTCTTTATAACCCAACTATTGGGCTCTTTAAATACCAGCTATATATCTGAAGTCACGAAGTTTTTCGCCAAAAAGAGCATGTTCGACTGCTTGTGTGGGCATAATCCATATGCGAGAGTACTAGGTTCGAATCTCGGAAGGAGCAGATGTTTGTGTGATGAATACAAGCATTTGTATCCGAGTCATTGGTATTGCACACACAAACACGTATTAACACACGTACATGTTGCTTCCTATTTCATTTTCTCCTACGTTAAATCTTATAAATTTTTATATCTGTCTCTTTTTACTATCGCCTTTTCATTTCATCGACTTTCAAATCACAACGATGCTAAAGAAGTTTTCGCTTCGAAAAATTGTTGTATCCTTAATTTTTTAAATTGATTTTTTCACTACTCATAGAATGAGTTTAATTTTTTTTCACCTCTTCCACGTAGACTCAGTAACAAAGGATATAGATTCATTACAGACAACATGGGTACCTATATCTACCAGTCAACAATACAAGCCTTGCGTGCTTACTTTGGGCTCGGCTAATTGGTCTGAAAGTACAAAATATTACATTATTTTCATATTTTTTTCTCTCATATAGTGGCAGAATATAATAGTGCTTACATCGTTCAATGTAACTTTAAGTGAGGTTAGAACTGAGACTAAAAAAGGTAATTAATTTATAACCAAGATACCTTACTAATTAAAATTTTGAAATGCAGAGTTTGTGTAATAACAATGTCGTACAAAGCAACCCACGCTTTTCTTACAATGACATTAATTTTCTCGTTAATAACGTAATTATTTTATTGAAATTTATTGTTTTACTTTTTTGTTCTGTTAACCATAAAAGCGTGATTTTTAATTTCTTTAACTACAAATTTTCTTAATTTTTTAGCTCGAAATAACCTATTTTTCCACAATCCATATAATTTATTGTAATTTTTCGTATTTTGAATTTTAAAACGAAATGTCACCGATGAAATAAAAAAAAAAAATCTATTGTATCGTCATCAGTCTCTGATAAGTGTGCAAAATTTAAAATTAATCTGACGTTCGGAAGGTAAAATTTGTGTTAGAAGGTTTCGTTTTAAACATTCCAATAAAATCGTGTCAAAAAGTCATTGTTTTACTTTCATAAACTCATAAATTAAGTTCAGTTTATCTGTGACATGTCATTCAGTGACTGTTAGGCGGTACAAAGTTTGCCGGGTCAGCTAGTATTATTATAATGAAATTGAGTTTTAGTAATACAAAAGAATATTTGACATCTACCATGATTACATCGTGTCCATAGGGATTTAGCGAAAGCCTTGGTATATTCCCTGCGAGGTTAGTTTGTTCATGGATAGATTGGTCCTACTATTTTTATAGTCCGTCAACATTATTCGCATTTTTCAATTTCCAATACTGAATATATATTTTTTGGTTTTTCTCTATATCTAATAGATAGGTTCTTGAGGTACAAGTTGCCTAGTTTGGAAAGTTTTTAATATAAAAGTAAAGTGCATATTTTTTTTCATTGTAAATAGATTGATGATAAACGACGTAATCTAGGATGTGACGCCCTAGAAGTTCCCTATTCACTCGTAACTTGAAGACCCCTAAATTTTAATTGTCAGGAAACACAGACTCAGGGAAAGAGTTCCACTCCTTAGCGGTAACTATCACAAAATTCTCGATGAAATTGTTTTTTTTTAATGCAATAAAAAGAACGATATAAAAGTTCAATTGTACAGAATGTAGAGACTTTCTGCCATTAGTAAAGTTATAGTATTTTCGAATAGATGTATACTCCAAAGCAGTAGGAATTGAACCGAAAATAAAAATCTAATTTGGTGAACATGATTCACAAACCATATCCAAATACCCAGATTTAACACAAGACGATATAGATAATATGTATTATGTATATTTGCGTGTTGACTTCAAGTCGTTGTTTAAGTTTCGAAGTACACTTAAAAAAAGGTCAGAGATAAATGAAATAGACCTCTAGTGAGATCCGAAGTATGTTTTATTAAAGTGGCACAAAGTTCAAAGGTGAGTGTAGATTTACACAAAACAGCTGTCTGAGGATAGTTTTCAATTTGATGGTTTTACTTTGAAATTCGGTCACATTCATTGACATGAAGCATGAAACAGACACGCATCGGTATGAAATTGCTAACAAAAGAAATTGATTAAATAAATTGTTAGAGCTTCCAGGCATTTGCGTTCAGGTAAGTAGGCGGTTACTGTTTATGTTAATACGAACTTATAATCTTTTTTTTAATTTTGAATGGGTTCGCTTTTGATCCCAATCAAGCCCTGGGGCCAAGACAGAATTCAAATTGGAACGAGCTAACCCAGAAGGTATTATTCACCTTTTTTTTGTTTTCGCAGGAAATGCATTAGGCATTCGCTCGTGCCGGGAGAGCACGAGAGGCGATATGTGGGAATCTTCTCCATGCACCTACCCGGCCTTGCGCCCGGTAAAGACTTGGAGGCCTACCCACTAAAACTTGCGGCGTCCCACAACACATTGGTGGTGGTTGCGTGTCCCCTTTCGGACTCTGCTGCGACCCGGACAAGTGATGATCCGCCCCTTGGGCGGTCTCCTACGCTCCGTGGGGAACGGAGCAACGGGGTGAGCCGTGACGCCCTGAACACCCCGCACGTCTGAGGGCCAAGTGCAATGCAGATGCCGGTCTCCCAACCCGCACACCGCTGGCCCAGGTTCCTATTTACCCTGACCTTGAAAACTCGGAAATGCAACTCCTGGGCACAATCTCCAAAGTACATTCTGTAGAAGACCGACAGAAAGGCAATTTATGATTATTAGTTCGTGCTATGTAATGACATAATTAATTGGAGTAATAAACCATAACCAAACGTAATTGCTTTAACACATTTCCACGTAATAATTCGGTAAGTATACCTGTCAATTTTGTGGTCCACGGGTGGTGTATGGCGATTACTTTTATCATCAGTCATATTTTACGATATCTTTAAGCGTGGAGGGTTGACGCTATACTACTCAACTCCATAATATATTCTCTACTCTATAAAATAATTTTACCTAATAAGCTATTTGATTTCAATGTAAACTTAGATCAAGCTGTTGTTAGCGTAAAGAATTAGTGAAACAAAAAATATGTAGCTTACTTCTGCAAAATCCAAACACATTAGTGGTCGATGATGGACGGTCTAACTCCTGATGATGCTTCGTGTGGGGGCGAAACACGTGTAGAGTAGTTGGTGAAGGTGCCGGTAAAAGGCGAAAGATTTATACGTTTTGAAGGGAAAACAGTGTGGATGCTTAAGTCTCCAGATCCCTTTTACAGCTAAGTAGACCAGATCTACGCTTGGTAACAAGCGCCATTACTGGTCATGGCAATTTTAACAGACACCTCTTCTATTTAAGTATCACCGACAGCCCTCTATGCAGAGGATGCATGGAAGCGAAAGAAACAGCCACCCATGTCATAATGAAATGGAAGGACTACCGGGCCAAGCATCTCGGCTCGCTGGGCAGTCTCCGAGAGGTTCTCACCAAGATGAAGGCCCTTGGAGCGTATGCCGCCCGTATTGAATGAAGAAGAAGAAGAAGGTGTCGTTGTCTGCGGTTTCGGCATTAATTTGCTGGCGGGCGGGCGGTACATACTGCACAATTTTGCGGGAGTAAGCTACATATTTTTGTTTTACTAATGGTAATGGACTTCCGCCAAGTAACGCCTGATTCTATCAAAAAAGCTTAACAGAAAACATTTTTTGAACCAATTTACTCTACCCATTATTTTAAAATAGAATGTGATTTCATGAGAAATCATTAATAAAATAATTTAAATTCCATGTTCGACTAAGCGATTGAATATACCTACACGCGGTTTATATTAATTTAAACTGTGATAATGGTTTTATAGAAAATGGAGAAATAAAAAAATAATTAATGAAATGGCAGATTAATTATGCTTTAAGGAACTGCTTGAGATATTTTCGTAAAAGTTGGCAATTATCCTATTATTAAAAAAAACCCGTGGACAAAGGAATTTATAAAAAACTAACTGATCCAGCCACGCGTTGCTGTGTTATGAATTGAAGCCTATCCTATCTTTCAAGTTGGATCAAACTGTACACGGTGTACAAATTTGATTAAAATCGGTTAAGTAGTTTCGGAGTCCATCGCGGACAAACAACGTGACACGTAATTTATATATATTAAGATAGGAAAACGTCTTGTAAAGTCCACTAGCTTCAGTTTGAACCGGCATCTTGACACACTATCAGTAAAAAGACCAAAGTTTAATAAAATATCGTATTTCAACTTTTATTAGTTAGAGAATTAAACCATTACTATCCAATTGAACGATATGATTGCCGAAACTTATGAGTTTTTATTTTTTATCTCAACAATATTCTCAAGGAAGACAACAAAAACCATAATTGAATTTCGCCATTTCTCCCACAATTCTCGTTAACTGTTTTCTCTTTCTTTAATTGTATTGTGTACAATGATTGGAGGCCATAGAAATCTGGAGCGGTCGAGGCCAATCCGTACGAGCAGAAGTAATCTATCGAAACACGTGAGGTGAGATTCTTTTATTCGGCTGCAAGCTTTTTTATCACCTACAAAGATTGCGAGTACAGATAGTATATTGTAACTAAAAAAATAACTAGATTACTTCCGCAAAAAATGCAGATACAGCAGATACCAAGACAGCTATACACATTATTACCGACTAAGCTTTTGCTTGGTTTTTGCGGATATAAGTAGGTTTATTTTCGTTTTAAATAAAATATAATAACATTATTCAAATGCACTTAAAATAATTTGTTTTGAATTGTCCAACATTTTTAACTTTATTTTTTATTTAGAATGGGTTTGCTCTTGATCCCAATTAAGCCCGGGGGTCAAGACAGAATCCACGATGGAACGAGCTAACCCAGAAGGTGCCTAGTCACCCTGGCCTTGAAAACGGACGGGTTATAAGTACTCGGAAATACAGACGCGGGGAGGGAGTTCCTACCATCCCATTCAGGTCTTCTTTTAACTGACAAGAAGAACGGGCGCAAGAAACTTGAAAGCTTTAACAAAAGTAGCAACATTTACAATATAATACGTCTTCACCATAAATAATTCCCAAAAAAAACTAAATTATTCTATTATAACAATAAAAGTAGTGTTATGGTTTCATTACATCGTTGATTACAACAAAGTCAACAAGTATCTGATTTAAATAAAATTTAATTACTATGAATTTGTACCAAGTGACGTTTAATTCTATCCAATACTTGTTTTTAGGAAATTTAAATTTCTGTTAATTGATTTCTCGTAATACGTCTCGTAATCTCGTAAAATATAACAACAATAAACAGAACAGGAATACAAAATTTTGCTCATAAATTTGTTCCTTAAATAGAAATGATCATTCGCGCTGCGAAGTACTAGTCAATTCATTTATTTAATAACTTATAAATTGAGTTAAATTGGTTTGAAAATAATAATAAAGATAATTTTAAATTTACTTTTGGAGAAGTTGATAAATAAATAAATACTTGCGCCCGGCCCGGCTTCGCACGGACGGACAAAATTCTTTAAATTTTATCTATCACTAAATATTTTTCCGTAAGCGCCATCTAGCGTCCGATAGACGAACTACTTGCGGTTAACGCGTTGCTATGGTAACGCTATTGATACAATGGAAAAAGAGCGGGAAAAAGAGGGGACAGACAAACACACAAACCACTGTGATCTTAGATTATAGATTAAAAAGCATCATAGGCCCTTAACCGATGAGCTTATATGAAAGATCTGATGAGAGTTGAAGAAGCGAGAGATGTATGTCACAATCGTGGAAAGTGGAAATCAGGAAAAGGGTGTGATTATATGTATGTAACATAGTATATATAGTATCGTGCCGAACCAAAGTAGTTAAAGCAATTGTGTTATTGAAATTAGCAGCGATGGTGATACCATAACACCCAGACACGAGCCAATATAGAAAAGGTGTTACGGTAGCAATCCTGCTTTACTGACGGTCCTGGGTTCGAGGAAGGGGCAGATGTTTGTGTAATGAATACAAGCATTTGTATCTGAGTCGTGGGTTATTGGAACGGAGCGAGCGAAGCGAGCGTAGCTTCCATGGATCAGTTTCAATAACGAAATGTTTGTTACGCGATAACTTTCCGAGTTCTTAACCGATTTTAATAATTTTTGTGTGGAATCGAATTGATACATTTAGGACCAGATTGTGAATTTTGAAATTCACGAAAATAAAAAAGTTGTGACCAAAAACATTGGCTCTATGGGATTTCCCATCGCTCGCGTTTTTTTAAATTTACTATATTACTGTATTACGCCCCGCTCCAATATATGGTGTTAGCGATGCTTAAGCTTAGTTTATATATGCATCGCTCCAGTTTATATATAATTCTATGAATATTACATATCTATGTAGGTATCAAATACGTTACCCTAGCATCCATAATACAAGTCTAACAGTGCTTATTTTGGGCAAGGCTAATTGGTGTGAATGTAAGGAATATTATTATAGCTTATTGTAGTTTTAAAAGAATAAATCAAAACAGGAAATTAGAACATTGTATTTAAAATCAATGGTTATAGAAAAAATATGCAATGTGGAAAAATGCAAAATCATTAAACATAAACTAAGAAGGATTGTGATTGTTTAAACGATAGAATAGATCTTTATTGCTATAATAATAGAGTTTATATTATCAAAGAATTAAATTATTCATAATATTCGCTGTGACAATAAGCGTTTCGTTTTCATACTGACGACTCTACGGTGCGTTTCGATACAGCATTAGTAATCACTTCTATAACAATGATTGTCTGCTACCTGTTTAATTAAACATTGAATATGTATTTCGTCGCTATAAATAAAGTAAGCACTATAAGGCTTGTGTTATGGATACTAGGGCAACGGATAAATATATATGTATACTAGCTAACCCGGCAAACGTTGTTTTGCCATGTATATTATTTCTAGGAAAAGTTTTTAATTAATTAATAAAAAATAGGGGTTGATGGTAGAGGGGTGAAAATTTAGGGTTGTATGTATTTTTGTATGTTGTATCATTAAAAAAATAGAAACTAAAAATTTAGTCTAAAAAAAAATAAAAAAATTAGGGGTGGACTACCCCTAACATTTAGGGGGATGAAAAATAGATGTTGGCCGATTCTCAGACCTACTCAATACGCTCACAAAATTTCATGAGAATCGGTCAAGCCGTTTCGGAGGAGTAAGGGAACATTGGGAACGAAAACTGTGACACGAGAATTTTATATATGCATAAGTGTTCAGGCTGAGATTTACAACCTCAGCCCGAACACTTACTTATATATCCCTAGTATCCATAACACAAGCCTTATAGTGCTTACTTTGGGCTAGGTGAATTGGTATGACTGTGAGAAATATTATTACTTACGAGTATATAATACTTATGTCGATATTTAGTGTTTTAAACTTCAGGTTAAAATAAAAGTTTTTTTGGATATGTGCATTATTTTTAGGAAGGTACTATAACATCGTGTAACTGAACTGCCTTTAGAGAAATTTAAAAAGTTTTTAACAAACCCTTAAAAGCAAAGGCTGTCACAGAATCGATGATTTAAAGGATAAAAATGCGAGAAGTTCATTACCTTAACTTTAATAACCACAACTGCTTATTATATTTAGTTAAAAGTTTCCTTAATGCAAAAAAATCAGTCACACTAAAAGGAGAGAAAAACAATTCTAGCCGAATTTCTTGTGGTTTCTTCCCGGTATATAATCTCCCGACGTAGCACTAACGAACCCATGGCATACTTGACAGGGCATTATTGACATGGCATTATTGACATGGCATTATTGACATGGCATTATTGACATGGCATTATTGACATGGCATTATTGACATGGCATTATTGACATGGCATTATTGACTTCCAATAAATTCATTTGAAAAGATCATATTGGAAAATCATTTTATCTTATCTATATCTTCAGTAGCAAAGACATCGTTGTTTTTATGACAATTTTACACAGTATAAGAGAATAATTACGGATTTCTGAAAAATCCAAAAGTCTTCTCTTTAAATGATTTACTGCACTTAACTGTTCTTTTTTTGATTTAGATTGATTTTCATTCTTGATCACAGTCAAGACCGGGGTCCAAGATAGGATCCACGATGGAACGAGCTAACCCAGAAGGTGCCTTTTCATCCTGGCTTTGAAAATGGACGGGTTATAAGTTCTCGGAAATACAGACGCAGAGAGTTCCACTCCTTTGCTGTGTGCTTATGAAGGATTATGTTTTGGACTCTTCGTTGTTTATCAGTTTTTTTCGTCACGTAATATGCAATAATATGCATTACACCATCTTTATATATATAATTCTTCTGTGAGTGTGTATGTCACTGAACTCCTCCTAAACGGCTGGACCGATTTGAATGAATTTTTTTGTGTGTGTTCAAAGGGATCTGAGAATGGTTTAGATTCACAAATCAGTCCGGCAGATGTCACTGCAGTCGGCACAGCAACGCGTGGCCGGGACAGCTAGTTTATGGATAATTGTTTAGCTTACCTTAATTCATGGGAATTCATTTGTGTACCGAGTCGATTTCTAGTATTAAAATAATTTATCTTATAAGATAGCATTTGAAAAAATGCAAAAAATATATTTAAGATAATAATTAAATGGCTGTTTCATCTTAATCGATTGTCCAAACATTTGTAAAAATGTTTCTTTCGAAACCGAGAGGATGTTCCTCTCATTGATGAGACAACGCTGGCCTACAGTGTAAAAGTGGAAAGGTACTAGACAATTCCGACGTTCACAAGGCTCGGTAGCTCAATTCGGAGAGCATTGGACCGGACTTCCAAAGTTTACGGTTACGATTCCCGCCTGAGAATTCACTTGTGAGCCGGGTCGATTTTTTCTAGTATTTTTCTATTAAAATAATTTATCTTATTAGATAGCATTGAAAAAATGCAAAAAATATATAAAAGTTAAAAATTAATTAATATAGATCTGTCAGTGTATCTAAAATTAAATAAATAAATCTTTAACAAACCCCAAGGGACCAAAATTTCACTTTGTATATATTGGATTACCGAATTGTGTTTAGCCCAATTCTCATGTGACACTTGGCATAATTGATATAGCTTGCTGGCTCTTAATGGATAAAAGAAATGTTAGCTAATCTAATCTGCTATGTATATCAAATTATGCGAAGTGATTAGAGTGCCAAATGAAATTAGGAGCTTATTTTAGGCGAATGGAAGGGCACTTGTTTTCTCTGTAGCTTGAAACATTTTTCTAACGCTTAAAGGAGTTTGAGATATAATTTTTTAGCCTATGAAGTCAATGACTTGAGTTAGTAGCTTAACATGGACAATTTTTAGGATAAAAGTCTTCACCACTGCACTACCGCAGAAAAAAAAGGAATATTTTATAAAACAATTTTTTTACGAATACTTTCAAATACATACTTTAAAATATAAAATAAATAATAAGATGTCAATAAAACTATTATGATTTTTATAAATTTCAACATTTAAGAATGTGCGCAATTAAAATATTGTGAAGGTAGTAAATGAATGACGGCCATTGCCTTAGTCATTCTGTTATCACGGCTCCTATAAAGGAGTCGAAACATCAGGATAAAGAGTAAATCAAAATATGAAATATGCACAAGTTTCCATTAAAAAGTTTATTTATTCAGATAGAATAATAAATTCATAAGATTTTAAATAACTTATTACAATTGTGCACAACATTGATTTATATTAGTTAATAAAACAGTCGAATAAAATTTAAAATAGGTATTTATATAATCAAAATCTATTTAAACGTGTAATGTGCGCCGAAGTTTAAGAAATAAATAATAGCATTTGAATATTTGTTTGCCAGAATTCGGTACACAACATAGATGGTGAAATAAATTGATAAGTACTAAACTTCTTTACCCAGCTGTGTAAGCAAACACAATGTTATTTTTATCATAATCATTACAAAATATTAAGTTAGTTTTCTTTCCTTTTTTGCAACATAATTTAAAATAGCGAATTATAAATTTAATTTTACAGTTACATTAAATGTTTATATGAACATATTTATAATGCGTTTTTTTGCGGTCGAACTGTTCATTTAAACTTTAATCATATTTTTGGAATCGCCACACCATTTGAGTTTCGATATTCGAGATAGTTAACTCATCAGAGTTTTGACTAAAATAATATTGCATACATTCCAAAATTTCCCGAGTTTGAAATGACTGCCGTATAATATCAAAGTATTGTCTGATCAGATTATCCACAGCCGATCACCAGAATACAATCAACTTTTAATTCATGGCCATAACAAGTTATAGAAAGGAATGCTAAGTGCGTCAAAGCGGAATTTGTGACATACCATGATCAAATTTAACTCAGTCCGCCGTATAGGTATTAAAAAGTGTTCTATTTTTTATACAATCATCTCTAACCACCGCTAAATTTTCCTTCAGTTTGATGTAATTCAGTGTAAATCCAATTATTGTTCATTTAACTTTATTTGATACAGTTATAGTAGAATATATACATAATTATAAGCTTAAGAGACTAAGGACCTTCAGTCAAACCGACAAGTCGGTTTTGTTGGACTAAATTGTATCCTTTGGTATTTTTTTGTTTATTGAAATAAAAAAATGCCGTCCACTGCTGGACAAAGGATTCCCCAAGGATCTTCACAATGACTGGTCCTGCGTTGCCCGCATCCAGGTTTTTTCCGCGACCTTGACCAGATCGTTGGTATACCGAGTGGGAGACCTGCCTTCACTACGTTTTCCGGTCCGTGGTCGCCACTCGGGAAATTTCCAGCCCCAACCATCATCATCATGGCCATCAGTTCAACGAGCTATGTGCTCAGCCAACAGTCCCTTAAGTTTGGCAATTCTGGCGGGCTATGTCGGTTACTTTGGTTTTCCTACGGATCTCCTCATTACTGATACTATCACGTAGGGAAACTCCGAGCATAGCACGCTCTTGGGTGTGGTCGCGCCTTTGGGTGACCTTGAGCCTTCTTATGAGGCCCATAGCAAGGGACCACGTTTCTGTTCCGTATGTCATATTTTTTTGCAAATCTATAATCTAAAATCACAGTGGTTTGTGTGTTTGTCTGTCCGCTCTTTTTCCCGCTCTTTTTTCATTGTATCACTAACGTTACCATAGCAACGCGTTAACCGCAAGTAGTTCGTCTACCAAACGCTAGATGGCGCTAACGGAAAAATATTTAATAATAGAAAAAAATTAAAGAATTTTGTCCACCCGTGCGAAGCCGGGCTGCTAGTTATATTATGAATATTGTATTGTATTGTTGTAATGACTATAAATGTATAACCATACTGTATTTGTTATGACATATTTGCATGCTATTGCAAATGACTGAATATACAATTAATGACTTGACCGTGAATAATAATTTTCCATCTTGTAATGTACCATATTTATATAGCAAATATTATTCTACTATATTCTAGAATAGGTATTATTCTATTATAGTCTGAAGTTGGTTAAAAGGCTAGATTTAAAACTGATTCTGTCTCAGTCTTCTTTTTGCAAACAAAAGAAAACAAACTTATAAAAGCAAATGTATTTGTCAGTCTGAAGTTGGCTAAATGGTTTGATTAAAACTGATCTTTTTGCAAATAGAAGAAAAGAAACTTTATTAAAATGCCCTTAAAATGAGTTTTCTACAAACATTTTCTACTTACTTACATATTCAGGATACTTTTAAAGTAACAAATGAACGCAAGAAACACTCCAGCTTCAACAGAAGTAACAACATTTACAATATTAGAATCTCCCTTTTAAATGGTGTCTTACTTAAGCTTACGATTTATTTCCATAAGATATAAAATACGCCTGTAGAAAACGCCGAGCTTTGAAGTTCGAACCCACGACCTTTCGTTATCCGGGCGAGTACTCTGACCGCTGGGCTACCAAGACACTGGCAGATGTGTCGAAATTTACAAACGTATTTCAACTTCTACTATGAGCTAGTAGGATCGGAGGCGTAGTTGTTTTCTACAGGAGTATTTTATATCTATACATATAAATTAAATTGGAGTGTCTGTTTGTAATATTGAAATTACCTTTTATTACTACATGCATATGAATATATATACGAATACACCAAAATATTTTTTTTTACAATTTTTGTCTGCCTGTCTGTCTGTTTGTTCCGGCTAATCTCTGAAATGGCTGGACCGATTTTGACGCGACTTCTATTGGCAGGTAGCTGATGTAATAAGGAGTAACTTAGGCTACTTTCATTTTAGAAAAATAAAATTACTGTGCCACAGCAACGCGTGGCTGGGTCAGCTAGTCTTAAATAAAAATAAAAATACATTCTAGGTTTAATTATTAAAAGAAGGCCATACTTATTTTTATTTATAATTTGAGCAAAAATATTTTAAAATACCTCGAAATGTTGATTTAGATCAACGCCTTGATCGATTTAACAAGGAACACAGCTGGTTATCTGTACGTTTCTTTCGACCTGATAACCCTGCCTGAACTCCGTACCAATGACGACATATCCCGCTAAATATAGAAACCATCTCGTCTTTATTACCAATCGTAATGCTTTGCCCATCTTGTTTACAAGAAAACACTACATCTATCAAAATACAACCGCCTTTTGTTGCCTTAAGATTTAAACATAACTATTGTTTACTTCAATCATATCAGACAGATGTCAATGATATTTATATGAGAAATTTAATAAAATTTCAATCTTTTTCAATGTGTTTCCTGAAAAATACAATTTAGGGGTCTTCAAGTCACGAGTGAATAGGTATCTTCTAGGCAAGCGCGTCACATCCTAGATCGCATCGACGCTTACCATCAGGCGAGATAGTGGTCAAGCGCATGCCTATTTACTATAAAAAAAAAAAAAATAGTGTACAGGCCGATTTTTATTTTGAATAGGTTCGCTCTTGATCCCAATCAAGCCCGGGGGCCAAGACGGGATCCACGATGGAATGAGCTAACCCAGAAGGTGCCTTTTCACCCTGGCTTTGAAAACGTACGAGTTATAGGTTACGCTTAATATAAATTTTATATTATCCTGACAATGTTTGTCACGTGTGGTCTGTGGACTTAGTAAGGCTGTTGTGATGATAAATGGCCTGAATTAATATTTGTCGTTGACTCTCTAATAATATTTATAAAAATTGTTGTTGAACTTTACAGAGTGTTTTTGGGTCAATATAGAGCAAATGAAAGTCGCCCAATATTTTTAATACTTTGTAATATAAATAAAATTATTTTAAAAATTGATCACTGTGTCAATTTAACCTCACTAATTACGTTTATTTATATAATGTTTTATTACTTTAATTCCTTAAAATAACATGGTGTGGTTAAGTTACAACTCTAACCAGTAAAAATACTGGTAAATATTGTTCAAATACAGAAACACAGCAACTATTGTGTAGACAGTGGCCACTAGTATCAAGACTGCCCTAAAAACAATCTACAGAAGCGGCAAAGTGCATTAACTACACACAACAAAAGATCAAAAACCCAAAAATAGGTCTCAACTGCAACTACTCCTCCACCTCCAATTTATGCCCCATCAGAAACAATTACCTTTTCAAATTGGAGAAAAGAATTGATTACGGCACTACTTAAACACCATAGCTGCCTAGTCACACATAAACAAAACATAATCAAAACAAACCTACAACCCATAAAAATCAAATAGAAATCCTTCCGTATGACTAAAAACATAGTAAAACATGTTTATTTAAATTCTAAAACTAATAAAAACAAATAACAAAACTACCTAAGTAAATTATTACGAAACGGTTCGCTGTAAACCCTTTTCCGGAAAAAAAAACCAGTAAACATATATCTAATGATCTATCGATAAGGAAAACAGCAAATGATTCACTATTTACAATTTTTTAATATCTTAAATTATTAAAACTTATTTATTTGCTAACAAATTGCGTTATAAGATAAATTATTATAATAGAAAAATACTAGAAAAAATCGACTCGGGTCACAAGTGAATCTCAGGCGGGAATCGAACCCGCAACCTTTGGAAATCCGGAAATCCGGAAATCCGGATTTCCAAAGGTTGCGGGTTCGATTCCCGCCTGAGATTCACTTGTGACCCGAGTCGATTTTTTCTAGTATTTTTCTATTATAATAATTTATCTTATAAGATCGCATTGAAAATGCATAAAATATATAAAAATTATAAATCTAACATGGCTGTTTCATCTTAATCGATTGACCAAACATTTGTAAAAATGTTTCTTTCGAATACGAGAGGATGTTCCTCTCATTGATGAAACAACGCTGGCCTACAGCGTAAAATCAGGAAGGTACTAGAAAATTTCGACGAGTGTTCGCAAGGCTCGGTAGCTCAATTGGGAGAGCATTGGACCGGATTTCCAAAGGTTGCGGGTTCGATTCCCGCCTGAGATTCACTTGTGACCCGAGTCGATTTTTTCTAGTATTTTTCTATTATAATAATTTATCTTATAAGATCGCATTGAAAATGCATAAAATATATAAAAATTATAAATCTAACATGGCTGTTTCATCTTAATCGATTGACCAAACATTTGTAAAAATGTTTCTTTCGAATACGAGAGGATGTTCCTCTCATTGATGAAACAACGCTGGCCTACAGCGTAAAATCAGGAAGGTACTAGAAAATTTCGACGAGTGTTCGCAAGGCTCGGTAGCTCAATTGGGAGAGCATTGGACCGGATTTCCAAAGGTTGCGGGTTCGATTCCCGCCTGAGATTCACTTGTGACCCGAGTCGATTTTTTCTAGTATTTTTCTATTATAATAATTTATCTTATAAGATCGCATTGAAAATGCATAAAATATATAAAAATTATAAATCTAACATGGCTGTTTCATCTTAATCGATTGACCAAACATTTGTAAAAATGTTTCTTTCGAATACGAGAGGATGTTCCTCTCATTGATGAAACAACGCTGGCCTACAGCGTAAAATCAGGAAGGTACTAGAAAATTTCGACGAGTGTTCGCAAGGCTCGGTAGCTCAATTGGGAGAGCATTGGACCGGATTTCCAAAGGTTGCGGGTTCGATTCCCGCCTGAGATTCACTTGTGACCCGAGTCGATTTTTTCTAGTATTTTTCTATTATAATAATTTATCTTATAAGATCGCATTGAAAATGCATAAAATATATAAAAATTATAAAAATTGCGTTATATGAATCTCAGTTGTTAAAAAGAACATGTAAGAACTAATTATCACATGCACTTAGAAGAGCGTAGCAATGAAGAGACAGGCGGAAATTCATATTTTTTCCCTCAAAATATTTATTTTTGTAAATAATAAAAGAGTCAAACTTTATAAATTTGACTTTTTGGCGGGAGCGGGAAGCGTCACTTTTATGGTTTTAGTTTTCTTGTTAAATTTCGTGTTGTGGTTGATATTAGTGTGTAATAATGGTGGGTTATTAACCACTGAGTGTTTCTGAATATGCATGAGTGTTGGCAAGTGAAACAAAACAGGTTGGAAGGTGTCTTTTCGTGCTCTCTCAAGAAAGCCACGAGGAGGTTCCAGTAAAACCCCACTTCTTTACTGAAACCTAGGAAATTACTCAAGAACTTAGAAGAAAGATTATACAAGTCGCTAGTGTCAAGTAATGACACTGGCTAAATGTACAAATTGTGCGAACCTTAAATAAAGAAATAATAATTAACTTTATGAGTATACTAGCGGCCCGTCCCGGCTTCGCACGGGTGGGCAAAATTCTTTAAATTTTTTCTAGCATTCAATATAGCCTATGACACTCAGCAATAATGTGCCTTTCTATTGGTGAAAGAATTTTTAAAATCGGTTCAGTAGATCCCGAGATTACCCCTTACAATTTAACAAGTATACAAACACACACACTTTACTTGTTTATAATATTAGTATAGATTAATATTTATTTCTTCTTTTAGAAAAAGCTTCGTTCTACAAGAAGTTACAATTTACCATTTATACGTTTATTAATATATTTAAAAGCACATTCAGTCAAATAGACAAAGCTCACCGCATCCTTTGATATATGCCATCCAAGTTGAGTCAATATCCGGGGGGAAATGTAAATAGATCCGCAGCGAGCGGTGCAGCGCTTTGCCCGGCGGTTATTACGCCATTTATGTAAACACTCTTAATATTCAACTATCAAAATGTACAAAAGATAGCAGAAACGAAAAAATAACATGTTTTAACAGGTTCCGATTAAATAAGAGATCTTGGTGTGTATGTTTATAAAAGTATTTTTTTATATAGAAACTGACCAGCGAATTCTAATTAAGATCAAGTACTTTAAAATGTGCCTAAAATCAGGTTTTTTGAATCGTCCAACGATTTTACCTACCACCCATTCAGGACGTCTTTTAACTGGCAAGAAGAATGGCGCCCATTCTTCTTGCCAGTTAAAAGACGAAAAAGAAACTCGTCAGATTTAACAGAGGTACCGACATTTACAATATTATAAGTCGTCACAAAAAATAATTTGTTATCACAATAATAGTAGTTTTATGATTTCATTACATCGTCGATTATAACAAAGTCAATAATTAATGAATCGGCTCTGATTATCATCACCACCTAATTAAGAGAATATATTACTGAATATGAAGATATTGATGATTACATATATATGTATGTCTATCCGTCACCTTAGTATGCATAACACAAGCCTTACAGTGCTTACTTTAGGCTATGCTATTGCTAGCTATATTGGTGTTAGAAATACTATTGAGCGATGCTCTCTTTTAGGCAACTCACAAATTTCGCTTGTCTCCCTCCTGCTACTTAACGGTTCAACCGATTCGAACGAATTTTGGCATGAACATATATGATTATAACCTGACGGACATAGGCTATGTAAAAAAAATAGACTTTACCATGGAGGAATAATCACCGAAAGAAAAATTCAAAAGCTGATCACAGCCAAACCGCTGAGACTACATTGATGAAATTTGGCACCAAATTTTATCAATTTCAAAGTATCAGGTTAGGTAAGGTAGTGCTTCGCTCAGTATTTGCAAACAGTAACATGCATTTCAAACCTAGTTATATAGGCATGGTATAAAGGCACGCATCCAGGTCATAAAATCTTATAAAAAACGGCAAATAATATTACTTTGAATTTCGAAATAAGAATTTTCTTTGATTTGGGTATTTCAATTTCCTTTTTATTATGTTCAATATAATAATAGCAGGCGTTTGTCATTACTTGGCGAAAGTAATTTTCTTCTGTGACTGATTTTTGGTGCAAAATATTTGTACCAATGTTAATTAAGTCGACTTCCTGTTATGGTTAATCAAAATATGTTTTATTTGTTAATATTTATTTAATTTGGATAATAATTATGACTTTATCAGAAATCAGAAATAATACTAGATTTAAAAATCTAAAAAATCCCACGTTTTTCAGTGACCAAGAAAGAGTAAAATAACCCGTCGGGGCCAATCGAGGGGCCACTCAAAACGTGGGGGCGCATCTTTACAAATACTTTCAACATCTATGCATATCATACATCTCATTACATCTCCATAAGTATCATGTGCCGTGGGATTTTTAGATTTTTAAATCTAGTATTATTATTTTATTCTTTTTAATTATTAACTCAACGAAGTAACCATGTGTTACGCAACAATCGGATAAGCCCCATACAAAAGTGAAAGTTGCCGAAAGTTGACCTAAAAGTGCACCTAGAAAGTTGAAAGTTGTTTAAGCGTGCATTGTCATCGGGTTCTGAGCTACCCTGAAAGTTTCAACTCGCTAGGTGGTCGGGAAGTGCCTCAAAATTGAGATACAAGATTCCAACCGGACAGACAAAACGACAGCCAAGCAAACAGACAAGAAAGCAACCTAAGAAAAACGTGGGAAAATGTACCTGGCACAATATTGTGATTTTAAGTTAAATTTTTTGGAAGGTTCGCTCTTAATCCCAGTCAAGTCCGGGAGCCAAGACAGGATCCACGATGGAACGAGTTAACCCAAAAGGTGCCTATTCACCCTTGCTTTGAAAACGGACGGGTTATAAGTACTCGGAAATACGGACGCAGGTAGGGAGTTCCACTCAATTGCTGTGCACATTATGAAAGATGTTGAGTACTGCTCTAAAGCTAGTTTCAACAATATTCTGCCGTATATTTGTAGGCAAACAAAATGTCAACGCTTTTTGTTAAAGCTTTAAGAATACGTACTTGACATTTGAATATAAATTGTGTTTGAATAATTAAATTACTTACGTATTCTGAATTGATGTTTTCACTAATCCTTGTTAAATTATTCGATTCCAATTTGCACGTTATTGGCATAAGCTGAGTGGGATGGACTTTTTTATTATTTATTAGTTTCAGTTTATAATTATTTTATATTATTTAAGCAATAACTGTTAAAATTTATTTATCTATAGAATTGGGACATAAAATAAAATATATATGTCCTCAGATGGGCTGAAGCTAGTCTAGTCTTATAGGAATAAAATACGCATGAAAAAAGTAGATTTTTTAAGTGAAAACTTCTTTAGCATCGTTGTAATTTGAAAGTCGATGAAACGAAAAAGCGACAGTATAAAGAGACAAACATATAAATTCATACGTTTTGCTGTAGGAGAAAATGAGATAGGAAGCATTATGTACGTGTTTCTGTGCGCATGCGTAGTACAAAGCTTGCGGGAAGGCATCAGAACAACCGTGGTATTTTGTAAACGTGTACGTATTATTTTTGAAAGTTTCACTTCTACCACGTGTGAATTGTACACATTTTTTTAAAGAAAATATTATACTAATAAATGAATTTACTTTGAAAATTCCCAAACCTATGGTTTTGCAAAATCGAGTTTTTTCAAATAACAATTTGTTTAGATCTAAAACTCTTGCAATTAAATGTTAAAAACATAGTGCTAATAAAACGTTATGCGCAATGATATTATGTTAAGTATAAACTTAATAAAAATAAGTCTATTAATGACTACCACCGTAATCGAGTGGCTCGCATACCGATTCGATTTCTGGCCGGGTCAATGTACACACACACACACACCCCCACCCTCCCCGCACATATACACACACATACACACACACACTCATCTGAATTCCATAACACAAGTGCTTTGGCTACTTAACTTGGGTGCAGAACAATTTATGTTACACACACACACACACACACGCACGAACACACACACGCACACAAATACAGAGTTTAGCGGCGATGTGTAGAACATTTTTATGAAATATGAAACAGGAATCTATAATGAGACTCCTTATTTTTACAACGTAATGCACGTCTAATTAATTTCTTAGTTTTAGGCAGTCGGGTAAGCAAAATTAATAAGCAAAATATGAGGGTCTATTGGAAAACGAAAATTCCGTGAATAAATTACGTAAAAACTTTATGGATTGATAGGGAAATTAAAATAAAATAAATAAAAATAAAAATCATTGAATTCAGGTGATTAAACCCATACACAAGCAAATTACTCAAGATCATAATTAATAATGACAATATTAAAATTATATTAAATCAAATCAAATTAGAACATAAATTTAAACAAATGAAAACAAATAAAATCCAAATTAGCAAATAAAATTTACAAAATAATTAAAATTTAAATCATGTCACAAGTTAGATGTCACAATTAATATTATAAAATTAAAAATTAAAAGAAGTGATAAAATGTAATAATAAATAATGAAATAATAAGTAAACAATAAATAAGTCATTCTTTCCTGGTATTACCATAACACCCCGCACCATATGTAACATGTTTATTACAACAGTGCCGGGTGTAAGGGCAATCCAGCCTGTCAGCAATCATCGCAAGAACAATGTTGGGGCTGGTCCACACTCTGTGTACCATAGACGTGCATCTCTTGCGTATAGTCGCGTAGAAGCAATCTGTGCTAGCCGTTGCAAACATGCCCGAAGCGCTACAGAACTTGGGCAGCCCCAACAAAGCTCTGAACGCATTATTGAACTGCACGCGGAGAGCTCCTGTACGATTTCCGCGAGTAGTTGGCCCACAGGGCGCTAGTATAAAGCGAGGTGCAATTTAGTAGCTCAGTTTAAGTTTACGAAAGAAACTTTAAGTATGGATAGAAAAAAAAAAATCAGCAAAAAAAAAGATATGGTGGGAGCGAAAAGCGTCTTTTTGGTGGTTTTTTATTTATTTGTGTTGTGGTAGATATTAGTGCGTAATAATGGCGGCTTATTAAACACTTAGTTGTTTTGAATATGTAAAAGTATTGTGTGAAACAAAGCAGTGGAAGTTGTTTTTTCCAGCTCTCTCAGACGTCCACGGGGTGGTTTCAGTAAAATCCCACGCCCTTATTGAAACCTAGGAAAAGGAATATTTCACTGTTCATTAATCATTATTGATTATCTCTCATTTAATGAAGAAAAGAAATAATTAAAGACTAAGCTTTATGGGCTTTGTACCCTTCGCCTTCCTTTATCGGAAAATTTAACAAAAAACAACATCATTATGCTCTATGGAATCTCTTGTATAAAACTACATCGTGTTAAACTTACTTTTACCGGTTTTAATTAATCTCTAAGATATAAAATATGCTTTTAAAAAACCACTACGCCTCCGAGCACTCAAGCGTATTTCATATCTTATAGAAATACAGCATTGTAAAAAAATAAAAATAAAAATATTTTAATTAATCTCATCAAGGACGTCGAAAAGCTTGCCAGACACGGTATAAAAGTGTTTAAATATAATTAATGTTTATCTTTTAAAAGTCTAGCATAACAGCCGTGCTAAAACGTATTCGGTGCAATGCCCTTGCATTCTGATTTAATCCAGAGACAATGAAGTTTAATATAGAAACTTCTCTGTGGTCGATCGTCACGATTCTCGTTAGCGTTGCGATCGGAGAGATTGTAAAACATTAAATTTTTATTATGGTAAACAAGTGATTGAACTCTATTACTTTAATTTTAAAGCATATTTTGTTTATTCTCATAGATTACACCAAATTTGAACTAAAAAGACATAACGTTTAGTGATGAAAAAAAATGTGTGAAATTCTACAGCTAAATGTGAATAGTGATAGTCAAATAATATGATTAATGTAATAATATTATATATATATATATATATATATATTATTTTATTCTTTTTAATTATTAACTCAACGAAGTAACCATGTGTTACGCAACAATCGGATAAGCCCCATACAAAAGTAAAAGTTGCCAAAAGTTGACCTGAAAGTGCACCTAGAAAGTTGAAAGTTGTTTAAGCGTGCATTGTCATCGGGTTCTGAGCTACCCTGAAAGTTTCAAGTCGCTAGGTGGTCGGGAAGTGCCTCAAAATTGAGATACAAGATTCTAACCGGACAGACAAGACGACAGACAAGCAAACAGACAAGAAAGCGACCTAAGAAAAACGTGGGAAAAAAAAAATACATTGATAAAAAGATTAGCCTAGCTATTCAAAGGGGGGACGCTGCCAGTATCTTCGGAACCTTGCCTAAAGGGACTCCTTTTTATAATATATTTTAGTTATATGATATAAATATATATATATATATATATATATATATATATATAGTTTTAGGTTAATTTAAGATAAATTATGTTTTAGTTTAGTTTCATAGTTGTGTCTTTCTATCAATGAAGCATATTTTTTAAATCGATTGTGAAATGATGTTAATATAAAGATTATGTATTTTTGAGGCTAACAATCGAATGCAAATATATTATTAGAATAATAGTAATATTTCTTGCTTCCACACCAATTAACCTATTTCGAAGTAAGCACTGTAAGGCTTGCGTTATGGGTACTAGGGTAACGGATAGATGTACATATATGATACTTGGCTATGGCTCTAACATTAAAATAAATATGCTTGTATTCATCACATAAATATTACCTTCCGGGAATCAAACCCAGGACCGTGCAAATGGCAAGATCGCTACCGTTGCACCAAACGGTTGTCTTATCTTCCTTACATTGAATATTATCACATTGATAAAGTTTTGCAGTGTACGAATTATGTAGAAAACCTATTTTTGTAAGTAATCGTTGTTTATGGTTACGACATTAATAACGTGATCACTCCAAAATACGTTTTTTTTTCTTTATCTTTTGACAGAAGAAAGTGAGAAGCTTTATTGTTTTCGTTGATATTTTGCATAGCTCGTTTGTATGGAAAAATAATAGTATTTTTTTATTTTCTCCGTAACTTTTTTTTCGGTTGCCTCAAGGAACATATGAAAAAGTAATTAGCCTAATTGCTCCAGCCGTTCTCGAGTATATCGTTAATAAATAAATTTAATTACACACGAGTTTTGTCAGAAAACTTAAAAATACAACTAGTGATGTTCAACCAAGCCTTGGTTGCCTTTTCTTTGGATCGAAAGCGAAATACAAAACCAAAATATGGTGGTTTGAAAAGCACAATAACTTTATATTTAATTTTATTTAAGTATACTTTTAAATTTAAAAAGTTGTCGCTTTGATATAGGGTAAAGGCACCAGTGGTCAGCCTCATAACGACTTTTTAAAGTTTGAAAAGTTGCCATTTCTACAGCATATGTCGGATAATGAAATCTACAACATGATTGGATTTATTGTTTATTATAGTTTTAAACAAAATATATGTCAGGAACAATAATTTTCCTTATAAAATATATAATTACGTTTAAACAAAAAATGGCACTTTGTCCCAGTGGACAGCCTCTAAAAACCAGTAAACAGCCTCGATGAACCCAGTGCTCAGCCCTTGTAAGTATGAAATAGTTGTAAAATGTATATTTATAATCATTGATTATAAATATACATTTCATAACTATTTCAGGTAAAACTTATCTATTGCTTATAGATTCTCATACAAATAACCACATTCGTCCCTAAAAATACTATTTAAATAAGAACGTGGCTGAGTACTGGATCTTCAACACCCAGTGATCAGCCGCATGAAAAAAAAATTTAAAATGTGGCTGATCACTGGGTTTTTCAACCATTAGGAAATGTTTGTCGTACTAAATTTGGAAATTTATATTTATCGGTTCTAATGGTCGTCTTGTAATTTCAAAAATAATCGAAAAACTCAGTTATCAGCCCCGGGGCTGTCCATTGGATCTTTTGTAAAAAAGTGGTATCCAATGGTCAGCCCTCTCAATTTATACGTTAAAAAGCGATATTTTTATTAAAATTTAATATAATTTAATACAAGAACTAATTTATAAAGCTACCATGTAGAAAACACAATCACATTTCATAATAAAATAGGTTCTTTCTTACCTGTTAGGAGAACACTAGGTGTAATAAAAAATATGGCGGACTTGACACTATTGCTCTTGTCGTTGGACAGCACCAATATGAACGAGTTTGTTTCTACCCCCTGATCCCCTGCTGCTCCTGTCGCGTGACACATTAACCAATGAGGAATCAGAGCGTCTATTTAAGTGCAAGTGATTTGTTTATTTTGATTATAATGATATTTATGGCCAATAAACGATGTAAAAGGCTGAGCACTGGTGCCTGGCTGGCCACTGGTGCCGTTACCCTACTAAATACAAAAATATTGAGGTAATTTTTCAAGTAAGTTACTTAAATTACCAGTAAATATTATTTTAACTGTGTATAATATTACAGATCTTTATATTTTAACCCACGATGCCTTTTCTCCTTTGTTATATAACTAGTTAGTTCAATAGCTTTTAACAATGAAAGCAAAGTCAAGGTTTCCCATACAAACTTATTAAAATGTATATTAATTACATCTTTAATTTTTTTGCATACAAACAGTACAGATGGTAAAAGATAAAGATAAATATGAAAGAAAAAAAACAACTGGTTCCACTCCGGGAGTGCCAGTTAAAGACAGTAGAAAACATGAACATTAACGTTATGCATTTTTGATATTTTGAAATGGTTAGGGAATAATTTCGCACGAATTGCTTTAATCATCAGTATAAAAGTAGGGTAGACTGGGTACGGTTGTGCCAGGGGGCGGTTGTGACAGTCGTAATATTAGCGAAACTATAAGGAATACCGTGGCAAGTGCAAGGGCACAGAGGAGGGGCAGCCTGTCTGAACTTGTTTCACAGTATTGCGTCAGCCGTCGCGCTACGTTAACGCTTGCAGAGGAGTACATTGTTTTTTAACTGTCAAAAGTAAGTATTTTTGGTTGATTTCTTTAAGTAATTGTTCTTTTGTGTGTACGGATATATTAATGACTCTTTTCCCTCGTTATTAGTTAGATATTAGTAGTTAAATAGCAGTGATTACTTTGAACGTAGACTATTGAGTATTCTCATGGCGATTGTTTTTTTGCGAATGAATGTGTTGGGGACGGTTGTGACATATTTCGTGGGTACGGTTGTGACACAAGTAAAATTAGTTTTTTTTGTTTTTAGGTGCCTAGAAATCGCTTGAGGAAGACCGAAAGACGTCTTTACGGCTTTAGAGCTGCCGTAATGCACGAAGTTAATCGCATGTCATTGCTGGCGAGGACCACAATGAAGACAGCATGAGGATGGGATGTGTTGCTCATAATAAAGTATTCTCTGAAGAACAAGAACAGCAGTTGTCAAAATATATAATACGTTGCGCGGACATATGTTTTGGCCTTTCTCCGAGAGATAAGGAGATTAAAAGATAAGGAAATTAGCTTTTGCCCTTACTACCAAATACAATATGACGCGAACTGCTACTTGGCTTGAGAATGAGATGGCTGGTGAGAAACGGTTTCGGTCATTCATGAATAGAATCCTTGAAATGTCTGTTTGTGTAGCTCAAGCTACTAGCCTCTCAAGAGCGATTAAATTGTAATATAGAGCTGTTATAATTATAGATGTTCCAGTACCTTATTAGTTATAAGCGATTAAACTTCCATATTTTATTTCATTTGTAACGTAATTGTTATTTGTCTTTCATAAGAAGATGATATTACATTAAGTATGTTACATATTACTTGCAATTAAAGTGATTTAAGAACATTTTGGTGTATTTTTTACCCTGTCACTACCGACCCCAAGCACTGTCACAACCGCCCCTGGGATGTGGTCGGTTGTGACATTATTTCTTTTTTTTTTAATTTGCTCTTATAATTTAGCCATAGTACTTGAGAACAAAATAGTAATAATTATACGTAGACGAATGTACATTTTACTTTAAAAAATATATTTCTTCGAGTTAACTGGTTTAATATCAGAATTATGGACGATCAAAGGAAAATTGTCACAACCGTACCCAGTCTACCCTACTATAATTTATGTGGTAAAATAAAATATTCATGTATTTACATGCGCTATCATACACAAACATGACAACAAACATACACGCTTACTCGCGCAAACGCCCAGCGCCGCTTAAACGAAACAGCAGGAGCAGGCATACATTTTCGCCGCGCGGTAGATAGAGAGGCGGATGTAACTTCCTCTCGCCGCGCCGGCGGTCTACTCTCTCTCCGTCTTACGAATTTTCGATCAGGTCACGTGTCCTGACGCAAGTTTAACATTTTTTACCTATCCCAAAAAGTGCACAATGCCGCTAAAGAAGTTTTCACTTCAAATACACTCGAGAGCAATGAATCCGGGTCACTTAAAGAATCCTAAAAATCTCGGAAACTAAAAATGCTAGGTTAATGCAATAAATTGTATTTAATAGACAATGTAATACTCCTTAAATGAAGGTATTAAAACTTCTTAGTTATTGTAAAGTTATATCATAAAAAAATCAAATTTGAAAAAGGGCCACTTTCGAAGATGGAACTACGAAATTACAACATTTGGTTTTGCTTTTGTTTGTAATCTGTGATTTATGTGTGTGTGTACATAAACCATGTTGAAAGTGCTCTTTATTCATTATTCAAGCTGAAATTATGTCGCTTACGCCTGAAGAATGCACCAGAATACTTACAATGCTGGAAACCGGCCGGAGTCAGCGCGATACAGCCAGGACTGTCGGTGTGTCGCTGTCAACAGTACAAAGAGTTCTCCGACGTTACGAAGAAACTGGTTCTAACCTACGCAGACCAGGAACGGGCAGAACCAGGTGTACCACAGCACGAGAAGACCGATACTTGGTGAACACCATGCTTCGAAATCGCTTTCTCACAGGAACTGAACTCACCAATCAGTTTCGACGCCTCGGAGGAAGTAACCCAAGTGCATGGACAGTAAGACGTCGGCTTGCTGAATCTAACTTAAAACCCCTTAGACCTGCAAACGGCCCTAAACTGGAGCGTGGGCATCGTATTTCAAGACTAAGATATGCCCAGAGCCACGTAAATTGGAGTATTGAAGATTGGTCAAAAGTTATGTTCTCCGACGAATCAAAATTTATGCTCTACAAGCACGATGGAAGACACAGAGTGTATCGAAGACCAGGGGAAAGATTCAAGCCAGCATGCATCGAAGAAAAAGTAGCCTACGGTGGTGGGTCTGTACTAGTGTGGGCCGGAATTTCTTCTGAAAGTCGCACAGAGCTGGTGATCATAGAAAACGGCTCTTTAACTAGCGTAAGATATGTGGAAGAAATCCTCAATGATCACGTTGGTCCATTTATGGTCAATTTAGGTGAGGATGCTATATTTATGCATGACAATGCCCGACCTCATACAGGTAGGATTGTGAATGACTACCTTCAAGAGATGAACATTACTCGTATGGAGTGGCCAGCGCGCAGCCCGGATATCAACCCGATCGAGCATGCTTGGGACGAGCTAGGCAGATGCGTAAAACAACGAAACCCTCCCCCAATCACGCTTCGTGAGCTCAAAATTGCTCTCACAGAGGAATGGGAGAATATTACCCAAAATCGTATAAGGAACTTGGTGTACAGCATGCCAAACCGCGTAAACGCAGTAATGGAAGCACGAGGAGGCAATACGAAGTATTAAAATTCAAGAAAATCGTAATAAAGTTCAAACATTTCATGTTTCCTATTTTTGTTTTAAGAAGAGATCAGCAGTTTTTTTCTTTATGTAATTTTGTGTTAATAAAATGTATGGTGACTCATATTTTTTTTACTTTCATTTAAGGAGTATTACATTGTCTATTAAATAAAATTTATTGCATTAACCTATCATTTTTAGTTTCCGAGATTTTTAACATTCTTTAAGTGACCCGGATTCATTGCTCTTGAGTGTATATTTTTTATATAATATGATCTTCTAGTTTCTTCTGGCTTTGTAAGTCAAACTTTCGGAGGCCTTGTACCGAGAAGAAGCCGCAAGAAACTCAGCAAGGGCTGTTTTCTTTTTTCTTAACTTTTCTTGTACTACCAAGCCGTATTAGAAAAAAAATACTAAACTCGGCGTCAAAAAAATCGCACCTTATAAAAATCTTATTCAAAAATTCCTAAACCTTATATAGAGGATAGTGTTAGGTATCATTAGAAAGGTAACAAAAAGGAGCATCAAACAACAATTAAGTGCAATCTTTTTTTTAATTAAAATTATACAAAAAGCAAAAAAATTTGAAAAATAATAAAAAATCTTAATTAAGTCCTAATTAATAATCGATAATTTACAAAAAAAATGTACAAAAAGTGTCTTAAAATTAACTCAAAATCTAGTGTTACCCCCCCTTGCCCTGATGACGGCTTCCATACGGTCCCTCATAGACCTCACCAACTTCAGGAGCTCTTCTTGAGGGATAAGACCCCATTCTTCAATCACCGCGGTTTGGAGTTCCTCTAGAGTCGAAGGAGCCGGATCCCGAGATCGAACCTTACGTTTAAGATGGTCCCAGAGGTGCTCTATCGGATTCAGATCAGGACTTCTCGCTGGCCACTGCATCACAGGAATTTGGGACCTCCGCAGGAAGTCGTTCACGATGGCTGCAGTGTGTGCGCGAGCGTTGTCGTGCATTAATGTGAACCCCTCGCCAAAAGATTCGGCAAAAGGGACCACATGCACATCCAGGATCTCTGTGATATAGCGGCGCGCAGTCAGCGACCCTTGTCCGCGAGCACCTCCGGTCCGGGAGACGCAGACCAGGTCGGTTTTGCCGGCAGCCGACATACCGCCCCAGAACATGCAGGATCCGCCTCCATATTCCACCGTCTCCTGGATGCAGGCTTGAGCGAAACGTTCACCCTGCCTCCGGTATACTCTTCTTCGTCGGTCGTTGCAGAAAAGACACACTCGTGTCTCGTCTGAGAAGAGAACAGCTCCCCACTGCTCAATGGTCCAATCGACGTGGTCGCGAGCAAACTGCAAGCGGGCTCGTCGGTGCGCTGCAGTCAATTTTGGACCTGTAGCAGCTCTGCGGGCTGCTATGTTCTTCTCCTTCAGTCTTCTTCTAACCGTGGATACACTCACGGTGCGTCTGCGAACTGCCTGGAGCTCCTGTTGCAGCTGAACAGCGTTTGAGAAGCGATTTCTCAAAGAGTACGACACAACGAACCGGTCGTCTCTTTCCGAAGTGCAGCGACGTCTACCGGACCCATGTCGCCGGATATAGCCACCGGTCTCTAAAAAGCGCTGGTAGACTCTACGAACCGAAAAACGGCTCAGATTCAGTTGCCGGGCGACATCACACTGCCGCACCCCTGCTTGCAGTAGTGCAACCACTTGAGCGGCCTCATCAGCTGTAGTGTCCATTTTCCAGATGTTCTTTCTTCAGTAAAATCAGTGCGTGTGTCCCCTTCAACGGTTTAATAGCGAATGACCCACATTGAACCCGTGTTGACCTCTTTATACCCACAAAGTTAGCGCAACTCGCGACTCTCCCGAGCAGCAAAATTTCCTTAGAATTTTTGTGACCCTTTATTTGTTGCTTTAGGTTTTATTTGATAATGAAAAATAATGTTTTTTTATTAAGTTAATTAAGTAACCTTTTAAATAAAATTATAATTAATACGACTGCATGTGCATATCCAGAGTTAATGCCATTTGAACGTGATTTTCTTAGAGGTGCGATTTTTTTGACGCCGAGTGTATTAAACAGAACGGATTTTATACGGTAGTATTTTGGTATGATGGTAATTTTCTAGCACCTTTCTACTTTTTATGCTGCAGGCCCGTGTTGTGTCATCAATAAGAACATCCTCTCGTATTCGAAAGAAACATTTTTACAAATGTTTGGACTATCGACTAAGATGAAACAGCCATTTAGTTTAATGGTTTTTATTTATTTTTGCATTTTTCAATTTTATCAAATATAATAAATTATTTCAATAGGAAAATACTAGAAAAAATCGACTGCGCTCACAAGTTATTCTCAGGCGGGAATCGAATGGAGGGAGCACTGGACCGGACATCCAAAGGTTGCGGGTTTGATTCCTGCTTGTCATATAAGATGGCATAGAAAAATGCCAAAAATATATAAAAATCATAGAATTAATGGCTGTGTAATAAAAAATTGTTTTTTTTTTTTTTTTTTTTTTTTTTTTTTTTTTTTTTTTTTGCCTGTAAAGTCGGTTTTACGGGCGAAGATTTTACGTGACAACGTCTTTTTCTCGGTAGAATATTTATTGATATGAATATAATTAAATTGCACAATGCGCGCGGCAGACCGATCATAGTTGAGTGGGAGAGAGACGCAAGGCATTCGGCGGGCCTCTCTCTCGTTCGGTGACTCATCGTAACGTTACCGAGCGTTACACTTTTTCATAAGTGACTCCCAGCCGCAACCTAATTTAAGACGTTGTCACGTCAAAAAATCATAATATCCGACACATCAAGGGATGTTATAAATACACATTGTAAACATAGGCGAAGTCAAGAATAAGAGTATTTATTTGCTAATATCGGGTGACGGGGTGTTACATCGATTTTTTACAACAGTATTCGCCTTGTTGTTGTAGACATGAAAATACGATACATAAACTTAAGACTTAAATACAATTATTTTTTAGTTACAATGGTACGAGATTAAAGAGAAAAGCTAGTCAATAAATTAATCACATGAACACAAATAAATCAATAACAGGTTTCAAAATTAAATATAATTCAATGTGAATAAAAAGTCAAATAAAAGAATCAAATACTTAGACACCATAGTATAAAGAATTCACTATGTTACAAAATTATATTATAATAACAACCAGCATTGTCAACAAAAATGGATACAATTTTTTAAAACCTATCAAAACTTATAAATATATAAACTATTAACGTCACATGGCATTTTAATTAGGTATTTAAGATATAAAAACAAAATGTGTTGTTTAATCCAAATAACACTAAAAGGGGGCGCCGCAATCACATTGAAACTCACACTTTAAATAAAGAACATGTAACAAGCGAACAAATTTTTTTTTTTTAATTGATGTTGGTCGCAGATGACCTTAACAACGATACCGGGTTTTGGGACGGCAAAATTCTTAAATGGACCTCAAGCCGAGAGTAGCGAGCCACCGTAGTGGTTTTCTAGCTAGATGGTGTGAGGGAGTCTCCAAACCAGCATAGAGTCACTAGGGTGCTCTAGCCGGATAGGGAGCACAGGGTGCCATAGGGCGCCTCTAAAGGCTCGGACCTCGGCTATGGTACGCCATGTCGTGGGGGAGAGAAGCGCCAAAAAGGACGTGCATGTACCTGGCAAAGCACACATTGAATAGACCGGGTCTTCGCACTCTAAACGTACGGGTGCGGTGTACAGACGCTACATGAGTGTGTGTGTGGTGAACAATTGGACTGTGTCTGTTCTGTGTGAGAGGAATTGGAGAGGCATTTGCCCGAGTGATCGGTTCATCGGGGGCGTCTAGGATATGCCGTGGGTGTCGAAAACGGAGTTGTCGGGGGTTTTTTTTCCTCTTCGGACTCGGGGGAGGGAGGTGGTGAATCCTACATGGATACATCGGGCGGCCGAGAGGTTATGTCAGACTCGTACTGACTAAACACCGCTTGAAGTAGGTGCCAGCCGGGAAAGCTAGGCTAAAAAAAATTTCATATTAGCCAATCACTTATATAGTTCATGACAACTTGGCCACACCGCGGTCTAGAAATTAACAGCGTCATCTGTTATCAGCTAGAAGCTACATACAATACTGAACAATAATATTAATTTCAACAATGTAAAATATATATAAAATTGATTATTTGATTACTTTTATCGACTTTTATCTAAGACGAAAGCATGTTTTGACATGAAGATACTGTTTTATAGAGTAACCAGGGGTGTTCTATTAATCTTAAAGTCATCGTTAAGACGCAATATATAAGTTAAAGTGCTTGTTGGTTTCTGAATCTGTAGACGCAGAAAAGCCAAATTTTCCCTTCTAGCAACACTTAAAAAGTTCCCAACTTTAAGTAGAAAGTGAGGCTCCACATGAAAGAGGCTTGTTCCCTGCTTAATTATCCTTCCGCTCGTCGTTTTTGAGTGCGTGAATTAAATACTTTCTTGTTTTAATTGGTACGTTACCACGCGAACAATTAACGCAAAGGGCGGTGGTACAAAGATGAAAAGAAAGTAATTCTTGAAACGGTTTTCAGCTTAAAATCTTACATATAGAGTACAATATCAAATAAAATGTATGACAGTTTGTGCTGCTGGCCGTAAGTGGCTTTCATGGTAAGGTTTGCGTAGATGAGTTAAGTTAGTATATTCAGAATCAAAGGTATAAATCATAAAGTATTTTAAATTTTTATTTAATTTAATTTGGTGCAACGTTAGCAGTCCTGCCTTTCGCAGAGATAGTTCTTAGTTCGAGTCCCGGAAAAATATTTGTGTGATGAATACGAGCATTTGTACATAAGTCATGGGTATTATAAATATGTATCATATACGTATGTCTATCAGTTACTCTTGTATCCATAAAACAAGCCTTACAGTGCTTACTTTGGGCTAATTGGTGTGAATGTAAGAAATAAAAAATATACATTTCAAAACACACCATTACTGTACATACATTATACCATACACACGTGCACACACTGGCAAGACACAGTCCACTCGCTTATAGTTTTTTTTTATGTATACATATAAATAAAATTGAAGTGTCTGTTTGTAATATTGAAATAACCGTTTTTTACTATATGCATATGAATATATATACGGTACATACCTACACCAAAATAACATTTTTAAATTTTTTTTCTGTCTGTCTGTTTGTTCTGGCTAATCTCTGAAATGGCTGGACCGATTTTGACGGGACTTTTATTGGCAGGTAGCTGATGTAATAAGGAGTAACTTAGGCTACTTTTATTTTATCTTTACATCTATACATATAAATAAAATTGGAGTGTCTCTTTGGAATATAGAAATAACCGTTTTTTACTACATGCATATGAATATATATACGGTGCATATACCAAAATAACAATTTTTGTCTGTCTGTTTGTTCCGGCTAATCTCTGAAATGGCTGGGCAGATTTTGACGGAACTTTTATTGGCAGGTAGCTAATGTAATAAGAAGTAACTTAGGCTACTTTTATTTTAGAAAAAATATTTTATTTTAGAAAAATATGGTAATGTTGCAATGTCCAAGTGATGTCCAGTACCGCGCGCAGCTCACGCGCATGCCATCACTGTGCCGTCACGTCGGGCGCCTCCCACCATCATCGCGCGGGCACAGAACACGCGAGCGGGCTATCGCTTATTTTTAATAACAAATATATTGCAAATTATAATAACTGAGCCACGGCAACGTGTGGCCGAGTCAGCTAGTATAAAATAAGACCTTAATCGGCTCTATACTCTATGTAGTTGAACATTATTTGACGACCGCCGTGGTCTTACGGCTCGCATCACGGTATTCATGATAATGAAATTCCGGGTTTGATCTCCGGCCGGTCAATGTAAAAAAAACGAACTTTTCTATATAAGCTCTTTAAGCGATATTTCTGAATTCAATGACATAAATGCTTAATCTACGTAATTTGGCTTCAGACCAAATTATATGATGATAAATATAAGACATATTTATTGTTTTTATAATACATATTCTTTTAGTTTTCAAAGTTGTATTTCTTGGTAAACTTATTAAAAAAATAAAACTGTCAAAAAAACGAATCGTTGAAAATCATTTTATAACGGGAGTAAACTATTTTAATATTTAGTTCTTACACTAACACATTTGAATAAAAACACTTTTTTACGAATTCATTGAACGATCACAGTCATCCTATGATCATGGCTCCTGTAAAGGAGTCGAAATGTCAGGATTAAATATAAAATAAATTATGCGCAAAATCCGTTAAAAAGTGTTTCATTCAAACTATTTCTAATATTTTGATAAATAATTTGAATTTACTAATGTTTACAATTATTTTATTCAGTATCAGTTAGTGCCATTAAAAATGCTACCCACACACATTTAATGACAATCTTCATTCTACACTGTGTAAGTAAAGCTTATAAAGTATAATCTATTTATAATAATCTACTGAGTGAGCCCGATAAAACACTTTTTAGTCGCCTAGAGTCCAGTCAAAGGTCACTTGAAACACGATGAAAAAGGTTAAAGGTGGTTGAGAAATAGCTAACGTGCTTAAAAATCTTTCTGAAAACAACTAGCTTTTAAAATAATACTAAAAACACCAGTCCTGAAGATTACTTCACGGCTATTGCTTATAGTTTAGGATTTCAAAGAGAGGCGTAGCAAAATCAATTGTTTAGGTTTTATGAAGTCCAAATAGACATACACTAGCTGTTGCTCACGACTTCGTTCGCGACAATTTTTGTTATTATAATTTTTCACTGATGCGTGATGTTATATAGCCTAAATCCTTTATCGATAAATGGACTATCCAACACAAAAAGAATTTTTGAATTCAAACTAGTAGTTCCTGAGATTGGCGCGTTCAAACAGACAAACTTTTCAGCTTTATAATATTAGTATAGATATAATTTTCTTTTTCCCTTGAGGGTAGGCAGAGATCACAGATTTCCACTTACCACCATCCTGACATACATCTCTCGCTTCTTCAACTCTCATGAGACCTTTACAAGCTCGTCGGTTAAGGGTTCTTTTGACCTGGTCTTTTTTCAGCACATCCTCTATTTGGTCGCTGAAAGTTCGCCTTGGTCTGCCGTTACCGACTTGCCCATGCACATGTTTATTATATTTTAAGTTCAGCTTGCTATGAGTACCAAATAGTCTATAGAATACATAAATAAGTATGTAAACTACTAGGACTCGGGAATAACTGCTTATGTTTATCACACAAACATACCCCTACGGGGATTCGAACCTAGGATCTTTAGCGCAGAAGGTAAGATCCCCGCGGGACCAACTGCAGTGGGAGGGTGCATACTTTTAGTGGGTAGGCTTCCAATCCATTGGGCACTAGATCCGGTGGGGAATGGTGGAGAGTCCCACATATGAATAACGCATATTACTAAGTATAACAAAGTAAAACTTCTTTAGCTCCATCTATAGATATACAAAACGTAATTGGCTATGAGAGAAAAAGAGAAAGAAAATGTGTGCTCGCACCTCTCTCTTTTGCCTCTACAGTGATATATGAAACAACATATAACAACAACAAACTCTCTTTCTCTTTCAATCATTACTAATATCTCCCTCTCAACTTCCGTTCGCCTTGCCCGATCACACTTTGCGTAACAATCTCGTCACGTCTTCACCAGCTTAAAGTAAAGAAGTTTTACTTCAAAAAGAGGATCGCTACCGTTGCACCAAGCGGTCGTAATAAGTTATATCTATGTAGTTCATGAATTTAGTTTTTACTAAAGATTGACTGATAGACATTGCTTTAAGCATAAAGTCCGCCTGTTGTACGATTGTTGTATTATGGTCAATAAAGTTTTATAAACAAATAAATATGCACTAATATTTTTATACATCATAGATATCTTTTGAAGGAAAAGCAAAAACAATTCCTTTAAGATATTCGTCGTTTTGAAAGATGTTCAGAATATTTTTGCTAATAATATGTTGTCCCTAGTGAACGCTTGTTTGAGAGTGAAAGGTCTATAAAGTAAGTATATTGTTTTCACAATTTGTATTACATTTTTTTGCTTAAAATACCTGTTAACATACGCGAAAATCCGATATTGGTTTTTTGCTAAGGCTATATGTTGTAGTTACCTTAAGAATGTGAAAAACGGAAGGGACTCATATTCCATTGGTTCAGATAATGCTCGAAGGACCAAAAATTTATAGGATCACAGTTTAAGCTGATTTGGGGGGAAAAGGCAACTTGGAAAATCAGAAAACCCAAACAACATTGTTTAGACAGTTCATTTGTTTTAAAAGCTATTATTAATAACAAAATACCGCATTTTTAGTTCTAACACTTTTTAGACATTACACAATTAAATAAAGCAACTTTTTTAGGGTGTTTTTTGCGCATAATTTATATTAAATTCTCACGTTTCGACTTCTTTACAGATGACAAAAGCGATGGTCGTCATATAAATAATGTTTACTACCTTCTACTAATATAAATTACACAACAACCCTAAATAAGTTATTTCGTTAAAACAAAATACCTCATTAGTTCAAATTATTGCAGCAAATGCTTACAATTAGCAAGTTAGCCATCTAGATTTTGTTAATGACTGGACCCGGCATTTAAATTTAAATTTTAAAACAACTATACTACTGTGCACAGTTAGTTATATATAGCAAACTTTATCATGACTGTAAATCTTTATTGATAATTCGGATGAAAACCTTCAATTACGAAGGAACTGAATCAATTTTATAATAGCTTTCATATACACTCGCGAGCAACCAAATCGACTCAAGCCCTCATTCTGCTTACAAACTTTGTTTTTACGTAAAGTATACAAGGTATTTATAAAAAAAGACTGTCATTAGAAAGCTCAATATACAAGCTTTCATAAAACACTAATATTGTTTTTTTTTTTAAATCTAACGCATTCATTTTTACATCAATAGCACTATGAGTCGTTTTGCTCATTACGCTATCCGCGACTTGCGCTAACTGCCACCCCTATAAAAGCTCTCGCAACCGGCACACCTTATCAGTCGCTTATCACAAGTTGACATGTACACATCTCCGAGAATTGCAATCATTTTTTCCACGTTACCATGGATACCACACCTGAAGAAGCCGCTCAAGTTGTTGCCTTGTTGGAACAAGGACTTAGCCAGCGAGTAGTCGCTGCCCAGCTTCGCTTGAGCCAGTCTGCTGTGTCCCGGGTCTACAGACGATTTCGAGAGACCGGTGCCTTCAATCGAAGACCAAGAACCAGCCGCCACCGGTGTACTTCTGACAGAGACGACCGTTTCATTGTCTCAACATCGCTGCGCAATCGGCATCTGACGAGTGTTGATGTTCAACAAGAACTCAGGCACGTTCGTGGTGTAGCTGTAAGCGAGTGGACAATAAGAAGACGACTGAGAGCAGCCAATCTCACTCCAAAAAGGGCTGCGACGGGGCCCAAATTGACTGCAGCCCACCGACAAGCGCGTCTTCAGTTTGCTCGAGAGCATGTCAATTGGACCATTGCCCAATGGCAGTCGGTTCTCTTTACTGACGAGTGCAGAATGTGTCTGCATGGCAACGACAGAAGAGGCCGAGTCTACAGGCGTCCGGGCGAACGATTTGCCCAATGCTGTTTCGCTGAAACAGTAGCATATGGCGGTGGTTCCTGTATGATGTGGGCCGGCATCTCTTTAGAGGGAAAGACGGAGCTCGTTTTCGTGCCTGGTGGAGGCCGAGGAGGCGGGCTTACAGCTGATCGGTACATCACCGATATTCTCCTGGAACACGTTGTTCCCTATGAAGGATTTGTCGGCGAGGACTTCGTCTTAATGCACGACAATGCTCGTTGTCATACAGCGCGCATTACCCAGCAGTTTTTGGATGAAGTCCAGATGCGTACAATGGACTGGCCTGCGCTCAGTCCAGACTTGAATCCGATCGAGCATTTATGGGACCAGTTAAAACGAAGAGTACGAGCCAGAAATCAAGCCCCTTCGACGGTGGAAGAGTTGAAGGCAGCATTGTTGGAAGAGTGGGTTAACATACCTCAAGAGGACGTCAAAAAGTTGATCAGATCAATGAAGAATCGACTTCAAGCGGTGATTAGGGCTAGGGGGGGGAATACCAAGTATTGATTTATTAAATTGTTATGTATTTTCTTAATCAATTTTCTTTTATTTCTAAAATACCCAACCACAACATCTTCTCACAAATTCCTGTTTTTCCTGTATTTATGTTTAGATATCATTAATTACAAAGATAATGAACGGATATTGATAATGGTGATATCTTATTAAAGCTGCAGTTTGGAGCTTTCAGATGATATATAGTTTTTAAAAATATCTCCTATAACTTTCTTGAAAACAGAGTCTATACTCAGAGTTAGGGCTTGAGTCGATTTGGTTGCTCGCGAGTGTAGTTTCAGACAAACACACATACATAAAATGAAAATAATTTGTTAATGATATCTTATGCTTATTATTTTTTATTAAAATAGTTTATCATAAAAAATAGCATTGAAAAACTTAATAGCTTTCATCTTAATCGATTGTCCAAACATTTGTAAAAATGTTTCTTTCGAATAAGAGAGGATGTTCCTCTCATGGATGAGACAACGCTGGCCTGCAGCGTAAAATTCGAAAGGTACTAGAAAATTTCGACAGGTGTTCCCAAGGCTCGGTAGCTCAAATGGGAGGAGTTGCGGGTTCGATTCCCGCCTGATAATTCACTTGAGAGCCGAGTCGATTTTTTCTATTATTTTTCTATTAAAATTTTTTATCATATAAAAAAGAATTTACGAGATAATTTATTTTATTTGCTCGAAATACGGTTACAATACATGTGGTATACAATACTAAACGGATGAAACACTCACTACATGCCAAATATTTGTCGCCAAGTTAAATTACCTAAATGTATATTAATTAAAAATATTCCATAAACAACTGTCACTTCATATTAATTTCAATAAAAACGTGTCTACGTTCACAGTTATAAAAATATAGCCCAGCCCACTTAATTTAAATTAATGTACAATCACGACCAGTGAGATGTGACCACGATAGAACTATGTCACATTACAATCAATTATTAATTTCTACAGTATTGTCTCTTTGTTTTCGTCCAATTTAATGCGATATGGTTCCACGGTCAAAACATCTTATTACTAGTGACTATACACCTCAAAGTTAAACAATTTTAATTTAAACAGATGCTTTGTCATTAATGGTGTTATTAATATCAATGCTGCTTACGAAACTTGTTGAACAAGTAAGTTGTTTTAATGACGATTTCAAAACACGATACCACCTTTAATTTTTATAACAACAGTTGATTTTATTGCTGATATAATTTTAAAATTAAACATTTATCTATAGTCTAAGATCACAGTGGTTTGTGTGTTTGTCTGTCCGCTCTTTTCCCCGCTCTTTTTCCATTGTATCAATAACGTTACCATAGCAACGGGTTAATCGTAAGTACTTCGTCTACCGGACGCTAGATGGCGCTAACGGAAAATTATTTAAAATATGAAAAAAAAAAAGAATTTTGTCCATCCATGCGAAGCCGGGACGGGCCTCTAGTTTATACTTTAAGAACACAAATTTGTTGTTTGTGTGTTTGTCTGTCCGCTCTTTTCCCGCTTTTTTTCAATTGTATCAACTAGCTGACCCGGTAACGCGTTGCTATGGTAACACGTTGCTATAGTAACGCGTAGACAATGGAAAAAGAGCGGGAAAAAGAATGGACAGACAAACACACAAACAACAAACTTTTGTTAGCAACGCGTTACCGGGTCAGCTAGTATTTTCTAAATACATACATACAATCACGTCGTTTTTCCACAGCGGTAGATAGCGATCACAGATTTCCACGTACCACAATCCTGACATGCATCTCTAGCTTCTTCAACTGTCATCACACCTTTCATAGAAGCTCGTCGTTTAAGGGTACTTTTGACTTGACCTTTTTTCAGGACATCTTCTATTTGGTCCTTGAAATCGCCTTGGTCTACCTTCACCGACTCTCCCATGAACATTTGCCTCATATACTTGTCTTGTTAATCTTCTCTCGTCTATCCTCTCTACATGTCCATACCTTTTTCTATTATTGTCACTAAATCTTCCTCCACACCACACCACTAAAAATGTATACTATAATTAAAACTCAAAAAAACACTTGACAAATTATTTAGTGTTATTACTTTTTAATGGGTCAAATGTCTAAAAAGGTAGACTAAGGGGAACTTTCAGGGAAATTGAAAATGTACTGACAAAAGACCAGGTCCAAAGTACCCTGAACTGATGAACTTGTATTGAAGATCCGATGAGAGTGGAATGATTGTATATATGAATGTATATTGGACTATTGGACAACATTATATTCTGAACTCAAGTAGCTCAAGTACTTGAATTATGGTATTCAGAAAAAAGAGGCTGTACCAAAGTAAAGATCGTTTTCTTTAGCCCTCCCAGGTATTGAACTTGGGACCTGGTGGCGTTACCATGAACTAGACCACGGATGTCGTATTATGTAGATTGATATACTAAAATAAACTAGGCGATGCAGTCGCTAAGCATAAAGCTACGCTAGCACCATATATTGGAGCGGAGCGTAATACCTAAGAAAATATTTCTTTGCGTTTCCATGGGAATTTTTGCGAATTTCAAAACTCCGTTGCCAAATAAACCTGTTGATTCGATTTCACAGAAAAAATATTAAAATCAGTTAAGAACTAGGGAAGAATTTCATAACAGTTATTTAATTGTTATAATGATTGGCTTGGACAGCTCAGTAAGTGTTTGTGATGAATGCGAGCATTTATATCTGAGTCATAGGCATGCATATAAATACATTATTGGCCAAATTCTACATAACAAGTCAAAATTTAGTTGTCTACAATTGTTTTGTGACTCATTGTTTAATGCAAACAAACAATCACTATAATTCACCTTTGAAAAACTTCTAAAGACATTGTAAATGTGATACAGATACTAAAATAAAAGCATGTCAAATAGTTTAATTTTTAACATCAAAGCCTCACATCTGCACACACAGACACGACCGTTCAGACCACACATAAAAACACATACACACAAACTGATAAGATTAAAAAAAAAGAATAAAAATAGTCCAAGGTTATGAGGCATATTTATAACACAAGAAATCCTAACACATAATCACAATTTATTTCCAAGAATATGGTGCATATTTGGTTCTTTAATACTTCAAGTTCAGCATATTCTACCTTCGTCAGCAGAAACCTTTCATTAATTTAAGCTCATCCAACAAGTCAATTACTTAAACATGACTAAAATACACTTAAACTTAATCTAGGTATAGTGCCTCTAAATAAGTAAATCAATTGTTAAATTAAACTATGTAAATACGAGTATATTGATTGTGATAGAGAAATAAACTGCTTCTCACGTTCCATATATTTTGAAGACCGTTTGGTGCAACGGTAGCAATCCTGCTTTTCTCACCGACGGTCCTGCAGACCACTTGTCGTCACCTTCTTTACGTACTTTTTTTTATTAAGAATGGGTTTGCTCTTGATCCCAATCAAGTCCGATGGCCAAGACATGATTCACCAGCTAACCCGGAAGATGCCTATTCACCCTAGCTTTGAAAATGGCCGGGTTATAAGTTCTTGGAAATACAGATCCAGGGAGGGAGTTCGACAACAGGCGAGAAATATGCCGAATATATCAGTCAAAATGATGACGAAATTCTGTTTCCATGTTAAAGTTTGTAGACATTAATAACACGGCTAAGTAAAACTACTCTTTTGACATAAGAAGTTAACTTTTTAGTGCAAGTTGGAGACTATAGACGACAAATGACGAGAAAAAGAGACGACAATCTTTTTGTTTTACGAGTCCCGCAAGGGAGAGATGTTTGTATGATGAATATATACATTTGTACCTGAGTAATGAGTATTTTTTTATATATTTCTATGTTACATATCTAGGTATCATATATGTATCGTTGCCCTAACATCTATAACAGAAGCCTTGCATTGCTTACTTTGGACTAGGCTGGTTAGTGTGAATGTAAAAAATATTATTTATTTTTTATATATGTAATTATTACAAAGCTTGAAAACAGTCGTTTGAAAACAGGTTAGATTCTTGTTTTTAATAATCCATCGGTCTAGAGATGCCACTATACATTTTTTTTTGTTGAGTATTGGTTTTCAGGCTTTATAACAATTTTCCGGGGTTGCATGCATGATTCAACACTCGTTTTTCGATAAGTCGTCTATAAATTATAACGAACGAACGTTAGTTTGCCAGGAAAGGGTTTTATATAGCAAGCAAGAGAAAAATTGCAAAAAATTACCGTCACAGCTAATTACTATATATATAAAATAATGTGTTTTTTTTTAATTAAAAAACATAACATACATTGTCTGAACTCAAATAGCTATAGCACTTAAATAAATATTTCCTACATTCACACCAATTAACCTAGCCCAAAGTAAGCACTTTTAAGGCGTGTTATGGATACTAGGATAACGGACAGACATACATATATCATACATTAAATATATAAAAACATCCATGACTCAGGTACAAATGCTAGTTATCATTATACAAACATCTGCTCCTTCCGGGATTCGAACCCAGGACCGTCGGTGCGAAAGGCAGGATCGCTACCGTTGCACCAAAGGGTCGTTAAAAGCAGTTGTCTTATGGAATTCAGACACAATGACAGTACCACAACACCCAAGCTCGGGCCAATACGTAAAAGTTGAGAAAAGTTATGAATAAAGAACCTGGGAACTCGGAGTGGCGTAACTATGAAAACCAGTATGCGAGAGATCGGCAAATTATATACAAATTTTTAAAATGTAATATTTCAAAATATATGAACTATTTCCAGTTTCAGTGGAGTATTTACCATTAAAAGCCTTATATGAAGGTTTTATTTTATTTTGAATGGAAGAGTGAACCTCTTGATCCAAATCAAGCCCAGGGGCCAAGACAGCATCCACAATGGTACGAGCTGGCTTTAAAAACGTATAGTGTTTCCAAAGTTTTTATGAAGATGATATTTTGTTTATGCTTTTGTAGTGATTTGACATATAATGTGAAATATATTTTTTTATGAATAATTGTCATCAAAAGCTGTCTGGAATATTTGCATATATTTTCCTAATTATAAAAACCTGCGATTACATATCATTCAAAGATAGGTTATAAAGTTGATATTATTATTAATTATTATTTTGCTCTTTTTATTAACTTTACAAACGACAATTTGTTATTTTTTTTCTTTCCGGACTCGGGGAAGGAGGTGGTGAATCTTAGATGGATACATCGGCCAGGCGAGAGGATGTGTCGGACTTGTACTGACTAAAAACCACTTGAAGGTGCCTTAGCCTGGGAAGGCTATACAGGCTTAATCAATTTTGTGGACGCAAAAAGCAATTTATAGTAATACTAGCGACCCGCCCCGGCTTCGCACGGATGCAATGCTCTACTATATTATGCATGTATTATACATATAAACCTTCCTCTTAAATTACTCTATCTATTAAAAAAACCGCATCAAAATTTCGTTACGTAGTTTTAAAGATTTAAGCAGACATAGGGATATAGGGACAGAGAAAGCGACTTTGTTTTATACTATGTAGTGATTAAAGAGTGAGCGAGTTTTGTTAGTTTGTTTCCAAGTGGAATTAATGACCTTTGGAACCACTGAAGCTGTTTGACATATAGTATAACCATTCGAAAAATATATTATCGGAAATGGGAAAAGGGTCCTGACTAATATTATCAATAGGAAAGTGAATTTGATCGCTAGTAACACTTTCACGCATTAACTTCTCAACCAATCATAAATTTTGCAATTAATTTCATTAAGAAAAATGAACTGTTCCCGAGGAATAGAAATTTAACTTTTAATCGGTAGTCTATATTAACGCGTATGTATATTCATATGTATTATAATGTATTTGACATGATATGTATTTAGTATTTCTTCTTACAAATCCTTCTTCTTTATTTAAATTCTTTAATTTTTATTTATTATATTATGTAACATTTTATTTACATTTTTAGTACGACTTATATTTTTGGGCGGTATGTATAAACTCCTTATAAACTAGTTTTAGTTTCATAGTTCTTAAAATCGTCAAAAGATGTCACTATACCATTTTACATCACGCTTACTTGTTTTTGTTTTTATATGTATATAGCCTAACGGTACTAATATATTTTTTTTTTGAATTCGATTTGGATACAGTTGTTTATTTATCACGTATCTGGAATTTTGCTCACTTTAGATAAAAAATACTTTGTTTTTAAATTTGATTATAAAGAAACCTATTAATGACCTTACATATAACTTTATATATTTAAATACATTTAAGTGTAATTGTTAATATAACCAGGGTTCCTAACTTAGGGGTTTTCCCCCTAAATTTAGGGGTAAATAAGTGAGGTATGATTTTTCTTAGGGGTTTCATATGTTTGGACCCCGCGACCCGCACCACTGTGTATTGGGACGCCGCAGTTTTTAGTGGGTAGGCCTCCAAGCCTTTACCGGGCACTCGGCCGGGTAGAGGCATGGAGGAGAGTCCCACATTTCCATCGTGTTCTCCCGACACGATGGAATGCGTAATGCCATTTTCTGCGAAAACAAATAAAAAAAAAAAGGGGTTTCATATGTTTAGGGATATTTTTAGAGTTTCTTTTGACCCTTCATATTTTTTTAATATTTTAATTATCGAGAAAAATAAGGATGTAAAGTATACGCCCTGGGACAATCCTAACTAGCCAATCAAATTTATTTTTTACCTAGTGGCCTCGGACTTACAGTTTACTTATAATCCAACTACAGTAGTTAGAATTTCAAATCGAAATGGTGAATCTTGTACAATATTCAACCCATCTCCTAAAATGTTAGGCTTATTCAAAGTCAACATGTATGACTTTATAAACTCTGATTCGTCAGAAGAAAATGAAATAATATTTGACGTAATAAATTTAATTTATTTTTGTAAATAAATATTTAACAAAAATACAATTTATTTTTAGGGGGATTTCGAAGTAATTAGGGCTATTTTAGGGGGTTTTGAATTTAGTTTTAGGGATAAATGTTTTTAAGAGTTGGTAACACTGTATATAACTCCTGTTGGTTTTCTTAATAGAAAAATATATTTTATGCGAAAATTAACGTCTTATATGAACTATTGACCTGTTCACGTTTGAAACATCATATTGTTCTTATCGTATAGTAAAAAAAGTAATTGATATTCAACTCTATGTGCCTCAAGATAAGTTGAAATTTAATTGGGATTACGTTTTCGGGTAGGTTATTGACTGTACACACAAAAATATATATAACTACTTAGGTATCAAATTGAATCCATATTAATCAATTTTAAATCAATTATGTAAAAATTTATATCAATGAGACTATTTAAATGTGTTTTGTAATTAGTGATATTTCAAAATTATGTTTAATTTTCAAAAAGGAAAACATGTTTCAAACTTGAAGAAAAAAACAATCACATTATTTTACATAATTAAAAGCAAATTAAATAATATGAAAGGTAAAAGAAATGGATATTAATTGAACTCATTATTTGAGACATCATAGTTTTTTCATTTGAACTGGGTTAATAAAAAATTTTGTTGTTTGAAAAATTATTATCTATGTTTTTATTAATAAAAAGTTTTGAACTAACCTTTCGAGAATTCCCGCCTTTTCCTTGCGTTCTTTATCAACGACGACACCGTTCATTTTTCTTAATTTCTTATTTTCAACAAAAACTTTAAACCAAATATTTCATCACTTCATACACACTGGCACTTAAAAATCTTTTGACACTAAAAACACTGGTACAAAACTTTGTGACACCAAAAAGGCAGCATAATAAGCACCATGTCGAAACTTTTTAAAACTTCTGATATGTTTGAGGCCACGGTACAAAAGTGAAAGGACCGAAGAGTGTCTATGGTTGTGTTCGAAAACTTTTTTGAAATTTCTCAAGTTAAGTAACTATCGGAAGAGAAGTAAACGAAACGTCAAAATAAAAAGGGAAATACGTCCGTTTTGGTCAGCCCGCCATGCGGTAATGTTTCCATACTCGTTTACGTACACCGTGTGGACAGAGGCCACGCCGAAAGAGTCAAAGAGTAACGCGCAGATACGACTTTATATGTACACAAATATTCATGTGACATGGTTTTTATATATCTTTTGCCTTTTTAAATGCTATTTGATAAAATAAATGGATTTTTCCTAATATTTTTTTATTAAAATAATTTATTCATATAACAGTAAAAAAACGATTCAATAAACTTATATAAGGTTAACTTTATCAAAACTGGTAAATATAGTTCATGTTATTAGATTTTATATGTACCTATATTTAATCACTTGTTAAATTTAAAATGAAATAACAATTGATATTTTTTTATTTTATTAATCATAGACATTACACTTATTTTAATCATCTAAAAACTATCTACCACCCACTTATAACTCAAACAACAAATATATTACTACTATTGTATATAATACTCAAAAATAATACCACCATTTGGTGCAACGGTAGCGAATCGATGGTCTTGGATTCGAGTCCCGGAAGGGGCAAATGTTTGTGTGATGAATACGAGCATATGTACCTGAGTCAAGGGTTTTTTACATATATTTCTTTAAATATTACATGTATCATATATGAGTATGTTTATCCGTTACCCAAGTATCCATAAAACAAAGTAAGAAATATTTTTGACGTGACAACGTCTTAAATTAGGTTGCGGCTGGGAGTCACTTATGAAAAAGTGTAACGCTCGGTAACGTTACGATGAGTCACCGAACGAGAGAGAGGCCCGCCGAATGCCTTGCGTCTCTCTCCCACTCAACTATGATCGGTCTGCCGCGCGCATTGTGCAATTTAATTATATTCATATCAATAAATATTCTACCGAGAAAAAGACGTTGTCACGTAAAATCTTCGCCCGTAAAACCGACTTTACAGGCAAAAAAAAAAAAAAAAAAAAAATGGTTTTTTTATTATACACATAGTATTTTTGTTGGCAAGAAATTCATCAGTTTTAGATAGAAAAATGCCATATAAACAAGAAGACAAGTAGTTACATTACTGCACTTAAATCTAGAATTTATTTAAACTTATCGTTTATTCAACAGTGACTTTTAGTTATTAGTTGATATAAAACCTTTATGCACCTACTTCTGTTTTTGACTTACAACGTCCCCTCTATATTACAACATAGTCTATGACAGAAACCAGTTGCTTCTCGGAGCAAACTGTTGCGCGCGCAAAACAAGTGAAGCATTTAGTTGGGTCGGTGGTCGTGTAGGCGTGAAATATCTAACACACTGTCTATTTCACATGTAAAAGCCGAACTTGGAAAAAAAACAAGAAAATTAGCTCCTAATTTGACGTTGATTACATCATCTATAACAATTTTTCAAACACACTTAGGCAAAGAATGATGTCCAAATATCTAGATTCAGTGCAAATAAAATTAAAAAATGCCCTTAAAATAAGTTGTTTTGAATCATCCAACATTTCTACCTACCATCTTCTTTTAACTCACAAGAAGAATGGGCACAAGAAACTCGTCAGCTTAAACAGAAGTAACGACATTTACAATATTATACGTCCTCACCATACATAAATATGTAGAATGAATTATAATACACATTAATACTTGAAATAGATTTTGATATTTTGTCCATTAGGTAAGAATTTATTCCTAGTAAGTTTCTGTCGAGTTAACACTAATTAAATGCAATTTCGCATTACACTGCTCGTTAGTGACAAAATGCGTCAAAAATATGTACAACATAATTAACAGTGTAATAAATACTAGGTCGACGTAGTCGCTAAGCATAAAGATTCGCTAGCGCCATATATTGGTGCGGAGCGTAATAGAAAAAAATAAAAAGAAAAAATAATTCAATAGGTTTAGTAAATTTTGAAATTTCATAAGAATGAAAACTTTCTAAAAACGCGTGCTTTTTGTTTCAATGGGAAATCCCATAGAGCCAGTGTTTTTTGTTTTTTATTTTTTTCCGTCAAAATCTAGTCCTCAAAGTGTTGATTCGATTCCACACAAGATTTTTTAAACTCGGGAAGTTATGGCGTAACAGACATTGAGTCATTGAAGCTGATCCATGGGAGCTTCGCTCGCTCCCAATAAATACCCATGACAACAATTTACACAATTAACAACATACAATACTTTTTACACAAGCATCTGCCCTTCCGGGACTCGAACCCAGGATCGTCTGTGTGAAAGGCAGGATCACTACCGTTGCCCCAAATAATCGTCAATGTATGTATGTTTGTCTCCACATATCTCTTAAGCTGTAAGTCACAGTTTAGAATAAATAAAAAACTTTGTTGGAATATTTACTTTTAGATTATTACAAAAATAAAAGTTCTCCTCCCTTTTCAGTTATTAAATAAATTACAGTTTTGATATCAGTTCTTTTAACCTCTCATATGTCCTTAGTTGGAACAAATCCAGCAAAACGAAAAAAACATTAAAATTAGTTGTGTGGTTTCGGACTTCATCGCGATCAAACACTGTGACAAGGATATTTTTTTTATATACTAGTTAACCCGGCCACGAGATGCTGTGTTGTAAATTGAAATGAAACCTATCCTATATCCTAAGTTGGAACAAATCCAGCAAAATAAAAAAAAAAAACATCGAAATCAGTTAAGCAGTTTCGGAGTTCATAACGGTCAAACACTGTGACAGGTAAATACCGAAAATAGATATGTAGGTATTTACCTACATATCTATTTTCGGTATTTACCTATATATCTATTTTATATATCTTTCTGGTATTTACCAAAAATAGATATATAGGTAAATACCGAAAAAACCCTACCATAATTAAAAATAGATTTACATACTCTATGCTCGTGGGCGGAAACGTCAACAGTTCAGTCGTAAAATAGTTTATGGTTCGAAGCAAATAGTTCAATGTTTGCTTTCTCTAGTTGGTAATGCGCGCTATTTGGGATTGGAATCGAATTCACGTTTCTGTTTACTTAAGTGATCTGTGCGAGAGATAAATGGATCGCTTTATTGGTGTTGGAAACGAGTACATTAATTATGGCGTCAGTTTGTTACGATTTTTAACGTTGACTTGTGAAGATGTATTCGTCAATCGTCCATGTGACTACAATCTTCGATATTACGATATATAATAGATACATAATTAACCTGCCTTTCGCACCGACGGTCCTGGGTTCGAACCCGGAAGGGGCAAATGTTTGTGTGATGAATACAAGCATTTGTACGTAAGTCATGGGTATTTATATATATTTCTATTAATATTACATGGATCATAAACATATGTTTGTCTATCGGTTACCCTAATATCCATAATACAAGCTTTATAGTGCTTAATTTAGGCTAGGTTTATTTGTGTGAATATAAGAAATATTATAAAAATATAATTAAAATTTGGTAAATTTAAATGAAATATACAGAGCAGTTCTAAAACATGTTTTGACACATTAAAATTGAAAAAAAAATGAAATTAAAATTGTTATGGTAAGAAGTTGATAATTTGTTTTGTTTCAGTTTTACGCTTTATGCGTTATACTTATAATTTAAGTAAAACAACTTATTTTGGGTTTTTTGAGCATAATTACTGTAATCAAGGCACCTGTAAATGAGTCGAAACGCCAGGATTAAACATAAATTATGCGCAAAAATCCCTAAATAAGTCGTTTTATTTAAACGAGTAATGTGCGCGGAGGTGTAAGAACTAAATCTATGATTTAAGATCACAGTGGTTTGTGTGTTTGTCTGTCCGCTCATTTTCCCGCTCTTTTTCCATTGTATCAATAACGCTACCATAGCAACGCGTTAACCGCAAGTAGTTCGTCTAGTGGACGCTAGATGGCGCTTAAAGAATTTTGGCCACACGTGCGAAGCCGGGACGGGCCGCTAGTATTACATATAATATTAATTTATTGTTAGTTTTAGTAACGTATGTACGTCTTACACCATTAATTATTAGTGTGCATAAAGTGAATTAAATTTTAAATGAACTATTATTATACACTTATACATAAGATATATTCTGATTTCTTGTGTTAATGTGTTTTTGTTTTAATATCTGTTATTCCCTGATAAAAACAAATAATTTTCATTTAATCTTCCCTGCTGTAAGACTCCACTACTAAACGAAAGCATTGCCCAAGTAATTGGATAGTTTTACCTTAATATCCGCGCTTGGTAAATGGTACATGGAAATAAATCGGGATATATCGCACTTTCAAATATTTCTATGATTGCTTTCATTAAAAAGTGTATTTATTGATTTGACAACAAAAACACCATTACTTATGACAGGTACAGACATTATAAGACACATTTCAGATTGACGCCATAATTAAAGGTTGACTCATGGAGGTTAGAAAGGAGAACGATCGCTACGTGCTAAAGCATTAGCCCGCATGTCACTGAAAATTTGTAGAATTTATGGTTTTTTTTTCAGCCACCAGTCGCGCTACCGTCGGTAAGTAGTATTTGCGCAGTTAGCTGTTTATCAGTACAAGTACATGAAGTTAGTTGAAAAATGTACAATTTTACCAATGCCCGCTTTTATTGAGACAACTTAGCGATCGCAGCGCCTCACTTATTTTGTCCATATTTCTGGGACACTATTTTCTACAGCGATCGTTCTCCTTCTCTCTAACTTCCATGGTTTGATTCGAGATGCATAAAAAAGGTTACTAAGCAAACATAGGGTAAGTGCATTTATTAAATTACTAAGAAATCCAATTTCTGGGAAAGAGTATTTTAAATTATGACCAATATGGAATCCAGAGTTTGTCATTTATATATTTATTAAAACTATTCACTTACTGGTTTACAACTTGCCCAAAACGCTAACAAGTTAATATTATTCCTACTTTTGCATAAAAAATTTCGATAGCAGAATAAAAATGTCAAGCACTACTACAGTTTTACACATTTGTAAAAAACATCGTGTAAATTAAAAAACATTAAAGTGTTATAATTTGCCGATTGGTTGATTATCAGAAAACATGTCTTCTCAGTTTTGTGTGTGATGGTAGATGCAAGAAGCAGCTTAACACACAGGTCGACCGCTTAAATGAGTGTTCGTCCGTGCGGTACAGGTGCGCGGGGGTACGGCAACAAAGGGGATTGAGTGCGGAGCAAGCAACAGGCGCTCATAGTGCGACCCCTTCCCCCTTTTCCCGTACTACGGTTACTTAAAATGTGAACAGTATGCGTCTTTATTTTGTAAATCGTGCTCAGTTATATGTGATAACCTTTCGTAGACTGCTGATCAAGTTCTAAATTTTTAAGTATAGACCTACCTTATACCGTTGCTGATAAAGATGATCTTCTTTTAAAGTGTAAAGCCTAATGTGCTGTCGACTGTACAAATTGGGACGGTTATTGATGTTTCGTTTCATGAATGAACGGATAGCCACTCTACTGGAAGACAGGAGATGAGTCTGTATATGCACTATACACACATTTATAAAATATTATAGTAATATAAGTTATTTACGGGATTGCTACCATGTACCTTGTTATTGAGTTTCCGATATTTCGGCACTGTTGCAAGTGCCATGATCACGGAGCGACTGAAGTAATTGCGGGTAGGCTGTTATTGGCAGAAATATCGGTCTACCCTCCGACGAAGTCTCTTATTGCGTTCGTTACCCGTACCACTGTTCACATTCTCACTATTCATCCGAAATTGTTCTCGACACACAACATCGGATCGCGACACGACACTTTTTTGATTTTTTCGGTTTTTACACATACGAACCACAGGATTCCAGATTCGTCGGAGGGTAGACCGATATTTCTGCCAATAACAGCCAACCCGCAATTACTTCAGTCGCTCCGTGATCATGGCACTTGCAACAGTGCCGAAATATCGGAAACTCAATAACAAGGTACATGGTAGCAATCCCGTAAATAACTTATATTACTATAATGTTAGTGACCATGAAAGTTTAAAACAATATATTTATAAAATATGTTGAAATTCATTATGTAGGTTGAGCTACTTTCATGTTGGATGTAGGCAGGACCGGTCGTCGTCCCAGGGGAAGCCTTTGTCTAGCAATGGACGTAATTTAAATGAGACGACGAAGCAACTTTCGCCTTGGCCAGTAATCGGATGGGTGACCAGGAAAATAAAACAAGCGATTTCAGTATATTTAATATGTTTTTTTATTTTAATAATTAGACGCGTTATTATGGGAACTAATATTTTTAATTCTGAAAGAATAAAAACTTTTACAAAATATATCAATACCATTATAAAGCCTTACTAAAATTATTTTTTATTAACAAGCGGTTTTAACCTTGGTTTTATATATTTTTACTTTATTTATTTTTTCATGTAAATAGATAGACCCTAGACCGCTATCTCGCCTAACGGTAAGCGACGATGCGATCTAGGATGTAACGCGCTTACCTAGAAGATACCTTTTCACTCGTGACTTGAAGGCCCCTATTTTATGTTTCAGGAAACACAGACTCAGGCAAGAAGTTCCACTCAGTGGTACGGATCACAAAATTGGAACCAAAACTCTTAGCGCGGATCTTTGCTATATCAACCGTATAACTGTGGCGCCTATTTATAAGTCTGGCTAAACGGAAAAAAGGTTTTAACATTATATTTCAAGCGTTACAAAAGCAAAAATAACACACCTTATAAAATCGATTCTTGTTTACTCGCAGGCAAACATCACAGTAGGTATTAACAAAACAAACAGAAACGGCCTTATCGTAAAAATCATGGCCGCGATATTGTATAAACTGGAGAGAATAAAAAAACCGGCCAAGTGCGAGTCGGACGCGCGCACCGAGAGTTCCGTACAAACCTGTAGGTGTATAAGTAAAAGTAAATTATTAAAAATATTTTTATTCTAAGATATTACTAAAAATCAACGGTTATCGCATTTTCTTCTTTATCTGTGCTATAAGACGTTGCTTTGTACTGAATTTCAAGCTTCTGAGTTCATGGGAAGTACCCTGTAGGTTTTGATTCCCTTGTCTGAGTTGAAATTTGCGGCATAAACGACTGTATCTTTTGATTGCGTCGGCTTAGAAGTTTGATTTTTTTCACAGCTCCAAGGGACAGTAGACCTGAGTGTTTGATATAAATTCCAGCTTGATACCTCCATGCGTTTCTGAGAGAAAGGGTCTTGACAGACCGACAGACGGGTGGAGGGACGGACAACAAAGTGATCTGATAAGGGTTCCGTTTTTTCCTTTCGAGATACGGAACCCTAAAAGCATGTAGACAGTTTAAGACTTGTTTATATATTTATGCATTCCAAAGATATACGTTATATTTATTTATTTAGTGAAAGATACATGGAGGACCAGCAGCGCTTATTTAATAGATTAACAAAAATGATAAAGACAGACAACCATACCATTTATAGGTACTCGCAGATTTTTTTTTTGAATGGGTTCGCTCTTGATCCCAGTCAAGCCCTGGGGCCAAGACAGAATCCACTATGGAATGAGCTGACCCAGAAGGTTCCTACTCACCCTGGCCACAAAGTAGATAATATACAGAGACACCACTTAGTACAAGAAAATGGTTACACCCTAAAACTGGTTATTCAACTGGCTATATTGCTTTCCTTCTATTTTACGATAGATGACACTAGTGAGAACACAAATAACACGATACGTATTGCCATCTAGTGAGACACTAAGAATACGGTTATCGCTTGTTGTTGTTAGATAGCGCTTCGTTATAGCCTACTCACAGACGTTGGTGGATGCGTAATCAATCGAAGTTTCGTATGTCAGTAACAGTACCTACATTAAAATATCTTTATTCACGGTCGCGGGGTTTAACGTTCCAAAAATATGCCGCGAATATAGAAACTGTGAATATGGAATGGTAATTAGTATGGAATCATAGGGGATGCGTTACAAGTTACAAAATAAAACGAATATTTATAAAAATAAAATCAATTTGAGCTGTAGCATTATAAATTTACCTTTTAAGAGTAAGGCTCCTTTCCATAGATCGATTAGCTTTCATGATCACAAAGTTAATTTGCGTATAAACCTTCACTCAGACTTTTTAAATTTAATGTAGGTATTCCTTACCAAGCGGACCTATGAGTAGGTCGATCCTCGTCGATGTACTACGAACGTAGAACTACTCTATTACCACGAGGGGTAATATTCTTTTTTTAACTTGCTTTTGTATTGTGTCGGTAAGGTTTGTTTTAATTGACATTAGTGCACTTGGTCAAATCTTTCATGAAAGCCGCCTGGGCATATACCAGAACTGAAATGATGCCGCTACTTTAATAAAAGACTGAATCTCTTTCTATTTACTGTTTTCATCCTCGAATAATGAAATTTTTAGCCGCGAATACAGGAACTGTGTTGCAATTTTTTCTCCCTCGGATAAGGAAACCGTGAATGGAGAACTTTTACTGTATTGACGGAACATTGCGAACGATTTTAGGAAATCACTTTCTTAGCTATTCTAACTATGTATTTTTTACTCATGTTTGGCTCAGGTTTACGAACGTGTCGCGTATTATACCTATTTGGAAAATTGTTTATTTGTTTCAAATTAAACGAAAAAAAACACTTTCTAGTTTATTCCTTTGTTATCAGGTCAGGGCCAGGTGACGTGATCATCATAAAATATTAGAGGCACACCTATCGAGATTTAGGTATTTTAAATAGTAACTGGTGCAGTTGTTACTGAAAAAACCCGTGGCCGTAATAGGTATGGTTGCATTTTATTGATGGAAAAAAAACATTTGTCACTATCACATGTACGTACCTACTTTTCAGTGACTGAGAGTTATTTTATTCGTCGATAAAATGTCGACCATCTTAAAGGGTTTCAGGATTTCATGATTGGGCCTACTAATGTACTTCCGATTGGTCTAACATAGCACAGTGTTTTATGGAACCAAAAAAATTTACACAATACAAATTGAGGTTTTTACATAAATATATTATTTATACCCTAAAAAGGCATGAGTTCAATTCCCAGAAGTCTAACTCCAATACTTTTTGAGAAAAAAAATCATTAACTTATCGTGACCTTTGACCTATGAAATCTAAAATATTTTTTATAAAATGAATAGAAAGTGAAATAGAATAGTAGTTTATGAAACTGGAACATAATGAGGGGAGTAAAACCTAGTTATGTGCAGTTTCATACACTACTTTATCTAATCTCATACATTGAATATATCAAATAAAAGATAGAGATTGATACAGTTTATTTATTGGTTATTGTAAGTGTTAACATTTTGTATATTACAATGACTTTACTGGTAGTAGATTAAGAGTGACTGCTGCCGCAGTCTCTAAAATGTCGGGCTGCGTTAAATTTTCTTCACTTTCAGTATCAGATATTTTAATAAACAATAATAATTATCCAGCGAAACACAACAAAGAATTGCAAGAAAACGTATTATGGCGCCAAAATTTCCGATATCACCGCGCATGCGCCAAAGCGCGCTCAGCCACAGATAAAAAATGAAAAAAATGAAACAGTGCTATACGAATTGGCGCAGTATTATATCAATGGTCTGTAATCAAAATGTAATGAAAAAAAAAATTATAACATTATTTTGTTAGACAAATAGTGTTGTATTATTTTTTTTTTAATTTCATTACGATATACTATTTGTAAAGTTCATCAATATAAACTCGTTTTGAGTTTAATATTTTGAATTTTACGATGTGAGAGTAGATAAAAGAATATATAGTTTAATAAATACTAGCGACCCGCCCCGGCTTCGCACGGATGCAATGCTCTACTATATTATGCATGTATTATACATATAAACCTTCCTCTTGAATTACTCTATATATTAAAAAAAACCGCATCAAAATCCGTTGCGTTGTTTTAAAGATTTAAGCATACAAAGGGATATAGGGACAGAGAAAGCGACTTTGTTTTATTTTATACTATGTAGTGATGAGTGAATCGGACATAATCATACGCATATAAACGCGTTTCTTTAGCTTAAAAATCCATTGGTTTGGGAGCAGCATTTTTTTTATTTCGTATTTATTATTTTCTCTCCCTAAAAACGAAAAAGTGGAACCTACAACTTAAATAGAAATATACTTAATGAGCCACGTCCCACTATTGCGGCGATTAGAAGATATTCATTTTAAAATTTTTATGCTAGGGTTGTCACCGAACTTGATCTCGACGAAAATTTTTAAAATATTTATATGTGTATTATTTTTGAACGAGAACATCGATTTTCGTTTTCGGGTCTGGGTGTTAACTGTTAATTGTTTGTTTTGTGTGTTTCGGAGACCCAATTAGACACAAGTTCATGCCTGCTTGCTTCTAAGGTTTTTTGTTACAAAAATAGGTACATACCTGTTAACCGATTTATGCCCACGACTTTGTACTATGCTTTTATTTTCTGATCGAATGCATTTTTTTTAAAGATGCGATCAACTGATTAGATTGATTTGTATGAGAAGTTACTTTTTCGCGGGGTCACAGACCCATGGCACCGTATTGCCTCAGCAGGGGCTTACCCAACCTACTGAGAGCCATAGCCAAAGACTATACCTCACCGGGCCCATTTCAGCCACTGGTAAAATTATTAAAGCCTTCGCCACTAGTATTTTTTCGAGCGATGTAGAAAGGCACAATAACCCTACTTCTAAAGCGGCAAAGCCACAACCTTATACGCCTAAAGAAGCTCTTAATATGATAATAGATAGACAGTTAAGTGACATGTAAACAAATAAGGGCAGATCTTAATAGGAGAGGATACCCAGCCTATCCCTCATTACAAGGCGACTGAGTCCTGAAATAAATTCTGGCGTCAAGTTAAAGTAGACGTGGTGCACTAAAAAGGTGCCGGCAGGTGATGAGATTTACCTAGATCGATTTTAAATGTGAATGGATTTCTAAATCTAAAATTTCATCACAATCGTTAGACCCGTTTCCAAGAAACCAATTACATACCAACATATTTATATAGGTACATGCAAGAATTGCTCGTTTAAAGTATAGGATGTGTGTATATGTGTTAAATTATTTCAATCAACATAGTTTATTTTTTCGACCATTTGGCGTGTAAGGTACAAAATTAAAGATGTGGTCGAACATACATAAAGTATTCCTACATTACCACATCTACATTAGGTAGGTAGTATATGTAAGTATATTGTATTTGTCTATAAGTGTTGTTAATTTATTCAATTCATTGACGGTATCAATTAACAAACAAAATGAAATATTTTCATTTAACACATAGTTGATCTTTGTGACAACCCCAGATCATGAAAGTTGACCTTTATGTAAATTCTATCATAACTTCTTAAAACCGCAAAAGTGGGATTTTGTTTATAGAACCTTTCTATACTAAATCCAGGTTCCACTTTTGCCGATTTTTGGAGAAAAAAAATAAAATCAAAATTTAAAAAAATACGTATTACTCAGAAAGTAGGACACTTATGAATAAAATAAAATTGCGACATTATGCCTTCAATAATTCATTATCAAGTGGCAAATATCTCATGGACAGATATGGAACCTTTTTGGATAGAAGAGAGATGGAAGTCGTTTGAAGAAATTAAATTGTTATTTTTTTATATGCGCAAATTTTAAAAACTTTACTACTTCATATAGTTTTTTACTGAAAAAAGTGATTTGGAAATTGAACTCTTGCCTTAATTAGGGTATAAATAATCGATTTATGCAAAAACCTTAAGGTGTAAATTATTTTGTTTCCATAAAACCCGCCATCTAGCGTTACAATTGCAAAACACTTCGTAAGCCTCATAGTTGAAAAGTAGTCACATGTAGCCTATACTTTCGTATTCTCAATTGATTATTTACGGTGTTTCTTATCTTCAAATTAAGGAGTCGAATTAAGGTTGATGTGAAGTTGTATATATAAAATATGCTAGTCTTTATTTTAATCTCAATATTTTTACTTAATTCGTCTTATTTCTAAACATGTGAAATGTTATAATTTACAAATGTTAATGGTAGTGACATCTATTGCGGTTTTTTAGAATTAAAAATCTTTTGTATGAAATGGTACCCCATGCCCTGGCTTTAAAAAGGGACGGGTTATAAGTACTCGGAAATACAGACGCAGGGAGGGAATTCCACTCCTTTGCTGTGCGCATTATGAATGATGTTGAGAAGCGCTTGGTGCGACAGGTAGGAATAGCAACCAAGAAAGGGTGGTAGCTCACAGTGCGTCTGGATGTCCGATGGAAAAAGGGAGATGGCGGTATGAGCACATGCAGCTCCTGAGCATACTCTCCAAAATACATTCAGATAGATACAATATAAAAAGAATACGTTTTACACCATTTGCATACACTTATATAATACTTAGCCGATATGTACATAAATAATTACAATAAAAAATAAAGCTACTTGGTTTTATTATACTAGCTGACCTGACCACGCGTTGCTGTGTTATAAATTAAAACAAAATCTATTCTATCTTTTAAGTTAGATCAAATAACAGATAGTTACGAAGTTTGATCAAAATCGGTTCAGTAGTTTCAGAGTTTATTCCGAACATACATCGTGATACAAGATTTTTATGTATATGAGTCTAGCAGATATGGTCACACGTTTTTGTTATAAATTAAAATGAAACCTATCCTACGTCCTAAGTCAGAACAAATCCAACAAAATGAAAAAAAAAAACACATCAAAATGGATTGAGTAGTTTTGGAGTTCCTCGCGGTCAAATACTGTGACAGGGAATTATTGAGCGAAGCTCTCTTTTAGGCAACTCACAAATTTCGCTTGTCTCCCTCCTGCTACTTAACGGTTCAACCGATTCGAACGAATTTTGGCATGAACATACATGATTATAACCTGACGGACATAGGCTATGTAAAAAAAATATAAACTTTACCATGGGGGAATAATCACCGAAAGAAAAATTCAAAAGCTGATCACAGCCAAACCGCTGATACTACATTGATGAAATTTGGCGCCAAAACTCTCATCGTGCTCGTGACTAATGTGCAAAAAAAAGTTTTGAAATCGGGCATACCATGGAGGAATAATCACCGAAAGAAAAATCAAAAGCTGATCAAAGCCAAACTGCTGAGACTACATTGATGAAATTTGGCGCCAAAACTCACATCGTGGTCATGACTAATGTGCAAAAAAGTTTTGAAATCGGACATACCATCGAGGAATAATCACCCTTCAAAAATCTAATTGCTTCGCTCAGTATTTGTAAACAGCAGAATGTATTGCAGACCTAGTATTTATATAGATAAAGGAAGGCAGTAATAGTTTGCATGAGATTCGGGCTAGATTATAAACACCATTTCTGGTAAATTTATTTTTGTGAGAAACAATAAAATCTAAATATTTCATAAAAACTTGACTGATTGGAAATTTCTTTGTGTCCTGTGATCATGGCTCCTGTAAAGGAGTCGAAACGTCAGGATTAAATATAAAATAAATTATGCGTTAAATCCGTAAAAAAGTATCCGTAAACTATATAAACAGAATATAGATTACAGAGTGTTAATTCTGTCAGAAAAACTGAATTACCCTCAAGTTGCGGGTATAGAAGTATACCTTAAAAAAGTAATTTTGCTTAAGATTTAGCCATTTAAGAAGAAAACAACACAATATATTGATTAAACTTAAATTTCTTAAAAATAATTTATTAGTATTTTCTTAATAAAACATAGCATCACTATAAACCAACTTTAATGAGTACATATCGAAGCATTCTGTATGCTTAGAGCTTTTACTATAGGTCGACCGCTGCCTGCCGCCCACCTCCGCGCCCCTGTACCGCGCAGGCAAAGACTCGTTTGATCGTATGCCTATAGTCGGTAGTAAGCTCGTGAATGCGTGACGAGAGAGTTACGAAAAGTGTGATCGGGCGAGGCGAACGGAAGTTGAGAGGGAGATATAAGTAAGCGAAGATAAAAAGAGAGAGAAGTTACGTTTCGTATATTACTGTAGGGGCATAAGATAATTCCTTTCTTTCTTTGCTCATACCCAGTTACGTTTCGTATAATATACTATTAATAATATATATATATAAGATAGAGCTAAAGAAGTTTTACTTCTGTCGTGTGGTCTAAAGCACACTCTCTTTTATACATGATAATATTCGAATACAAAGATATAAATCTCTACCAAGTGACACATAAAAGCATATCCATATTAACATAGCGTCACAAAATCCCACGAAATTATACTACTTATTCCGAACATTGGTTATAATATCTTGAATGTAGGTAATATTGTTCAGTGTGAAATTAATCAGTACAATTAGTGGTCGTATTAATTAAGTGTATCATTTCTTAGATGCTTATGTAGAGTTGCTATTTGACTGGCGACCTTGACTCCAAGAAGATTACATTTATATAAAAAATAGCTTTTACCCGTGGCTTCGCTCGCGTTGAAACTACCGATTAAAAGTTACATTTCTGTCGTTCTGGAACATTTTTATCTGGATAAATGGTATCCTATGTACTTTTTTGTATCCCTGGTAAAGTGTATGCAAAATATTAAGGCGTGAGTGTAATTAACAAACTGACTTTCGTGTTTATAATATTAGTTAGAACTATATAAGAGATATAGCCTATCATTTGGGCAATCAACGATTCTTATCACGTACAAAATTTAATTTAATAGGAGCGCAAGAAGCCGGTAGCCCGCAATGCGTCTGGATGTCCGATGGAAGAAAGGTGATGGCAAAATGAGCATATGTAGCTCCTGAGATAGGTTTCTTACATATCCAGGGCTCAGCTAATTCTGTAATATTTATGACAATTGAGTGCTTACGTTGAGTAAAGCTACTTAAAATAATCACCTTGTGGCAATATATATTTGATAATAAATGAATCCCACACACACACGCAATTCCCACACATTATTCACAAACTAAGAGCTCGTAGTTTGGGTATTAAATAATAATAACATTCCTTACATTCACACCAATCAGCCTAGTCCAGGGATGGCGAACCAATGGCACGCGTGCCATTGATGGCACGTGACACAGTATTTTGGGCACGTCATTGATAACAAAATTCATTAGGCACTTTGAAAAAATAGTGTGAAGTAGGTTTTATATGACGTTTTTAACAATATTTTCATCTACCTATGCCTGTAAGTCATTATTTTCAGAGATGAATAACATTAAAGACTCAGTTAGAAACCGTTTGACAGATGATTCCAGTTCAACATGCATTCTGCTAAAAGTAATGACATATGTTATTTATCATCTAATCTGCAACAACAGAAGTCACACTAATTTTATTAAAATTACTATGTGATTACATTGCACATTGTGTTATTTATAGTATTTTAATAGTAAATAAAGAGTTTTGAGTTGATTGTATTTATTATTATTATTGTCCCAATAATCACGGATTCAAAATTATTTGGTGGCACGTCTGTGACCTTATTAAACTTTTCTTTAGAAAAATGGCACGTTGATACGTAAAGGTTTGCCATCCCTGGCCTAGTCCAAAGTAAGGCTAGTGTTGTTACTAGGGTAACGGATAGACATATAATGAGATACATAGATATTCAAAATTACAATAGAATACAATACAAAAACACGTTATTAATTACACCACAAAACGGCAGGATATACAAAGACAGATAATTGCTTAAAAAACTGGTTGGTTGCCTGTAAAGTCGGTATACGGGCGAAAGTTTTACGTGACAACGACTTTGAGTGGTAAAATAATTTTAATGTGAATATTCATTCGTATAGTAGGAAGAAGGATGAAATAATAGTAACAATTTAAAACATTTATTTATACAAAGAATTATATTTAAAACATTAATTTATAGGCACGCGTCCCTTCCACTTTTTATGTCTGTCTCTCTCGCTCTTAGGCGGGCTAACCATGCCCGAGTGGAAGGGACGCGTGCCTCTCACTCGCTCTCATTGTAAGCGCATAACGTGAGCGGAGCGTAACGCAGTTTCTTGAAGTGTCACCCGGCAAACCAATTTATAAGACGTTGTCACGTCAAAATTAACGTGTAATAATCGGCAGCCTTGTCGCTAAAAGCGATCTCTTCCAAATAACCTTAGGATGGAAAGGATAATAAGGAAACTAGAGCTATGGCGGTGTAACTTAAAGGAGAAATAATTAAGTTGGTATACTAATAAAAAATAAAAACGAGCGTCGAAACTTACTTTTTTTTTATTGCAGAAAGTTGGTAAACAAGCAAACTGCCCACCTGATGGTAAGTGGTAACAGTCACCTATAATACATGTGGCTCTTGTGAGATTCGCAGCAAAACTGCAACCCCCACAAGAACCACAGTGTACGTTGCCAACTTGTGACACAAGATGTAAAGTCACTGTACCCAGTAATTTCACTGCCATATCTTACCCTTCAAACCGGAACACAGCAATGCAAGCACTGCTGCTTTGCGGCAGAAATAGGTAAATATAAATAAACGTGCATAATAATATATACATGCTATAAATAAAAATATATATTCATTGTATAATATACATGCATAAACAGTATTCATATCAATAAACATAAATGTCTAGTTGGTAGATATATTCATAGATACACCCATTCAGGAACAAATGCTCGTATTCATAATTCTTTATATTTGTCTGCTTTAAACATGGTTGTCATTAGGGGCCATTCATAATTAACGTCGCAAGAATTTTAGGCCTTTTATTTCCCCGTTCTTGTCACAGGTTGCCACATTCTTAGAAGCCTCTCCCCCATGTTGTGACATCACATTTTTCAATTTTTCATTTTTCAACTGCTTAAGTATAAATAAATATTTAAATAAATAAATATTTCCAACATTTACACCAATTAACCTAGCCCAAAATAAGCACTTTTAAGACTTGTGTTATGGTAACGGATAGACATACATATATCATAGATAACTAAGTAATATTCATAGAAATATATACAAACATCCATGTCTCAGGTACAAATACTCGTATTCATCATACAAACATCTGTCCCTTCCGGGATTCGAACCCAGAACAGTCAGTGCGAAAGGTAGGATCGCTACCGTTGCACCAAACAGTCGTCGAATCGTATTAACAAGCTATTTTTTTGGCGGGAGCGCGAAGCGTCACTTTAATGGTTTTGGTTTCATTTTGTGTTGTGGTTGATATTAGTGTGTAATAATGGTGGGTTATTAACCACTGAGTGTTTCTGATTATGCATTAGTATTGGCAAGTGAACCAAAACAGTGAAAGGTGTCTTTTCGCGCTGTCTCAAGAAGGCCACGAGGACGTTTCAGTAGAACCCCATATCTTTACTGAAACCTAGGACTGGCAATTATAACTCAAGAACTGGCAATTATACTTACTTGATACTGGCTAAATACACAAATCGTGCAAGCCACAAATAAAGAAGCCCATGAAACCCGATTTTGAAAATTATTTAGTTGATACAAAGCCACAAGCCATTTCACAATTCTTTCAACTGGAAAGAAAAAGGCAAAGACATTTTGCGACTCAGTACAAACTTTTTATGAAAGAATACATGGATTTGGGTCTTATGAAGCCGGCTATCAGCATCACTGCAAAATCTTCATCCAAAGTACCAAACAATCTACTAGCTAGACTTCCAACGCCATTGAAATATCCTCTTCTAAATCTTGGTTTCGGGGTAGTAACGAGTAAGTTGTTGCGTTCTAATAGATAACTTAGTTCGTGATCCAGCTGATTTACTATAGCGTCACAGGGTGCACTTTTCACCGCGTTGCAAAGTTCTTGTATAAAAAGTATTAACAAATATAGATCGAGTTCGTAAATTTTCGTTTTTTGTTTACATATAAATTTCACGTTTTAGTATTTTGAATTTAAATATGTGACGTCACAAAGCTTTTGACTCTCTGCCCCTTGTCATACAATGTCACATTCCCGTGATAACCTTCCCCTCTTTAACGTGTGACGAATGGATGGCCCCTTATTTATTGAACATAATATTTCGCCTGCAAATCAAGCATGCTAACTATTATAGAAAAGGATGAATATAATCACCTATTACATATATTGTTTCTAACCCAATTTGAGTAGTTAAAGCGAAAGCAACGACGGTATCACAACACCCATACACAAGACAATATAGAAAAGATTGTTTTCTTAATTGACCCGGCCGAAGATCAAACCCAGGACCGTGACCATGGATACTGGTATGCGAGCCACACGATTACGGAAATCGTCTATATAAGATCTGTCTAAAATCATCATATGTACAAATCCTTTGTAATTTAAGTCAGTGTCACTAGATGGCGCTGCTCGGTTTTAAAACTCGCTAACGAAGTGTTACGTTTATATTGATAAGTATTGTGAGGTTGCTTTCTAAAATAGTTCTAAGAATACAAGCAGTGTGAATGTGCGTTTTATCTATCTAACTATACATCCGCGAGTAGACAAGACAAAATCACAAACGAATTTGCCCGTACGCGACTCGAGCCCAGGACCGTCGGTGCTATAGGATCGCTGCCTTACTTATATAATATATGTATGATATATGTATGTCTATCTTAACCCTAGTATCCATAATACAAACCTTATAATGTGATTGTAAGAAATATAGTGTAATTTTAATAAAAAATATGGATGGTTTTAAGATATTTTATTATGAAATAAATAAAAAACTGACTAATAAAAATAAAAGTAACTTTTTTCAAATGCACTTCAAAATAAGCTGTTTTGAATAATCCAACATTTTTATCTACCACCCATTCAGGACGTATTTTAACTGACAAAAAGAAAAGACGCATGAAACTCATCAGCTTTAACAGAAGTAACTTATACATAATACACAAAATAATTCTGTTATCACAATAATAGTAGTGTTAAGATTTCATTAAATCGTTATTTACAACAAAGCCATCAAGTATCTGTTTTAAATAAAATTTAATTAATATGAATTTGCGCCAAGTCACGTTTAATTCTATCCAATACTTGTTTTTTGGAAATTTAAATTTCTGTTAATTGATTTCTCGTAATACAGATGTAAAATATAACAACAATAAACAGAACAGGAATACAAAATTTTGCTCATAAATTTGTTTCTTAAATAGAAATGAACGCCCTCCGAAGTAACGGTCAATTCATTTATTGAATAACTTATAAATTGAGTTAAATTGGTTTGAAAAGAATATTTGGATAAAGAATATTTATATAAATACTAGCGGCACAAAATTCTTTAAATTTTTTCTATTATTAAATATTTTTCCGTTAGCGCCATCTAGCGTCCGGTAAACGAACTACTTGCGGTTAAAATGTAGCTTATATGACACGTTCGTAGATTTACCATAGCAGCGCCATCTATTGATTACTAACTCAACCCAGTCGAAAGGTATCGACATCTGTTAGAATCATTTGGAGTTAACAGATAATTGTGACTGTCAAATAATAACAGACAAATAATTAGCAATAAATTAAAATTGCGACTATAATTTGAGATTTAAACTATCCTATCTCTCAAGTTGGATCGAACTGCACATGGTGTGCGAATTTTATTATAATCGGTTAAGTGGTTTAGGAGTCCATTGAGGACAAACATTGTGACACGAGATTTATATATATTAAGATAAGAAGTTAAATTGATTAGAAACATTGCAATAATATACAGGGAATAAACGACAAATTTAAGAAAGCAATAGAGCAATAGATTTCGATTCGATTTCGAGATGCTTATGAACACGTCTAGTCTGAGAAGGCAAGAAATTTAGTTTTTTGTATAGTAAAGTATACTTGTCTAAGGTTAGACGAGTAAATGGCTGCGGTTCCTCGTTATAGGGGAATTGAGTGGGTGTTAATAGTTTCTTAATGAGCTGGGAGCTCATGCATAAAGTAAAAGGTACGATGATAGCCTTTTTAGCTACCCTTAATTATCAATTCAAATCTTTTATAGTGAAATGAAGGTTGATTGTTGTACAAAAATTGTTGTGAGGCTTAAAATGATTCACTACATGTCCACCTTTTACAAAATATACAATAATGTTATGTTTATGAGATTATAAAATTTTTGTTAAATAAACAATCAATATTGCAAAAAATATACCGCTATTATGTTATATGCCCATAACATATGGGCACTCTTGTAGGAATTGTAAATTCAGTCAGTATTTTAATGGTAGAATGTGAATACATGTTTGCTGTTGGTGTATCTTAATAAATAAATAATAGCGGACAAAAAAATTAGACATTCCTTTGATTTTCTTTGTTTATTTATTTGTATTTATAATTAATTACATGGTAGTCTAAATAGTAGTTTCCAACACATAAGCAAGTCATAAAATTCACGGTGTAAATGAATAAAGTTTAAAGATATTAAATTATAACAAAGTGAATTTCAATTTAATTGAAAAAAAGTCGAAGATTAATAAACAAATAAATGTTTACAAATGTAAATGAAGATTTATACAAAAAGGATATAAAAACAATCGTTGATTTTGTAATTTTTATATATTTTTTGCGTTATTAAATGCTATCTTATACGATAAACTATAATAGACAAATTAAATAATCATCGACTTGCCTCACTAGTAAACTCTCAGGCGGAATCTTTTTTTAGTATTTTTATATTAAAATATTAGTCAAGCTTTAATGCGAATAAACATTATTTAGTCACAAACTATACCTACACGCAGAAACGGACAACTTTTCTACAATTTTTATATTTTCTATTAAGATCCTTAGTAGCAAAATAGAAACAATGAAACTTTATTTAGTATCTGCGCATTAATCAAACTTTCCTCCTTGACAAGCCCTTTTGAAAACTATCTCGAGATTTACTCAAAGCTTTTCTAGACCTTACGGTTTATAATTTATGAGCCGGAATAAGTAATTCTAGGACAACAAGACGGAAATGATCCGAGGGTCTCAATTTTGTAGACAAATTATTCAACAAAGAAAAATTCCGGGCTACTTTCAACATTCAACAAGCGTTTGTAAGAAATACAGTTTTAATATTGAATTATTCAAAACAAATCGTTGTAAAAATGATTTAATAATTAGGTAGTAAAGGTATTAAATTATATTTAATTGATTAGTCCTACAATTCTGACGTTTTATTTATTTATTTATTAAGGCTTACCAACTAAATACATAAAGATAAGTTACATTAAAAATACAGCATTTATCGTATATGTATTTAACTTAAAGGCGAGCACGACACTATTATACGTAGAATATGTTTTTAGTTTACAGAATTAATTAATTAGGACATTATTAATAACAGTATAAAAACTAAAAATTAATCTTACAACAGTCCAAAATTGATTTTATAAAGGAAGTTTTTGATTCATAAAATATACTTAAATTATTATCGAACTTTCGACTCCTTTACAGAAGTCAATTACAATAGTGATCACAGCATGACTTAGGCAATGGTCGTCATATATTTTCTACTCCCTTCATAGTATTTTAATCGGGCACGTTCCTAATTGTTAAAATTTTATATAAATAATATTTTTCGGAAATGGGAAGGACCGACCTCCATCTTACTTTTATAATTTGCAAAAAGAGCTAACTACATCACCAGGTCTTGCAATGTGTGTCTTAGGAGGTATTAATTTATTTTTACTATTATTTTGAAATATATATTTATTCAGATTATTTTTACAAAAATAAGTTAACAAGAATAAAATCAACTTGTCCCAGATCACAGGGGGACCTGAATCCACTGCCCCTGCTATCCTGGCGAAAGCTCTCCCAATTAAACTTTGAAGTTGAATTTTTACTTGTTTATAAAAAGGATAACAAACATTATTAATTTTGCAAACATATTATAAAATAAAACATAATTTATCTTAAATTAAAAACCTATTATAAAAAGGAGTCCCTTTAGGCAAGGTTCCGAAGATACAGGCAGCGTTCCCCCTTTGAAAAGCTAGGCTAATTCTTTGTCCAAGGTGCTGCCAGCTCTTCGGTCGTTTCGATGTCGACTAACTTTTTTGCTATTTCCTTAAAAAGCCTTTTAGCGCTAGGACCCCACGGACCAAGGGTCTCGACACCGAATGGGACAAAATCGTATTCGGAGCCTGGACCCCTGTATTTACAAGCTTTAGCTTTTTCAGCCGCTTCACCAGCCGCACCAGCTATGTTGTTTTTACTTGTAATCATTTTATCACATATACATATAACTTGCTTGAAGTAATTATGTATTCATCTTACTATTTACATATAATGTGATAAAACAATAGAACCAACTGTTAAGTTGTTATATTATAATTAGTTATCAAGTAAATTAAGTTACACGTGACTGGAGAAGTGTCGAAATTACAACTTTGGGACATGTTTATGATAATCTTATTTGAATCTTGATGACAATAATTCGCTTAGAAACCCTTTTAGCTGTAACTGCAATCTTATATGTAATCATAACAATTCATATAAATACCATGCATTATAAGTTTGTTTGTTTGTTCGTTACACTTCCACGCGTTAATTACTTAACCGACGAGCATGAAATTTTGCATAAATTTTGTCAGGGATACAGAAAAGGACATGGGATACTTTTTATCTTGGAAAAACCGGCCAAGTGCGAGTCGGACTCGCGCACGAAGGGTTCCGTACCATTGACTAGGTAAACAACAGTAGGTACACAAATTTCATATAATTTATTATTAAAGTAAAAATACAACTGAGTATTTTGTGAACATTTCAAGTGCCTACCTGTTGCCATTATTGGTATCAAGGAAAAAAAGCTCCCCATAAATATTTATTTTATTTTATTTTTAGTATTTGTTGTTATAGCGGTAACAGAAATACATAATTTGGGAAAATTTCAAGTGTCTAGCTATCGCGGTTCTTGAGATACAGCCTGGTGACCGACAGATAGACGGACAGACGAACGGACAGACATCGAAGTCTTAGTAATAGGGTCCCTTTTACCCTTTGAGTACGCGGCTGGAGATTGAATCCTAGGTAAAATCTAATGTATGTGTATTTTTATTACGATTATAATTATTTTAATGTATTTTATTAAGTCGAAAAAGCTAGTAACCGCTCTTTTTTTCGAGTACTAAAAATTGAGAGACACAAGCTTCGGGAAACTAAAGTAATAATCAGTGATTGTCCTTACAGAACGATAGATATATAAAAAAAATAATGTATATTTTAAGAATTTACATGTGCAAAATGTCGGGTGTAATATTTATGTTTACTTGTGTAGGTCATTATCTAATGAAGCGAAAGAAAGCATCGAAAAATGCAAAAAAAAAGGAATATATAAAAATTATTGATTGTATTTATGATAAATTTTAATTCATTTATATTTATATAATTGTTAGATTAAGCTTACTGGCATTTTGGAGTATTCTGTAATCCTGTAAGTATTTAAAAAAATTTGGTTGTCTGTAAAGTCAGTTTACGGACGATAATTTTACGTGATAGCGTCATAAGAAAACATTGATGGAAAATTGCATATTTTTATGAATTGAACTGAATTATTATCACTGAATTATCATTATCATACATTATATTATGTGTTTGTTAGCATACCAGCTACGGGTGGCCGGGTTATACCAGCAACACGTGGCCGGGTTAGCTAGTATTGTATAATACAAATAAGGAGTTAATTGAAAATTATTACTTTTTTCGATAAATTATCATTTAGTTGTTGTAATAAACAATGGAAACGATATTAACCTTTCACTTCATGAAGTGGAAGAGAGATGCGTCACAAGCCGAACGCTTAGATCGATCGTGCCTCTCTATCGCTTGTTCCGCGCTCTCGCTCGCACGCTCGGCTCAGGCGGAACGTTACACTTTTTCGTGCGTGCAGCCGGCGTTCATCGATTTATAAGATTATCACGTCATAAAAAAAAGGCTTTTCAAATTGTATTCAGCAAAGGACGGTCACAACATACGGGGCTACGACAACCTTCATATAAATTGATTAATAAGTTCTCTACTAAAATACAATTTTCTGCCACCTGTCTCGCCTAACGCCTTATCACTTAATTTTCCTACGAAGCCTTGCACTTTATGGTGCAAATCGAATCATCCCCTCGCTCCAATCATATTTCAATTTACGCGGACCTTTTCTTCGGCACCTTGAAAAAAAATTACGAGACAGATGTAACCTTGACATATTGGATATCTAAAAAAGGTCTAGCTGAAATTCTTAATACTTTAATAGAAAAATACTAGAAAAATCGACTCGGCTCCCAAGTGAATTCTCAGACGGGAATCGAACCCGCAACCTTTGGAAATCCGGTCCAAAGCTCTCCTAATGCTCTATTAAATAATTTATCTTATGAGATAGCATTGAAGAAATGCATAAAATATACTAGGCGATGCAGTCGCTAAGCATAAAGCTACGCTAGCACCATATATTGGAGCGGAGCGTTATACCTAAAAGAAAAAAAAATGTTTTTCCATGGGAATTTTTGCGAATTTCAAAATTCGGGCCCGTCACAATCTGGTCCTAAACCTTTTGATTCGATTTCTCACAAAAATATTAAAATCTGTTAAGAACTCGGGAAGTTATGACGTAACAGACATTGCGCCATTGAAGCTGATTCATGGGAGCTTCGCTCGCTCCGCTCCAATAATCTATAATACGAAGTTATTGATGACTGTTTAGTGCAACGGTAGCGATCCTGCTTTTCACAACGACGGTCTTGGATTCGATTAATGGTTGGTTAGATGTTTGTGTGATGAATACGAGCATTTCTACTTAAGTCATGGGTGTTTATGTACATATATACTCGTATTTGTATGTCTAGGTGGAATTCCTAATTCTGTAATACATAGTTACTGACGACCTTGAGTTCTTAAGACATAAAGATATTTAAGGTGTTGATGCGTTAATTTGTACTATCATGATCAGATGTCGAGAATTGTTTTTTTTTTTTAATTATTTTTGTTATACATATTAATATAAAGACATATTTGAAAAAAAAAGAATTGTAGTAGTTAGAATTATATATGTCGTATCCGGTCATGAGTACGGATACTAAGTGAAACGCAAGCGCGCCCTCTAGCCGGCGAACATAAGAAACTACGATTTCCCGCGCTTCGACAGAGTCGTGATGCTGTCAACATGCGAGCTCCGATTCACTTTCGATCGAGTCGCCATCAAGTGAAGACGTCGTCATGAAACTGTCCTACGTTTCGCTAAGTACCTTATTATAACAAGTTTGTTACGTATTACGTGATTCTTAATACTGTGTCCAAAAATTAAAACATCTTGTCAGTGCACGATTTCTACTCTGCCCATATGATATCGGAAGGTTCGGTCCAAAATGCTGACGTTCCCCTCAACATCAGAATTGGGATCGAATCGTGCAAATGATTTTCTTCATAATAATAATGAAATGAAATGACAGACTCTGTTATAAATTCAAAAACTACAAATGCGTAAGTTAATTGAAGCTCCAAAGACAAACTTTCGTGTTGAAATGAGTTTAACCTTGACAAGGTGACTATAGACGCAAGATCGTGGTACGTGACAGCGGATTTGTTTTGATGGCGGGCAAGCTGATGGCACTGGAGCAGTGCGGACAAGTTACGTGTGGATGCTAGCGTCGTTGGGTACCTTATATCATAAAGGTGAGCGATATTGTTTTTCATACGATGTTGGTGCTGAATGCTCGTATATTAAGGATAGTGTTGTTCAAAGTTGAGTGGTAAACATTTTAATAATGTTACTATCATGACCGGTATAAGTCAAACATAAGTATTCAGCGCAGAACAAGTATAATGTTGCGTAACGATTAACAATTTGAGATTTGCTTTTAAGTTTTACAAGACCTTTATTGCAAAATGATATTAAGATCGGCCGGAACATTTTTAGGTTGAATGACTGCAATTGTGTTTTTATTGAACAAAAATGTTAGTGTGAATTCTTTTATTTTTTTATGAACCTACCCTCGAACTAAATAATATCGAGACGTCCGTATCGTTACGTATGGTAATAGTTAAAATTTGAAAGCTGTAAATTCTAACCTTACAAGTACGCATATGATCGGTTGAGAAGGATGCCAAAGGGTTATGTACCAGTTGAAGTTGTTACATGTTGATCAATGATATTTTTTTGTGGGAACTCGAGTAGGTTCTTGAGCCGTAAGGTGTCGACCGTACCGAGAGTCATTACGCAGTCGTAGCCCGGTAGAAATTGGTGTCTATTAGGGAAACCTAAGTAGTCTGCGGGTGTGCGGTGTGCATTTGACTTAGGTAAAGGTCGTGGTCCCGGGGGACCGTAGTGTGTAGTCAATGGGTGATACACACGGTGTTGTGGATGTACAGAGTGGTACAAGTACAGCAATATCAATTTCTGTGAAGATCGTGGCAAATAGAGGTACTCGAGTGTCCAATTAACTAAATTTAGAGATTGACATTAATGAAGTGTCGCTGTGAACATTTATGGTACATAGCCTAGCTACTTCTGTATACCTAAATGATGATGCTTTTGTCGATTTCTTTAGTTAAATTTTCTTAGTTTAGTTTAATTAGTTAGTTGTCAAAGTAATAAAGAACAGTGGGGCATTATTAGGTGCTCCCTTACGTATAATCGCTGATCAGGGTCGTTGCTTTTGAAATGAAAGTTCCATGACTTCTGTGATAATAAAAAAAAAAACTATCTTCATCTTATTGCAACGGTGTCTAGCCGCGCGAACGGTCAGGTAGACGCTGACAAAGATAAATCGTAGCAAGACTCTTTTGGAGATGTGCAACTCGCTCTAAATTGTACAGTCAATCGGGTAACAAATCTAATTCGTTGTAGCTTTTGATGAGAAAAGCAGCACGTCCTTTAGCTTTGATGACAAGTGATGCAAAAGTTTTCAATAGGAGATTTTGTTTTGATAGAGAACGAAGAGCGGTACCAGTTAAAGTTAGACACAAAATTCAGAGGTCCGTTTTTAAATAATTGAAGTATTAGATGGAGACCACTATACACTCCAAGCATTGAACTATAGACGTACTCTTTTTTTTTTCATTTATTTAGTAACGTATTAAAAATAAATTACATTGTATTGGTCAAAAACAGCGTATAGAAATCCACAAAGTTTTATAGCAACGCTGTTTAAAGCAAGCGTTAAGATACAATAAATACACTAAAAAAAGAAATCAAGTTGATAAACTCTTTTACAAGGAGCAAACTAGGTGCATAAAAAAAAGTCTTGAAAAGGTACTTATTCAATTCGTACCTTAAATTCAGTTGAGTCAAACCATCAATAAGATCCGCGGGTAGTTGATTTATCAAGCGCGGTACGAGGTAAGCGGTAGTTTTTTCGCCGTAGACATTATTCGCCTTTGTCGTAAGCATTTTGTTTCGAGCAATCTCACGAGTAAATTTAGGGTGATTAAATTTTTTTTTTTAATTTTTATTGCTAAAGTTTTTACTTACAATGTTTTTCTGAAATTGAAATTGGAGAGGTAATATTTCACTTAGTTGAAAGAATTTAATTTCATCCGAAGAATGTTGTTTTTTTGATATTTTTACTTACAATAGTTTTTATTATTCGTAATTGGAGATTATAAATTAGATTTGTGTATGTTTTGTAAGTTCGTCCGTAGCTACATAAACCATAAAGTATGTATGAACCAGCAAGTGCGTTATATAACATTTATTTTACTTGAAAGGGTATAAGAGTCCTTAAAATAGCCATATTTGCTAAAAATTGTCTAAGTTTATTGCAGACATGAGCAATATTAAGGCCCTAATTAAACTTTTTATCGATTTTTTTAAGCCAAGATATGTATGAGAATTCACATTTGCTATGAGAGGGCAGTTGTAGATGCTGTCACTGGATGAATGGAGACAGGAATAATGATGGGCCATCAGATTCTGAATAGGTGCTGGTCGGATATAGGGCGATACGATATGGAGTAATTTTGTTTTTTTTTTTTTTTTGGGTTTATCACTAATCCAAAATCACTTACAAGTATGCTCATGATAGGCTTAGGGAAATGCCCGAAATAGAGAAAATCGTTTGCGAGACAGATTATATAGAGCAAAGCGAGGATGACGAAGTTGGGTCAGTCAGTGTGTAGGTAACATTTCATTCGAGTTGCCAATGTGTTGAGATGTTGACCGTACCAGACTATTTCGTAGCCGTAGTCCAGTAGAAATCGGCATCTACCATGAGGATTGGTAGTCCGTGGATACGCGGTACGCGGGTAGTTCTGGCGGAGGTCGGGTTTCAGGAGGAAACCGTAGTCGTTGGACTCGGCGATCCCATGAGGGGATGCGCGTAATGTTGTGACATTGTGTCAAGGTGACACAGAAGTTGACCGTACCAGACTATATCGTAGCCGTAGTCCAGTAGAAATCGGCATCTACCATGAGGATTGGTAGTCCGTGGATACGCGGTACGCGGGTAGTTCTGGCGGAGGTCGGGTTTCAGGAGGAAACCGTAGTCGTTGGACTCGGCGATCCCATGAGGGGATGCGCGTAATGTTGTGACATTGTGTCAAGGTGACACAGAAGTTGACCGTACCAGACTATATCGTAGCCGTAGTCCAGTAGAAATCGGCATCTACCATGAGGATTGGTAGTCCGTGGATACGCGGTACGCGGGTAGTTCTGGCGGAGGTCGGGTTTCAGGAGGAAACCGTAGTCGTTGGACTCGGCGATCCCATGAGGGGATGCGCGTAATATTGTGACATTGTGTCAAGGTGACACAGAAGTTGACCGTACCAGACTATATCGTAGCCGTAGTCCAGTAGAAATCGGCATCTACCATGAGGATTGGTAGTCCGTGGATACGCGGTACGCGGGTAGATCTGGCGGAGGTCGGGTTTCAGGAGGAAACCGTAGAGTCGTTGGACTCGGCGATCCCATGAGGAGATGCGCGTAATGTCACAGTTGTGTCAGGGTGACACGGAATTGGTGAATGAAATATTACTGTTAGTTTTGTTGTCAATGAATAAAGTTTAATGATTGAGAAATAACGATTTTCCTGTTTCGGAGCAACAATGATAATAAGAGAGCTTGATGTAACTAGTATGTAGATTTTCAGATTTATTGTAAGAGTCTTTGATTTATTTGTGAGTTGTAATGAATTGGTAAAGTTCCTAATTTGGAAAAATATTACCTAATGAAGCGTAATTATTTCAGTTAAAGAATCTAGATAAAAAGAAAATGAATAAAGTGTTCATTTTGTTTAGATCTGAAAAGTTAGGTCAGGTATGACCGAGCGATACTTTCTGTTGTTTTGTTTTGTTTCAGAATAACACACGAGGACGTGTGTCTCGCAGGATGGCCGTGTCGTATCCGGTCATGAGTACGGACACTAAAGGAAACGCAAGCGTCCTCTAGCCGGCGAACATAAGAAACTACGATGTCGTATCCGGTCATGAGTACGGATACTAAGTGAAACGCAAGCGCGCCCTCTAGCCGGCGAACATAAGAAACTACGATTTCCCGCGCTTCGACAGAGTCGTGATGCTGTCAACATGCGAGCTCCGATTCACTTTCGATCGAGTCGCCATCAAGTGAAGACGTCGTCATGAAACTGTCCTACGTTTCGCTAAGTACCTTATTATAACAAGTTTGTTACGTATTACGTGATTCTTAATACTGTGTCCAAAAATTAAAACATCTTGTCAGTGCACGATTTCTACTCTGCCCATATGATATCGGAAGGTTCGGTCCAAAATCCTGACGTTCCCCTCGACATATAAATTGTAATGTGTAGAAATATTTGCATGCTATTCTGATATGGCTAAATAGGTTATAAGCTCTGAATTATAATTAATATCCATGTATTACCCTATTTAAAGCAAATAAATAATTTGAATCTGAATTTGACCGTTTGGTGCAACGGTAGAGATCCTGCTTTTCACATCGACGGTCCTGGGTTTAAGTTCTGAAAGGGGCAGGTTTGTGTGATTAATATATTTCTAAAAAAAGTACATATCTACGTATCATATCCTTGTATGTAATAACACAAGCGTTACAGTCCAATCTGGCAATGTATTATATAATAGCTGATGGTAAATACCTAAGGTATTTCATAATTCTTGACCCTAATCCCATCAATATTATTTATACATTCTTTGTATAACATTCACCCCTTCCAACTTAACATTACTTACTTTCGTTTGACTTTCATTGCAACGTCAATCAATGCATAATAATAAAAATAAATAAATAATAAGATTATTATTATTAAACAAAATTAAAGAAGATTTTCCCACTGAAACACAGTAAAATTATCAAAGTAAAGTAGAACGGAATTGCGTTCTAATTTAATCCTGAAGCTACAGCAGACCAACTAAGCTGCGTCAGCAATCATCGTAGGGTTGTCACTCTGAGAGTAAATTAGAGAGCCAGGGAGGCTGATTAGCCTGGATATAAATTACAAGGTACTTGGCCGTGATGTGTGCTGATTACGTCTGGGATTATTTAACTTTACACAGACGAATTACCATGACTGGTTAAAAGTGACTTCAGATATATTAAAATGTAAGACACTTAGCTGTATTCATTTTTCAACTAAATTTGTCCTTTATACTCTACTAGAACTAAGATGATTTCAAAAATTCTTTCACCATTGGAAAGCTACGTTCACGATGAGTAACATAGGCTATATTTAATGCTAGAAAAAATTAAGGAATTTTGTCCACTGCCGCTGGTAGATATTGAGAAAAAACTACTTTTTATTAAAAACATTTATTTTATATTCTATACTAGCTGACCCAGCCACGCGTTGCTGTGGCACAGTAATTTTAAAGATTTTTTCTAAAATAAAGTAGCCTAAGTTATTCCTTATTACATCAGTTACCTGCCAATAAAAGTCCTGTCAAAATCGGTCCAGCCATTTCAGAGATTAGCCGGAACAAACAGACAGACAGACAGACAAAAATTGTAAAATAAAGTTATTTTAGTGTATGTACCGTATATATATTCAAATGCATGTAGTAAAAAACGGTTATTTCAGTATTACAAACAGACACTCCAATTTTATTTATTTGTATAGCTAACGACGGCCGCTTGGTGCAATGGTAGCGATCCTGCCTACAAAAAAGGTCCTAAGTTCGATTTCCGCAAGAGCAGATGTTTGTGTGATGAATACGAGCATTTGTACCTTAGTCGTGGGTATTTATATATGTCGTCTCAGCCAGCCGTCTCACTGCTGGGCAAACGCTTCTTCCAAGGATCTCCACGAGGACCATTCCTGCCCGCATCCATTATATATCATACTAGCTGACCCAGCCACGCGTTGCTGTGGCACAGTAATTTATAAAAAAAAAAAATTTTTTTTTAGAATAAACGTAGCCCAAGGTACTCCTTATTACATCAGATACCTGCCAATAAAAGTCCCGTCAAAATCGGTCCAGCCATTTCAGAGATTAGCCAGAACAAACAGACAAACAGACAGACAAAAATTTAAAAAAATGTTATTTTGGTGTATGTACAGCATAAATATTCATATGCATGTAGTTAAAAACGGTTATTTCAATATTACAAACAGACACTCCAATTTTATTTATATGTATAGATAGGTAGCATTATTTATATGTATTTCTATCTATATTAATATATATACGTTCACAGTCGTTGTTGGCTTTCGCCGTGGGGCTCCAGGCAGGCTGGCCCGAGGGCCCCACCACATGCTCGGGTGCATTGATGAAGATTGAATTAAATTATTCTAGGCATCTGTCAAACCTACATGTATAGCGCGCCATTTTTATTCACTCAATCCCGAAATGCCGAAATACTTGCGCACGCGCCGTCTCTCTCTAACGATACGGGAGATAAAAAAGACGACACGACGACACGCGAACCGGACACGATCGCGAAGGGTTCGAATATAAGATCTTAAATATTTGCAAAATAGACTTTAACTCTTTTTGAATAAAGTCTATATTTAAAATCCTAACTTTAAGGCCATAGTAACGTTTGCTTGATAAAACAAAACATACTAACACTCGAATTAAGTGCTATATTACTAAAAACAATATACAGATGTGAATCTAATATAATTTATTATTGTTAAACTAACGTATACGAGTATAATATATATCTTTATATATATAATTCTTCTGTGAGTGTGTATGTCACTGAACTCCTCCTAAACGGCTGGACCGATTTGAATGAATTTTTTTGTGTGTGTTCAAGGGGATCTGAGAACGGTTTAGATTCACAAATCAGCCCGGCAGATGGCGCTGCAGACGGTATCTAGGTTATTTATCTATACTGCAAAAATAACAGGCAGGACAACGTCTGTCGGGTCCACTAGTAAAATTCTAAATTTTATAATTACGTCCCGGGCAGGTTATATGTATACACATTATAATTGTGGACTAACTTCTTTAATTTATAAACTTGTTTTCGGTATCCGCTAATATAGTTTCGAAAACTATTAAATAAACAGAAATACATATGGTATTTGACATAGTTTATTTCATTAAAAATATATAATTGTTAAAAGGTATCATTTTTAATGGCCGAACTCATCTATCAATACACACACAGCCAAAGAAAAATAATGATTGTTCATTGGTATCACTACGTCATAGTAATACGCGATTACAGCGCGAGTGTTACGATGCCGTATTTCGCCACACTGATCAAGTCTTCGGTAGTATAGTGGTCAGTATCCCCGCCTGTCACGCGGGAGACCGGGGTTCGATTCCCCGCCGGAGAGACCCTTTTTTTTCGTTCCAGAATTTTTTTTTTACTATTTATTAACGTATTTTGTATTTTTTTACTTTTGTATATATAAGTTAACACGTTACGCCGCGGTAACGGCATATAAAGTAAAGGTGGAATTCATATTATGACAGTACGGATATCGCCGTTTTCACGAAAATTAATCTAAAAATTACTACGGCAACAACCGTCGATTTTACATTAGAGTGTCATAGAGAGCAGTCTTACTGTCATTCGGTAAAGGAGGCTTGTGTTCCTAGTGTCAAAAACACGTGTACACTAAAATACTGTGAAAAACAGTACGGGTATAGGTGTACGAAACATTTGTATGAAGATTGTTAGTGTCATAGTGGACTGGAGTACCGCGTCGTAACGTGTTAAAAAAGATGTTACTAGCAAAATTGCACCTTTTCCCGAGTGACAAGAGATAAGTTTCTAGTTAGAACATAAGTATTTAGTTGTAAAGCATCAAATGTTTAAGTAACATATTTTTTTTTTAATTAATATTCGTTATTCCTTTTTTTTTACAGCGAATGTTCCGCGAATTTTGCAGTTTTCAAGTTCTGTTTTTTTTTTATTTTGAGACTTTTCGACCGAACTAACTTCCCTTATTTTTCAATTCGCGCATTGTTAATGATAAAAAAAAACACTATATAGAAAAAATCTCACGTCTTTGTTGCTAACCGGTTGAATGCAAAAGCTTAGTGGTAACAGTGTCTGGCTCAGTTTGCCAGTACCATAGGTTCGGATTTCATCTAAGGAAAATTTTTAGTTAGGGAAAAGCAGTTATCAGATTTGATATGCTATTAAAAAATAAAGAAGTCACCAATAGGAAAACTGTTATTACCACATAAGTACCACACATGTATAGAATCCCTATTACAGAATTATGAGAGGCAATGGAACAAAAGGAAATCGAGAATTAATAGAATAAAAAAGTGTATTAGAGCTGTTTGCCTTAGTTTTAGAAGCCTTGTAATGCTAACAGTACCGTCTCTGTACTTTAATGAGATTTGCAGTTTTATAAACAAACACAAAGATTTGTTTGTGGTGACATAAATTCCATAGTCCAGATTAAAGAGGGATCCTGAAAACTAGTTTTAGGGGTTATCTGGAAATCATCAATAATAAGTCAGTACCGTCTCGGTTGCGCTCGAAGCTAGTCGCTCGCCCGTTGTGTATCAAGATCCAGGGGTGTTAAACTGTCGTTCGTAATAATGTTTGCATGTGCTAGGTGTAATAATGAAGCATCTGATGTTGCTACATGTAGCACATGTAAGCGACGTTTCGATTTTGCGTGCGCGGGAATAACCGATCCGGGTTATAGAAAATTAGGAGAACGAAGAAACACCTGGAGATGTCCTGACTGTAGGAGTGGAACGCTGACGTCGAAGGGTTCGCAAGAACCGACCTCGCCGTTACAGTGGGACGGTATGCAGACTAAATTGAACGAGATTATGAAGAAATTGGCGCCACTGCAGACCCTGTCCGAAGTCGTTAAGGCAATTAAAGACGACCTCTCACAGTTGCAAAAGAGTGTGGATTTTGCTCATGGTTCTATTAAAGAGTTTTCCGAGTCACTAAAATCATTGGACTCAAGAATTAAAGAGACCGAGAAGCGTACTGCTGAGATACCTGTGCTGAAAGCGGAAATAACGCGGCTGGAGCAGCAGTTGCGGGGCAGAGATCAATGGGACAGAGCCAATAATATAGAAATTAAGGGAGTGCCTCATAAGCAAAATGAAAACCTGTTCGACCTCGTATTGGGGATTGGAAGTTACATTGGATACGCAATCAAGAAAGATGACATCAACTATATAGCTAGGATTCCTTCTCGGCAGCCTGGAGCATCTAAACCCATAGTTGTTTCTCTTAATAATAGATATAAGAAAGAAGACTTTGTTGCTGCAGCACGTACACGTAAGGAGCTTTCGCTAAAGGAACTAAAACCCGAATTTTCTGATGGGGGCAGGTTCTTCGTAAATGATCATCTTACAGTGTTTAACAAAAAATTGCTCACTCAAGCAAAGTCCTTAGCTAAGGAAAGAAATTTTCAGTTTATTTGGGTCAAGCACTGCAAGATTATGGCAAGGAAGAACTCGACATCTGGTATATTTACTATAACGTCAGAAGCGGATCTCCAGAAAATAAGTTAATTTTTTTTTCTTTTTCTTTTATGTTTGTATTTTAGTATTAATTATTATCTCTTATTTACCGCTTTAATGCTGTTGCGACCCCTTGAGTTGGCCACCACTGCTTTTGTCTCCCCGCTATTGTTCCCCACTTATCATAGTTTGACCGATTATATCGGTTGCTTCGCGCTGATCGCTTGTAACTGCCATTGTTTAGTTTTGCATTCAGCCCTGTTGATTTTAAGGATTACTTTTGAACGGCTTATATCTTGTAGCTGCGATATATTATTATTGCAATACCTCCGTGAGTTTTGGAATATTGTCACCATCCGATTACTTTTATGCAAGTGTAAATGTTACTGTGTTCAAATGAAACGCTTATTATATTACACTGACCCACTGCATATTTTAACTATTAATAGTATGCCAATCGATATTTTTATATTTTCTTTCATTGATAGGAGTTTGCTCGGTGTCTTTCGTATTAATTATATTATATAAAAAACATAATTTATATTTTAGTGATATTTTAAAAGTTGGCTTTAGATCATTGCTGTTTCGTATCGAATGTCAGGTTCCGTTTTTACATCAATGGTGGTGTTCAGTTGACAATTTTATTGATATCTTGTCGACTATTTTACTTTTTATTATGTTATCTTATAGCTGTGAAATGTCATTATTGCGATACCTACGTGCATTTTTAAATATTAACTTCAACCGAGTACTTTTATGCTGGTGTAATTATTACTATGTTCATATTAAATGCTTAATATATTACTCTGATGTGCTGCGTTATTTAACTATTAATAATATGCTAATTATCGCTTTGATATTTTCTTTGATCGAAGGAAATTTGCACTGTTTCTTCTGTACTAATAAAAACGGTATATATTATAGTGATTTTTTAAAAGTTAGTTATGATTCATTGCTGTTTTGTATTGAATGTAGTTTTCCGTTATCACTTAATTGTTGGCGGTCAGTAATTTTTATATGCAATTTCGTAGACGTTTTTTCAACTATTTTACATATAATTATATTTTGCAGCTGTGATACATTATTTTCGCACAACCTCAGTGTATTTTTGCATATTATCTCCACCCGAGTGCACTTACGCAGGTGTAAATATTACGTTGTTCAAATGAAAAGCTTATTATATTACTCTGACGTACTATATATTTTAATTATTAATAATATGATAATTATTGCTTTGAGATTTACTTTAATTAACAGGATTTTACACGGTGTATTTAGTGCTAAAAAAATAAATTATTTAATGGTATTTATTATTTTTATAGTTTGTTACAGATCATTGCTGCTTTGTATCGAATGTCGGGTTCCATTTTTACATCATTGTTGGTGGCAAGTTAATTTCGTTGTCAATTTTATAGATGATTTGTTGACTATTTTACATTGCTTGCGTTTGCTGATTTACCTGATAATTAATGTGAATTGTGTTTTTTACTTATTTTTAAACATTCAAATATCATTTTTTATGGTATATCTTACATGTTTTATGCCCACTTCATTTAATTCTAATGATATCTTGCGATTATTTTGTAGTTATAATTCCCGTAGTTGTCATGGTTGATAAATTGAATATTTATTATCAGAATGCAAGGGGGCTACGTACGAAGACAGCGATATTTAAGAGAAATCTGTCCCTTAATTCCTATGACGTAATTTCAATCTCGGAAAGTTGGCTGTTAGATAGTATACACGATCAGGAACTATTTGATGATAGGTATAATGTCTATAGAACGGACCGTGATTATGATTCGACTAAACAATCTCTAGGCGGCGGCGTTCTCCTAGCGGTACGGCGTGACTTTGCCACGGTATGCCGACCGGAGTGGCGCTCCTCAGCGGAGGATGTCTGGGTTACAATGACTCACAAATCAACGGATAGTAGGCATATGTTAAAAATTCATCTATGCACTATATATCTTTGTAGGGAAAATGATGGCAACTCAGTAACATTACAATTAAATAACTTTTCAAATAAGTTATTTGACATTGTTATCTCTTGCCCGGATGATAAATTTATTGTGATGGGTGATTTTAATTTTTCTAACATTGATTGGCACATTCAGGGCAATCGTCTTATCCCTACTGGCCCCATCAATGACAGTCAAATGGATTTCTTTGATACCTTGACCCAATGTAATTTATCTCAATTTAGTCAAATATGCAATGATAATGGCAGGTTTTTGGATCTTGTGCTCTCTAATGATGAGCTTTTGGTGACATTATGTGATGACCCCCTTGTGCCGGAAGATAAGCCTCATCATAACTCTCTATGCATTGATGTCACCTTTGCTAACACAACTCCACTGGAGGTAAATAAAATAACTAAATATTTTTATAATGCTGGGGATTTCAATGCATTATGTCATGACCTTCAGAATATAGATTGGTTGAAAGATCTAAATAAAGGATGCCTAGACGAAGCAGTAAAATTCTTTTATGACACTCTGTATAAACTCCGTGATACACATATACCACATAAAAAAGTGTCACCTACGGCATTTCCTCCATGGTATAGTCCTGCTCTCAAAAAAGTATTAAAAGAAAAGAACAAATACCATCGCAAGTATAAATTATACGGGAATCGAGAGGATTATAATACTTTCTCACTTTTGAGAAAAAGAGCCAAATCCCTGGATAAATCATGTTATAAGATCTATATGCATCAAACTGAAGAAGCTATAATTAAAAACCCTAAGTCATTTTGGTCGTATATTAAATATAACAGTAGGTCCTCTAAGATTCCTTCTGTTATGACTTACGAAGGTGCAACGGTTTCTAAAGGGAATGAAGTTTGTAATATATTTGCTGATTATTTTAAAACTAACTTCCAGATAAATCATAATAGCAGTGTTGTTAATTTAAGTGCAGAAAGTGTCAACTCAAATGGTATTGGTGACATACATATTGATTCAGCCGAGGTTCTTAAGCTTCTTAAAGCCGTATGTTTGAATAAAGGTGCAGGACCCGATGAGGTCTCTCCCGTGATTATAAGAAATTGCGCTGAGAGACTAGTCGTTCCCCTCTGTGTTCTGTTTAGACGGTCGTTAGATGAGGGGTTTGTGCCTACTGTTTGAAAATCCGCTTTCATTACACCAATCCATAAAGGTGGGGATAAAGGGGACGTTAAAAACTACAGACCAATTTCTAAGCTCTGTATCTTCGCAAAAGTCTTTGAAAGAATAATTCACAAACAGACATACGCTGCACTAGCGAATTGGTTTATTCCGGAACAACATGGCTTCCTAAAAGGCCGCTCTACCACCTCCAATCTACTTATCACTAACAACTATATCACAGCGGCTATGGATTCTGGCTCACAAGTTGACATGGTCTTTACGGACTTCAGTAAAGCTTTCGACCGGATCGATCATTCAATCCTACTGCTGAAGCTCTATGCCGCGGGTATCCATGGAAATTTGTTCCGATGGTTCTCGTCGTATATTGAAAAGCGTACCCAGGCCGTTGCCATAAATGGTTTCACTTCGAATTGGATTATTATACCATCAGGTGTGCCTCAAGGTTCTCTTCTTGGGCCGCTGTTGTTTGCTATTTTTCTGAATGACATTGCATCGTGTTTCTTAAATTCTAAATTTATTCTTTATGCGGATGACACAAAAATTTTTAGAAGTATTGTAACCTTTGAGGACTGCTTACTCCTACAGAGTGATTTGGATAGATTTTGTGATTACTGTTCTCGGAATAAGTTAAATCTTAATGTTTCCAAATGTTATTTAATGACTATTACACGCAAAGTGAATGTAGTAAAATTTAGCTACAAACTTCATAATAAAATCATTAAGTCAACTAATAAAGTGAGAGACCTAGGTGTCATCATAGACTCTAAATTAATATTTGATGAACATATTGAAAATATTGTAAACCGAGCGTCCAAAGCACTTGGTTTCGTTATTAGATCCTGTGCTAAATTCAGCACTATTAAACCTATTAAAGTACTTTATTGTTCTCTTGTGCGTAGCATCCTCGAATATGCCTCTGAAATATGGAATCCGTCATACAACATTTATATTAACAGAATCGAGGGTATTCAGAAAAAATTTCTTAGATATTTGCAGTATAAGTGCAAGCATTTCCTTCCAAATTATGAAGCCAGGTGTAAGAAATATCATTTTCTCCCTCTTCAAGTACGTAGGAATACTGCTGACATCATGTATTATAGTAAAATTATAAGTAATTTTATAGACTCACCACAGCTACTTGGTGAAATTCGTTTCAGAATCCCAACAAAGAGCATACGTAACTATCGTCCCATATTAGTCCCGACGTATAAAAGTAATTATCGCAAAAACTCCTTTTTCTGCAGGGCTGGTGCACTCTTGAACGATTTTTCAAACTTGAATCCCTCAGTAGACATATTCAACACAAATCCCGCGATTATAAGGCAGTTGATGGCCAACTCATATTTTAACAAATAATATTAATATGTACTACTATTAGTTATGTTCTCGTTTTATTTTGTTTTGTTACTTCTAAATTGGTGTTAATTTCTTATTTTACATGTGAAAACTTGTAAATGGCTTTTAGATTTTATAAAATATGTTTAGATTATTATGTTTATAGCTGTAAGTTTTCCAATCAAAATAAATAAATAAAAATAAAATAAAATACCGGCAATTGAATAAGACCAAGGGTCACCTTTATATGTACTTAATAAAAAAAACTGAACTGCACAGGAATTGGTACAAATTGCAAATCCACTAGAATAATTCAGTACATCTTAAAATTAATTAGATGCAAACTAAAACTGCGCTTCAACTCTGTACAGCGACATCTAGTAACGAAATTCGGGACTAAAATATCAGTATATTTGTTTGGCATTCATAGATTACAAAAAGGCGATATAGATCATCACAACGCCACAATATATATAATTGATAAATATTTCAATTGACTTTGCCTTTTTAAAATAACGTTTAATTTATAATTTATTTACGGCAAAACATGCCACTTAAAAATAAATATAATAACTTTATATAACATGTTTTTATTAAATAAACAGTATTATATACTATTCTAATACATTTTCACACAAGTTTGTTGATTTAGTATTTTTTTTAATATTAAATAGATAATTCGCCAACCCTGTTCTAAGTAAACAGTTAATAATCAAGGAGCGTCACGTTCGTCCACGTTTGCTAATTTCTGACCTACTTTCACGAGAATGCAGCAATGCACTAAACTCACTCTGTTCTTGTCGATTTACTCGAGACGTTTTCAGAATATTTGTTGCGATTTATTTTTTTAATATCTATATTTTCCGACATAACTTTTTGCACTGAAAATAAAAATTTGTTTTAATAAACAGAGGCCTTAGTGCGAGTTAACGCTTCAATACTCGATATCGTCCGCGTAAAATATTACTATGGATATTCATATGAGCGCCCCTAGCGGTAACCATAAGGAACTACGAATCTTCATAGAAATCTCGTCCGCGTAAAATATTACTATGGATTTTCATATGAGCGCCCCTAGCGGTAACCATAAGGAACTACGAATCTTCATAGAAATCTTTAACGCGCTCGATACCGAGTGTCGAATGCGTAAACTCGCACTGAGGCCTCAGTATATCGTTATACTAACGTGGATATAATGATATTGTTTATTGATATCTATACCAGGTTCTAAATATGGGTACCTTTTTTGAATGGGTTCGTTTTGATCCCTATCAAGCTCGAGGATCAAGACATGATCCACGATGGAACGAGCTAGCCCAGAAGGTGACTATTCGCCCTGGCTTTAATGGCAGGGTAATAAGCACTCGGGAATACAGACGCAGGGAGGGAGTTCCACTCCTTTGCTGTGTGCATTATGAAAGATATTGAGAAGCCCTTGGTGCGACAAGTAGGAATAGCAATGTTTGTCCCCACGTATCTTAAAAATTATAAGTTGTAGGCATGAGAACGTTATACCAAAACGTAACAAAAACTGTTTTGAATTTCATACGGAAACGTAACGTTACCGCAAAACATGAAATCGTTTTTCTCATAACCAACGCGTCGCGTTAACAAAACTGATATAACAAAATCAAAACTGAAAACCCGCCGTGCTGCCACGATCGGGTAAATATGCCAAAAGAATGGTAAAATCAATAATAAAAACAAATAATTTTGTAAATTTTATAAATGACTAGCTGACCCAGCCACGCGTTGCTGTGGCAGTAATATTATTTTTCTAAAATAAACGTTTTTTTCTGAAATAAAAGTAGCCTTAGTTACTCCTTATTACATCAGCTACCTGCCAATAAAAGTTCCGTCAAAATCGGTCCAGCCATTTCAGAGATGAGCCGGAACAAACAGACAGACAGACAGACAAAAATTGTAAAACATGTTATTTTGGTGTATGTACCGTATACATATTCATATGCATGTATTAAAAAACGGTTATTTCAATATTACAAACAGACACTCTAATTTTATTATATGTATAGATCAGAAAAATTATAAAAAAAAAAGGAAACAAAAGTTATTGTAAATACGACGATTTTTAAATGCGCCAGAAAAGTTTTAAGTTTTCATTTATTGACATTACATTAAAAATTACTAGTTCATACATTTAAGTTTTAACAAACTAGTCCTAAGCCTACTGAAAGCATGAAGAGATATCGTCATAACCATAATTACGTAAAACTAAATGTTATAACGTTATGGAAACTTCAAAACCGTTAGGTAACGGTTTTCAAAAAATAGCCAAAACGCCCGTCTCTCAAAAGTTGGATTATAAAAAATCTTTATAATCCAACCAATCCAAGTTGGACTAGGTATAGTCTTACTTAGGGAACTATACAAGCTTCGTAAAGATCGGTGTAGTAGATTTTGAAATAGAGAGTTAAGTGTGTATCAGTCATGAGGAAACGTTGCTGGATTAAGAGTGTAATTCTAAAGCATGACATAAAGTGTGTTGTTTAAATTTTTGCATGCAGTTAACCTCGAGCTAAACAAATTTGATGAAAATATGCCATGTATTTTTTAAGCTCAATGCCAGCCTATCAAGTACAAAGCAACAACGTTTATTAAAATATTGGCTGCACCGACCTCAAAAAAATATTTGGCATATTTAGTGTTACTTTTTTAATCATAAACCTGTTATGTCTCCCTTTTAAGCTTAAATTACCGGTTTGAAGTCTCCCTTTTAAGCTTACACTAAATAAATTACCAGTTTGAAGTTTTTTTAATCGGTCTCTTTATAATTATGGCCATATGGACTACTGTTCTTCTTAAATTTAATTTTTATTTTTTAATTTTTAGTTGGACAGGAAACTAAATCCGACATATAAACATATTTATGAAATCCGCTCTCTTTTTAGGGTTCGGTACCAAAAATGAAACACTTATAAGATCACTTTGCTGTCTGTTTGTGTGTCTGTCTGTCAAGACATTTTTTCTCAGAACCGCGTGAAGATACGAAGTTTAAATTTATATCGGATACTTAAATCTACGGTCTCTTGGTGGTGTAAAAAACCAAGACAGCCGAAAACTAAGTCAACATAATTAAAATATATTACCATTTATGCCACAAATTTGGACAATCGCAAGGGAATCAGCGTCACCTATAGGGTACTTCCCGTTGACCTACAATCATGAAATTTGGCATGAAGTAAGGTATTATAGCAAAAATAAATCGTATTATAATTTGTCATAATATTACATCAAAGTTTATTTTTTATAAGTACAAACATTTGCATTGTTTGTATATTTTAACTACAAAATTCACTATGTTTTTAGGTTAGCATCAAGATCTATAACATTTTCATCATACGGAACCCTCTCCGTGCGAGTTTAACTCGTACTTGACCGAATTTTTCCTTGCCCGCTTCGCTGGACGGTGAACATTTTTAAACAAAGTCAAATATAGCCCTTATGTCACTTAGGTATAATGTTGCTTTTTATCGGTGAAATTCATTAGTTTTAGGGATTACTTTGTACAAATTTACTAGGTCGATGCAGTCGCTAAGCTTCGCTAGCACTATCTATTGGAGCGGAGCGTAATACTAGAAAAAATCTATACTAACTAATCTATACAAAGCTGCAGAGTTTGTTTGTTTATTTGAACGCGCTAATCTCTGGAACTACTGGTCCGATTTGAATGATTCTTTCAGTGTTGCGTAGTCCATTTATCGAGGAAGGCTATAGGCTATATTTTTTTTTTCAAAATTAGGGATCCGTAATTAAACATAACATTAACGTTAATTAAACGTACCTATTAATGAGTTATGGGCCATAGAGTTTTTTATCAACATAAAATCCTGTAATAATCTTTTTCGAAATATATTTGTTGATGATTGTAAGTATAAGATCTTTGAGGAGTATAATAAATACATTTCTAAAATAACTCTGCTTAGGAAATCCACGCGCGCTTGATGCAAGCAAGACAAGACGCATGCAAAAGTGTCGGGATCTCATTGTTATCTACACTAATATTATAAGGAGGAAAGATTTGTATTTTTGTATGTTTGCAATGAATAAACTCAAAAACTACTAAGCCGATTTTAAAAATTCTTTCACCATTGGAAAGCTACATTTACGCTGAGTAACATGGGTTATATTTAATGCTAGAAAAATTTAAAGAATTTTGTCCACCCGTGCGAAGCCGGGACGGGCCGCTAGTAATCAATAAAGTGTAGTAAATTTTAAAATTCCATAAGAATGAAAACTTTCATAAGGGACGCGCTTTTTGTTTCAATGGGAATCCCATAGAGCCAATATTTTATTTTAGTCCTAACTTCTTTATTTTTGCGAATTTAAAATTCGGGCTCCGTCACGACCTAGTCCTAAACCTGTCGGTTCGGTTCGCCATGACTCTATGACTTATGACGTCACATAAATTTCGCCATTGAAGCTGATTCATGGGATCCATTCAACAAACTTTACCTGTTTATAATATTATGTGTAGATTAATAAACAGATGCAGATATCATGAATATTAAATCCAGCGAATTTCCGCATAATACGATTATTATGTTTGTGATATGCAATCCAGCTTTCAAGGGGTTAATGACATCAGTATTCTGGATGCACTGAGAGCCGCACTCGATTAGCAGCGAATCGAATCGAGTTCAGTTTGCTCGCCCATCACTCGAAAGCTAATTGGTTTTGGATGACCCATGTTATCGAAGAGCGTAATCATTGACAAATAATATTATATTTAGATATTGAAATAACCTTGGTGGACGAGTGGCTTGCATTGGTTTTCATGATGACGCTACTGTGTGGTTCGATCTCGGATCAATGTAATAAACAGATTTTTCAATATTAATAATAATAATTTAAACAAAACAATTTTTTTATGGATTAAAGCAACGGTCGTGATATATTTTCTACTACCTTCACAATATTTTAATCGGACACGTTCTTCATTATAAAAAAATAATAAATCAAATTGTTTTATTTTATATTCTGTTTAGTTATTACATTGTACACTACTGAGTCTACCACTAGTTCGGAAATTGTTCTACGCATGCGCACACAAACACGTATTAACACACGTACATAATGCTTCCTATCTCATTTTTTCCAACGTTAAATCTTATGAATTTTTATGTCTGTCGCTTTTTCGTTTCATCGACTTTCAAATAAGTTAGTTCAAATAGGACAACAAATAAGTAAGCGAAATTCTCACTTTTTAAATTTAGAGTAGGTTAAGAATCGAATTTGAGTATAGAAATAAAAACTTTTTGGATTATTTTATGTTTTTAATTTTACTGTCAAAAGCGGTGTTCGTAACATTGGCTTTTTTCCAACGCCAAAAATGCCCAACGTTCTTTAAGTTTTCACTTCAAAAATATGATAAATATTTAATTCTTACATTCTCGTTGTTTACTCAATGAAATGAAACCATTTTTTATCACGTCAATTTTGGAACCATATTCACGGCCATTATGTTATCAAAATATTATACAGACCTTTTTAACTTCTGGCATTGTCATGCAAATAAAATGTCTATTCGATTCCATTCTATTTTAAATGGAAACAATGAATGAACTGGAAAGGCCAGCGCCTGTAAATTGGCTCTGAGCAAAGCTGATTTTGTGTAGTTAGAATTAATAATTAAAAACAAACTCTGTGACCCTGATTTTATGTATTCTTTTATTTGAAAGTATTTTATTTAATGATTTTTCTTAATAATATGAATATATATATTTGGAGTTTACTCCTTAAGAGTTGATTTTCATGTAAGGAGTATGGAGGAGGAGTAAGGAGGAGTCTCGGTATGAAAAAAATATGAGTAAAATTTAGTGACCGAATGACAGCGTTACGTTTTTGTGTGCAACCTAACGTGCGAACCTTTTGAAGTTTTTGATTTTATTTTATTTTGATACTTTTTTATTTGAAGTTTATTTATTTTGTTATGGGAAGATCAACAGCTAAATCAATGAAAATAGTTAGAAAATTTAACAGCTGAAAGCCAATTATAGGTCCTCATCAATAAATTATTATTTAGACAGAATCTTTTTAGGGTTCCGTTCATCGAAAAAAAAAACGGAACCCTTATAGGATCACTTTGTTGTCGGTCCGTCTGTTAAGACCCTTTTTCTCAGGAACACGTGGACGTATCAAGCTGAAATTTATATCAAATACTCAGGTCTACTGTGCCTTGGAGCTGTGAAAAACTCAAACTTCTAAACCAACGCAATCAAAAGATACAGCCGTTTATGCCGCAAAATTCAGCAAAATTTCGACACTCGCAAGGGAATTAAAACCTACACGGTACTTCCCGTGAACTCAGAATCTTGAAATTTTGTACAAAGCAACGTCTTATAGCACAGATAAAGGAAAAATTGCGAAAACCGTTAATTTTTTGTTACATCATATAATAACAATATTTTACGGAACCCTCGGTGCGCGAGTCCGACTCGCACTTGGCTGGTTTTTTATTCCTTTGTCAGACAGAGAAATATGGAGAGTGACAATTCTTAGTAATATTGGTAACATCTTATTGTTTTTATTAGGAACGTTCAGTCATAATAAAAATATGTGTTTTTCCATTATTAATATTACTAAGAAATAATCTATACATTCCTAGAAACAGATATGTCACAATCATTTTTGTTTGCTTTCTGATTTCTGATCTTCCCCTAATCTATTAATTTGGAGAATTCATTGTTCTCAAAGTTTGTCCTTGGAAAAAAAGACGTTCTAGTAATTGCTTGAAAATCGTTTCTGAAGTCAATTCAAAGATAAATATGACAGTCTTACTTTGAGATTCATCTGAATTTGACACTTAAAATGTAGGACACAAAGGTAAGTGACATTCTGACGATACAGATTGTTCGGGTCTGTTCATTAGAAACTAGACGACTTCTTACCTGTGTAAGGAGGTACTGTAGCGCCCTACGCGCGCTCCGGGATCGTTGGGAACTAGCGACGTTAATTTAAACCTTCTACAATAATATAATTTATCCATTACTCAATTCTCTTTACAACGACTCAGGTTACACTCTCAGATACTACTGGTGATCGTCTTATGTTCGTCTTGCCTTCTAGAATATTCCATATTTAAAAGGGTGACATTCCTTGCTAAAAAGCATATCCACGCAACGAGGTGGAATGCGGTGACATAGACGCAAGGAGGTCACCACAGTACCTAATTAAAAGGAATTAAAGTTTTATTAGACTGAGGTTGATTAACTATCTTCAATTAAATAAAGCTAGCATTTAGTATCCATCGACTACTCTCTACTATCTACATAAAACAAAAAAATATGAGTCAGATATTTTTATTATATTTTCTTATAAATCAATACAAAGGAAAGGTAATGAACATATTTTAATAAGATTTTTAAATAAAATTAGGTCTGAATTATTGATTTGTTTTAAATAATGAATTTTGAAATATTACAGAAAATCCAAGCCCTCTCATATAACTATGCCCTAGTCGCATGATCTGTAACCTTATTCTATGTGTAACATCGTTATAAGCTATAAGAAATACAATAAATAAATAAAGGTGTTGGAAAACTGAAATCTGCACGATTTATATTTTTTTAAAGAAAGTAAGAATTTATTGATCTAAAGTTTACGACTTACGAATAGGCGCCACCGTTATATGGTTGATGTACCAAAAAGTCGCACTAAGCGTTTTAGTTCCAATTTTGTAATCCGTACCGCGAAAGAGTACTCTTTGCCTGAGTCTATGTTTCCTGATAAATACAATTGAGGGGTCTTCAAGTCACCAGTGAATAGGTATCTTCTAGGCAAACGCGTTACATCCTAGATCGTATCATCGCTTACCATGAGGCGAGATAGCGGTCAAACCTTTCCTATTTACGAAAAAAAACCCAAATACAGCACAACAAAATACAAAATAATAATAAAACAAACAAAAACAGATATTTAAAAAGTAAATACTAGAAAAAAATCGTCTCGACTCCCAAGTTATATGAAATGACAAATGAAATGAATAATAACGTTATTCAAATAAGTTGTTTTGAATCGTCAAACAATTTTACCTACCACAACCTACCACCCATTCAGGACGTCTTTTAACTGACGAATGAAGTCTTATTTCAACTGATGAAGTAACGACATTTATAATATTATACGTCGTCACCATACATAATCCCTAAAAAAAGAAAATTATTCTGTTATCACAATAATAGTATAATTTTATTACATCGTTGATTACAACAAAGTCTGTTTTAATAAGTATCCATAAACTATTTCTTAAATGAATAAAAAATCTAATATCTAAGACCAACCAGGACCTTGCCCTAGCATAGGCCACTACAGCGCTGATATTCTGGCAGCAGCACTTGCACATATATAACAGAGATGAGAGAGTGGTGTGGTGTGGAAGAAGATACAATAATAATACTAGATTTAAAAATCTAAAAAATATATTCTTTTTTGGTCACTGAAAAACGTAGGATTTTTAGATTTTTAAATCTAGTATTATTATTTTATTCTTTTTAATTATTAACTCAACGAAGTAACCATGTGTTACGTAACAATCGGATAAGCCCCATACAAAAGTGAAAGTTGCCGAAAGCTGACCTGAAAGTGCACCTAGAAAGTAGAAAGTTGTTTAAGCGTGCATTGTCATCGGGTTCTGAGCTACCCTGAAAGTTTCAACTCGCTAGGTGGTCGGGAAGTGCCTCAAAATTGAGATACAAGATTCCAACCGGATAGACAAGACGACAGACAATCAAACAGACAAGAAAGCGTTCTAAGAAAAACGTGGGAAAAAGGGATGCCTTAGATGGTTTGGACATGTAGAGAGGATGGTCGAAAGAAAATTAACACGACAAATATATGAAGCAAATGTGCATTGGCAAGTCGGTAACAGCGGACTTAGGCAATCTTTCAGGGACCAAATAGATAATGTCCTGAAAAAGGTCAGGTCAAAAGTACACTTATCCGACGAGCTTGTATGAAAAGATCACAGTTGAAGAAGAAAGATGTATGTCAGAATCGTGGTGAGTGGAAATCTGCGATTACTGACTAAAGCTGCGGGAAAAAGGCGTGATTTTATGTTTGTCATATATAATAAAAATTAGTAGAAAAATGCTAGAAGAATCGACTGAGAATACCTTGGGTGCCGAGTCGGTTTTTCAAGTATATTTTTACTAACATTTACCATTTAAAATATTGTCGACTGCAGACCGATATACTGTAGACCTATGCATCATCAATTACCGCCGGTTAATATTTACTAAGGCTATTAGGATGCTTAGGATAAAATAATACTTAAATAATTATTAATAAATATCATAATAACCAACAATAATACAAAAACGTGGTTCAGTCGTTCGAAGTACGATACTGTTCAATTTGCGAATTGATTGTTTAAATTAACTCTTTGATTGGCAAAACAAATACTTATGATTTAAACACGTGATTTTATAGTTAACATCTTCAACAATTATCACGGTTCTCATGGGATATGTCTACCATTGTTAGGCCGTACTCAGGGGCTGGTGGGGCCCAACACACAGTCCACAATCAAAAGGCATTTTGGCGCTCAAATTATGACAGAACTTTTTAAGCTAAGTGGTCGATATTGCTGTCTGTTATGATAATGCTCCATTTGGGGGCGAAACACGTGCAGAGAAGTTGGTAAAGGTGCAAAGAGTGTGGTTGTTGAAGTATCTACATTTATTTGCGGGTAGGCGGGCAATACATTTTAATAGTTGTTTGTGTAAGTAAGCTTGATATATTAATTTTAATAAATGAATATGGATTTCTGTTAGGTGATGCCTAATTCTATACTGTTAATATTATGTCATACTAAGTCAGTACTACTGAGTATTCTGTGTTTATAATAATAATATTTCTTAAATTCACCTAACCTTTCCCAAAGTAAGCACTCTAAGGCTTGTGTTATAGATACAAAGATACAACGAATAGACATAGATATATGATACATAGATTAGTTAAATTCATTGAAATATATATAAATACCAATGACTCAGGTCGAAATGCTAGTATTCATTGAATCAAATGAAATATTTTAGGTTAAGTTTCGTTAAAGTTTTTACTATCGTTGCGATCCTCATTATGCGCTAAAGGTAAAATCCAGCTAGAGGCGTATGTGATGAGCACTGGCATTTGATCTCTAGTTATCAGTCACCTACTTATCTATGTATTATTTCTTGTTTTGTAATAATCATATTACAGGCTCGGCTTAGTTTAGGACTTCACAATTTGCGTGAGTTGTGCAAACTTTAGTTTTTCATTATACTGAAAACTGTTAATTTATTAATATCAGAGTAAGATTTATTAAGTTTAAAATTGAAGAAGCTGTGAGGATTAAAAGAAAAATTTTCTTATTTTACCCAAGCCACGTACAAATTACGGCAAAACTATGGTCAAGTTTGAAGGAGCACAATTTTATAATAAAATACCCTCATGTATTAAAAGTGAAGACTCGTTTAACGTATTTAAGAAAAAACTTACTCAATATGTATTTGAATATGAATAAATTAAATCAAAAATAATGCGTTAAGCGAGTCTCTCTGTTATTGTAAGTTATTTTTAAATATGTAGATTCATACGCTATAATGTTTCGTTTTGCTTTTGCGACCGCAAATTAATAAATAAGTTTTGTTAACATGTTCACATGTAAGTAACAATATGATGTCTTTATGAGAATAAATATCTTTAAACCCAATTTTAAAGATACCGGCATAATAAAAGACTCCAAATGAAATTCCAAAGATTCACTTTTGTTTTTGTTAAAGAAAATGAGTTAATATATTAAATGCCCCGGGCCCCACTTTGCTGAACCCGGTCCTGACTATAGCAGATGTACAAACCATTCTTGATGTTTATTTAACCAATTTGGGAGTGCAAATTTGATAAATACCAGAGTCTGTTGTTGATTTAAGTTCAATAACGCCATAATTGGATTGGTTAATATAATGTTCTGTTAGTTTATCTTTCTCATTTAAGAGTTTACTTAGATTCGATACTAAGAGATATTACAGCCATCATGGTGTATGTATCTATTGGTAAAAAGTATTTATCATCATACATCGGTCCCGTTAAGACATTATTTTTTAAATCGTGAATAGGAAAGCGCTGGACCGCTATCTCGCCTGTTGGTAAGCGACGATGCGATCTAGGATGTGACGCGCTTGCCTAGAAGATACCTATTAACTGGTGACCCCTAAATTGTATTTATCAGGAAACACAGACTCAGGCAAAGAGTTCCACTCATTAGCGGTACGGATCACAAAATTGGAACCAAAACGCCTCTTTGTTATATCAACCATATAACGGTGGCGTCTCTTTCTAAGTATGGTTGTCCAATAAAAAAATGGAGAGCCGGTTAGAGCCGATGTTAAAAATATAGATTTTATAAAACTCTTTATTATTGTTGCCTGCATGTATTTGGCCTTGGTTAAAAGAAGTAGTTTAATCGATTTACTAAAGGTAGGAGTTCAGCATACTTTAGCAAAAAATACACGGTCTAGAGGAGGAGACGCTTTCATCGTCGTGAGATTTATGTGTAGAGAGACTAATGGAATCAATTCAGTTATTTACTATTTAATTTTAAATGTTTATATATATATAAAGTGATACATTCAATACAAACGAACTGAATGATTAAAAACCAACATATAAGTGATAAACTTACACAATATAACTAAGCAGCAGACTATAAAAAATCCTTGATTCCTAAAAATAATATATAAAGTTTTAATTTATTAAAAATAAAAATAATCATCAAATAGTCCTTTTTTATATTTAAGTTCGACATTTTGACTCCTTTACTGGATCCGTGGTCACAAGATGACTAAGGTTATGGTCATCATACATGTGTTTACTTTCCAAATATTAATCGGGGATGTTCTTAACTACTCTAAATAAACAAATAAGTTTATTTTTTTTAGCACTAGCTGCAGCCGCAATGCTCTTTTTTGCTGACTATACATATAAACCTTCCCAGGCACATACAATGTGTTCCGTCACCAGTGTCGGAGTTTTTGATGGTGTGAAATATGGCATTTTTTATCGACAAATTGCCCCTCAAATTTGGTTTTTCTGAAAAAGCCAATAATTAAAAAATACACAAAAAATAATCTTTTTGTTTTTCTTTAATTATTTTTTTTTCTATTTTTATTCTATGACAATTGAAAAATGATGGCTGTGTAACTGTTGTCTTCATGTTTAGCTATCAAATGACACCTTTTTAATGTTGATAGGACATTTACATGAGTAGGGATGGTCGAATTAGTATGAGAGTCCAAGTCTTGGTTACCAAGAAAACAAAATGGCGGCCGTAAGAGAAAAACAAAATTTGATGTGCAATTTGTCAATAGAAAATGCCATATTTCATACTATTAAAGGCTCCAACACTGGTGACGGGACACATTGTATATAACAACTCAACAAAGTTTCATCTTAATCTGATCAATGGTTTCCGAACGCATAGAGAACAATCATTGATTTTTATTTATATAGATTTTATTAAGTTTTTTCATTATCTCTACGTTACTGTCAACTACTGACTCTACCATTCAGATATACTCTTCCATAAAGTATTGACGAAACAGGTAAAGTCTTAGTCATCCTGTGATCACGGCTCGTATAAAGTAGTCGTTAGGATAAAATATTAAAATAAACGTTTCGTAAATTCAGTAGAGGTTTTATTATTTTTTTTTATTTAATTTCAGCAAATTGCAAGAGCTATTTACTATTGAATCTTTCTTTTTACAACCTTTTATCAACTTCTATTTACCTGTCTGTTATGAAATTTTGCAAGTTAAATTTGACCCACTTCCCGGTTTCCGATCGAGCTGAAATTTTGCATGCATATGTATATCTCGTGACAATGCAATATTATGATGATGATATGTAGCTGATCTAATGCTCAAGCTGAAAAGTAGCCATAGGAACTCCGCAATAAAACGACACAATCCTATCGAGTTTGGGCTCGTTTGATTCGTATTGACGAGTACTTTGATCCTATATGGTAACCAGGGTCTGATGCTGGAGCTGGAAGTTGGTCATAGGAACTGTGCAATAAAACAACACAACCCTTCAAGTTTAGGCCTTATATTTTTTAAAATTAAAAAATAATTAAATCTTGTTCAAAAGACTTTTTTTAAACCTATCTGTACATCTATTTTAAGTTAATGTTTAAATTAAACATTAACTTAAAATAGATGTACAGATAATTATTTTACATGGTAATTTTTGTTATCGTCATCATTTTAGTCATAGAATGTCGACTGTCTTCACCAAAATTGGTGAAGGTTTTTCTTGGCAAGCGGATTGAAGATCGTAATAAAAGTACATTTTATTTTTAGTAATTTCATAACAAATATTCAAATATTTTTGTCTGTCTTTATGTATGTCTCTCTATCTGTATATCTATCTATAAGTTTAGAACGAGTTGACCTATTTCGACGAAATTTAGCGGCAAGAACATTTGATTGTACAAATGATAGGCTATATATGATATCGGTAAAAACCTTATAGTCCTAACTAATATTACAATATTAAATTTATTTTATTTTATTTAATTTATAAATAAGAAAGTGAATTTGTTTGTCACAATTTCACGTCTACTCAATCGATCATCTGCATACTCTTTGCCAGGAGTACAGAAAAGTACATAGGGTACATTTTATCCAAAAAAAGGACTGTTCCCGAGGGATAGAAATATAAATTGTATGTAATTGTATTTCTAAAGGTTTTTATGTATTATGTTTTTTGTTTCATTTTGATTTTAATTTTAATTAAGAATTTAATTTGCATTTAATTTAAATTTAAATTTTTCTGACGACTGTGACTTTTGTGTTGATTGTTTTCACTGTGATGTCTTAATGTGTTCACTGTGAGTGTCTCTTAATTAAATAAATAAATTAATAACTTTGAATCGGTAGTCTACAATAATGCGAGCGAAGCCGCGGGTAAAAACAAGTACTCTATAAAACAAGCTTTCATTCAATTTATTTTTAACATCCATTGTTTAAAAAGCCTGGCTTGTTTTCTAATCTTCAAGTCCTTTTGTTTGATACCCGTATCAAGGGGTTGAAAAGAAAATGTAATCCGCCATCTTGGATAAGCGGCCATATTTAATATAGTGTGATGTTACCAACTTAATTGTTTTCTACTCTTCAAGCTCTTTCATTTAATATCCATATTAAAGGGATAAAAAATTAAATTCGCCATCTTGGAGCAGCGGCCATATTGTAATTATTATAATATCGAATGTTGCATTGTCACCGGATACCGAGAAGTCTTCGAAAAATAATTTACAAATTTTAAAACGCATATCAACAGGGTTTGTAAATATCTGATATTGACAAATAAATATTAAATTATAGGATATTTATGATATTTAACCAATGTACATAAATTTATTTATTTCACACTCACTCTGTGAGAAATAATATTTCTTTCCCTCGCATCTATATGCCTTGCCTAAAATAAGCACGTTAAGGCTTGTGTTATGGTTACAAGGGTAACGGATAGACATACATATATCATACATAGATAAGTAATATTTACAGAAATATATATGACTTAGATGCTCGTATTCATCACAAAAACATCCCACCCGGGACTCAAACCTAGGACAGTTGGTGCGAAAGGCAGGATGGCTACCATTGCACCTAACGGTCATGATATATCATTCAGTATATATTATATATATTCTTCTTCTTCTTCTCCAGCCTTTCGCCACCCAATGTTGAGTGTAGGCATCCTGCATTGCCCTCCATTCTTCCCTGTTTTGAGCCTTTCTCTGCCAGCACTTTCCGGCAACTTTGACCAGATCGTCGGTCCATCTCATTGGCTGTCTGCCCACACTCCGATGACCAGTTCTTGGCCTTCATTCGAGCACCTTCTTCCCCCATCTTCCATCCGTTCTTCGCCCTATGTGTCCCGCCCATTTCCATTTTCTTTTGGCGATTTCTACGGCTATGTCGGTAAGTTTAGTTCGTATTCTTATTTCGGTGTTTCGAAATCTGTCCCGAAGAGATATACCCAACATAGCCCGTTCCATTCCCCTCTGCGCATAAATAATATTATGCGCATAATATATATTATGTTATATAATTAATAAGTCAAATCATATTTTGTACCTAGCTTAAGTTAAATTAACGAATGTTTTTTGTTAATATAATTCGTTAACTCATTGATGCAACTTAAACAAAAAACAAAAAAATGCAAGCTAGATGTAACGAATGTGTCTGATGCATTTGATACCATATGTATAAAACCACATTTCAAGCAAATAAATATATTTTCTTCTATATATCATGAAACCCTGATTATAATAGTATAATAATAGTAATATTATAATAATAATATCAATGGTTATATACGGTTTTTGTTTTTCACGCATGACGTCTAGTGGTTGGTAGTCTACGTTCCGGCGCCGTGGCATCGTTGGCGTGATCTTAAATCATAAAGGTGATAATCATTGGCAATCAAACACCTTGCATCCATTTCTTTTTTTATCAGATATGCATCATAGCTTTTACTTCACATAAGGTAGTTATTTTTCTTTTGCACATGGCTCCACGTAGACAGCCACACACATTTTTTATTATTTCAGTTATTGTACAGAACAACAAACGTGAACAAACGTCAGTGTCAACCTCAGATTGGTTACACGGGTGTTAACGCCAACATGATGCCTACCATAGAGCAGGCCCACACCTCTTAATTTTTCTTTAAGACACTGACGTACGTCCTTCAATGTATTTTTTATTTGTATATTTTTTTTAATGTATTACTTTTTTTAGTTATTTATTATATGTGTATATGTACATTTATAATGTTTATATTTATGTTTGTTTTCTTCTACTTTATTTTTATTTTGTTTTATTTATTATTTTTTTTTATTACATAAATATTATTAATAAGGCGTCATTCATTCAGGCCCTGCCAGAATATCAGCGCTGCTGCGGCGTGTCTCTGCTCGCAGTGGCCTATGCTGAGTCAGGGTCCTGGTTGATCGTACCTAGGTGTTAATTTATTTATATTAAGCAAACAATAAATTCTTTCTTCCTTTCTTTCCAATAGTCTATAATCCGAATGGTACGAGTAAAACGTTTAGCTTAATGTAAGGTCTACTGTACATACAATTCAAATCAAATAATTTATTTCATAAAATATGGAACACATAGGGTTGTTATTTATATATGATAAAGGGAACTTATTTCACTGTCAGATAGAAATCAGTTCTTAAATCATTTTTAATATAATTCTGATGCATTTATTTTCATGTTTTGTATTCACAATGCCATATTTTTATTAGGAAAATAAAATACGCCTGTAATAAAACAACCACAGCTCTGAGTCTTCAGGTAGGATTCGAACCCACAGCCTTTTGCTATCCGATCGAGTTCTCTAACCATTGAGATACCGAGATGCATGCAGAAGCGACGAGCGAATATAGCATTACAGCTGGTTCCATCTTAATATTTGTAAAAATATTACTTTTAATGTTGACGGTAGTTAACGTTAAGCATTGGTAGAACGATACTAGTGGATAGCAAAAGGTCGTGGATTCGAATCCTACCTGAGGGCTCGGGGTCGAGGTTGTTTTATTACAGGCGTATTTTATTTTCTTATACGATTATCATTTTAAATTCATTTAATATAAAATTCATAATAATAAGTCGATCGATTTTGAAATATAATTATAATAATTATTATTTTGAACATATTAAAATTGTGGTGTAGAAGTATAAATATCTATATTAACTATGTAACCCTTTTTTTAAGTGGAGAAAATGCGTTACGCATACCCCACTGCTGGGTGGACGGTGGGGTTATGTGGGACTCTCTCCTGCGGACCTACCTGACCATAAAAGCTCATCAGGTAGGTACCGAGGGCCCTACCCACTAAAAACGTGTCCCCTCATCACTTTAGTGCCATTGGTTCGTCGAACCACTCATCATCATCAGACGAAAGGTCGTTCGACAAAGCAATGACACCAGGCGGAGTCATAGGAATTCTTTCGGACACTTCCGCGGCCCCGTCGGTGGATGTCCGCCCTAGGCGGACCCTTCTGTATTCTCCAGGGGGTCGGAGAATGACGAAGCGTCCCAGGACGTTTGGGATGCTCGGCGTCAGCGACGGCCTGTGCAAAGCCGAGGTCGAGCCACCCAAACTCGGCCCCCGCGGGAAGAGGGATGGTACGAATCTACCCCACCATTTCCCGTAATGTCCAGTGGTCGGTGTTGGTCATATTGCCGTTGACTCCTCCCGTTCTTCTGCGCCTAATCGGGTCTGCTGAAGGGATCGTTTCCTCACCCGCTCGGCCACCTCCTTCTGTGGCATGACCTGGTCACAGAAGTCATTTATAGCCTCCCACTTCCTGTGCTATGTAACTTTATATATACTCTTATAAGTATTAATATCATTCGTTAAATATCTGATTTTTGTACCTTCAACTTGTGTTTCTTTTAACTCCTCGGCGATCCTCGGAGACCTTACTCAATTGTCAATTCAAACGCTCTAAAATATATTACATGAGTTAGATCTTCTATAAATTTCCAACACTGAAATGCAAGACAATGCTGCAAACCTGCATAAATAAAATAAGAGGCGGGGCGTTGCACTATTTGTCAGCACCGTAAATTTACGGTGTTCAAAAGTCCATATACTCTTATTCCGGAATTATCAATGCAGGTCATAGATTTGAGTCATGTTGAATATGATGATTCGTTAGATGAGGAAACGTAAATTTATCCCAAATTTAAGCGCCTGCCTATTTGGTATAAAAAAACCTATTTACTTGTGAAAACCCCTTAATATATAATCTAAGAACACAAATTTGTTTTTTGTGTGTTTGTCTGTCCGCTCTTTTCCATTGTATCAATTAACGTTACCATAGCAACGCGTTACCGGGTCAGCTAGTTGTATTTATCATGGTTATTTCTAAAGTTTACGTAATCCAATTACATATGTCATACGCCCAGTTGTCCTTAGCTGTTCCTAAATTATATTAAATTTTGAAAGGTCCAGAACCTAGTCACAATTTAAGACACGAGTCGGACATAAAAATGCTTTTAGGCTCGATCGCTGTGGAGTCTAAAAACAGCTAAAACAATTGCATCTAGATATAGTTCGTGGTTTCCAGTATTATAATTTACTTAGTAATGGATTTATTACTACTGAACATAACATTTACTCGAAATAACTAGCTCAAATTAAGTCTTGTGTTATGGATCTGTCTTTAATATTGTTTCATTAATTTTGTAATTACTGTATGAAGATAATAATGATTGTCAGATTAAAAAGTTGTAATATTGTTTCATATCCGGTTTAGCGTCGAACTCTATTTAAGAGTAGTTGTTATGAGATGAAAATAGTCATTCTCCGACAACATCGGCATTTGTGTTCACGGGTTTTGTGGGCTCCATTACGGGGTAAATGCAGACGCGAAATAAAGATTCGATTATTTTGAGTTTTTTAACACTTTAATCACTGACACGTGTAACATAAAAAAAATAAAACAATTAAGTTATCAATTTTATAACGTAATTTAAAATAACAACGAGTTCGTAACAGCGTGTGGTTCTTCCAAGGTTCCACAAAGTAATGGCCTCCACTGCCAGTCACCTCCTCTGATAAAACCTTGCCCCACTCCGCTTGTAACGACCACGCTCCAGGCTACATGCCATTTTTAAAACGGAAAAAACAACTTTTAAAAATGATTTGACGTTTAATCGTCTACAATCCAAAACAACTACTCTTAAACAGAGTTTGACGTTAAACCGGATATGAAACAATATTACTACTTTTGAATCTGACAATCTTATTATCTTCATACAGTAATTACAAAATTAATGAAACGATATTAAAGAATTAATAATTATTATAAATGTTTAATCCATTTAATTAAATTTTGGAACTAGTTCTATTCCGATCTCTTCCTCCGACATAGGATCAAGGCCGGATCGCTACCGTTGCACCAAACAGTCGAATTATATTTTTATTAAATAAATAACACACATTTTTGCTAAGATAACAGATACACATAGATATTATGACATATAAATGTTTAATATTTATAGGTATATAAATACCCACGACTCACCCTATTTCGATTTCGATATCAACGTTTCGGTTCACACAATTTCATACAAAAAAGGCATGTGATTCATTTATTCCGGTATCCCCACGACAACAGTACACACGTGGGTAAAATCTCAAGGCACAGCTAATCATAAAGTTTAAATAGAAAAATACTAGAAAAATCAACTCGGCTCAGCAAGTGAAATCTCAGGCGGGAATAGAACCTTTGGAAGACCGGTCCAATGCTTCCCCAATTGAGTTACCGAATCTTGTGAACACCCGTCGAAATTTTCTTGTAACTTTCTAATTTCACGAAGGCCAGCGTTGTCTCATTAATGAGAGGAACGTCCTCTAGTATTCGAAAGAAACATTTTTATAAATGTTTGGGCAATCGCTTAAGATGAAACAGCCATTTAGTTTTTAATTTTACTAGCTGACGCGGCTGCATTTTGCTGTGTTATAAATGAAACCTATCCTATGTTCTTCATCATCATCATCATATCAGCCGTACGACGCCCACTGCTGGACATAGGCCTCCCCCAAGGATCTCCACAACGATCGGTCCTGTGCTGCCCGCATCCAGCGTTTTCCCGCGACCTTGACCAGATCGTCGGTCCACCTCGTAGCGGGCCTACCCACTGAGCGTCGTCCGGCACGCGGTCGCCATTCGAGAACCTTTCCGCCCCAACGGCCATCAGTTCTCCTTGCTATGTGTCCTGCCCATTGCCACTTCAGCTTCGCAATTCTTTGAGCTATGTCGGCGGTTTTTGTTCTCCTACGGATCTCTTCATTTCTGATTCGATCGCGTAAGGAAACACCAAGCATAGCTCTCTCCATTGCCCGCTTCCTATGTTCTTAGTTGATACTAATCCAGCAAAATGAAAAAAAATCATCAAAATCTTTTGAGTAGACACTGTGACTGGGAATTTTTATATATAAAGATATATTCTTATATATAAATGCAATAAATATAAAATTATGATGATAAAGTGTTATAAATAAAACTATTTTGGTTTTAGGAGTCTTGGGACTTCGATGATCGATGACCCGTCACTCTTCTGTCAACGGTTCCATCAATCAGCGGGCGTGCCGATCACCGAAATGATACCCGAAAGTTTTTATGCATAAAATACTCTTTATAAATCAATTTGCTACAGCTGACGTACCTTATGACGTGGATCGAAGGAATAGGATCGGTTCGTGTCGTAAATGTTGAGAGACGATACTAAAATCTATGTTTATATTCTGTGGCTGACTCATGCTTCTGACTTAAAAGATGGGTTTGCATTAAACTTTAAGCTTTAGCTCACTGTACGTCTTTTTAGCCTGTGGATCAAATATACGCAAAAGTCGTACAACGCCATTCGTGTACAATAAAATAATGCGTTTAGGGCACTCTTGCGGTTTTCCGCGTTTCTAGTAGTGCGTCAGGGGTGTTTGCAGATGCGCCGGTCGACAGTTTCCTTGGCTATTTTGCGAAAAAAGGCAGGATACTTATTGCGTCGGTTCCGTGGCAGCCGTAACATTGTTCTAAATAGAATTGCTGCGAGGACTGTCCTTTGTTGGCACACATTTCTTTCATTACCAACTTCTGTTATTAAGCACTTACTCCTTACTATCTTGTCATCTAAGATGTGAAATTACTAACAATTGCAATATGGATTATTTATGTGCGATAAATAATTGATTTTATAAATTGTTCGTATTGACGATAATTATCTTTAGCTTTTTTTGATGTGTAATTGATGTTGGTTGCAGATGAACTTAATAACGATACCGGGTTTTGGGACGGCGAAATCCTTAACTGGACCTCAAGCCGAGAGTAGGGAGCTACCATAGCTACCATGAGGAAGTCTCCAAATCAGCGTAGAGTCAGTACGGCGCTCTATCCGGAAAGGGGACAATATCTTTAGTTATGTAATACAGGTAGGCTCGACAGGGGAACCCCTTGACTTCTGAAACAAGTTTTTTTCAAATATGTTCTAAATGTTAATGATAAATAATATAATCGTTTGAGACTTTAAACGTAAACGTAGTAGTTGCTTGGAAAGTAGAGAGATGGCGCTTTTAAACATCTTAAGAATGATTTGGAAAAATTCAACGGGTGTGTTTAGGTCTCGGTAGCCTAATTGAAAGAGCAATCACCCGGATAGCGAAAGGTCGTGGGTTCGAATCCTACTTAAGAATTTGAAGACGTGGTTGTTTTTTATAAACGTATTTTAAATCTTAAAGAAAAGAAGGTTGTTGTCTGGATAAAGACTTTACTCTTTTATGGCTGTTAATTCTTTTGAAAAAATCATCAGCTTTTTAGTGTCCTCACAGTTGGTGCATTTTGCATATGGATGACAAACACCATTTGGTCCCATTGCGAATAGATGGGTGTTAATGGCTGCAAATCCAGCCGGGCACAATGGAAGGTATGAAACCTTTCAAAGAATGAGGGTCTAGAAGTTCTATTGCTTGTTGAATGAAACCAAGAAGATTACCCCTCAGAATATGTTGAATCATGATTATTATGAATTTATATCATTTGATTTATTTTAAATAAACTTATTTAGGTTATTTTGCGCATAATTTATATTTAATCCTAACGTAATTTTACAGGAGCCGTGAACATAGCATGACTAAAAAAATTGTTGTCATATATTTTCTACTACCTCCACAATATTTTAATCGGACACATTCCTGTTAAAAATTATATAAATCAAAATTGTTTTATTTTGCATTCTATTTAGTTATTAAATTTTCACTACGATTACGTACAATACTGAGTCTACCACTAGTTCGAAAATTAGGAGGTGTTTCCGAGAAGCACTGGCGAAAGAAACTCGGGCAGGGGATCGACCTCCTTAAGATGCGCGGAAGTGTAACAACTGAATATCCTTTGATTTATGTTGAAAATTCTAAATCAGCTAATGGTAAACTTACAATTATGTATTATCAAACATAATTGTAAGCTAAACGCTTCAAAGGCACAGGATCGACGTACAATTAAATGGATTCAGACAAGTGAAGGAACTTTTCACTTAAGTTGCTTGGAACGTTCCTCATTTGATAAGTAGGAAGGTAGAACGTTCTAATATGTGAAATGTATGTGAAAAGCACCCTTAACCGGCGAGCTTGTAAAAAAGGTTTTATGAGAGTTGAATAAGCGTGAGATATATATCATGATTGTGGAAAGTGGAAATCTGTGATATCTGTTTCCCCCTAGTTTAGAATCCATAGGTCACTGGTTCATATCCGGCTCGAAGGACCAAAATTCCTACACGAGATAAATGATATAAAATGATATAATTGACTGAAAATTTATATTATAAGATTTATTTATTTATTAGGGAAACATACAGCATTAAATAGAACATTGATTAATAAAACAGAATTTTAGTATAAAAGCCAAAAGAGTTTCCACTACTAACTAATACATAATATTGAACAGACAAAAGGTTCTACCTACCAAAACTATACTAGTGACAATTAATAATAATACATCAAGTAATGACTGTATGATAAAAACAATAACAAATAAAGGTTTTAACTTACTTAAACAAGTTTTGAGAATTCCGTTTTTGAATGTCGCAAGTTTAACATACATATCTATGTGATTAAAATTTACATTATAATTTCTTGCAGCTCTTGGGATGTAGCGATTTTTACCGTAATTGGTTTTGCAATGTGATACCGAAAATGTATCACACGAACGGAGTTTAGCTCCAGAACATTTAAACAAAATCTTACTTAATAAATATGGAGAATCAATCTGGTTATTCAACATTTTGTATAAAAAAGATGATGACGTAAACTGCCGTCTGATACGTATGCGTGTAATACATTGCAAAATTGATACTGGGCATAACAGTGAGTAATTGCTTGGTAAGAAGAACGCTAAATTTACCAATTTAAATACATATTATAAATCAATCTACGTTTCACCGTACAGTTACAAACGCGTGTTTGTATGTGCGTATGTAGTTCATGTATGACGACCATCAGTTTTATTGACCATCTTAGTCATCGTGAGATCATGGACCTGTCAAGGAATCGAAACGTCAGGATTATTTATAATAAAATTAACGGGTCGTGAATCCGATATAAATAGTTTTATAGCGATAGGCGTGGAAGAAAAACTAAATAACTTTACAACTATTAACCGTTGCTTCATAGGATTGTGATAGATTGATGGGGCAACGTTAATTTGTTACTTTTTTCTTAGTTATATCTCATTTTTCGACAATAACTGACGCCTATAGTGATAGCCTTCCCTTCAGCTTACTATGAATGAGCCTGTGTATCTGTCACTTTTTAACATATTTGTTAAAAAGAAATGATTCAGTATAAATTATACTATACATTGCTTACCAAAAATACTTGCATAGCAAATTACATAATTCAATACGCGATCAATACACAATTATGATGGTTAGGTAACTATTATGCGGAATTGGATATAACCCTTTAAGAGAATCATTTATTATGCTATAAAACATGGTTACAAAGTTGTCTTTATTATAATATTTGGCAACATGTTTCGCTGAACAAACAGTAGAATTATTAAAAAAATGGAATAAATAATAGATAACAAAAAAACATATTAATATTCAATAAGTCAAGAAAATGTCAGAATAACTTGCTAAAAGGAGACATTGTTTTATGATAAAGATCTATAAAATAATTTTTCAACATGAACTGAAAGCTTTGATATAATAGAGATGTCAAGCCTGGTTCAACAGAAGACGTGGGTTTAAATCTTGACAATCTTTCGTAATCTTTGCGCAAATATATTTGTTGTTTTCTAGACGGCTAGAGACCTGTAATATTCCGAACCTATGTAATAAAGGGTTCCGAGAGAAATATAGACTTTCCAATTTCCGTCTAAATTGTGGTTCCTTAGTATGTTGAAAATCTCATGAATATTTTACCGCAAGTGAGCCTGTACTTGTATTGAATGAGATTGAATCGTTTTCTTGCGTCATTCTAAATAAAAATGTATATACATTTAAACTGATCAACTTTAAGATCAGATTATGAAAATAATTTTTGATATTACGTTAATTCGCTGAACAAATATTACACAATTTCATTTGCTCATACCGCCATCTCCTTTTTTCCATCGGACATCCAGACGCACTGCAGGCTACCACCCTTTCTTGGTTAATATTCCTACCTGTCGCACCAAGCGCTTTTCAACATCCTTCATAACGCGCACAGCAAAGGAGTGGAACTCCCTCCCTGCGTCTGTATTTCCGAGAACTTATAACCCGTCTATTTTCAAGGCCAGGGTGAATAGGCACCTTCTGGATTAGCTCGTTCCATCGTGAATTCTGTCATGGCCCCCGGGCTTGATTGGGATCAAGAGCAAACCCATCCTAAATAAAAAAAAATAAAAATAGTCCGTTCCAAACAGGAGATGTCCTGGAAAAAGGCATGGTCAAAAGCTCCCTTAACCGACGAGCTTGTACAAAAGATCTGTTGAGAGTTGAAGAAACGATTGATGAATGTCAGGATTGTAGAAAATCGAAATCTGCGTTCTCTGCCTGGGTAGAGGTTTACGGGAAAATACTTAATTATACGTTTGTATATTTCAAACCTATTCAGCGTTTCATTTTAAATTGATAACTGAGGTATAGGAGTCTCCAGCATGACACAGCTAAAGGGTACTGCTTTGAAAATGCTGGACAATCATCTTACGGTTCAGCGTGAGACTTTTGTTCCATCGTTGAAGTGATGGGAAGGAATATCTCCATCGCATAAATAGCATATTATGGCAAATTGTGGATAGGTACTATCTGAGGGAGGAATGCTCTGAGAGAGCGACGAACTATTTCTACCGGCGCCACTAAGTGTAGTGTTTAATAGTCATTGACTCAGTGTGTTCATATTGCCCTCCCTTCCCCTATATCTAGTGTCCTATTGAAAAACAAATCTCAACTATTTTTAATTTAGTTTGTAGTGTACTTAATTAATTATCACGTGACATCGTTTTATTTATTTAATATAATTTTAAAGTAATTCATTAATAATATTGTGTTTGTTTTTGTTTGTTTCTTAATATTCGTAATTACTTAATAATATTCTTTGACATTTAACTAAATAATTGGCAATTCAAATATTCGTATGCTTGTAGGCATGTTGTGGTAAAGTTTTTTGCGCCATGCAATATCTATGTAATTTTACCTTACATGAATAAATCATTCTGTTTTATTCCACTACTAGAATTAGGTGGCATCTTCTGTCTCCCGATTTTAACAACTGACTGGACAAAGAAAACATTATGAGATTATCGCTATACAAATATAATCTTCAGGTACCCTTTTCAGTCTCAAAAGATCGTCTAAAGAAAATTCCCAGCACTCAACGATAATACCGACTCAAAAGGGACAGCTCTTTACCTGGAATCCGTACATAAACAAATCCAAACTTTTACCCTTTTATTAAAAAGGGCTAGTATAATCAACATCCACCACTTGAAATACTGAAGTGTGTATTCTATTTCAGGTAAGACCAACCATTTTAGTCGTCGGAAACGCTATTCATCTCTTTTTACTTGATCGGAATAGAAAGAGAGGTCATCTAACGTAGTTTTACCTTAAGATGGGAAATTTATTTAAACTCTTTGCACTAAACGAACTAAACATTTATCACATACATTATAATTTATTACAAACGGTGAGTGTGCAGCAGAATTGCACAGGATTGTTCAGCATTTTTTCATCAGACAACTGGCAGACTTACAAATAGGCGCCACCGTTATCTGGTTGATATACCACACTAACGTTTTGGTTCCAGTTTTGTGATCCGTACCACTAAAGAGTGGAACTCTTTGCCTGGGTCTGTGTTTCCTGATAAATACAATTTAGGGGTCTTCAAGCCACAGGTAAATAGGTATCTTCTAGGCTAGCGCGTCACATCCTAGATCGCATCGTCGCTTACCTTCAGGTGAGATAGTGGTCAAACGCTTACCTATTCACGATAAAAAAAAAACTCAGAAAACTAAGTTCCATAGTGTTAGTAAGTACTTATAAGTATTTTTGTCCTTTAAATAATCACAGATATGGTAATATCCTCTGATCATGAGTAACACCATTTTTAAACTGTAGTGGCTTGTTGTTTACAAAGGGTGGTTCAGTGAGATTTTACAGAACTTTGTTATAAAAAGTCAAACCTCTACCCAAACATGAGCCGTTTTGTTTTTGAAGCCTGAAACTTAAAGCTTTTATTTTCCATCGGACGCACTGCGGGCTACCACCCTTTCTTGGTTGCTATTCCTAGCTGTTGCACCAAGTGCTTCTCAAAATCTTTCATAATGCGCACAGCAAAGGAGGGGAACTCCCTCCCTGCGTCAGTATTTCCGAGTACCTTCTGGGTTAGCTCGTTCTATCGTGGATTCTGTCTTGGCTTGATTGACATCAAGAGTGAACCCATCCTTAGAAAGAAAAAAATTATAAAAGTTACCTTTTTCATATAAATGAAATATGCGTACAAAGATTGGTTGGTTACGTGACTTGATACAGCGGCGACATCTTAACCTTTGACGGATGAACTCGTCCATCAATCAGACAAGAGTAGAGCAATCCTCACGAGATAAATTATCGTTCCCCAACTCGACAGCGAATGAAGGTATCGCCGGAAAAATCTGTCTGTAGGAAGTAAATCCAAACAGATGGTAGTCTAAAGCCAACGGGCGTATCTACATTGGCGCAATAATTTTATGTTTCACTAAATAATACTCTTGTAGACCACGATAAAAAATAAGGCTATTGTTTATATTATTACTGGTACTAATCAGTAATCTATAATCTATGACCACAAATTCATTGTTTGTGTGTTTGTCTGTCCGCTCTTTTTCCATTGTATACACGTTATCATAGCAACGCGTTAACCGCAAGTAGTTCGTCTACCGGTCGCTAGAGGGCTCTAATGAAAAAATATTTAATAATAGAAAAAAAATTAAGAATTTTGTCCACCCGTGCGAAGCCGGGACGGGCCGCTAGAAGTAGATTATGAATTTATTTATTATTGGAATTCACAATGCCATATTTCGATAAGATATAAAATAAGTTGGTCGAAAACAACGATGCCTCCGAGCCATCAAGTGGGACCACCTGAGGGCTCGGAGGCGTCATTGTTTTTTTTAATACTAGTTTCTTTTTACTCTATATTTGTTTTGGGGGTTTTATCCATATGGGTACGCCAGTCCTAATAGTAGTTTATATTCTTCCTTTTTGGGACAGGCGAAGGTCTAATCCATACTGCCAGATCTCTAGATTTCAGTAAAGGTGTGGGGTGTTACTGAAACCTTCCCATCGACCTCTTGAGAGAGCTGGGAAAGATAACTTCCACTTCTTTGTTTCACTTGCCAACACTTTTAAATATTTACAAGCATTTAATAGTCAATAATCCACCATAATTACCCACTAATATCCGCCACAACACAAATTTTAACATGAAAAAAAAACAACCAAAGTGACGCTTCCCGCTCCCGCCAAAAAGGGAAAAATCAATGTCAGTGTTATTTAAGTGACAGCTCGTTTTGAACAGTGGTTGGTAGTAAACTACTATAATTTTGAAGGCAAAGGCAACAAAGCCAATACAGCTTAATCTTTTATTTTATTTTTAAGCTTAAGCTTTTACTTTTTTTTCGCTCAAGTCAATACTCATTTAAGCGATGAACCTATTATGAAATTATTAAATTTCGCACCAGAAATCAAATAAATAAATAAATATTCTAGACTTCTCATAATCTGTGATTATTTAGCATTGAATCAAGCAGATCTTGTTCTGTAGAAACTGATTTATGTGGAAAATACATAAAATAAGAACTACCAAGAAATAGTTATGTTCATCACACGAATATTGCCAATATTTGTATCTCTGTCAATGGTCCAAACGGTTTATTCGACATAATAGTTAAAAACTAATAAATTAAAAATATTGCTGTATTCATCTATAAATGCGTGTCTTTTAGCCTAGTTATGTTTGTATGTTTATATTTAAATGTGTAAAGATATATTATCTTACTTACACTATCACGAAGTAAGACATTGTAAGATACTAACCCAATATGAGCCTTTGTAGTTTTAAATTAAGTTTTTATTATAATATTGTTGCTTTAAAATTGTTGATGATTAATTTTCCATCAATTAAATATTTATTTTACGGTCGTCACCCATCATATTATGAGTACTTCGAAAAATATTAATTTGCAAAAATATATAACTGTATATAAACGTTTTGTTTGATTATAAATAACGTAATTAGCTGTGAAAGCCCTTTCATTCATGAATGTTATTTTATTCGAAACTTACAACTGGTTTCCACTATTGCCTCACTTCTGAAATCAGATTTAAATATACTTATGAATTTTAATTAAAACAATCATTATTAATATTCATCCAAGTATCAAATATATTATCAATCATATCTTTTATGATAATAAAATCGACTGAGCTCACAAGTTATTCTTAGAGTGGACCGGACAGCTAAGGGTTGCGGGTTTGAGTTCCACCTGAGAATAACTAGTCAGCGGCATCGATTTTTTGTAATATTTATAAAGCATTATTTCTCTCCATCCAATGGTTGTCTGGTAGATATAGTTCTAAGCGACAAGACCACTTTTATAGCACCCATAATTGTTCTATTTTCTGTGCGTTACAATAAAGTATTTTTCATTCATTTCATTTATTGAAAGATGTTGAATAATTTGTTTCCGTTTTTTGTCTTCTATATCCAGTTTTATATCAGATTTCAACACATTCAGCGGAACAGCCCGACACATAGATTTATTTTAAATGACACACTCTAATTCCATACGTATTTAATGTACGCTTACAGACGTTCTGTATTGAATATAAAAATGTAATGCGGCGCCAGAAACTTGGGAAATTAAAGTACGACGCAATGACGTAGCTAATAAAATTTGGTATAGACCACGAACGTAAATAAACATTCTGCAAATAAAGATATTTAAATAAAACATTTTTTTTACGGATTTTACCCACAAGTTATTTTATATTTAATCCTGACTTTTCGACTCCTTTACAGGAGCTGTGATCACAGCATGACTAAGGAAATGGTCGTCATATATTTTCTACTACCTTCACAATATTTTAATCGGACACGTTCCGTATTGTTACAATTTTATATAAATCAAACTGTTTATAACTAAATAAAATTTATAATAAAACTATGAAGATAGTAGAAAACAAATGACGACCATTGCCTTAGTCATGATGTGATCACGGCTCTTGTAAAGAAGTCGAAACGTCAGGATTAAATATAAAATAGATTATAAGCAAAATCCATAAAAAAGTTGTTTTATTCAAATGTGTAATGTGCGCGAAAGGTAACTAAAAACTAAAAATAAAGATATACTTTTGTTTGACGTCCCTGTACGTTGATCCACTTCATACAGTGGTATATTGGGAGGGGAATGCGGTGGAACGACGTTCCCTTACCTTTTTTCAGAACCGGAACGCGTTCCAGTACTTTTTTAGTAGAATTTCTTTTTATTACAAATGAATATTATATTTTAAATTGGCGAATTTAAAAAACATTTCAAAAAAAATATGTTAACTAACAGAATATTTATCTTGCTTGATAAAAATGTGTGTGATCCTATTTGGGAGTTTTTGTAGTACACCTTAAGTGTACTACATAATAATAATGTCTTTCTGATTTTCATCTTTTTTTTTTAATTTCTTTGATTGTGTTCGTTAATATTTTGTATAGTAAGAAAAAATAAAAACTTACATGAAAAAAAATAGTTTGCTGAAACTAAGACTTTTTTTGCTCCCGCTATGCGCTCCCTTACTTCTTATTTTACTGACTTCGTGTACTCAAAAAATGACATATAAAAACGTTTAACCAGATATCTCTGGAATATTAAATACGAATTTCAGTTACAGTAAAGCCTTTTAAGATTGCCTCGCGAATTTTGTATTAAATTTTAACTGAATAATCGATTTCATAACTTAATCGGACAGATAATTTCGAAGGATTCTGGAAGGGATCGCGATGATTGTAAGAATTTTCCGCTCTGACGGATTAAACATCTCCAAAGGAATGGGAAGGCTTATTGGATTTGTATTCTTTTAACATTTTGTGAACGAATTTAGAAAAGGTTATGCGATTGAATTTTACACTAATACGGGATGAGCTCGATGGCGTAGAAGTGAAAAAAGTGCCTCCTCTTAAAGAATACGAATGTGACGCAACTTTAGCAAGGGTCTGTTACCGGATGGGGTATGAAAAGTTTCTTTATGCTTCAAAAGGAACTTTGGTCTTAGCTTTAATAATAATGAGAAGAAAATATTTTTTTTTATTGCAGCAAAATCCTCAAACCAAGCAAGCAACAAGATTTACGTCTAAGGAAAAGGAGCACTTCAGTTTTTTAATAAATTAATAATTATTTAAAGCTGAGGTCTTCAAATTAGGTAAGCCAGTATCCAGGGAAGGCAGCTGTCTTTTGTATAAAGATAGAAGCAACATATTCCCAATCAATAGCCTACGGAATACAATTGGATGCCCAAAGGATTAAGAAATAAACAAAAAGATAACAGATATATTACTTACTCCGAACAACTGCTTAGTATAGGACGACTTATAAATTTATCACAAAATTTTATTCATAAAGTTTATTTATTTTAACTCACTGTTTACACACTGTATACGTGCTAATGATAATATAAATAAATGAAAAATCTGCGTTTACTGCAAAAGACGTTATGCGACAGAATTGCCATCTAAAGTTCTGATATTTAACCACTAAACGAATACACAAACAAATAGCGTCAATTTTTCATGATCTCCCTTACTCTCTCTCTCGTTCAATCTTTCTCACTATAGCTCTCCCCCACCTCTCGCTTCATGGCACTATGCGTAATGCGACGTTCGCTCTGTCTCTCTCACTTCATGGCTAGTTGCTTCATGCTACGTTCGCCCTTTCTTACTCTCTCAATCGGTCTCGATCGCTCTCTCCCTTTTCTTCGACATATCCGATGCACATCTTCGTGACGTTTCATCTGTAAAAATTTAACCCTCATGCGCCTAAAGAAGTTTCACTTCAAAAACTTAGTATATAGAGCAAAGAATCCAACAGTGCTGGTCTCATTTTTCACATTAAGTTGGAGCTAGTCTCACTAAAGCTAGTGTAATACTTATTCAACAAGTCTAATTTTGTTAGGAAATACGAATATTTTATAAATATTAACATTGTTCATACTGTTGTGTGTTTGGGTGTCTCTCTCTCTCTCTCTCTTTGTGTGTGTGTGTGTGTTCGTATATGCGTACCCCACAAGAGACTGGTGATAATTCTGATGAGATAAAAAGATGGAACTAAATTAGAGACGAATTTTTGCATAACATGGATGCGACGTTCGGGTGCCGGGTACGTCGTGTAACAGAAAGAGAAACTCCGAGTACATCCCGAGATTTGTGATAAGAAGGTTTAAAGGGCCCCTTTCCAACGTACATCAACACTGAACTTCCCTACTCATATTTTTCTTCCTGCCCAGCCAAATCTGGTATTAACCTGCTAATGCAGCTTAAGATGCTCGTTCTAGTATAGAGCTTACTGCAGTTCTGGACAAGCCAAGGTCTTTCAACAGGTTAAAGATAGATTTTGCTGGTATACCTCTCGTTCCTACAGCATATAGACTTACTATATAAGATCTAGTTCTGTTTATCCCACTAATAATATCAAGGTTATTAACCCAAGTTCCCCGTAAAGGGCGGCTTGTTTACATCCCCTGAGAAAATGGTGGTCGACCATCGCGATAGCGGCCGTTTAATCAAAACTTACGTGTTGAGATAAATAGTTTTGTTTAGATGCGAACGGAGATAATAGGGTATATTGTTTCAATAACAAAAAGCTGAGAAGTTTTTTAATAATTCTGTGTGACGTTCAATTGTTTTTTTTAAAGGACAGTTTACAAGAAACACACTTATACATTAAAAAATTACATGATTATATACAAAATTAATTAATTAATTAATTAATTAATTAATTAATTGGCCTTAATTACAAACTGCCACAACAAATAGGTATCAGAATAGGTTTTGTGTTAACTAGAATTCTAGAATTCTAGAATTCTAGAATTCTAGAATTCTATAAATATTAGCATTTTACTTAAAAGTAGACAAAGAAAACCGGCCAAGTGCGAGTCGAACTCGAGCACGAAGGGTTCCGTAGCATTGACTAGGTAAACCATAGTAGGTACACAAATTTCACATTACTTATTATTATATTTAAAATACAACTGAGCATTTTGTGAATATTTCCAGTGCCTATCTGTTGCCATTATTGATATCGAGCAGAAAGGGCAAAAAAATCGCGTTTGTTGTATGGGAGCCCCCCTTAAATATTTATTTTATTTTGTTTTTAGTATTTGTTGTTATAGCGGCAACAGAAATACATAATTTGTGAAAAATTCAACTGTCTGCCTAACGCGGTTCTTGAGATACAGCCTGGTGACAGACAGACGGGCGGATAGAGCGAAGACACTGCGAAGTCTTAGTAATAGGGTCCCGTTTTACCCTTTGGGTACGGAACCCTAAAAGGATACACTCATACAACGCAACTTAAAAAGATTATTAACGAGAGAGAATTTCTTATAAAGTTCCCTTAAATTCACTGAATTTGTAGTTTGTATCTTAAGCAGAATTCTTTAAATATGTTCTTAACTGACTTTGCGTTTTATTTATAGGAGAAAAATGACCAAAATTACTTTTAAACGACTTAGGTGACAGTAAAATGTGAGAATCTGACAAACTTACGTGGTACGGAAAATCATTTTTTTCTGCTAAGATTTTTTGAAATGATGCGAATATTATAAAGATAGAGAAATAATTTCGTGAGTTTTTAAAATATCTTTCAAAATTTAAAAAGTTTTTGGATTTTCACAGGTAGCCGATTTAATAATTAAAGGTTTATCATTATTATTTGCCATTAATAGAAGGTCTATTGACTAATACAGATATGCAGAATATAAAGCCGCCAATCAGATGCGTTCCCGCCTTTTCGTTGAGGCATAGACCTTTGCCCCGCCACTTTAGCGAGGCTTGTCGTCTGTGGTTCAATCTGGTGGCATTTGGTTGCTGACTTCCATATAATGCACATGTGTAAATGAATTGCTCTTCAAGAACTATAAAACTGCATTGTACGCATATTATAGTAATTGTAAAAGAAGAGAAATTGAGTCACCTAAAGTTCTTTTCCCAGTATGGGTAATTAGCCGATTGGTTTCTGGCAATGTAAAATAGCATCATCTCGTGTTGCCAGATGGTCGATCGATTTTTTTATCTAAAAAATAACATACTACCGATAGGCCTATCGATATGGTCGACAGAATCGAAATTATTGATAGCTCAAAACGTGTCAATACTACCGATACTATAGATAGTATTGCTGTTTGAAAATAATAAACCATCGATAATATCAATAGAATCGATATTATCTATGTTTTTAGTAGTAAAACTATAATAAGTAACGATACTGAAAAAATAACAAACTATGGATAGTCTGAAATAATCGAAAGTCTCGATACTATCAATACTATTTTAGTATTGTTACCAAAAACCTAGATACTATCGAAATCATCGATAGTTTGTTAATAAGTTTTCAATGGTATTAACATGTTCCAAGCTATCGATAACGTCGATAGTATCCATACTACGATCGATAGTCCTCCTATCTATCGACCATCGATAGACTATAGATTAATTATCGATGGTCCACTATTGATCGGCAACACTAGCATCAACTCAAGATGTCGTAAAAAGCGACAAAAGATACTGGAAGTAATCACGATACACTTCTTATAGACTACTAAATGGGCAGCAACATTTTCCGAATTATAGTCTTATAATGCGATCTTCAACCCGCCTGCTAAACTTGAAGATTATGGCAATACAGCTCTATTTTGGTCAAGGTATCGTAATCCCTACTATTTACAAATACTAAAATATTATTTGCGCGAAATAACCTTCAATTATCGTTTCATTAACCTACGCTCATATTTTTCTCTACTACATACATTCATACTTGTATTTGAGCAGGCATGCAGCATGCAAGTTGGCATGGCATGCAACATACGAGCAAATATGCAACAAGCTTGATAACACTTAGACAGTTGTATTAAAGGCATATTGTCTTTGTTCGAAGCACGCCTTGTTTAAGTCACAGTCTAAACTAATGCTACTAAAATACTAAAAATACAGTTTATTTACATGTAAGGGCATTCTTCTTTCCCCTCTTTTCCCCTGATTCATGCCAGACAAGCATGTACTATGCGACACGCAATTCAAGCATGCGGAATGCAAAAAATATGTTGCATGCAAGCAAAAAGGTTGTTTCATATGCCATGTTCCGCAACATATAGCATGGGGTTATCTACTAAATTTCTATGCGATATTGAGGTTGAAAATACTTCAGCGTAGTATTTTTATGACAAAAGGGTATGCTATAACATTTAAGTATATTAAACAATAAGAGAGTTCTAATTATTTAGGCCAAACTTTAATCGGATAGGTTCGTCAATAACTGTACTTAGGCAGTAAAAGCTAATTAGGTTTGGCTAAATGGAATTAGGATCCAATTGGTCCTTTCAGGCTATTCAAAGGAGAATCTATTTATACATTGTCTTTAAGCCGGGTGAAGTTGGGACCGGTTGATAGTATATATAAATAGATATAATTAAGTTTTGCAGAGAATGATATAGACTGTTTATTGCCTAACAGAATGGGCGAGTAAAAAGGCATTATACTATGTATGCACTTCATTATTTATTTAAGAAACGCCAACAGCATTTATCTTATTTGTACGCAAATAACAGGCATTTATAAAAATTGAAACAATATACAAATTACTCATGAATTATAATATAAATAATTAAGTAAAAAGAAAAAACTTCGTACTCGTCATAACTTGTTAGGTACAGTCGAGAGCAAATCAAAAAGTTATCCAGAACTGTCAAATTCATTCAACTCATTTTCAAATTAAACTAACGTATAATTCAATTAAGAAAATAGGTTATAGTGTGGTTGTTTCATTTGAAAATGTTGTGCAAGACACGACATCTTTTAGGTTAGGTAAAGGCTTGTGTTCATATTTCAGTATGTGTTAAGCAATCAAGCTTTTTTAATAGAGATATTTTTAAATGCACATAAAATAACTTATCAGTCATCAGTTTACATCAATCAAATAATTTTTACATCAACTAAATATTTTCGTTATATTAGTAATAATTCGAAAACATACATCGACAGCGTATTATGTTTTTTCCTAAAATCACGACAAAAATGTTGTTTAATCTACAAAAATATGATTTTCATATAAAATGTACTGATTGATACATACCTAATACTCACACTCGTAACAATATGATAATTCTTGCAATATTTATCCCAATAGGCTTTTTAAAACTTGCTTAACAATAATATCCTAAATTTTTAAGAACTTCTTCAGCAAATTGAATAATTATTATATGAAAATAATGGTCTTTGTATAGCATTATTTCTTAAAGTTGAACAAAAACAACCATTCATAACATATTTCGTCGTATCACAGGTGAACTAATCTAACCCTCATCTAACCATTAATATGAAATCTAAGCAGATTGGGTGTTTACTCTTTCGTAAAAAGTATTATGTAGAATCAGGTAGCTTTCCTTCACAGTTCTGTGATCACTATATTGTATTTTGGTCCTTTTTGAACTAAAATGTATTAACAGTTCAATTTGCATAAATGAGTATTAGAGACCGTGAAATAATACAAAAATTAACTTCTTGACACCGTTTATTTTACATCGTTTTCATGTTTTATCAATTTATAACTACTCCTAACCCTTTTCATGTAATGCCAATGCTACTAACTTCAGCAGTTTAGTATTCTATTAGCTTTTCGAAGATTGTAACCGTTTAGTGAAAGGTCAGACAACCTTACAGTACCGCATCGCCCGAGTGAATGCCGCCAGCGACAAAAAGGTATGAAAAGTCAGAGTATTAATTGACAGCCACAGACTAACCACTTTTATAGTTACTACTAACGTCAATAATCGATTGAACAATCGATTAATAAACCAACGATAACTACGAAACTTAGTAGTAGTTACTTTAATATATAATTAATGTGCTAAAATAAATCATTTAAATATTAATTCCTTACATGTGTGGCTTAGATCTTTTCACCACTAATACGACGATTTCAAACAAGAGTGGGTGACCCTCAAGCCCAATTGGTATCTCGGCTCATCTGAAGGGTCTTCAGTGACAAATGATGCTCTAGAATCTTTCAATAGAAATGTAAAAGACAGTCATACTTTGGGAGAACAGCTTTCACTGTCTCGGTTGCTGACAATCGCAAAAAACATGGTAAAGAAATGGACAGAAAATCATAAACCAGAGACATTTGTAAGTCTATCTCCGGTAGAACTGAAAGACTGGACTCATGCGTATCAATGGGCCAAAAGTGACAGGAAAGTCAAAGTCTTAGAATCAGACTCTGAACAGAATACATATATAGTAGCAAGCTCAACGGCAAATAACATTTCATTTGGTCAAGACTGGGACGCTTTAGATGTTTATAAAAATATGCTTTTGCTTATTGGAGATTTGTCTTGCCCACGGTAAGCAATGCCTGGAAGAATGGTAAATGTACCTGTCCCTATTTTTAGAGTTCCGTAGCCAAATGAGTAAAAACGGAACCCTTATGGATTCATCATGTCTGTCTGTCTGTCCGTCTGTATGTCACAGCCACTTTTTTCCCAAACTATAAGAACTATGCTGTTGAAAATTGGTAAGTAGATGTATTCTGTGAACCGCAATAAGATTTTCAGCCAAATATAGAAGAAAAAAACAATAAATAATGGTGGTTTCCCATACATAGAACTGATATTCAATTTTTTTTTTCATCTAACCCATACGAGTGGTGTATCTATCCATTAGGTCTTCAAACATGATATTGAGGTTTCTAATATCATTTTTTCTAAACGCAATAATTTGCTTATTATTTACGTAACTAAAAGTTTGTACGGAATCCTACGTGCGCAAGTCCGACTCGCACTGGGCCGGTTTTTTTAAGATTCTATATATGCAAGCATGTCATCAGGCTTGCGATTCGACTAAGTATGCGACACTGCCTGCAAAGGCCAAAAATATACCTATTGCCAAAAAATGGAAGCGAGGACGTCCCGCCAAAGCGAGACCTTTCATCATTCAGTAGAAACATCAGAAAGCAGAAGTTACTTACAATTTGTATCTAACAATTATGAAATTAATAAGAACCTTTATGCAGCCAAGAATTTGTATCTTATTTCATATTTGATTGTTGATCTGAATGTGCTGTGATTATTGAATAATGACGTTATTAAGACAAATAAAATGGTCTTTTATTTAGATAATCTGCAGTTTAATGTGCGCTAGTTGCTTTTAGATATACATTTATAAAAAAGCTCCACTTTTAAACAAATAGCAACGCGTCACGAACATAAATTGTTGCTTAGATTATAATATTTTAAGTTAACTATTTTGCTGTGCAAGTCAGTATTTTTGTTTAGAATTCGGATTTTTTTTTACAGAAGGAAGATTTTTTGACTTGCAGTTAAATACTAACCTTTTTAATAGTTGAATATATTGTATATGTATAATTAACGTAAAAATAAACTGTTTAATAAATTCGTTACAATTCATATGATATAGTTAAGCAAAATCTTCAGGCAACGTACGCTTACTTATAAGATTATTTTAATATTAATTAAATTTTTGACCACATTTAGCATTAAAACTGGCTATTATTTATTATTTTTATAATTCTGTTTTTTTGTTTGTGTCTTGTTTTTTGTTTGTGTAAATTTATGCAAACTTTTATTTTTACGCAGTACCTCTCTCAGGCCTTGCCAGAATACCAGCGCAGCGATGCTGATTGGCCCTTATGTTTTTATTTTAATTATTATTATCTTTTCTCTATTTGTAATAAAATATTTCTTACTATTTGTGGCTAGTAAAGTTTTAAAAATAAGTACCATAGGTAACAAACACAATATTTTGGTTCAATTATTTTTTCGTTTTACCTTTGTATGTCGGCGAGGCGCGGCGCCCTTGTTCTGCGGACCGCGCCCCCGATAGGGAGCACACCCACCTGTGAAAAACAAACATAAATAAATAATTACAATCGATATTACAATGGATGACATATGCCACAGCTAGAAATACATACACTAACATTTGACGATGACATTTCAAGGTTAACAACTTGAAGCAAGACTTAAAACTTAAAACCGTTACAAATAATAATGATAATTATAATATTTCTTATATTCACACCAATCAGCCTAGCCCAATGTAAGCACTATAGCTTGTGTTATGGATACTAGAGGAACGGATAGACATACATCTATGATACATAGATATGTAATATTTATAGAAATATATATAAATAACCATGACTCAGGTGTAGTTGCTCGTATTCATCATAGAAACATCTGCCCTTCCGGGATTCCGTCGGTGAGAAAGGCAGGATGGCTACCGTTACACCAGGCAGTCTACGAAATACGAAAATGTTTTTAAATTCGACTGAATCTACGTTATGCCTGATTTGGGTCGTGGTAGGGCTTGTTTCAAGTCTGCCTGGTTAGCTACAACCATCTTATCCACTTGTCAGTTCCTGGTAGCAATTCATACCACAGTCAAATTTCCACATTACCTGTTGTTTTTTTAAATTACCATTAATTTTTGGGTTATATAGATCCAAACATTCTGTGGTGGATTTTTTATTAAATCAGCTTTATGGTAGTATTTTTTGTTTGGTCCTAGCTTCATTATTTATCGAGAAAATTATTTTTTTCTTATACAAAACGGTCAGGCGCTTCACTACTATTATAAGCGACAATGCGATCTAGAATGTGACGCGCTTGCCTAGAAGATACCTATTCACTTGTGACTTGAAGACCCCTAAATTGTATTTGTCAGGAAACACAGATTCAGGCAGAGTTCCTCTTCTTGGCGGTACGTATCACAAAATTGGAACTAAAACGCTTAGTGCGAGTCTTTGGTATATCTACCATATAATGGTGTCGCCTATTGATAAGTCTGGTTCGCCCATGAAAAAATGGGGACGGCGGTACAAGGTTGTGCAATTCTGCTGCACATTCTCCGAAATTTATCCTATAAAAAACGGATATGCTAGTTACTTTTCGTCTATGCTCAAAGCTTTTGAGTTTTTTATAAAAAAGATCGTCAGTGCCGATTAGCCCTACTCTCAATGGACTCAAGCAGCTGGTATCGGGCGGAACCATCCCAAAGATGAGAACAATACTCCATACACGATCGAACTTGCGCTTGGGAAAGGATGAGCAACTGTTCGGCGTCAAGTATCTTCTCACCTTCGAAAGTATGCCAAGTCTTTTTTAAGCTACTTGAGCCTTTCTCTCAAATAAAGAGCCAAAATTAAGAGTTGGTGACAAAGACATATCGAGAGATCTCTACAACTGTGCTGTTATCTACGATACCGGGCAAAAGCAGGTCATTTATATGTAGTATATTTTTATATTTGTATCTAACAGTTCGACATTTTTTCCCAATTCGCGCAGCATTGGGCCTGCTGAGTGGGGTGGGGCGCGCGGTAGTGGACTGACAAGTCGTTATCTAAGTCTACCGCTATAAAAATATTTATTCCGGAAATTGAAGGTGAGATAGCCAATTTAAAGTACGAAAATGTGTGAAGTTAATGCCTTTTATTTTGATAACTACAATCCTGATTACTTTTGTAAAGACTTTTTTTCCGATGCATCCTGAGTAGGGTTAAAAAAGTTTCCTTCACCCAATAGTTTTGTAACACATCAAAGGGAGATAAAATAGCTCTTGGCGAATTTGTTGCTGCTCCTTCTCGGTATCTCGCGACCGACGTATGAATTAAGAAGCCATGGCATGAATGATTTCATTGTAAATGCTCATAGTAAATAAAAAGCATTTTTACTTTGGGTGCTTGAGAATACCGGAGGAAGCATAGTGCCATCTTCTGGCCTCATTATCATCCAACATCAGGTGAAATAAAGGTGAAGCACTTCCCCGCTGTGAATAAAAAAGGATTATTTATATATTAGGTTAATTCTATTATTTCTTTTCAGTTTAGTTTCTTATTTTTTTTTCTCAATACATAATCGTTTTGTAACAAAGTTAAAGTATATGTTATGTGGCGCGAATGTCGCTTGCAACAACAGTACCTATAGAAAACTGTAAAGAACTGTCAAAGGGCTATAAACTGTATAACTGTAATAACTAATAACTTCGTAATCTCTTGAAACAAATGAGTACTTATATGAGTTATTATCCTTCAAGCTCCAACGAATTTAAAAACGCAAATGAACTTTCAACCTAAGTGCAAGCTCGTAAAATAGTAAAATATCAGGAACATGTTTCGACTTGATCATGAATTCGTTCGTGTTAAATCGCGTAAGCGTCAAATAGAGAGCAAGTCAAAACGCGCCTGAAAGACGTTTGCTCGAACTCATTAACTTGCACAAACTTGTCCACACAGACTTGCCGAGTTTTTCATCTTGTACGAACTTGAGACTTTACATTACTACAACAATGCTACTTCCTGCAAAAATATTAATTATTCTTAGTACACGTATCACAACATAAACAATACAGTACCTACCTATCTTGAAAGTTTTAAATAAGAACTTGTGTTAATTTAATAGGGGTCGATTTTTAGATCTCGACGACCCCCAAAATCAGTTTTCGTTTATGTCGACCCCTAGGAAACCACTTTGGGAATCCCTGATTTAGACCAACAAATGGTATATTTAACAATGATTATCTAACTAACGTGACAGTTTAAGGCATTATATTACATGGCATTTAGTTTATCTGTATGTCCTCTATCCATCTGTATATATAAAAATATACAGATCGCTATCACAGTGTTGACTACGATGAACTCTGAAACAAGTCAACTTAGTTTTTTTTTAAATTTTGTTGGATTTGTTTCGGCTTAAGACATAGGGATAGTTTCATTGTAATTTATAATAATATTTTTTACTGCAAATTACACGTGGCCAGGTCAGCTAGCACGTATACATTATAGATATTATCGTGCGACGCCATTTTGAATATTTTTCAAAATGGCGGACTGTGACGAAGCCTGAAAGTTGAAATCCCTTTATCCGTTCTATCTTTAGACAACACAGAAGTCTAACACAGATTTTACTGTAAGTAGAGAAAATGAAATGTCTATACCTCAAACCCACGTCACAGTAAATTGACCGAAAACCAAGAAACGGCTGTGAAAGGATAAATACGTAATGTAATATGACAACATGTCATCGTTGTACTTACATTATATTTGAAGAATCAAAATGGTGGAATACGGTCGCCATATTGAGGAATAAAAATATTTTTCTTAAACCAAATAATTGGATTATAGTAATTATTAATTTCATAAATGTATTTGTAAAATATAAATTCAATTTTAGGTTTTTTATTCCAATTAGAAATAAGAATCGCTTGTTGCCACGTTTTATTTAATTTAAAGTTTTTCGTACTTTCATACTATAATACGTAAAACAATATTGCAAATAAAACGCTGAATATAACAACAAATTTTTAAATGTCAAATGTTGGCGCCAAGGTGCAAATATCGATTGCGCATGCGTGTTGCGTCGTCACGGACTCGTTCATTGAAACCTTTTTAAAGTAGAGGTTCAACCTTCTTGGTCCAGATGGAGGTTGTATAGGTGTATCGTTATGATAAAAAAGTTATATTATGTTACAGGTGTCCATACAAGACCTGTATCGTAATGAAACTTTTTTTTTTATTATTTTTGGCCTGTACGTAATGTTTGTCAGAAGCATTTTGTTTTCAGTTTTAGAATCTTTGTATTATAGTATTAGAGTAGATAAAGTAGTGTATGACACTATACATAACTTGGTCTTATAACACTCGTGTGATACTATAAAAAAACTCGCCTACGGCTCGTTTTTTTAAAACACACTCGTGTTATAAGAACCCGTATTATGCAACAGTATCATAAACTACTATTATATGCATGTAGTAAAAAACGGTTATTTAATTATTACAAACAGACACTCCAATTTTATTTATATGTATAGATTTTCTAAGCATGCTGAAATTCGATAGCCTTATTTTAGGCGAGAGTGGAATAGCTTCGCGCATGAAAAAGGTAATAAGCAAGACGATAATATAGTCCCTAATTGAGGTTAGATTTACTCTAATTAAATAAGTTTTTCAGTAATAAATGTCGGTATTGGTTTAGTGATTTGGCAGGAGCTAGCTAGCCCCTATCGATCGGGCCCTGAGCAATTGCCCGGAGTGCCCAGTGGGAAAGAGGGGTCTGTATAGGACAAACATTTTTGATAGTAATAATAATATATTTAGTACAAACATATGTAATGACGGATAAGAATAGTTACTTATATATATACACACACACACACAACACAACACACACATATGGACACAACATAAACAGAAACATCCACCCAGACTGGAACAAATAGATATGCACATACACACAAATACCTGCCCCAATCGGAAATCGAACCTGGATAATCAGTTCTTATAACATGAAGGATCATGCAATTTAACTTAAACTTAATCGTTAAGTAAATCACGTATAAATTTTTTGACAGCGTTCTTGGACAACATAAAGATGTCAAGATTACTAAAATGTTTGTTATACAATGTGGCAAATCGTGTAAGCGGACTGTTCATAACATGGTTAGTGGAACGTGATGGTATATGAAATAATGCTGTATGTCGCGTGTCGTTTATATATCTTTATATATATAATTCTACTGTACGTGTGTATGTCCCTGAACTCCTAAATGATTTGAATAAAATTTGAATGATTTTTTATTGACACTGGATGATTTAGATTCACAAATTAGTCCGATAGATGGCGCTGCAGTTGGCACAGCAAGCGTGGCCGGGTCAGCTAGTATAGATATATAATTAATTTGGTTAAAGTAATAATGATTAACTGAATATTGTCGACACTTTTAATTGTTGTATGTTGTATTTAAACATGTAAATACATGTTTGAAACTTAATGTTGAACATCTTAAATATATTATTATCAATACGATGTGTGTTGCCCAAATATAAAAATCAAATAAAAATAGAATGTGTGTAAGAAAATTGTTACTTTCATAGGTACATAAAACGTTTAAGTAAACAAGAAAATAACACGAGATTCAATTTTAAATGAAACGTTCTTACCCGTATTTCTTCCTTTTTATTTATATTTTTTCTAATAATCTTTTTCCTTATGAAAATAAAGACGTCTTGAAGGACGAACATAATTACCACTTAATCTTTGAGGAATTCAAAGAATATTATGGTATTCAAGAAATAGTCTGCTTTTATATGATTGGACAGACTTTTTAACACATTGACTGCGAAACCAGGTCTGAAACACCTAGTCCATAACTCGCTTGTCGTGAAGCTAAGTATAATATTGACTTCTCTGTCTTGCGAAAGGCATAACTTCAGATTAGTTCGGTGTAGGAAAGAAATGAATATATATCTTAGATGTGTTACTAAATGAGAGTCTAATGGTGGGCCCACCTTATTACCGGGTGTCTGAGATCTGGTACCGCACTGCAAAAATAAAATTTAAATACAGTAAGAAACCAGGTTAAACGCCCACGGTACCTCCGCACACTTTGTACCGCACCCTGCGCTAGCTTCACACGGCTAGAGTTGTTATTGTATTCGCAAAAACGCACGCGTCATCATCATGACATCAAGTCCAACAAAACAGTGCCGAAGAGGATCCACGATAGAGCGAGCTAACCCAGAAGGTGCCTATTCACTATTTTTTTTCGAGGGGAAATACTATTAATGAGTACGATCTACTGTTAAGTCGAACCCTGACTTTAGGCCTCGAACCTGGCGCTACAGGAGTCGTGTAGCGCCAGGAGCCTACCCACTAATACCCCCCGCTGTACTCCACACCACCGGTTCGCCTTGAGGGACCCTTTATACACCACTATAGGTGCCTATTTTCCCTGGAAAATACATACGGGTTATATGCATTTGGAAATACAGACGCAGGGAAGGAGTTCCACTCCATTGCGCTTGGTTAAACATTTAGGAATAGCAACCAAGAAAGGTTGGTAGCCCGCCGTGAGTCTGGATGCCCTAAGGAAGGAAGGTGATGGCGGTATGAGCTCATGGAGCTCCTGAACACTCTTCGAAGTCTAAAAAGACCGATATTTCTTTATTGGTTCGGGTGTGAGTATTGTAGTCGTTGCTTTTTAATATACGCTTTGCGAGGTGATCTTATCTTATCGTTAAGGTTAGCTTTCGAAGAGAATACATGTCCTTACACAGTAGATGTCGGAAGTTGAGTAGGTAAAAAAAAGCTAAATCGCTTAAACATCCCTTATTAGGGTTCCGTATCCGAAGGTTTCAAATGGAATCTTATTATATTAACGGATTTTCGTATTTTTTATAGTGAAATGAACCAACAGGTTTGGGACTAGATCGGGAAGGAGGCCGAATTTTGAAATTCGAAAAAATAAAAAATATATAACCATAAAATAGTCTCTCTGGAAATTCCCATAGAAACAAAAAAGGCGCGCTTTTTGAAAGTTTTCATTTTTATAGAATTTGTTTTTTTTTAGTATTACGCACCGCTCCAATATATGGTGCTAGCGAAGTTTTATGCTTAGCGTCTACATCAACGTAATATATTCTTATATTAAACTTTAAATTAATTATATAAAAAGTGTGTGTATACAAGTTATGTTATGTACTGTACTGATCCCGTTCAAATTCCGTTTCAACTGTAATCCTTGGTAGATAATCCTATTTCGTATTCCACTGGTTAAAATTATAAAATTTGCGTCATAAATAAAAAATACGCACTCTAAAATAAGAATTTTGTTATTTTTTAAATATAAAGAAATTGTTACAATAAAAAATTAAACCCGTATCAGGTTTCAGGAGGAACTCGGACACATATCCCTCGGTACCCAGGCGAGTTCTCTTCCAATTAAGACCATGACAGACCGATTTTAGCCGACGCCAGTTATTTTATTGTTCAATAAAAATTAATATAATATTTTTATAACATATTCCGAGATTCTTACACTTTTGCGCACAAACAGTTAAATATAACAACTTTTTAACGGATATTTGCGCAAACTTAATAATTAATAACTGACATTGTATATTAAGTACATGATAAGACCAGACACGACCGTTAAGTGCAACGGTAGCGATCTTGCCTATCGCACCGACGGTCCTGGGCTCGAATCCCGGAAGGGGCAACTGTTTGTGTGATGAATGCGAGCATTTGTACCTGAGTCATGGATATTTATATAAATTTCTTTAAATATTACACTTCTATGTATCATGTATTATTATCTGTCATTGCTACAGGCATGTACTTAGATTTATTTAGTTTTTTTATGTATTACTGTATCTGATATCTTTAATTGTGTCGTTTTGTAAGGAAATCCATTAAAAACTTATTTTATTTTATTATTCGTAAGATGTTTCACACGCTTAGAACATAAATTTTACTACGGCACTAACAAATCATTCAATATTTGCAAATGGCAGCCATTACACGGAACATGCGACATCGGCCACAGATGTTGCGGCGACATTACGTTCAACCATAAACTTAACATCTATTCGAGGCTTTATAAACGCGGTACTTACTATACGAGCAAATTGGTTTATTTCCATATGTTAACGTAATTTGAAAACTTCGACGTTAGCGCTCTGTGTTATCCGTTATGTATTTAGTTGTAATAAGTATAAATCAGTCACAATAAATTACTCGAAAATTATTTTTAACAGAAAAGTAGTAGAAAAAATCGAATCGGCTCCCAAGAAAATTCTCAGGCGGCAATCGAACCCGCAACCTTTAGATGTCCGGTCGAATGCTCGCCGAATCGAGCAACTGATTCTTGTGAACACTCGTTGAAATTTTCTAGTCCCTTTCTACTATATACGCTGTAGGTCATAATTCGCATCAAAGAGAAGAACATTCTCTCGTGTCCGAAAGAAACATTTTTACAAATGTTTGGACAATTGATTAAGATGAAACGGCCATTTAGTTTTATGATTTATCATATAATATTAAAAATGCAAAAATATATTTAGTTCTTACACTTCATTATTTTACACATCAGAATTGTAAAATAATGAAGTGTACGAACGCACATTACACATCAGAATAAAACACTTTTTTAGTGTTATATTAAATGATAATAATACGTTATTTCAACGAGTAATTTAATTCTTATGATTTTCTATATTTTTGCATTAGAATAAAACACTATTTTACGGATTTTGCGCATGTTTTATTTTATATTTAAAAATAAAACATGCGCATCATCTTAGTCATCCTGTGATCACGGCTTCTGTAAAGGAGTCGAAACGTCAGGATTAAATATAAAATAAAACATGCGCATCATCTTAGTCATCCTGTGATCACGGCTTCTGTAAAGGAGTCGAAACGTCAGGATTAAATATAAAATAAAACATGCGCATCATCTTAGTCATCCTGTGATCACGGCTTCTGTAAAGGAGTCGAAACGTCAGGATTAAATATAAAATAAAACATGCGCATCATCTTAGTCATCCTGTGATCACGGCTTCTGTAAAGGAGTCGAAACGTCAGGATTAAATATAAAATAAAACATGCGCAAAATCCGTAAAAAAGTGTTTTATTCTAATGCAAAAATATAGAAAATCATAAGAATTAAATTACTCGTTGAAATAACGTATTATTATCATTTTATATACTTTAACTATTGTGGGGACAGTTTCGGGAATATCTAGCAATTAGAAATTATCAGTAACAATCCGTTTATGAGTGGTTAACAGACCATAAAAGTATTATTACTATATAAGCAAAAACTTATCAATTTGTAAGCGATACTGTAATCTTTATTTGTATTGCGAATAATAATATTTCTTACATTCACACCAATTAGCCTAGCCCAAAGTAAGGCTTGTGTTATGTCTAGGGTAAGATAGACATACATATACATATGATACATAGAAATGTAACATTTATAGGAATATATATAAATATTCATGACTCAGGTACAAATGCTTGTATTCATCACAGAAACATCTGCCCCTTCTTGGACTCGAATCCAGAATCACTGTTGCGAAAGGCAGGATAGCCACCATTGCACCAAACCGTCGACGTAGTTAACAATAAGAATATAATAATATTTCTTATATGAATTAGCATATCTTAAATCACTGTAAGGCTACATGAGCCTTAAAGTGATAGGGACTAGGGTCACGGATATACATACTAATTTGTCTGTTAAAATACAGAACCGTCGGTGCGAAAGGCAGGCTCGCTCTAGTTTCAGGAAATGGTCGTCAAAAGGCAATAGCTTACATGAAAGATGTAATTTACTTATTGGTTTAATAAAAAAATGTACGCAATAAATGCAGCGACTAAGAAAAGATCATGGCCTTTTTACCTTACTTAATTTGCTTGCTTATCAAAGCGACTTATAATAATGACTCGAAAGAGCAAAGTACCTAAAAATGACATTTAAAAGAAATTACATTCATACTGTCTGAAAATGTCGACAGAAATAATTTATTGAAAATTTCATCAGTAGAAAATGTTTTCCCGGTACTAAAAAGAAGAAGATTGTTGAGTCTTACACTTGCTAAAAAAATGGACGTGACATTTGACATAGTGGAAGTTAATACAGTAAGAATATGATGATTATTTTAATAGAAAAATACTGGAAAAATCGACTTAACTCACAGATGCTTATAAGATAGCATTGAAAAAATGTACAATATATATAAAATTATTAAAAATAATATAATGGTTAACAAAATCTCAAAATAATGCCCCAATGCGAAATTTGACTTCAAACATGGCAACACTAAAATTATAAGACTCCCCCTGCAGTCTTTTTGGCGGGAACGGGAAGCGTAACTTTAGTAGTTTTGGTTTTCTTGTTAAAAATCATGTTATAGTGGATATTAGTGTGTAATACTGGTGAATTATTAATTACTACATATTTATGAACATGCACGGTAATTGGCAAGTGGAACTAAAGAATGGAAGCTCTCTTTTTACGCTGTCTCGTGAAGTCCAAAAGGAGGCTTCATTAAAAACCTTACTGAAACCTAGGGAAGGGGCTTATTTCATCATTTAGTCATAAAACATTGATTTATCTATCATTCATATATCAATTCCCATCATCATTCACCACGATTTTATTAAGAATTGAAATTACTGAGGACTAGGCAGCTAGCATAAAAAAATGTTAAAGAAAACCTTATGACCAAAAGCTATTACAGAATTGATGTGATTTAATGACCAAATAGCGTGCCTTTGCTTTAAAAGAATGTACTTCTAATAAATATTTTGTGGGAAGTTTCAATACATTCTTTCTAATGTATTTTTACAATTACTAGAAAAGTTTTCTTAATTTTAAATAAACTGCTGAGTGTCTTTCGGCTTCTTCTCGGTACAAGGTCTCCCGTCGTAGGACTTACGAAGCCTTGGTATGTCATTAATAAATAAAATAATAATAAACAATAATAAATGCATTGGATTTATTATTGTTTATATTTTTTTTTCATATTGAAAAAAATATAAATAGACCGTAGAAGACATCCATGCATTGAGCGAGAAAAATAGTAACGTTTATATTAAATAATCATCACCTTATTGTTGAATGGAGGCCTACCCCAAACCCGGGACCCAGAGTGACATCTCTATGAAAACTGTAGCGAGCCACACGACCGCGGAAGTCGTAAAGAATGGAAACCCAGCCCTTCGAACTACTACCATGCAGATTAGCATGATATCGGTTCAACGTGCGTGGTTTTCATGCTACTAATGTCATGCTAATGACTGCAGATGAACCATTAACCACTGCGTTTTCGTCCTCTATTGCTATTGTTATTATCACATGCGAAGTATACTGTATACTCCATTATACTTTAGTGAAATCGACTAGCTGGTTGTATTGTTAACTGGCTACATGTAAACTGTACATTCCAGTATTCATCAGGATGAAAAGCTCGCTGCGCAACGGGCCGTGAATCTCATAAAAATTACCGAATACAGGATGAGCTTTTACTCAGTCGGAAAACACTTGTTACCAGTGGAGAAAATTAGCGCCATGTTATGGGGAAAATGAAGGAAATTGTTGGCACTGACACGTAACCTTTGTACAAAGGCAGGTGAAATTGACTTAACTTTATTATTTATCCGAGATATTCACTGAGTATCTCGTACAAATGTCTACAGAGGATTATCTAAATGTCGCAGTGTCTTTTTGAAATCATGATGGCATTAGCATAGCGCTGTAGATGTCAATTTGTTTATTTAACAAGTGACTATTATTTATAGAGGGATACTTATAGGTTGTCTATGTCCGTTTTGAACATAACATGGTTACAAGAAGTTCGTAGTTGGCGTTAGTAAAAACGATACTTGACGGGAAATCGATACGAAGAACTTTTTGGCGGGAGCGAGTAGAGTCACTTTTGTATTTTTAGTTAACTTGTTATAATTTTTATTGTGGTGGATATTATTGCTTTGTAATGGTGGATTATCAACCACTGAGTGTTTCTGAACACGCATTAGTGGTGGCAAGTGAAATAAAGTAGCGGAACTTGTCTTTTCTCTTCTATTTAGATGCCACGGGGTCAGTCCTCCAAACCCCACATATTTAGTGAAACCTAGGGTAAGCGGTATTTCAATGTTCATTCTTTATTCATTGATCATCTTTCATTCATAGACCGGCTCTCATTATAAATGGCTTAAAGGACATACATCCAGGCATAAAATTATAATTAAAAAATGTACTTATGACGCCATTTTGAGATCAACACGTTTAAATCAAGAAATATCCGAAGAATCCTTTATTGTATCAAACTGTAATTATAAATGGTAAATAAGTAAGGTGGAAACTGACTAATGACTACATTATTTCCACGAAATATCGTCTCAAACTCCTGGCTACGTAAATTGTAACGACGACATTTATACAAAAAAAAAATGCTCCTACAAAATGTCGGATTGCGTTGATATTTAAACAGAATTATTGTGAAGACAACATTCTGAGTTGGAACGCCTTTCTGAATTCTGTCAATGACACTAAGGATGATAAACATACGAAGCGATAGAGTTTATCGTGCATATTAAAATAAATCAATTTAATCCTGACGTTTCTATTCCTTTAAAGGAGCCGTGATCACAGGATGACTAAGGCAATGATCGTCATATATTTATTTATTAGGCCTGCCAACATTTTTTATACTTATACTATACACAATACATTTTTAGATAAAAAGCACAATGCAAAAAACAATTACAGGCAAACACAACTTGAACTTTAATAGGGTAAACATAATAATCAACAAGCTAAACCTCGCAATCCTCAGGCAAATCAAAAACTTTTTAAAGCTTACTAAAGATAAGGTGAATCAGTCGCTGTCACTCGAGGACTTACAAAGTTTGTTTTATTCATCACACAACCTGATTTCTTTTTTCACCTTTGATTTCCCAAATTCGTCCGACAAGGCCTCAAGTAAAAAGGTTTATAGTTAACTAGTCTGAAATTAGGTTTTTGTGTGAAATATATGTTATAAAATTTATATAAATCAAAACTGGTTACTTTGAATTTTATTTAGTTATTAAATTTTCACTATGATTACGGTGTACACTACTGTATATATCACCAGTTCGCGAAATTGGGAGGCCCTTCCGAGAAGAACTGGCGAAAGAAACTCGGGCAGGGGACCGACCTCGATGTTAATTTTATTATTTGCAAAAAGAGCTAACTAGGTCTTGTAGTGTGTCTTTGGAGATATTTTTATACTCTATATACATTTGAAGAATAACCAAATACTACACTTCACAAATTTCTTTATTTCTTGTAAGAAGTATTAACGTACATTGAGTAGGAAGTATTAATATACATTCGTTGGAGTTTTAGTTTTCTCTCTCCAGCAAACAACCGTTGCCAAAATCAATCCAAGACGAACACCATCCCTTTCTTGTCTCTCCAGATTAGTCAGTGACGAGTTTTGTTCACAGATTAACTAGATTACTTATCTACTAAGAACGTTTCGTTTTACTAAGATAGTAAACTATTACAATAGCAATAAAACAATAATCAATTTTTACATGAATAGCAACATTTTCCAAGTTATTAATTTATATTACTTATAAAAATCACAGGTTATAACATTAAGTGACAACTATTTGGTATAAATATCAATAGAAACAAAATAAAACAAAAGACAAGATGAGCAATACTTAACATACAGATGGCGTGAACAAATTTTGAAAGAGTATTATATAAGATATATTAGCACGCACAATTTTAGACATGTACGTATAATATGATATATTATGAGGTAACATCATTTTTTATGTTGTAATCTGTGTATTTGTGTAGTAATAAAACTGTGTTTTGATGTTTGTGATTATTTTAATTTGTAAACTGTGACAATTGTTAACTAGCTCATACATTAAATATCTACGTAACACATATGCATGCCGTTGTCCTAATATACACATTATGGCGGAAAGGTAGATGATGTTCATCATTTGTTGATGGAATGTGAGCGGAATCGTCACCTGAGAGTTGAAGTTTGTAATTCTTTGAATGTGAATCTGCAAAAAGTTGGTTTCTTGACCAACTTCCTAGCTGACCCATTCTGAGATGCAGCTAAAACTATTGTCAGCTTCGCAATTAATAGCCTTAAGATGATTTAGGGAACAAGATTAGGTTAAGATGGAGCTAACATGTTCGAATATCGATCAAAGCTCCCAAAAAAAGAAGAAGAAGAAAAAATATACACATTTGGCTAGGCTAATTGGTGAGAATGTTAGAAATATTAGACCTCATTATCTTTAAAATACAAATAACTTGTACCATTGTTTAAGTGAAATTTCAAAGAAAATCTTGGTGTTAAATGAGATAAACATGGCAGGCATCTGTCAGGGAGGGATGATGAAATATTAGACGAAGCTTTTATTCTGTCGAAACAAGAGACGAGGCGGAGCACTTACAGATAAGGGGGTTTTCACAATGCGGAGAGCAAAAGCTGAAACGGGACAATTAAATGGCGAAATATGATCTTTTCCCTTTGAAAAACATTGTCTGGTTCTCAGTTAAAACATCAAATAATTTTACGTATTTATTATAGCATATTAATATAGTCTGCGTCACCTAAGCGTTCGGTGTGGTTACAAATATTTATTCTTTTGGAGAAAAGAAATCGTATTACCACAATGTTAGAATCTTTTAATTTTAATGGTTTGAATAACAAAAAAGAACCTAACTTACTCTAACTCGTCCAAAATGGGTTCGCCCTTGCTTCCAATCAAGCCCGGAGGCCAAGACTGGATCTACGATGAAGCGAGCTAACCCAGAAGGTGTCTATTCACCCTGGCTCTTAAGACGGATGGGAAAGATTATAAAAGATATTGAGTAGAGCTTGGTGCGACAATTAGGAATAGCAACCAAACATGGTGGTGTCCGCAGAGCGTTTGCATTACCAATGGAAGAAAGGTAATGGCAGTATGAGTTCATGAAGCTCCTGAGCACACTCTCCGAAGTATATGTAAAAGACCTATAGACAGGCAAATTTGCGGCAGAGGGGTAAAGTATGAAGCTTGCTCTCCACTTATTTGCTGATAAATATTTTTAGCAATTTTGAAAGTTTAGAATCTAAACTTTAGATGATTCGGAAAAGCGGATTTCCTCGTTTATTGGGACGATAAAGAGATTTAAAAAGTAAGTCAACAGCCATATATGAACCTAATGTTGAAAAAGACTGAAGTCATTTAGCCCTAGCTTCTACTCGAATCTTGTCGGAACTTGAGACTAATTGGTCTTGCGAGTTAGAAGTCTTGTAAGTTTTTTGAAGTTCTTCGAGTAATTTGTCGTAAATTACCCCTAATTCTAATTCTAAGTCTCGAATTTAAGTTTTTTGAAGTATTTTTCATGAAGACCTGACCTTTAAAGTAGAAGACGGCATTCTTAACAAAAGGGCTGACATTATAAGCCTTTGATGTAGCCGTTTTGGAAAACGTAACTTACGTACTTCCGTTTGTTATTTTATTTTGTTTTTATCAATTTAAAATGAAGATGAAATTGGCAATATATAAAAGTTTTCCAATACCTACTCAATTTTCTAAAAAGGACTCGGTTTTTTGTTGATATGCATAATAAAACTCGAGACTTAAGTCTTTAAATTAACTCAGTCTCTAGTTCTGTTTATAAGGACTCGATTCCGTTTAAAAAGCCCACAAACTATCATAGTGACTTGGGCTTAAAATTATGCATTTTAACTTGAGCCTATAAAAAGACTCAAGTTAAGGGCTCAAGTCTTTAGCAACACTGTATTAAGTTATACAAATCTTTAAAATTTCTCCAGTTTATATACAGCTTTATTTCCAACACTTTTGAGTTTATAATCAGATTTGTCAATTTGTGTTAAGTTGTCGTGATGTTGTCCTTAAAATGTACTACTCATATTATATCATTTAAAGAACTTTTTGTGCTCATTGATTGATATTTCCATGTAAATTTTTTGTTGTTTTCTTAAGCTCGTTCCATCGTGGATTATTTCTTGGCCTCCGGGCTTGAGCTCTCGCTCAAGCCCGCTCAGAGCTAACCCATCCTGAATAAAAAAAATAAAGGAATTATCGTTTTCTTATTGACTACTGTATACATTGATAGTACAAATAATAATTACGAAGATGCGGTAAAACCTTGTGGCCCCATCTGCAGACGACATTGTTATCGTAAGTAATTATAGGTTTAGTGTCAGTTTGACAGTTTTCATATAGAAAAGGCGCGTAATTTATTATATTCCAGTTCTATTCAAACACGTGTCTTACAAAATATTTCTGCAGAGAGCAAATTATGCCACTTACCGCAATAAGTTGTCAGTAAATGGAACACTTATTTACGGTTTTTGACATGCCTTAGTCAACCTGTGATCACTCACAAATGTCAGGATTAAACTTATTTGCGCGAAAAACCGTAAATAAGTTGTTTTATTCGAATGTGTAATATGCGCGGAGGTGTAAGAACTAAATAAGCTATTTTATTTATTCAGAATGGGTTCGCTCTTGATCCTTATCGAGCCCGGGGGCTATGACAGAATCCACGATGGAACGAGCTAACCCAGAAGGTGCCTATTCACTTTGGCTTTAAAAACAGACGGGTTATAAGTACTCGGAAATACAGACGCAGGGAGGGAGATTCACTCCTTTGCTGTGCGCATTATAAAAGCAGTCGAAAAGCGCTTGGTGCGACAGGCAGGAATAGCGACCAAGAAAGGGTGATAGCCCGCAGTGCTATCATTGCAATTAGCAGCTATAGTGTAGTTGCTTAGATATTTCTATGGGTACGAATATGAATTTCGAAAATTAAAACTACTTGTTAGAATATCGCACAAAATATCGAATGTCAAAATAACGAATGATTTTAAAATATCCAATTGATATTCCAATCAAGTAAAATATCGCATAATACAAACTTTCTACATATACTCGTATTTGACATTAAGTTCGAATCCGCTACATAAATAATGGCATGCCAAAAATACTTTGCCGATAGCTGCTGTGGTACGTTCGCTATTTTAGCTAAAGTCACATAACCTAATCAAATGATGGTGAAAACACTGTGTTCGCTATGGCGCGTTTAAGTAAAGGAAATGTGTACTTAATGAATATAAATTTCTAGTATTTTCTGGATAGGTGAGATTAGAACTGTGATTAAAATAGAGGCAGAACCGAGAGAGCAATATGAGCGTAGCAAAGCGAGTCTGGCAAAGAGCCAAAGACATGTTCCTGTTATATCCGTCGGAAAATCAGTAGGTACGACAGAATTGCTTCCAATAATTTGCAAAGCGCTTATTAGACTTTCGAATATGTACTCTATTTGTATCCCGGCGTATAGTACTTTCGATGCGTCTTTCGTAGATATTCAGATTTTCGATGTTTTAGATGTAGAACATTCGGCAACATACACTTAAGATATTTTCAAAAACGGTACTATAAATCGTTCGACAATTGAAATTTTTGATATTTTCGACATCTGGATTCTATGATAAAATATTTTAATAGAAAATACTAGAAAAAAAAATCGTCTCGGCTCACAAGTACATTCTAAGGCGGGTTCGTTCCCCGTTTATGATATAAATAATGTACCATATAAGATAACGTTAAAAAATGCAAAAAAATATATAAAAATCATAAATCTAGATTTTAATTTCTAAAGATTTTTTCACGCGATAAATATCTTAGATATAGAATTCTTACAGTTAAAAAACAAGAAAATTAAATTAACTGGATATAGTAGTTGGTGAAGGTGCAGGGTGTGTCGGTGTCTGCGGTATCTGCATTTATTTATCTGCATTTTTTGTTATAAAAATAATCTTAATTTCAACTGTGGCTTTTTCAAATATGAAACACAAAGCCATTTCTATTAACGAGGGATAAATAACAAGGCAACTGAATCAAAGGACTTTTGCTGAGTTAAAATTATTTGGAACAAGTGATCAAAAGAACTGCGAGTGAAGAATCTGTAAGTGAAAAACTCACTATTTCTGATCACCCCATTTTCTGTAAAACATAAATTAATAACAAAACCAATGACAGATAAAATTGTTCGCAAGGGTGGGCTTTCTTCCAGTCAACCCAGAATGAATGTGGTTGGTCGTATAAGTGGGGGTCTTTTTCTTCTTATCCAGCCTTTCGCCACCCAATGTTGAGTGTAGGCATCCTGCATTGCCCGCCATTCTTTCCTGTTTTCGGCCTTCCTCTGCCAGGAGTTTCCGGCAACTTTAACCAGATCGTCAGTCCACATTATAGGCTGTCTGCCCACACTCCGACGACCACGACGAAGTGGGTGTCACAAAGTCATAAATTTAATGGAAATAAGATATATAATATGGCATTGACAAGTCGGTATAGGCAGACCGAGGCGAACTTTCAAAGACCAAATAGGAGATGTCCTGATAAAAGGCCACGTCAAAAGTATCCTTAACCGATGAACTGGTACGAAGGGTCTGATGAGAGTTCAAAAAGCGAGAGATGTATATAAGGATCGTGACTTTCATCTCAATCGATTGTTTAACATTTGTTAAAATGTTACTTTCCAATGCGAGGATATTCGTCTCATTGATGTAGCAACGTTGGCCTACAGAGTAAAAAGTACTAGAAAATTTCAACGGGTGCTCACAAGGCTCGGTAGCTCAATTGGGAGAGTAGTGGACCGGACAAAGGTTTCGGATTCGAGCCTCACCTGAAAATAACTGTTTTATGTTGTGACTGTAAAACCCATTAGAAACATAAATCTAAGAATATGTTAAAAAAATAATAGAAGAAATCTCTCTCTGACTGGGGCAGATCCTTTAATCAAAAGTTCAAGTCGACTTTTTCTAGTATTTTTCTATTAAAAATTGTCTTATAAGATAATAGTCATTAACCATAGACATTCATTTATACAATGTGTCCCGTCACCAGTGTCGGAGCCTTTAATGGTGTGAAGGATGGCATTCTTTATCGACAAATTGCCCCTCAAATTTTGTTTTTCTCTTACGGCCTCCATTTTGTTTTCTTAGTAACCAAGACCTGGTCTCTGATACTAATTCGACCACCACTAGTTATGTAAATTTCCTATCCACATTATAAAGGTGTCATTTGATAGCTAAACATGTAGACAACAGTTACACAGCCATCATGTTTCAATTGTCATGGAATAAAAACTAGAAAAAGATAATTAAAGAAAAACAAATCGATTCTTTTTGCGTATTTTTTAATTATTGGCTTTTTTAGAAAAACGAAATTTAAGAGGCAAATTGTCGATAAAAAATGCCATATTTCACACCATTAAAGGCTCCGACACGGGTGACGGGACACATTGTATATCCAATATTAACAAAGTAGACACCTTAAATGATACATTTACGTAATGTATTCCATAGTGTTGCCATTATAATTTGTATAAATGTCCTATTAAAAGTAAAATAAAATATAAAGAACAGACCTTACAAATAGGAAATTTATGCTACGCTATCAAACTTTTACAACATATTCCGTCTATATACTAATTTTCAGGCATAAACGAAAGTAGAAATTATATATAAAACAATAATGGCCCGCAATTTTTCTATAATGTTTCAACTCAACTTGGTGAAACAATAATTACTTCTCTAAGCGCGAAAGTTTCCAAATAACATGGCTTGTTTACATTCTTAAGTGAAACTATAACTTCCATTGCTCCGTCCGCACACAACTATTTAATATCACTGCTAATATAAGTCGCAGTGTATAACATCGCTTATTACGTCGGAACTTTTATAGCCAGTAGTCAGTAATCACCAATAAATTGCTAGTATGTTTCTGAACTTGTCCTTAATCTGCTTTGTTGCTTTTAGTAAGGGAAAATTACTTGGTAAGAAATAATAACACCTAGTGTATTTGATCGCGTTAATTTTCTATGATGGCTAACATCATAGAAAATTAACGCGATCAATTCGAGCTAAACTCAGTTTACGCGCTAAATTGAGTTCCGAGCATGTTTTTGGTTTTCACCGATATATGAACGTAGTTTTAGTTGAACCTCGTTCAAATTTTTAACGGCCGATTTTTGACGTTTAACGTTGAACGGGTTCAAGATCTCTCACTGTCATTACAGCTGATTGCTAACATTGAATGAATTATTTTGATATTTTAAGTATGACAATGAAAATATTATAATTAATTATAATATTATTAATTCATATTATCAAAACGACAAATACGTCCACATTCCCGTAAACCCTCGTGGTAAGATAAATTTGAATAAGACTCACTCAGACATTTTATGGTAAGTTTTTTAAATTACCACCCATACTACTCAATTATAATTCAAAGATTTAGAGTAGCTAATTTAGTAATATAAGCGAAATCAGAATAAAATTACAGAAAAGATTACACGATCTTTCGAGCCATCCTTGAAATAAATATATATAGTGTGTTCGTTGCACCAAACCCCAGTTATCTAGAAACTACTGAAATATACGCTGCAACTACTGGAAATTCAGTCGAAATAAAGCTTGCATTGTGAAACTATAAATTTTCCAAGAAATATAGACGGAAACTTGTTTCAGCTGGGAAACTTCAGGAATCTATTCTCTACACTTTTATATTTTTAACCGATATTTCCATATCCTTAGGGAATAATCCTTTATGTGGTGATGAAATATCCAGTTTATTGGTAAAAAAGACTGGTTAATTCAATTTATATTATTTTAATCTAATTTGAATGAAAATATTCAAAGGAGTTTTCTCGAAAATGGAGCTTATTTCGTATTTTCCTTTCATAAACTGCTGTAATGTGAATTGTTATAGTTATAGCTAGCTACACAAGGATAATTATAATGTACTCCATGAAAGTTTTGCGCGAACGCCATTTTGTTAATAGCACTCCCGCGATAGTTGCGCACAAAACAAACGAAGTATAGTCTCCGGCAAATAAGTTGAACATGATTTTGAAATCACGTGACATGCGCAGTAGCAAGTTTAGGTACATTATTCACTACTGCGCATGTCACGTGATTTCAAAATCATGTTCAACTTATTTGCCGGGGACAATAACTGTTCCACCCAATCTAAACACACCTAAGAACTTGAATCAAATAATTTTTAGCGGGAAGTTGCATGTCAATTATTTATCACAAGTTGAAATTCATCGTGCGTAGCAAAAACGAATCTAATGCAAAAACAGTAACGGCTATGATTTTTAATGACTTCAAAAGTTTTCTGTCTCCGCAAAATTGTAGTCTTCCTCTTTAAAATACTTTTGGGAGGGAAGCACCTTATATAAGCACCGTTAAGCGTTATTATCGTGTCTGTGTTTCTCTTCATGATGAAATTACTAAAGGTCAGCTATCTGCTGAGAAAAGTGTTGCAATTGTCAGACGACTAATTAAAAAAACCAGCGCAGCGGAAATTTGAGCTCAGTGTCCTCCAATTTCCGCTGCGCTGGTTTTTTGGATTGAAGATTGGAAGATTGGTATTAGAAAATGCAATAAAAATGCATGCAAAACTTTGTTGTCGCTGGATTTCTCATGAACTCACGAGAAAGAAACAGGATTTAAGTTTACTGGTGTAAAAAGTGTTGTCAAGTGATTCCGAACATCTAAATTCTGTGTATCACATTGTGACAAGAAATCATAGATAATTTATTAAATTCCGGAGACAAAAGCCTCTTATATGATTATTTAAATATAACAAGTAGAGTATTTGTCATAGTTTTGAAAGACATATTTTAAATAAGCTTGGTGACTGGTAATGGATTAAAAAAAACCGTGTTCTTGATCCTTTTTTTTTCATTTTGCCGTATTTATTACAACTTAGGACATAGAATAGGTTTCATTTTAATTCATAACACAGCAACGCGTGGCCGGGTCAGCTATTAATTTATAATTTGTTGCAAGTAACTAAAAAGTTTTAACGAATAAATTTTACTTGAAATGCAAAATCTTGTAGATTGTAGCCTTCATATAAATCATGGTTGTATACAGGCTACCGTGACCGAGAACCTAAATTATCATATTTGAATTACTGCTTCTGCAAGCGCCATAATATGAATTTGAACACGCGCCAACTAAGTTGAAAGCTTAAGTATTCCCAACAGTTTCATTACTTTCGGGACTTAGGAAAGTAAGGCGTTTGCAGCGATATGGAAAATTCACTCTGCACTTGTGTGAACTTCTTTTACGAAAATTTATTTTTATTAAAAAAATACTAGAAAAAATAGTACCGTCTACGGACGTCGGAGAGAGGCGAAGCTTTATAGTATAAAGCGAAAAAGAGATAGAAAGTCGCGCCAGCCACGCACACTTACATGAGTGAAAGTGAGACAGAAGGACACGCACACTGAGGTGGGGAGGCTTCGTGTAACGGTACTTAATCTGACGCTCTCGTGTAACGGTTAATCTGACGCTTAGCATAAATAGAGAGGCCGTGCGTTGAGCGCCTATATATATGCAAGCGAACGTGCGTAAAGAAGCTTCGTTCAAAAATCGACTCGACTTACAAGTAAACTCTGAGGCGGGAGTTGAACCCGCAATCTTTGGATATCCCGCCTGAGAATTTACTTGTGAGCCGAGTTGAAATTTTCTAGTAATTTTCTATTAAAAAATATTTATAATATAAATTTTTACGACCTCCATGGTGGAGTGGCTCGCATACCGGTTTTTAAAGGTAAAGCTATTCCGAGGTCTCAGGTTCAATTCCCGGCCGGGTCAATGCAGAAAATGAACTTTTTTTCACTTGCTCGGATTTAGGTATTGTGGTTCCGTTATTGTTCCTGAATTTCACATTACAAGCGCTTTAGCAACTTAAAATGCTTTTGTTATTTGGAAGAGTTCCTTGAAAATAAATATTCATATAAGTAGTTAATTTCATTGCAAAATATTGATTTCAAATTTTCATTTAATCAGGTATTATCTTGTCTTCAGCAAATAAAAGTATGAAGTAGAAAAAATGTTCATAGAAATACACATAACTATCCATTCAGGTACAAATGTACGTACTCATCATAAAACCTTTTGTCCCTTCCAAGATTCTAACCCAAGACCGTTTGACTTTGACGATAAGGTCAATTTCGACGAGCCAAACTGTTTACTTGAAAATAAAAGCAAAGAGTTCAACCAGTTAATTCACTTCCAGAGAAACAAAGTAGCAGACATTCCTGTTCTTAATGCATCAGAGGAAAGCTGTGTCCCATTTTGGAAGCTTTTGTTAAAACCAGGAAGTACGTAGGAGTAAGTCGCGCAGATGTTGTCGTTGTAATATTGTTCGGAATGGCGCGAGGTCACGCTTCCCACTTTCGAACACATGAGCTGGTACTAAGGTTAAGATGAAGCGATTATAAATCTCGACATGAAAAGCCTAAAGTCGGATTTAGAATGACACAAGATTTTAGGAAAGCAAAATATTTATCGCATTACTGTAATAATTAATTTAAAGTTGAATACATAGATAGCGACAATGAAGAGGGATAGCGATATAAGATTCAGTTTGCTAGAAAGAGAAAACAACTTTATTATTGTGGGGGAAAAAGTAGATTTTGATTGGAATTACAGATCCGAATATATGATTTTCATGTCCAGAAAACAACAATGTCATCGCAATGTCGTGGTATGGATATGCCGTAAGATTATGCTAAGAGAAATTTTAAGGTTAAATATAAAAAATAAAATTAAATAGGCAACTAATTCGTTCAAAGTGTATTTAAAAAGTATATTGCCCAAGCAACGACCGCTTGGTGCAATAGTAGTGATCCTACCTTCTGCGCCAAAGGTCCCAGGTTCAATTCCCGGTAGGTAATATGTTCGTGTGACGAACATAAGCATTTGTTCCCGAGTCATATTCGTTTATATATTTATTTTTCTATTCTATATATTATTTAGTACCTATAGTACAAACTTTACTTAGTTTAGAATTCATCCTGATTTTATTTTCTCCAACATATTTATTGTAGTTTATGAATCACCTTTGAAAAGTTAGTTAACACAATCGCTTTTAACTTGAACCACTCCACCTAAATCTATACTTAGAGGGTTTATGATCTGATCAGATAAGATTAGACACGTCAGCAGTGCCGACTTTTGTAGCTTCAGATCTTGATCAAAGTAACAAGCTTTGCCAATGGCCTTAGAAAATATCCTTGAGGTAAACCTTTTTATAGTTTTCAGTCTGGTTTTTATATGATTTTTTATGGATCGAAATTGTATAAAGCCTTTTCGGCTTTTACTGCTTCTTTTTACAGTTTTATAATATTTAAGTATTTCTACTAAGCTCAATCTTTACGAAACTGTTTGTTATTAAATTTACGCTCTAATTTTTCAACTAATCATTGTGAAATTTTGCGTACAACTTGACAGTACAAAAAATGATATAGTGAGTACTATGATTTTATATATTTTTTGAATATTTCAATGCTATCTTATATAAACTATTTATAATAGAAAAATACTAGAAATAAATCCACTCAGCTCACCGCTTGAGAATTTACTTGTAATTCAAGTGGATTTTTTCTGGTATTTTATGGCCATATTTTATGGTAATGACAATGACATTCTTTGTCGTTCTGTCTGTTTATCTGTATGTCCTTACATAAGTCAAGAACGGGTTGACCGATTTTGATGAAATTTAATAAGTGGTAAGAACACGTGATTGCGCAATAGATAAGCTATATATCAGATCGTTAAAAATCTTAAGAGTTCTAAAAATATTAAAAATACGAAAGTGAGTTTTTTTGCCACAATTTCACGCTTTAACTACTCAATCGATCACCATGAAATTTTGCATACACCTTGCCAGGGATACAAAAAGTACATAGGGTACCTACCATTTGTCTAGATAAAAAGTACTGTTGCCGAGGGATCGAAATATAATTTTTAATACGCGCGTAAAATCTAATCGGTAATAAAATTTAAAGCTATTTTACTTCAAAATATTTCAGCAAATCTCGGTAAAAAAAATAAGGAAATGTTAGTGTCCGCTAGTAGGGATATTAAAAAGTCAATAATTTTTTGTTACTCATGTTTTCACCAAAAAAATAATAACCATCGACTTTCATATAAACTATAATATAAATGTACGATTCAGCTAATACCATTACATTTAATGGGGCTCGTTAAACCATGAAACTTTATAACACTGAATAATAACCGGCTAAGTTGAACTCGAACTTTGCATACTTGCCGAACTTGGGATAACGCTGGGTCGCTGCTAAGTCGACAATTACGAGTTGTAAACTTAACACAACACGGAGTTGTGGTTTTGATATACTGTACATTATCTTAAGAAAACTGAATTATGATTAATTTTGAAGCGAAGCTTATATATGGACGTTCGCTCGCATAAAGACGCTCGACGCGCGTCTTCTCTCTCCGTGTTAAGCGTCAGATTTTACTGTTATACGAGAGCGTCAGATTTAGTACCGTTACAGGATATATAAAGGAGCCAGCTGCCTCCGCACCTCAGCGTGCGTGGCGTTCTGTCTCGCTTTCACTCATGTCAGTGTGCATGGCTGGCATGGCTTTCTATCTCTTTTTTACTGTATATATCCACACCAGTCACTTTTGAATATAGTTCCTACTCTTTGTACAATAAAGCTTCCCTTCTTTTGGGCGTCTCTAGTTATATGCGTGTATTCGTTAAATGATTATAAAAATATTGGATTCGAAGGTAAGTTCTTCACTTTGAAACTGCAAAAACATATGGTTGTAAAGCAAGAGCAGCATTAAAATTAACACATACAAAACATAGCGTAATTGAATTTTGTAAAATAATTCACTATCGTTACTTAAAATATAATTATTTAAAACGAGCTATTCTTGTATGTGAATTCATTTCGCGTATTTAATCTCATCAGCCTTAACAGAAGTAACGACATTTACTGTATTATAAATCATTATCATACATTATCAAAACAAAAGACAATATTATGATAGATATTTTGGATATGCAGCGAGACAAGTTAATAATACAAAAGTGCATGGAAAAGTCGGTAAGCAAGACAAACTTTTAGGGACCAAAAAGATGTCTTGAAAAAAGGTCAGGTCAAAAGCACCTTTAACCAACGAGCTTGTATGAATGGTGTGACGATAGTTGATATAGCTTCCTGCATCGCCATCCATGGGTGCGATCGCTCCTACTAAGCCTGTTTAGCCTTCCCAGGCTAAGGCATCAACTTCAGGTGGTGTTTAGTCAGTATGAGTCTGACATAACCTCTCGGCCGGCCGATGTATCCATGTAGGATTCACCCCCCCCCTCCCTCGCGTCCGGAGGGGAAAAAAATATTGAAAAAGCGAAAGATGTCTGTCAGGACCGTAGAAAGTGGAAATCGGTGATGTTTATGTATATAATCAAGTAAAAGAATTCAACAAATAAATTTTTAATTACATCTGTTCTAATATCATCGATCAGTGTACGAACTTCGAAAGATGTAACATTTTTAGTTCTTACACTTCCGGGCACATTACTTATTTAAATTTCTTTTTAAGTTTTTTTTCTGCATTCACAATGCAATATTCGTATAAGGTATAAAATACGTGTGTAAAAAACAACTACGCCTCCGAGCCCTCAGGTGGAATTCGAACCCACGACCTTTCGCTATCCGGGCGAGTGCTCTGACCGCTGAGCTACCGAGACGCAAACGGGTCGAAATTTACAAACTTATTTCAGCTTCTACAATGAGCTAGTATCATTTCACCAATGTTGAACGCTAACTACCTTCAACATCGAAAGTAATATTTTTACAAACTACTAACTTTTTTACGGTTTTTTGCGCACAATTTTTATTTAATCCTGACGTTTCGATTTCGATGCGCAAAAAGTAGTTAATAAAATGTTTTATATAAACATGTATTGTTGTCCGGACAATCTTAACCTATTTGAAAAAGTCTATCACCATTTACCAAGTATATTTGGTCTTGAAGGAAAAAGGCTATATATTTTCTCTACATTACATCTTATACAGCCACTGCGGTCCAAAAACTTTTTGGTCTCCTTAATAAAAACAAGAACTATTATTAAACCAATTTTCCGTATTTCCTTTATTGAGGTTCTTTCAGAACTAAGCTCCGTTAAGTTTTCCCAAAGACATTCGGAAACTTGAGTAGACGACGAGAATCCCGTCACATATACCCTGGTAATTACTTACTCGGCTTCTTTGATCTAGAACCCTTGTTAATGTAGTATAAACTTAACAGTGTACATTGCCGCTTTAGATCGTCTAATAATCGTGTGTCTGAAGTAAAATAAACTCATTATTGGCTCATTACCATGAGCCAAATTTAACGCAGTTTAAAATCCAAAAAAGAAAAGTGAACATTTAACAAGATTGCAATAAAAAAAGCTTTAATAAAACAAGTATTTATTATAACTTGGTAAAAAATTAACTAAAATTTTAAAATACGTATCAAACAAGCCCAAAATCGATGGGGTTGTGTCGTTTTATTTTGGAGTTAATATGGCCACCTTTTAGCTCCAGCATCAAACCCTACACCATCTCCACCCTTCCATAGCAGAGAAGGGTGCTAGGAGACGAGTTTAGCCCTCAACTCAAGGAAGGACCGGAGGACCTACCGGACATGTCGGAAGGCGCTGCGGTGTAGACGGGCAGGTCCACAGTCCAGCGCTATCCGGAGGGAGTCGGATGATGCCTGATTATGCCTAGGCATCGTCTGACGGAGAAGAGGCCCGTAGCGAGCTGGCTGTCCGGCCAGAGTGGTGATTCCTAAAAACACACTGTCCTTCGGCCTCGTGGTTCCCACACGTGGGGTTTCAGTAGGTATATCGGTGGCGCCACACAATTCGTCATGTAGTGACGTCTCCTGTGGCGCCAACGGGGAGGCCTGGACTCGCCGGCGGAGCTGCCATTGCTGTTGCGGGTTAATAACCGTATTTTGTTAGATCAAAATATTTGTCAATACGAATCAAACGAGCCCAAACTCGATAGGGTTGTGTCGATTTATTACAGAGTTCCTATGATCTACTTTCAGTTCCAACATCAGATCGTATATTCATATATGCATACATTGCATTGTCACGCAATATACATATGCATGCAAAATTACAGCTCAATCGTAAACCGGGAAGTGGGTCAAATTTAATTTGCAAGATTTCATTACCGGGACTGGTGAAAGTAAATAGAAGCTCGCAAAAACTCTAAAATAATATCCTTTTGTCAGAAGTCTGTAGCGGAGAAGGATTCTTGGAAATAATAATGAGGAATTCGAAATGAATACAAGTACTCGTTTCGCGCCGAAAAAGAAGAAGTGTAAAAGAATTTACCACAGATAAAAAATGAAAAAGTTGATGTAAAGAGGTAACAGCTCTAAGCAATACGACCTATAAGGAATAAATGGCGTAGACAAAGCCATAATTGTAATTGTTCGTCTATGAAAACGTAATATAATGTATTATAATAACCATGCTTTCGAGGGGCCAAACTACATTAGATTCGATAAACCTCAAATTCTCGCTAGAGAAAAAAGATTTGTCTCTAGGATGTTACGCGAGGCTATTGAAATCAGGAAACATCGTAATTTCAATAGAGTCGAAGGTTGGAGCAGCGTTCCAATTGCTTGGGATCCAATAATCAAAAAATGAATATCTCCAAAGACACACATTACAAAACCTAGTGATGTAGATAGCTCTTTTTGCAAATAAAAAAAGCAAGATGGAGGACAGTTCCCCTGCCCGAGTTTCTTTCGCCAGTTCATCTCGGAAGGTCCTCCCAATTTCCGAACTCGTAGTCCGTAAATATAATGTAATGGTAGTGAGAATTAAATAACTAAATAAAATGCAAAATAAAACAATTTTATTAAAATAAAAAAATGAACAGGTAGGGACGTGCCCGATTAAAATATTGTGAAGGTAGTAGAAAAAAATATGACGACGATTGCCTTCGTTATCCTATGATCACGGCTCATGTAAAGGAGTGTATGCTCATGTAAAAAGGATATGCGCAAAATCCGTAAAAAGTTGTTTTACTCAAATGTGTAATGCAGAAGTGTAAGAACCAAATAAATACATAGTTTGTAGTCTTGTATAAGTAAGAAAGATTAGTTAATTTATAATTTAATTAGTTAATATTTATTTATGTTAATTATGGGCCTACGATCCTCTACCGCAGCTAACAAAAGAACTGATGAACTTGAACGGCTGGACAGACTTTGATAAAAAAGTTTTAAAACTACAGCTAGAAAACCTGCTTTTAAATAAAAAAAAACTGTATCAAAATTAAATTTTCCAGTTTAAGAGTAACGGTGTTATAGATAGATAAACACATATAGCGGTCAAACTTATAAACACCCTTCTTTTTGCTTTAGGAGTTAAAACGAAAAATAAACAACTTTTTATATTTTTGTTTATTAGCATTTAAGATAGTTAAACGTATACTACTTAATTCAGTAAGTAATTCAGTTCAGAACCCTTTTTTACCGTATCCACAACGTATTTATTCTTGTATTTTATATTAAATCCTAACGTTTCGATTTCTTTACACTAGCCGTGATCACAGGCTGTCTTAGGTCATCCCTTTAGCCATACCGTTGTGTAAAAACTAAAAAAATCTTCTTCTTACGAAATTGTATTCGCTGGAAGATACATAACTTTAAAAAGTTAGTGCATAAAGCACAAGATCTGACCTGGGGAAAGCGCGGATCCAGGATCCAGGATCAGGATTTAATAATAAACAATATTTTATTGTTCAAAATATATTGTACACAAAATATTAGTACCGCGCATTTTACTGTCTGACAGCATGCAATAATTTGGTATAATTTATTCATTATTTAAAACTAAAATGTACATATTTATCAATAAATGAGAATAATCATTTTAAACAACCTCCAATAGAATATCGATAATCGATTAAGATAATGGTTGAACTTACACACAATATTTAATTCCTACTCTTTCACGCGCACACACATTTGGTGTATTTATTTATATGATCTATGAAAATTGTTATAAAGAAAATCATTCTGACATTTTCATCAGAAACCAAAATGACTTTTTATTTCGGTTGATCAAAATATGTAAAATCTCTCAGGCCAGCCGTAATTAATACCGAAACTTGAAACAGTGGATATTGTTCAATCGACACCCACTTACCAATTTATTTTTTAACGATACGACATTTTTCAAATCAAATCAAAATATTAATTGCATGAAATATAAGCAATCAGATTATTTAAATAATAAATAAAATGAACTCCATAATATCTAACTCCCACGTGCAAAATCAAAACATAAAAAATGATTATACAATTTTCATCTGGATTCGATACAATTAAAAAAAAACAAACAAAGCTAACAATTATTTTTATATAAAAATAGTCAGAAATGTCACTTTTGAAGTAAAAACTTCTTTAGCATAGTTGTGATTTAAAAGTGGATGAAACAAAAAAGCGACAGTAAAAAGAGACAGACAGATAGATTCATAAGATTTAACGTAGGATCAAATGAGTTAGGAAGCATTATGTACGTGTGTTAATACGTGTTTGTGTGCGCATGCGTAGTACAAAGCTTGAGAGAAGGCATCACAACAACCGTGGTGTTTTGTATACGTGTACGTATTATTTTTTAAGGTTTCACTTGAATTGACCACATGCTTTTTTATTTGACCGCAATGAACTCCGAAACTATTAAACCGATTTTTAAAGATTTTTTGTCATTTTATTGGATTTGTTCCAACTTAGGACATATGATAGGTTTCATTTTAATTAATTACAAAAAAAATGCAAATAATAATAACCCAGACCCAGCAACGTGTGGCCGAGTCAGCTAGTTCTATAATAATTTGAATATACTATTAAAATAAAAATATTAAATACTATTAACGTATGCTTTAAGACAGTTTAACGGGATGTCGAACCCAGATGTTAACCGACTTGTTGCGACATACGATTACCAATAACGAAGGCTATGAGCTTGATTTATGTGAAAAATGAAGTTAGTTTTATTCTGGGCAGATTTCCCTAAAACTTAATTTGAAGTAGGTATAATTTCTTTTAAATTTATTCATTTATTCATTTATTCATTTATAATTGCGTTACATGCGATATTGATAGCAGTCTAAATACATTGTTTCTAGGCTCTAAACAATCGCATGTACCTTGATAGGCACAGCAACAAGGAAGAGAGAGGGGCAGACATTTGTTAAAATTTATCTTTAAAATATTCGTCGACTGAGTAGTAGCATTTTGTAATTAAGAGCTTTTTTAAAGTATTTGTAAATTTATTTATATTGGTTTCAGCTTTTAAATATTCTGGTAATTTGTTAAAGACTTTTATAGACATTGAATATGGTCCGGAACTATGTAGTTTTAATTTAGAAGTTATTTGCACAATATTATTGTTGTATCGCGAATTGTAACATCGAGGGGCGTCTCCTACCTTCACATACAAGTATGCTTGCTTTTTCATAAATTTACATATTTCTAATATGTAGATGCCAGGCAAGGTTAAAATATTGAGGTTTCGGAAGTGTGGCTTACAGCTTTCTTTTTGTTTTATATTTGTTATTATTCTAATACATTTTTTTTGTAATATTAATAGATTATGGGCATCCACACTGTTTCCCCATAGTATTACCCCGTAGCTTAACCACGCGTGGGCATGGGCGTAGTAGGCTGTGATTGCTGTGCTTAAATTCGTTGATTTTTTTAATTCTCTTAAAACGTATGTAAATTGCGATAATTTTGTCTTTATTTTTTTTACATGGGATTTCCAATCAATGTTTGAATCTATATTTATACCTAATAGAGAGAAATTGGGACGCATTCTAGTTTTGTTCGATTAAATTCAAGATTAATTATTAGATCAGATTTTTGTCGCGGCTTAAATTGCATTATTTTTGTTTTATTAAAATTAATTTCCAAATTGTGATCATTTAACCATTCCTTAGTTGTATTTATAAGATTTGTAATTTTTTTATTTAAGTTTGTGCTGTCATTGCATGAAAATAAAAGGGAGAAATCGTCAGCAAACATTATACAAGTCTCATTTAAAACTTTAGGAAGGTCGTTTATATATATTAGGAACAGGGCACATCCAAGAACGCTACCTTGGGGGATGGAGTCCTTCACATCTTGCGCCTGCGACCTAATAGATTTGATTTCCCGTGAATTTTTGTGAATGCTTTCGATTTGAACGTATTGTGACCGGTTGCTAAGGAATGAAGTAAACCACTTATTTGCTACGCCACGTACACCTATATCATGGAGTTTTTTCAATAGAATATTGAATTTTACTTTTTCATAAGCCTTCGTCATATCGAACAAAATTCCTATTGCATATCTCCTGTCATTAATTATGCTCAATACTTCTTTGATGTATTGGAATGTTGCTAAAATTGTAGAACGATTCCTTCTAAAACCGTATTGAGCATTATCAAAAACATTAAATTTCTCAGAAAAGGATTGTAGTCGCTTGAACATTGCCCGCTCGAACACCTTAGAGAGAACCGATAAAAGCGCTATAGGGCGATAATTATTTATGTCAGTCTTGATATTACTTTTATTTCTTTTATGGATTGGCTTTATAATCGCTACTTTTAATCGATCCGGAAAAGTACCTTCAACAAAAGATTGGTTTATAATAAATGTTAGTGGAGGGACTAATTCTGCAGCACACGTTTTTATTAGTGTGGACGGTAGCTCATCGATGCCAGAACTAGATTTCGACTTAAGGTTTCGCACCAGGGACATTACCTCCCGTTCGTCGACTGGGCTCAAGTAAATCGAGTTGACCGAGGGCTGCTCGACGGGCCGGCCCTGTGGCGGCGAAGCGGCGCGTGCGCTTGTCGCACAGGTCGCTCGGCCGACTGACGCGAAATGGGCATTGAAGGCGTTTGAAACCTGTTCTGCATCCGAGGATAGTTTGCCGTGGATGTGCAGTTTAATATTTTCATATTTTTTATGGATAAAGTTTTGTTTCTTTCGTTCATTTATTATCTGCCACATACATTTCATTATATTGTTTGAGTGTTTCATTCTGTTTATTGTTTGTAGTTTTTTTGACTTAATAATTATTTTCTTCAAAAGTTTCTCATATTGTTTAAAATGATTTATTAAAATTTTGTTTTTTGAATATAAAGTATGGACTTTGAGTAGTCTTTTATGTCTGCAAGATTGTTTGATGCCTTTAGTAAGCCATGATTTTTTCGTATTATTGCCAATTTTTAAGCGTTTTCGCGGGATGCTACTTTCCAATATCGTATGTAAGATTTTATTTAGTGATTCATAGTTTTCATTTACTGTATTATTATTTGATATGTGGTCTTTCCAATCAATTTTTTGTAATTGTTGTTTAAATTTATTAATATTTTTATTGTTGTATATTCGTTTAATAATAAAATAGTAATTTAAGTTTTTATTTTTTCCGTAATGGGTATATGAACTTGTAAGAATGAGCATCTATGGTCTGAAAAACCCAATTCTTGTACCCCTGTAGTCATTTCTTTAGTAAAATTTGTGAATATTAAATGTAGGCATGTTGAGCTATTTTTTGTTACACGTGTAGGTTCTTTTATGTGTTGTATAAAATTTGATTCTAACATAAAATCAATAAGTTCTGCGGATTGTTTGGATTTTTTTAACATATTAATGTTGAAATCGCCACCTATGACTATTTTCTTATTATTATATTTTTTTAATAAATAATTTAAAACATTCTTTAATTGTCGGTAAAAAGTGTCTGGCTCTCTGCTATTCCAATATATAACTACCAATAGAGTATTTAATTTAACAAGTTCCACTGCACAAAGTTCAATAATGTATTCAATTGACATATCCATAATATCCTTTAGTTCAACGTACTCGGTGTTGTTATCTAGCAGTATGCACACGCCGCCGCCGCTGTGTTTCGCTCGATGAAATGAAGCAGCCATGCTGTATCCATCAAAATTAATAAAATCTGCTTTAGTACTTGTGAGCCACGTTTCCGAGATACATAGTGCGTGGTATTCGTTTTTGTTGTCTTGTAGAAAGGCTTCAAATATATCCCTTTTGTTGAATAGACTTTGCATGTTTTGAAATAAAACTTTTAATATTTGTTTATCAGTGTTTGTGGCAGTGTTCGCGAAATGTACTAGTGTTAATAAAATCGGACTTTGAGAGATCATTCGAAGTAATTTGTTCGACAGACTGACAGGTTAATGAATTGTCTTCATTTCGCGCTGTTTGGGTTGTAGGATCAGCAGTGGGTATGTATTCTTTTCCATTTATTATAAGTTTATTACTCCTAAGTACTGCGTAATGGCCCTTTTTCCTAGCTTTAATCATAACATTTACTAGCGTTTTTCGTAGTCTGCGTGATTTTTCATCTAGGTAATCAGTTATTGCGAATCCGGTATTTCTAAGATATTGCTTGTGTTGAAGGATTTGTCTAACCATTTTTTTGCTCAGGAGTTCGATAACCAATGGTCTTTTATGTCCTTTTTTTCCAATTCTATTTATATTTTCTATATATGATTCGAGATTTATATTAAATAGATCTTGAAATAAATATATTACTCGTTCACACAATTCATTTTCGGTTTCCCACTGGTTCTCATCTAATCCGTATAATACAATTTTTTTACTGTTTTCAAAGCTGTTTAGCGAATCATTTTGTTTACTTTTCCCTGGCATTGAGTCGGTAGTTAATATTTTTATTTCATCTTTCAGTTTTAGATTTTCAAACTGTAAGTTTTCCATATTTTTATTAATGACTTCTATCTCTTTCTTGAGACATTGTTGTTCTGTGCCCAAAGTTTTCATATTTTGTATTATATTTTCGGTTACTTTGCATGTGATTTCGTCTATAATTATTGTTTTTAATTCAAAAAGCAGGTTTTCTTTGTTTTTTTCTAATTTATTTTCTAAGAGATCTTCTAATTGTTTTATTATTAAAGAGTCGATTTGATACCGATTGACTGGTTCTGGGTCTTTACTTAAAATAGTGTTTCCCAAAATACTCTCGTCGTCATCATAAACTGGTGTAGTGTCATATACACTCGACGTAGGTTTTATCCTCAGTGTTACATTTTTGTCATCTTTATTTGGAGAATGTGAATTTGTATGTATATTTTGATTGCGTAATGGAGTATTTGTGTTATCAGATTTAGGCATTTTGCATTTACACGTTTGGCACTTCCATGTTCGCTTATGCTCAATACTCATTGTATTATTAAATCTAACTATTGGGACATTAGCGCAATCCAAATCATAGCTATGTTTGCAAAGAGAGCAGGTCAAATATTCTCTCTTTGGGAGTCTCTGCAAACATCCAGCACAAGTGTTTGCCATTGTATCACAGTATCTACGGATGGACAAAAGCGATAGGTTTGCTCAGGCCACTTACCGGATAAGAATACACTTTTTGTTCACTTTGTGTTGTAATAACTGCACTAATCACTTTTTCCGTGTTCTTAACGTTATTATATTGTAGTTACGCACGTTTTTAAGAAGATTTAGTTGTTCTAATATATTATAAACAGAAGTAAAATACGGTGTCCTATATTTAAACTATTAAAAATAGGACACGGCTCACGGCCTAACGCCATACGCAAAAAAGTGATGTCGCGGCAGACGTGCCAACCGCAACGAATCGGTTAATTGACTATTTCACGTCACAGTCATCCGTATTCGATAATAATCATATCTATTTATGGAATATAAGCAAACCTAATTAAAAGGGATAATCGTCCAAATATCCAAGAAGAGGCTCGTATATTTATTATTTATATACGATAAAATTTCATTACCTTTACCACTCCGGGTAAGTGGTCGGTCCCCGAACTCTACACATTATGAAACGAGCGTATAATCCAATGAGAGCCTTGAAAATTTCATTAACTTTGCGTAAGGGACTTTGTCCGAAAGAACAAGAAAGCTCGCCTTACATCTTTGTTTGCCAGTCCCGCCCTGAATAATGAAACAATTGGGGTATGCTGGAGTTGCGCTCTCTGTGAGGTTCCGTACTTTTATTGTGAAAGTTTAAAGAACAAATCTTTGTTCTAGAGAACAAAGCGAGGCTATTGAGATCAGGAATCATCTTAATTTCAATAGACGTGAATATTGGAGGATCCCATGATTAATAAAATAATATCTCCAAAGACACTGGGAGACCTAGTAATGTAGTTAGCTTATTTGTCTACACTTAATATTAAAAAGAGGAAAGATTTGTATTTTTGTATGTTTGGAATGAATGAACTCAAAAACTACTAAGCCGATTTCAAAAATTCTTCCATCATTGGGAAGCTGCATTCACGCTGAGTAACATAGACTATATTTAAAGCTAGAAAAAATTAAAAGAATTTTCAATATTGGCTCTGGACTGGGTATAACGAAGCCGTCGTTCTATAACACTTAAGTGCTTTAGTGCTAGGGTTCAGAATAATCTATGTGTTGTCTATTTCTCTTTGTGTAAGGAACCCTACTGAAATAGGACGGTGTTATGTCTTGTGCGGTATTTGCTCCACGACTGTTCCCGGATATTCGGTTTTCCGGGTATTAGTTTCGGATATGTACTCGGTACTCTCCCGATATTAATAGCGCACAGCATTTTATTATTAGATCCGTTTACTCCTTGGAATTTTCCGTTCTATATCTTTATGGTTCTTTTTATTCCGATTTATTGTTCTATTTTTAATTTTTGATTATTTTTTAGTTGATTGTTAATATTGGAATTGTCATGCCTGTAATTGGTGTACACATGTATCAGAATAAAACACAGGATGACTGAACTGAGTCATCCTGTGATCACGGCTCCTGTAAAGGAGTCGATCCGTCAGGATTAAATATAAAATAAAACATGCGCAAAAATCCGTAAAAAGTGTTTTATTGTGATGTGTAATGTGCGCGGAAGTGTAAGAACTAAGTACACATGTATGTTAAATGTAAGTAAATATTTCTTACATTCACACCAATTAGCCTAGCCCAAAGTAAGCACTACAAGGCTTGTGTTATGGATACTAGGGTAACGGATACACATACATACATGATGCTTAGATATGTAATATTTATAGAAATATACATAAATACCCATGACTCAGATACAAAGGTCGTATTCATCACACAAACATCTGCCTCTTCCGGGATTTGAACCCAGGACCGTCGGTGCGATAGGCAGGATCGATACCGTTGTCGTCAATGTGTGTGCTGTTGGTGTGACATAAATAAATAAATAGATTACTGTGTTTATTACGTTTGTTAATATTTATTATTTTTAAATTTATTGTCTAAAATATCAGATTTGATCTAATTTCCCTTTTTTTGCGCGCACATTACACATTCAAATAAAACAACTTTTTTACGGTTTTTTGCGCATAATTTATTTTTAATTCTGACGTTTCGACAGCTTTACAGGAGCCGTGATCCTATGATCACTAAATAAATTACGCGCAAAAAACCGTAAAAAAAGTAAAAACCGTATACTTTATAATATAGAAACAGATTCTTGTGAAATTTAATACAATTAATGCAGAAAAATAATTCTAAGAATTTTAATATAAAAACATTTTTGAATTTTCCAATAAATGTTAAAAGCAGAAATTAATCTTATTGAATTAGTTATTTGAATTGAAATTACATTAAAGGAAATCAACATGACTAGTGAAAGGTAAAGTAAATTTGTTCATTCATTCACCTCTCATTCAATCCTCACTCATTCAATCATTCACACGTTCCATTCAAATCATTTTCATTTCTCTTTCGTATTCTGCTGTGCTAGGAGTCGGTCGTATAGCTCCTTTGTGAAAAATAATTGAGGAGAATATAATTAACATTTTTTTCCATCACAATTGAATGGGTTTGATCTTGTTCCCAATTAAGCCCAGGAACGATGGAACGAGCTAACCCAGAAGGTGCCTATTCACACTGGCTTTGAAAACTGACGGGTTATTAGTACTCGGAAATATAGATGCAGGGAGGGAGTTCCACTCCTTTTCTGTGCGCATTATAAAAGATTTTGAGAAGCGCTTGGTGCGACAGGTAGAAATAGCAACCAAGAAAGGCTGGTAATTTTAATTTAGCCCGTCTGACCTATAAAATCGATTAGAGTAAAATTGATTTTGCTGTGATGAAGGCAATCTTTAAGTTGCTTCAAATCAATTAACTTTTAAACAAAAGTTTATGTGGATCAGTTTACCAATTTTAAAGTATTGGGATCTGGAAGTTTGTTTGAACGGTCTTAACATTTATTTGAACGTATTCCCAAGGTGTTTGAAAGTTTAAAAACTTTTATAATTATTATTGCTTGTCAGTTTAAATTTATAAGTGTGCTTAAGGTTGTCACAGTGTTACCAACTTTCAAAAATATTTATCCCTAAAACTTAAATCAAAAACCATTAAAATCGCTATAATTAGTTGGATATTCCCGTATTATTCTTAAATATTTCGTAGAAATTATAAATAATAAAAATAATCAATAATTTATATGATATCATATATTTTAAAGAATAATGATTCACGTTGAACTTACGAGCATCAGCCTAAATTAATCTCTCTTATGTAATAAATTTAAGTAATTTTCTTCAGAAGGGCTCGATGGCAAAGCGCATTAGACTTCTTATTGCGGTGGTAATGTGACGACCGTTTGCTACAACGGTAGCGATCCTGCCTCTCACACCGACGGTCGTGGGTTCGAGTCCCGATGGGGCAGATGTTTGTGTGATAAATACGGACATTTGTCAGAGTCTTGGGTATTTATATATGTTTCTATTAATGTGTCATATATGTGTATATCCGTTACTTATCTTTGGGCAGGACTTGTGTGTGAATGTAAGAAATATTTTTTTTATTATTAAAAAAAGCCGACATCGCATTAATGATCAATTAAATGCTGGGATAAACATTTATTGATCTCTTACTTATGTTAAAGTCAGAACAATGTATGTGATAATTCTTTACTTCATTGGCGCAACTATAAACTTGTCCTCGCTAAAGCTAGAGAAAAGAAGTTAATCTACAATGGTTTGTGACGTTTGATAATTGTTTTCTTCGCTTTAGAATCTGTATTCGACGATCACTAACATTTTTATTGATAAGTTTTCTAAGGTAAAGCAAAGCATACAAAACCTATACAGCCTCGTCTTCAGTTATTTCTTATTTAATTTTAGTGATGATGAATGGTGATGAGAACTGTTTTATTTGATACTGAAATCAAGGAAAAAAATAAAAGAGAACATTTACGAATAATAATACAGCATAAGATATAAGATTAATTTCAAGTCTTTTTTGTTGAAATAGTTCTAGGATTAAGTAATTGACTTTGTTAATCGACAAAATGAATATTATGACATTAGCTGAACATTTTATAATATAATAATGTATTTTTATTATCTTAATTTTTAAGTTAATACTATTTGGTTGAATTAATTTGTATATAAATGTAATTTAAAGTAGGTACTCTTCCGAAGAAATTATGAGTTTATATTTTAATAAATTATATTTTATTGAATATTTTATGTTTATCGTAATAATTTAAAACTCCATTAAAGAAAATAAAAGTTTTTTTTTACTCTTTGATAACATATGATTATTTATTATTGTGATAGAAAAAAAATTAGTGAAAGATTCATAAACGATACCTTCCACAGTTTTGTTACACTTACCATTACTCGTGTTTATTAAGGAACAGTTAATTAAAAACACAAATAAATACAAGAACTAAAATAACGTAAATGATGCTTCACTTTCCCGCCAAAAAGTATGGCAAAACTATCGACAACTATACAGCCAGTGAAACAATTTTTAACTGCAAACATTATGTCTACTTACTTACGTTCTTAAATAAATGTAAATAATTATTTATCCATTTCACTAAGAAAAGTTAAGCCAATTAAATTATCTACGAAAATAGACTGACAGCCGCCAAGTTTAGAAGCTTTGACGACGAAACAAAACTCGACGTTGTGAGAAAATTGTAAGGAGTTCGTAATTCATCATTAATTATTAGGTTTACTGATCGTAGCAGACATTTTAATTTTATTTAAATTAACTAGCATACATTAACAAGCAGTATAATAATAATAAAAATAAATTACATTTCGTTAGACACACAGATACAGAAAAGAATCAAATCAATGCAATCTTGTCCACACAAGTGTGTGCGCATGTTCATAGTATAAGTGTATTAACTATAACATATAGTGTAATTATTTGTTAATGGTGGAAATAAAATAATTAGATAAAGGACTAATAAAGATACAATAATAGTCAATAAGAATTGGAGAAAATAAAATATCTTCTATCTCTTTCTCGAAAGAATCCAAGAGTTTGAACAGTTTTGTTTGAGCATTTGTTTTTAGTGAAGATATAAAATACGAGTCCTCAGGATACATTCTCACCAACAGCCTATAGATCAACCTTGTAAATCTGTATATGTATAATAGTAATATTTCTTACATTCACACCAATTAGCCTAGCCCAAAGTAAGCACTGTAAGGCTTGTGTTGTGGATACTAGGGTAACGGATAGTCATACATAAAAAAGTAATACATGAGTCTGGTACAAATGCTCGTATTCATTCATTACACAAACATCTGCTCTTTCTGAGTCTCGAACCCAGGACCGTCGGTGCTCGGCAGGATCGCTACCGTTGCACCAAACGGTAGTCAATAATAAACATATAATTAATACATTGATTACATTGTAAATTATGTAAGTAATTTTCAATATTGTTTTTAAACTCTTCTTATTGGATGTCCTAAGGATTACAAACTTATATTTAATTGAAGTTTTGAAAAAGAATTTACTTTGAGGAAGTGAATTCATATTCACAACTTTTTTTGTATATAATACGAGCATAAGGTCTATCAAACAAACTCGAAAGCGATAATTAAATTAAAATTTAAAAAGTTAATCATAATTAGAAGCAAAATGAGGTCAAACAGTTTAAAACTCAGTTAAATTTTAACCTTTTATATATTAAAGTTTTAAAAAATACCCTTATCAAAATTACCTATTTTTTCTTCTTCATTTTATTCCTGAAATATTCTGTCCATTTGATTAATAAGTTGTTATTGTTTTAGACGATAGACCTATTAAAAATCTTATATAATTATTTGATAATGAAATAAATAAATAGATTTTAAATAACTGCAAATACATTGTTTTGATCCCAAGTTAAGCAGGTAATGCACTTTTGTTATAGAATACAGAAATAACAACGGTACCATATCATCTAAACTCGAGCACATAGTAAAGATTGTTTTCTGTAATTACCTGGCCAAGGCTCGAATCCGGGATTTCAAAATGACTTTTACATGTAACCCGTAAGCGAGCTACTCAACTATGGAGGTCGACAAATTCATATCATTACTTATTTATTTTCATTAATTTTTGGGTAAATATTTTGAATATGTTTGGTGATTAGATGTTAAACATACACAAGATTTAGATAAATGTCAAAATTACAATATAAACAGTTATTTTTTTTTTTGTATCAAAATGTTAAATATATATTTATTTAACGACAAATATTATTAATGTAATTAAATTATTACAAATATAATTAATTATTATTAAACGTGAATTTGTTCGGTGATTGATAAAACTATGATACTATTTCTTACATTCACACCAATTTGCCTAGCACAAAGTAAGCAATGTAAGGCTTGTGTTATGGATATTAGGGTAACGGACACATATACATGTTTCATCCATAGATATGTAATATTCAGAGAAATATATACAATGTGTCCCGTCACCAGTGTCGAAGCCTTTAATTGTGTGAAATATGGCATTTTTTATCGACAAATTGCCCCAAAATTTAGCTGTGTAACTGTTGTCTACATGTTTAGCTATCAAATGACACCTTTTTAACGTTGATAGGACATTTACATGAGTAGTGGTGGTCGAATTAATATGAGAGCCCAGGTCTTGGTTACTAAGAAAATAAAATGGCGGCCGTAAGAGAAAAACAAAATTTGAGGGGCAATTTGTCGATAAAAAATGCCATATTTCACACCATTAAAGGCTCCGACACTGGTGACGGGGCACATTGTATAAATGACTCAGTTACAAATGCACTTGTTCATCACACAAACATCTACCCTTTCCGGGACTCAAACCCGTTGGTGTGAAAGGCAGGATCGCTACCGTTACACGCCACGGTCGTCTATATTCATTAAAAAGTCTATAGTAGCTGACATTTCACAATTTCGTTTTAAACTGGGCAGACCGATGATTGTAAGCGACTATGTGATCAAGGATGTGACGCGCTTGCCTAGAAGATACCTATTTACTGGTGACTTGAGAACCCGTAAATTGTATTTATCAGGAAACACAAACTCAGGCAAGGATTTTAATTTTATTACTTATTTTTTTGAATGAAATGAAATGAAAATAACTTTATTCAAATGCACTTAAAATAAGTTGTTTTGAATCGTCCAACATTTTTACCTACCACCCATTCAGGACGTCTTTTAACTAACAAAAAGAATGGGCGCAACCAACTCGTCAGGTTTAACAGAAGTAACGACATTTACAAAATAATACGTCGTCACCATGCATAATCCACAAAAAAAACAAAATTATTCTGTTATTACAAAAATAGTAGTTTTATGATACTATTATTTCGTTGATTACAACAGAGTCAACAAGTATCTGTTTTAAGTAAGTATTCCTAAACATTGCATTGAGAACACACCAAAATAAATTAATTTAATTTAATTTATTGATCTTTATCCTAAGATTAACCAGCACAGTAGCTTAACCTCATTTAATAAAAAAAGAATGTTAATAATATAAAAAAAAAGATTTGACCTAATCATTTCTTATTCCAGTCACAGAGATTTACGGAAAGGGGAGCAAATAACCCGGCCATTACTGAAGATCGCCTTGTAATTTACATTTTTTCCTCGGATCGAATTGAATATAAAATGCTGTTCTCGGGCGGGGACTGCGCCATTTCTTTGTTTGTCACAAAGGGTTGAAAAGTTTTAAGAAAGTTGTTAAATTCATTTGCTAGCTACTTGTCAATCACTGTCCTTTAAAAATCCGTTGATTTTGTGTAAGTTTTGTTCTTGAGTCGTAAAAAAATAATATATGAAAAAGGATATTGCAGAAAAAAAATAATTAAGGATACATTTCGGAGAGTGCATAGCCTTGTTCCATCGTCCCTTTTTTTTCATCGGACAACCAGACATACAAATAGGCGCCACCGTTTTATGGTTGATATACCTACCAAAGAGTCGCATTAAGCATTTTGATTCCAATTTTGTGATACGTACTGCTAAGCGTGGAACTCCTTGCCTGAGTCTGTTTCCTGACAAATACAATTTAGGGGTCTTCAAGTAACGACTGAATAAGTATCTAGGCAGGCGCGTCACATCCTAGATCGCATCATTTGTCATGCGCTCAGCTGTCACGGTAAAAAAAAATATAATTTTCTGTAACCATTGTTAAGGGTTAGAAATAATTTACATAAAACTATTTCTAAACTCTAAGACACATATAAATAAACAACAAATAGCGCTCAATATATATTTTGCTATTTTAACTAATCACGGACGCTTGATTTTTTTAAAGTACGCTGATAGATTAATATCCAAGCTTCGTATTCTTTAAATATAAAATCCCTGTCTGTTTGGCGGCAATGAACTCCGAAACTACTCAACACATATTGATGATTTTTCTCTTCATTTTGCTGGGTCTGTTTCGACTCAGGATATAGAATTGGTTTCGTCTTTATTTACATGTCAGAAAATAAAGTAAAAAAAATAAACACGCTGTTTTAAATTTTAGGCTTCAAAAAACAAGAGGCTCATTTTTGGGTAGAGGTTTGACTTTTTATAACAAAGTTCCACACAAGCTGACTGAACTACCCTATGAAAAGTTTAGAAAGGTTGTTAAAATGCATTTATAAACAAAGGGTATTACCATATCGGTGATACCCTTTGTTTGTGGTATTTAAAAGACACAAAAAGAAATAGACTTGTTTGTATTTATTTTGATTTTTTTAATGGCAGCACTGTTAAAAAATCCTTTCGTGTTTTTATTTACGTGTTGGTAGTACAACAAATGTATTTTTTATTTTTTTATAACTGTGTAATGCAATATAATATTACAATATAATTTTATTATAATATTATAAACATTTAATTGGCAATAAATAATATTGAGGCCAATGATTAAGATATCTCTATCTTAAAGTTTGGTCAAATAACAGATAGTTATGAAGTTTGATCAAAATCGTTTCGGTTTCAGAGTTTATCCCAAACATACGTTCCAAATCATCCCGAAGATAAGATGTAGGGCTAATTGATGTCGGCAGTGCGGAGGAGGTTGCATTTGTATCAACACACACACACACACCACAGTAATCACATATACATATACAAAGTTTTAATTACATTAATGTAATTCAGTTAATTTTAAATTAGAATATCCAGTGATTGATACAAAATAAAAATTGTAATATTCCAATTACAGGAAGTTTGTATTTATGGTTGAGAAAAATTTATAAGTTTGCAATAAATTATTAAATAAATAAAATCTTTTTTATATTTTTTTTTTTATATATTTTATGCATTTTCAATGCGATCTTATAAGATAAATTATTATAATAGAAAAATACTAGAAATAATCGACTCGGGTCACAAGTGAATCTCAGGCGGGAATCGAACCCGCAACCTTTGGAAATCCGGTCCAATGCTCTCCCAATTGAGCTACCGAGCCTTGCGAACACTCGTCGAAATTTTCTAGTACCTTCCTGATTTTACGCTGTGGGCCAGCGTTGTGTCATCAATGAGAGGAACATCCTCTCGTATTCGAAAGAAACATTTTTACAAATGTTTGGTCAATCGATTAAGATGAAAATCTAGGTAGGAAGGTACTAGAAAATTTCGACGAGTGTTCGCAAGGCTCGGTAGCTCAATTGGGAGAGCATTGGACCGGATTTCCAAAGGTTGCGGGTTCGATTCCCGCCTGAGATTCACTTGTGACCCGAGTCGATTATTTCTAGTATTTTTCTATTATAATAATTTATCTTATAAGATCGCATTGAAAATGCATAAAATATATATAAAAAAAATATAAATCTAACATGGTTGTTTCATCTTAATCGATTGACCAAACATTTGTAAAAATGTTTCTTTCGAATACGAGAGGATGTTCCTCTCATTGATGACACAACGCTGGCCCACAGCGTAAAATCAGGAAGGTACTAGAAAATTTCGACGAGTGTTCGCAAGGCTCGGTAGCTCAATTGGGAGAGCATTGGACCGGATTTCCAAAGGTTGCGGGTTCGATTCCCGCCTGAGATTCACTTGTGACCCGAGTCGATTATTTCTAGTATTTTTCTATTATAATAATTTAAATAAAATCTTGTTTATAGATAAATTCAAGTAATCAGTTACAAATTTTAGTCAAAATTACTCTCCCGATGAGTTGATAACTTAACAAAGTTATCACAAGTTACGTGCTTTAGAATAACTTGAAGTTGGCCAGGTTCGCGCGAATCAGGTTAACTCGTAACTATGTTGTGGAGTAGGCGACAGCTCTATTCAGGGCAAGTTTCCTGAATGGAATTCGTAATTTACAAGCATTGATTATAAGTGTTATCGATCCTGGTTAAGTCATGCGGATCTTCAAACAGATAGAGGATATGCTATTATCTCGTAACTTCCTGGATTCTGTTATGATTTTTTTTTTATATTTCTTACACAAATTATGGCACTGATGACTTATGGCAGTGAAACGTGGTCGTTCACTACGGGTCTTGTAAGAAGGCTCAAGGTCGCCCAGCGGGCAATGGAGAGAGCTATGCTTGGTGTTTCCCTACGCGATCAAAACAGAAATAAGGAGATCCGTAGAAGAACAAAAACCGCCGTCATAGCTCAAAGAATTGCGAAGCTGAAATGGCAATGGGCAGGACACATAGCAAGGAGAACCGATGGCCGTTGGGGCGGAAAGGTTCTCGAATGGCGACCGCGTGCCGGACGACGCTCAGTGGGTAGGCCCGCTACGAGGTGGACCGACGATCTGGTTAAGGTCGCGGGAAAACGCTGGATGCGGGCAGCACAGGACCGATCGTTGTGGAGATCCTTGGGGCAATTGGAGCAATGGGCGTCGTACGGCTGATATGATGATGATGATGATGACACAAGTTATCCTAGCCCAAGGCTTGTATTATGTCTTAGGATTCGAACGTGTGCGCGTGCGCGCGTGCGTGCGTGCGTGCGTGCGTGCGTGTGTGCGTGTGTGTGTGCGTGCGTGCGTGTGTGCGAGTGAAATATAAGACAGTAACATGTTTTATTTAGTTTAGTGCCTAGAGCATTATATTTATGTTGGTTAACATTTCTTTGTTATTATCTATAGGCTATGGAATTTAGTTTTGATTATATATAATACTAGCTGACCCGGCCACGCGTTGCTGTGCTATAAATTAAAATAAAACCTATCCTATGTCCTAAGTCAGAACAAATCCAGCAAAATGAAAAAATCATCCAATTGATTGAGTTTTATATACAGATATATATCTTAATAGAATAGATTGGTAGAAAGGTAAATTATTAATTATATAATGTAAATTAATTAAATGTAAATTAGACGGTATCACTATACCCAGACTCAAGCCAATAAAGTTCGTATTATTGAGCGTGAAAATGTCTCTTCTGTTATTACATAATTGTTCTATTCTTAAAATATGAATAACCTATTAATTACTTAATATATTATTAATGACTTAAAATATTTCTCAATATTGTTTCTCATCAACGAGAATTTATAACTCGTAAATACTTGGCAAATTCTTAGTAAAACCCCAGTGGATTCAGTAGTCATTGCCCTAACTGCGAAACATTAAAAGAAAATCAGAAGCCTCCTTGTAAATCTAAACCATCTAGGGAATCTCTGTTAAGAAGTTCAGTAAGCTCAGTGAAATATAAACGTAAGAATTATATGACACTAGCTTACCCGGCCACACGTCGCTGGGTCTCAGTTATTATAATTTGAATATTTTTTGGTTATGAATAAAGTGAAACCTATCCTATGTGTGTATATATGGAACAAATCCAGTAAAATTAAAAGAAAATCAGAAGCCTCCCTGTAAATCAAAACCATCTAGGGAATCCCTGTTAAGAAATTCAGTAAGCTCAGTGAAAGAATTATATGACACTAGCTTACCCGGCCACACGTCGCTGGGTCTCAGTTATTATAATTTCAATATTTTTTTGGTTATGAATAAAGTGAAACCTATCCTATGTGTGTATATATGGAACAAATCCAGTAAAATTAAAAGAAAATCATCAAAATTAGTCGAGTAGTTTCATAGTTCATTGCGGATTAACTCTGTGACACGTAATTTTTATATTGGTGCAATGATGCATCTTGCCTTTCGCACTGACGGCCCTGGGTCCAAATCCTGAACCTGAGTTATGAGTATTTTTTATGGCAAATAGGTAAGCGCTTGACTGATGGTAAGCGAAGAAGCGATCTAAGATGTGACGCGTTTGACTAGAAGACACCTATTCAATCGTGACTTCAAGAGCCCTAAATTATATATGTGTACTCAGGCACAAACTCAGGCACTTATATATTTCTTTAGAAATTACATATCTACGTATTATATATGTATATCTATGCGCTACCGTAGTATCCGTAACACAAGCGTTACAGTACTTCCTTTAGGCTAAGCTAATTGGTAAGAATGTAAGAAATATTACTGTTATATCCAATACAACGTTAAAAAGCCGTTGTGTGTACTTATGTACGCAGGTAAGAAGTTATACTTCCCTATCGTTACTAAACAAAGATAACTAATATTATAATTTTATATAAATTTTTGTTAACAACCATATATAATTAAAAATCACACACACACACACACACACACACATTTATAACTAGCGGCCAACTTCATCCTGCTGGTTTATTCTATGTCACTTTTGCGGCTAACTTCAACATGATAATTTTGTGTCACATCTTAAAATTTCACGCTCATAATTCTTTCATAATGCGCCTAAAGAAGTATAACTTCAAAAATACCCAATAATCATATTCCTACAATTTCTGTAAGTTACAAAACAAACAATATCTTACAGACGAGTCTTTACGACTTCTTTCCACGCAGGCAAAAATATTGTAGACGAAGTCGATAGTTTTAAAACACGAAGCATGTTCCTTATGACCTAACATAATCCAATAACTCTCGACTAAACATGTTTTGAATCAGTAACGTTTTCAAATAGATGGATTCTTTTGGGTTTTGTAATTTTTAGGCATTTATCTCAAAGATGATGTCGATCTTGAAAGGGAGCGCAGAGCGTTATCGGTAAAGGGTAATATGCTGGCACGAAGGTTTGCACGCTGCTCTCGTGAGGTTAAAATTACATTATTTAAAACTTACTGCCAAACTGTATATACGTGCAACCTATGGAGCAATTACACCCAGAGGACATCCAATGCTCTGCGTGTCCAACATAGCAACGCCTTCAGGGGATTTTTGGGGTTGCCTTTGCGATGTAGTGCTTCGGTTATGTTCGCCAAGTTTAGCACTGATGGCTTGTACGCTGTGCTGCGCAAGTGAGTTGCTTCCTTGTGGGAGCGAGTGCGATGCAGTGCCAACACTCTTTTGAAGGCGTTGCAGATAGGGTGGACAGTCCAATCCTTGCACAATGGATGTCTACCCACGTTAAAAACAATGTTTATTTTAAGTTCTACTAACATAGTTTTAAGTCATTGTTACTAACATATTTTATGGATTTTTTATGGAATTTTATGGATTGTGAAAGTCTGAAATAAATTTTATCATTTCATATTTCATTAACTCCAAAAAAATTTATCTAATGCATTTCCTTTATTGGAGCGGAGCGAGCGAAGCTTCCATGGATTAGCTTCAATGGCGCAATGTCTGTTACGCCATAACTTCCCGAGTTCTTAACCGATTTTAATATTTTTTGTGTGGAATCGAATCAACAGGTTTAGGACCAGATTGTGACGGTACCCGAATTTCGAAATTCGCAAAAATTCCCATCGAAACAACATAAAAATTCATTTTTTAGGTATTACGCTCCGCTCCAATATATGGTGCCAGCGTAGCTTTATGCTTAGCGATGGCATCGCCTAGTAACATTATTACAATTTTATTTTAAATTGGTTTTAATTTTATAAACCTTTTTAAGTGCGTTTATAAATTTGAGGTTAACTGATGAGGTTAATTATTATTATTTATACATTATTATTGGTTAAATAGTTTATTTTTAGTACATTACGATATTAGTGCGTTATGATGGTTATAACATGCGAGGCGGAATTTCAGCCCGAGCCGAGCATGTGTTAACCAATACGCACGTATATCGTACGACATTTTTTAACACATTTGCGAGGAAACAGAAAAAAAACATTTTATATTTTTTTCGTTTTTAATTATTGAAACAGTTAGTGAAATTACAATTATTAATATGATACGTAGTTTTTTTTTACAAAATAAATAAATAAATATACAAGGTTATTTTATAAACACCATCCAAATTTTTTCTAGGCATTAGATATCATTCAAACACTTCATTTATGAAAAAAAATTGGTAGGTAAAATTTCCGCAAAAATATTATTTTGTCCGAGCGAATTATTACAACAGCTGGTTACTGGTCAAAAGAAAGGTCGCCCGAAAGGTCAAACACGGCCGAAATGTTTTGAATGAAACAGCGGGGTGGGGTCGCGGGGTGTTGATGCCGAGGTACAGTAAGAAAGAACGACGTAACTTTCTTTTTCCAAAATTGAGTTGTTAGAAAGTCAATCTGTCGAAGAAAAAATCGTTTGAGTGAGAAAATTGCCGAATGGGTGAAAGTTGTTTTATTTGCTGTAAAATGGTGTTAGTTATCTACCTTGTAGGTGGCCACGCGCCATCTTGGTGCGTCTTTTTGCAAACTCCAAAAACGAGCCAAAAAAAATTGAAATGCATTTTTCTCGGAATGTATGCATTTCACAGAAAAATCGATTGATTATAAAATGTAGAGGACGTCAAGATCTACAAAAAATGTCATTGCTGCAATCCCGTACACCAACAAATGCACACAGTAGGTGGCGCCAAAGTCTTCAAACGGTGTTTTTTTATTTTTCACCTTGAAAATACATTTTTATTGCAAAAATGTAAATGTAAAAGTTGTTCCTTAGGATTTTGTCAACGACTTTTGTTTGAACAATTTTTTTTTACAACTTACCGTTTTGAAGCTGGACCTCGAAAAAGAATGAAAAGTCCAATAATACGGTTGCCTGCAGTATAAGTCCACATGTGTAGTGCACTTTTTGACCACGATTCATTTATTTGTATTAATTAATGTCATTCTAACAAATTAAATTTGTTAATTATTTGAATTTGTTTCGCATTAAACCATTTCTTGCTAAATAATTAAAAATATACTGTTGCCTGTCTGTTTAAAAGAGGAAAAATAATGAATATTTTTTTTCCATTTATTGCAAAACGGTCAGTTGTATAAAATTAAAATAATAATGTTTACCGTAAATTTGTTATGTTACGTTGAAATAGTAAATTTTGATTATTTCATAAAAGAAAAAAATAAAAATCAATAATTCAATAGCCTTATAAATACTACTATTTCTATTAGAACAATGAAGGGAAATAAAATATTGTTTGTTTTTGCCGAAAACCGTAATAACTTTGAAGTCGATGTTTTTATAACTTGCAAAAAGTTAGAACAATGACTTACTCAATTTAAATACTCGAAGCGCATGCGGCGAGCCGCGATCGTGGCTGCGCGCGCAGGTTGTGGCTAGGGTTGCCACCTTTTATTTTTGTAGTTAAAGTACTCTGGTTATTATAGGTAAGAAAAAAAAGTACATAGTATGAAAATAAAGTACAATTTATTTTCCTTTATCATTATGTTTAAAAGCATATTTTTTATTGCTTTTTGCAGTTTGTATCAAATTAGTATTTCTATTAAACAATTGCAAACACAGCATCTTTACAGTCTAGCATAGCATAATTTAGTTTGGATATTTAATGCAACCATATCAATTCACACACACACACAGAAAAAGAAAATTTGTCTTCTTACTTGTCCTACTCCTATACTGAAGCAATTGTAAATGTAATTCCACACAATTTGCATTTTCCATTATATTCGTTCTGTGGATCATAAATTAACCAATCACCATGTCCGTTTTCCCACGTACTTTTATACTTTACTGCAATCGTTTATTTTTCTTTTTGACCTATCATTTCTTTTAAACATTTTTTCGGTGTAACATATTCACTATCTGTTCCGAGAGAGAGTTCTGTTCTGTGCGAGAACCGATACGGTAGGTTTTGTTCATGATGAAACCCAGGATAAAGAAATATCACGTAAAACACACTAGAATAACAATTGACTTCTTAACTAAGCAAAAAATTAGTCAACCTCTTGACAGTTTTGACAGATAAGGAAGTGTTGCCAACAAAAAGTGTACATTAGTTGCGGAATATTTTTTGTTAACTCTTTATTGTCGAGCTGTACTACTAAAATTTTCAAAATCCCAAAAAAATCAAATCATTCGAAATAAAGTATTTTCGTACGGGTGGCAACCCTAGTTGTGGCGACACCTGTGCAATGAAATCAGTCACGCGGGAACCTCCCGCGACGTACGTCTTGTGCTCCCGCGAGCTTACATCACATAAATACCTACCTAACAAAATGTATTCAAATCGCGAGTATTACGAGATGGTACGGTGCTATATTTTAAGTGGAGAAAGCTTAAACGGTGCCTGTGCACTGTACGAAGCTGAAAGTCTTCCTCGTCTTCGAAATAGTGGTTTCGTAAATGCTACAACACCGAATCGTCAAACCATTTTAGCTGCGAATCAACGCTTACTTGACCACGGACAATTTACGACGCCATCACACGCTCGAGGAGGTGGTAGAAGGAGACTTGCAATTGAAATCGAAGACGAAATCTTTGATTTCTTTGATCGAAATCCCAGAGCAAGTACGAATGACGCAGCAAGACGGTTCGGCGTAAGTCAACCCGCGGTGTGGAAATTACTTAACGCCGCAACCATGCATCCTTATCACTATCAGAAAGTGCAGTCTTTAGGTGAAGCAGATGCCGTGCCTCGCCGTGCCTTTTGTGAGTGGCTGATTGAACATCCTGGTGCTGTTATTTTATGGACTGATGAATCTTTATTCACTCGCGTGGGACTGTATAACCAACACAACGAGCATTGGTGGTCGTTCCGGAACCCGCACGTGATAAGGGAGAACCATCATCAAGTGCGTTTTAGTGCAAATGTGTGGGCGGGTATTATCGGTAACCAAGTACTGGGGCCGTTCTTTATTGAAGGGCGGTTGACCGGAAGCACGTATCTTGATATGTTACGCACTGTAATATCCGACTTTATGGACGAAGTACCACTCGCGCTTATTCAAAATCGCGTGTTTTATTTCCAACAAGACGGAGCACCACCTCATTATGCGGCCGCAGTTCGCGATTATTTAAACACCGAACATGGTGATCGCTGGATCGGTCGTGGAGGCCCCGTCCCATGGCCGCCCCGATCACCAGACCTCACGCCTTGTGACTTTTTTTTGTGGGGCGAAATTAAACGGCGGGTTTATGTGGAGGAGGCCCAAAGCCTCGAGGACTTAAAAATAAAAATAATCCGTGCATTTGACGAAGTGAAAAATGACACTGTAGTGCTTAATAAAATTAAAGACAATGTTCGTAAACGTGCAAGACTCTGTTTGGAGAGAAATGGTCTACATTTTGAACAGTTAATGAAGTACTCTTAAAACGATTGTTTTCAAACTTTATGTAAGTGTATTATGATTGGTTCTTTTATTTATTATTGGGTTTGAGTATAGCAAAGGTGTGCAGGGCGTTTAGACTTCAAAAAATATGTTTTTAATTTAATTATTTTGCATTCGCAATGCAATATTTTCTATGAGATATAAAATACGTGTGTAAAAAACAACTACGCCTCCGAGCCCTCAGGTAGGATTCGAACCCACGACCTTTCGCAATCCGGGCAAGTGCTCTGACCACTGAGCTACCGAGACGCTGGCAAACGTGTCGAATTTTACAAACGTATTTCAACTTCTATTATGAGTTCAACATCGAAAGTAATATTTTTACAAATATTAAACAATCGATTAAGATGGAACCAGCTATAATTATGTGCTTTTTATTTAATTTTTTGCATTCATGATGCAATATTTCTATAAGATATAAAATACGTATGAAAAAACAACTACGTCTCCGAGCCCTAAGGTGGGATTCGAACCCACGACCTTTCGCAATCCGGGTGAGTCATAAAAATTATAAAATCTAATAATAATTTTACTCTTTCTATTTTTTCATCCGGCTTCGGATTAGTATTAAATGAGCGATGTTAATGTTTAGGACTAGGAAAAGTATTGAAATGTGTTATCAGTGAATTTATTGCTTTTTAATACCGTTTTTCGTATTGCGTATGCGATTCCTGTGTTTTTTTAGTTTCTGTTGTTAATAGTTCTCTTAGTTTTGTATGTTTCAGTGAGACAAAAAAAATCTTAAGTTCTAGACGCCTTGCACAGCCATTGCTATACTCCAACCAATTTTTGTACCTAAGTTGTTCCAGATTTTTTAAATACGCCTTATTGCAAAAAGTATGGTTTACTTTTACGTTCAAAGTTTTTATCTGTTATTAGAAAACAACTCATACCTTCTGCAATTTGACGGTCCTAAGCCCGATCAAGTATGAAGGAAAAATTTGGAACTTATGACAATTATTGTTATGTATTAATGAAATATGCGAGAGCGGGGAGCGGGAGCGGCGGCGGCGGCGGGGGGGTGGGGGAGGTCATGTAGTCATCTGCTACAACACCGTGCGCAGCGTAATGTATCAATGAAATACGGGGGGAGGGGCGGGGGTTGTGTAATCATCTGCTCCAACACCGTGCGTAGCGTGATTGTGACAGTAAATCGGTAGTTTTCCTCGGATAACTTTGTATAGCCTTAACTTAATATTTTAGTACTAAGTGATATTAAAAGAAAAAAATCTTGTTTCGTAACTCTCTTCAAAGAATATCATTTATAAATTTGGATGGTGTTTATATAATGACCTTGTATATTTCTTACATTAACACCAATTAGCCTAGCCCAAAGTAAGCACAGTAGGGCTTGTGTTATGGATACTAGGCTAAAGGATACACATACATATATGATAGGTACATAGATATGTAATATTCATAGAAATATATATAAACACCCATGACTTAGATACAAATGCTCGTATTTATCATACAAATATCTGCCCCTTCCGGGATTCGAACCCAGGACCGTCGGTGCGAAAGGCAGGATCGCTACCGTTGCACCAAACGGTCGTCCAAATTTTTTAATTATGTTATTATTATTAAATAAACTCAATCAGTGAATGTTCACTGTTGCTTTCCCGCGATTTTAACGAGCGGAGATTAGTTCGAAATGTGAATAGCAACAGCGCGCGAAATGGCAAATAATACTGTTATTGAATTTGTATGGACTATAACTTAACTATTTGCTTTGGTAACACACGCGTTTTTTATGACCCGCTTTACATATTTAAAACCGGTGGAATTACATCAGCTTTACGAGCAAAGGTGTTATAAAAAGGTTTTTAGATATATTACTTGATTCTGTATACAGATATATTTAAAATCTGTTAATCTTTTGATTCTTCTTACTGATCACTAAATAATTTATAAACTTATCTTTCTTTTCACAAACAAAGAGTACTGACAAACGGGAGGAAAGTTTTAGTTATCTTTGTTTAGTTACGCTAAAGAAGTATAACTTCTTACGTGCGTACACAAGTACACCCAGCGGTATTTTTTTATAGATGTATTTCGAATCTAATAGAAATATGACATTGTAAATGCAATAACTAAAAAAAATACAGATTTGTGTCTGACGATTATGTAAAGAATGGAACCAGTGATAACACATGTATATACAAATTCACAAAATCCGTTTTTAATCTTACATACAGCAGCTACATACATAAAATAGTTTGCATATTATTCAGTTATGGAAGTAAACCACCCAGTTCTTTAATATATAAAACTGATATTCTTCGAAACTAAAGGTCAGCGGTCTAGAAAGCTAGTTAGCCTTCAGTCTAGACTAGGAGGGAAAGATTTATGTGCCTGTATTTTCCAATCTTTTATTTATTTATTATTTATTTATTTATTTATTTATTCATTTGGGATAATAAACAGCATTCACAATAAATTAAAATCATAATTATTACAAAAAAAAAAATTAAGGTAATAGTGAAGCCCACACCATTATCCACAGGTTAATTTGTGCGACTCTTTAACCTAAACCTTTCCTTGCACTAAAAAAATACAAAAAATCAAAAAACAAAAAAAAAAAAAATTAAATTAAACATAAATTAATAAATATAATTAATTTGGTAGTGCAGCTAAAACTTCCAAAATATTTTTCCTGAATTTGTACTCCGAATCTGCGAATATGTCGAGATTTGCGAAAACTTTGTTGTGGGTGTCAGTGAGCCGATGAAGAGGTGCGCGCGCACCGGCGTGCGTACGGCACCGCGGCAAGTAGAACAGCCGAGGCACGCGCACCTCCCTTCTATATACACTGCGTGGGACTACATAACTAAGATCGTTGCTCAAATCAATACAGTCGAATTTATTATTACATATTTTGTACAGTGTCATAGCACTCAGGAGAATGCGCCTTTTTTCCAAGCTAAGCAAATTATATTCCTCCAGCTGACAAACATACGACTGATGAGTACCTCGGTATCTGAAGTTGACATATCGTAAGAATTTACGCTGAACATGTTCCAAAGCCTCTATGTATCTTTGAAAAATGGGGTTCCAAATCTGCACGGCGTATTCCAATTGGGATCTGATAAGCGATTTATAAAGAAAAATAAGAGTTGCAGGGCGCCTAAAATCAATCGAAGATCTCATAACGAAGCCATACAGTCTGAGGGATTTATCTCTAATAGCATTGATGTGAAGATCTAGATGTAATTTAGTGTCCAATATAACTCCTAAGTCACGAACTGATTGAACCGACGTTAGATTTACTCCCATCAAGCGGTAACTACTATCAATTATTTTCCTGTTTTTTGTGAACGTTAATGCGACGCATTTAGAAAGATTCAGTTGTAATTTATTATTGATACAGTAGTTTGAGAGTCTGTTTAAGTCACACTGTAATAAGTCAACATCAGCCTGGCTTCGACAAGTTCTAAAAATTTTTAAATCATCAGCATACATAAGAAAATTCGAGTTCATAAAACAAGATTTGATGTCGTTTATGAATATATTAAATAATAAAGGCCCCAATATTGATCCCTGTGGAACACCAGAGGATATATTAACTAAGTCAGATTTGTACCCATTGATAACGACCGTCTGAGATCTATTACTGACATAGGATAAAAACCATCTCAGCAAATTACCCCGTATTCCATTGAAAGCAATCTTTTGTAACAGTAGCTCGTGGTCTACTTTGTCGAAACACTTCTGAAAGTCAGTGTAAACAGAATCTGTTTGTAAACGGCGGTCCATGTTTTTAAATAAAAAATTAGTAAATCTTGAAGTTATCTTGAAGAAACAATATTATTGTAAAGGAGAGACTCACCCTTTTCCAAGGATTTTTTAATTGCATCAGCTGAAATACTTCCATTGGTAGAAAAACACTGAAAATATCTTCAAAAGCTGAAGAGTTTTCAGTAATCTTCACATTGCATTGCCTTGTTCCATCTTCCCCATTTTCATCGGACAACTAGAATCACAAATAGGCGCCACCATTATATTCTTGATATACCAGAGTCACACCGAGCTTTTTGGTTCCAATTTTGTGATCCGTACAGTTAAAGACTGGAACTTCTTGCCTGAATCTGTTTCCTGATACATACAATAGGGGTCTTCAAGTCACGAGTGAATAGGTATCTTTTGGGTAAGCGTGTTACATCCTAGATCGCATCATCGCTTACCATCAGGCGAGATTGCGGTCATTCTAACGTGTGTTTAGAAATCCCCTGTTTAGGTGGTCCTTCGGGCTGACTGCTGTTTGCACCACGACCCTACAGATCCATGGGAGTCAGGATGGTACTTTCCAGAGGCTTTAATGTGTGTTAACCCTTACCTATGTTCCGTGAGCAATGGCAGAGAGGAGTCCTCACATATCACTGCCGTCAGCCCGCGATGGGGAATCCATAAAGATTTCCAATGGGTCAAAATGAAAAAAAAAATCCAAAAAAGCGATCAAGCACGTACCTATTTACTATAAAAAATAGGCAGGTAGGTTGGAGATAAGAATACCGTAATTCGGAAAACACTGCTGTTTCTTTTTTGGTTAACGGAAGGTGTCTGGTGATAAGTTCCTTTACCATTTTTTCTTTACCATACTCTTAAGTTTTTTAAAAGTTCATTGTTTATATATAAAAGAAATAATTGACTCCACCTTATATTATAAATGCTTTACACGTCTGTAATTGGCGTACGCATCAGATAAAAACACTGGTGGCGTGTTTACAATGTGTTAAATGTGTATGCTGCTAGTGTGTCGTAAGTAAAAGTTGCAAAATTTGCCAGATTACTCAACTCAATAACTAATATGTACATTTGTCAGTAAGAGAATACCAGCCTACGCGAGATATGGTTAAATGTGACGGGTTGGCGCTATTCGAGAACCCACAAGCGGATTTAAAAATTTACTCTTGCTGAAATATAATACGTCTGTAGCGACTTAGAAAGTGAATTGCAAATTGACTTGACTTTTGACGTCTGCAAATTGAATTCTTCATCACACACAGCCACGGCTGATATGGATGAAAAAACATGTTACAATTTCTTTTTTAAATCTAACACACGAGCTTTATGAATACGAGATTTGTATTTGAGTCATAGGTATTTATATGATTATTACTCACTTATATACACATATATTTTGACAATCGTTTAGTGTAACGGTAGCGATCCTGTCTTTCGGATCGACGGTCCTGGGTTCGATTTTTGTCAGATGAATACTACCATATTTACCTAACTAATGGGTATTTATATATACACAGGAATGTATGTCTATCCGTTACCCTAGAATCCATAACACAAGCCTTACAGTGCTTACTTTAAGCTAGGCTAATTAGTGAGAATGTAAAAAGTATTATTATGACTTAAACCTTAAGTTTTAAGGTTTTTTGGCTGACTTTATTGGCTACGAAAATTTAAATCATTTGATGTAATCCTGAATCTGTGTTCCCTGATAAATACAATTTAGGAGTCTGCAAGTCATGAGTGAATAGTATCTTATAGGCAAGCGCGTCACATCCTAGATCGCATCTTCGCTTACCATCAGGCAAGATAGCTGACATGGTGATAGGCGATCCCTGAAAATCGTAGCCTTACCTATTTCCGGGTGAATCTTTTTTTATCGAGCCTGACCCTATTCCTGCTTCTGCACACAGGCGCCATCCTATGTAGGTTGTGTCATGAAGTTATTAATTTTATTTTGACGTGACAACGTCTTATAAATTTGTTTGCCGGGTGACACTTCAAGAAACTGCGTTACGCTCCGCTCACGTTATGCGCTCACAATGAGAGCGAGTGAAAGGCACGCGTCCCTTCCACTCGGGAATGGTTAGCCCGCCTAAGAGCGAGAGAGACAGACATAAAAAGTGGAAGGGACGCGTGCCTATAAATTAATGTTTTAAATATTATTCTTTGTATAAATAAATGTTTTAAATTGTTACTATTATTTCATCCTTCTTCCTACTATACGAATTAATATTCACATTTAAATTATTTTACCACTCAAAGTCGTTGTCACGTAAAACTTTCGCCCGTATACCGACTTTTTTTTCATCGAGCCTGACCCTATTCCTGCTTCTGCACACAGGCGCCATCCTATGTAGGTTGTGTCATAAAGTTATTTTATTTTGTTATATTCTTTGTATGTATAATGGTAATATATAGTGTGTCTACAACCGAAATAAAACGTATGTATCTATCTATAGATAGCGGTCAAGCGTTTACGTACTTCCAATAAAAATAAATATTTATTACATTCACAATGCAATATTTCTATACGATATATAATACGCCTGTCAAAAAACTACTACGCCTCCGAGCCCTCAGATGGGATACGAATGCCCATGTGAGGGCTCGGAGGCGTAGTTGATTTTAACATGCGTAATATATCTTATCTGTATAGTTAGCAAAACACAATTGAGTATAGAGCGTTTAACCCATGCAACCTCATTTCGAGGTCAAAGGAGCTATTTTTATGTGCTGACTCTATCACTCTCCCGCCATTTTATGTCATTTGGTGACAGGCTGACTGGTAAACAAGTCCGGGCATTGTCTCTCGACCTTGTTAAAGAAGATATAAAGGTTAATTTATGATGGCATATCGGAGGGAATTTATCAAAATATTTTGGCTTTCGAGTGTTTACCTCAAATCTTTAACATAATCAATTGAATTCGTGTCAGAAATAATAATAATACATTCACACCAATGAATGTGTGTTTTGCTTTAAATACTAAGTAATTTTGAAAAAAGAAATCGAGGATTTTAAAAGATTCTCGACGTGTTTAATTTTGCATTTTCATTGAGTTATTTTATTATATTTGCGGTTACTGTTGATGACTATTTGTTGAAACGGTAACAATCCTTCCTTTCGCAGCGATGCGAAGGCGAAGCTTTTGTGTGATGAATACGACCTGAGCCATGGGTTTATATATATATTCTATAAATATTAAATATCTAGTATCATATATGTATGTCTATCCATTACCCTAGTGTCCGGAACACAAGCCTTAATGTTATTTCTGTGTGTTTAATACACGCCTTTTTCCTGTAAGATCAAAGATTTCCACTTCCCACATTCTTGTGATACATCTCTCGCTTTTTCAACTCTCATTAGGTCTTTCATACAAGCTTGTGGATTAGGGTTTAAAAGTTTATTTTCTAAACATATTTTTCCTCATTTTTAATAGCCAGTATTAACGAATCTCAATTGTTTTTTGAAGTTTATTAACAATGCGTTAGACATTTTTGTTTATATTTCTATTAACCACTCGTTGTAAGCTAAAAGCTTGTATTACGAAGCTTGTATCCATCGGCGAGAATTGAACTCTGTCCGTTTAGGTTTGAGCTGACATCTCTACCAATGGGCTACAGCCGTCTATTCAAATATTCTGAATCTATGAGAAGAATGTTTTTAATAGTTATAAACTGGTTTAAAACAAAGAATGCTAAAATTTCTACACCAAAACTGAATGGAACAAAGACGTCCTGTTTTATAAGTAAAAAAATATTTTTAGTACAAATAATTTAGTCTAAACCGAAGCGAAACTATGATAATTCACTAGTCTATTTATTTACATATAAATACACTGTCTAGTTTAAATTGTTGACAAAGGTGGTAGTATTTTATGTGTGTGTGGGCGTGCGTGTGTGTATGTGTGTGCGTGTGCGTGTGTGTGTGCGTGTGCGTGTGTGTGTGTGTGGCGACGTGTTGCTATAGCTCAGTCATAGCATGTTTCTTTGACTTCCCTTGTAAAAAAAGTATAAATATGTATAATGTCCTAAGTAGGAACAAATCCATCAAAATGAAAAAAAAAATCAAAATTATCTCGGTTGAGTAGTTTGGGAGTTCTTCGAGGTCAAATAGGGAATTTTAATACATATATATGAACATATACATATATATATACATATATATATATATATATATATATATCACATGAATTGAAAATCACTTAGATTACTACTGTTATTGAGAAATAAAAAGAAAGATATCGTATAATGGTCTCGGGAAATAGTTTCACAGAATTTTAATTGAAGTGCCTCAAGCGATGCCCCGATGCGATCCCACGGCCTTGGGCTGAAGGGTCGATCGAAGTGTGGAAGGTCGCTGTGATCAACGCGATCAACCTTGATATCCATTATTACAGCAATCATTTAAAATAGACTACGATATATTTAGTTCTTACACTTCCGCGTCTATCAGTTGGGCATTTCATTTGATTTTTCATATTTAATATTTGAATAAGGCTTAATAGAAAGCCAAGGCTAGTGTTTTGGATGCTAGGGTAACGGATATACACACATATGATACATAAATATGTAATATTCATATAAATATATATAAATACCTATAACTCAGTACAAATGCTTGTATTCATCACACATACGTCTGTCTGTCGCGGTATAGAAGGCAGGTTCGCTACCATAGCAGCAAATGGTTGTCAAAAAATGGTGACGATGAATGCTGATTGAGTAAATTGCTGATATTCTATAGCGCCAATGTTTTTGGTTATAAATTCTTTATTTACGAATTTGAAAATCCGTCTCGATCTAGTCCTAAACCTTTTGATTCGATTCCACACAAAAATTATTAACATAAAGGTTAAAAAGTCGCGTTTTAGGTTTAAGCATTAAATAGGGAGTTGTTATCACTTAAAAGCTTTGTAACAACTTTTTTTTAAAGAGCACAAAATATATTTGATAGAATCAGGCGTTACTTGACAAAAGTCCATATTCGTTTATATTAGTTTTTCAATTAAACTAGCGGCTCATCCCGGCTTCGCACGGGTGGACAAAATTCTTTAAATTTTTTCTATTATTAAATATTTTTCCGTTAGCGCCATCTAGCGTCCTATAGACGAACTACTTGCGGTTAACGTGTTGCTATGGTAACGCATATACAATGGAAAAAGAGCGGAAAAGGGGCGGACAGACAAACAACAAATTTGTGACCTTGGATTATGGATTGTATCAATAATAATTCTTTCTGACATTTACAACAATTGACATAACCAAAAGTTTTATTCAATGCAAATATTTGCAATGTATGAATTGAGCTCCAACTGCTACGCCGTGGCTTCCGCAAGTCCTTGTACCCAGAATAAGTCGCAAAACACTCAACGCCCTTGTTGAGTGTTTTGCGATTTTTTTTTTAATTGTTTGTTACATTACATACTTATCAACGATTAAACAAAACTGTCGTTTTATTACTAAGTCAAAAATTACTTACAAATAACGGATTTTATACTGTCATTACAAAAAAATTAGGAACAAGGTCATTAACTCATTCTTTTGAATAATTATCGATACAGTAATGGGCTTTATTCATGAGTGTATTATTAATGACAATCTTTTCAAAAGCTTAGCAACTAAACTCCACAACAATAGCCCATAAGTCATTGTACTATGAATATAAAAAAAATATTTATTCTTACTGTTCGATGTCAGTCCTTAGCTTTACTACTTTTTCGTGAAACTGAGTCTGCCCGATACAGTATCGATGAGAGAGAGAGAGAAAGAGAAACATTTATGGAATTATTGACACAAAATAGAAATAAATTTTACTAATAAAAGTATAAGTGCACAACAGGTCAATCAGGTCAATAGATGTGAAGATCCCTGTTCAAAATAATAAAATATTGTGTCTAATTAATAAAGTTTCTCCGTCCACCAATAGATGGCACTGTGCGGTATCAAATCGCACTATGGTTTAGCTTTGTTGCGAGTATATAACTCGGTTTCTATTTTTGGCAGTGTATATGCAAAATTCTGTGTTATTACAGTTCAACCTACAAGCGATAATCTCATTGTAGCCTTGGCTCTTGACTAAAAACGAAGTGTAATTTGCAAGTTTGACTGTTTCGTTATCTACTTTTATTTTGGTAATGACCTGTCTCAAATAAGGCAAGGTAAAGAAGTCTCCCCGTTTTTATAAAAAACTTGGGCCCAGGTGTTACAGAGTTGGAAATCGGCCATTAATTAAAGAATCTACTATAGTTTCATAAGTCCACCTTTCTCAGTTGTTAGCAATGTCCGAATTAGTGAAATCTTGTTCTTAATAAATCAAAGGTCAGTTGATCGTATAAGTTATGAGAAATAATCATTTAAATACTTTAATTGGTCAACATCTATATTCCTGTATTCTTCTTCAATTCGATCCTTCTTATTGGAAGTCAATAATTTATAAGTAATACCGTTTCAATTAATACAAACACAGGTTTTTACAACTTAAGTAATTATTTTAAGTATGCGGTGTTAATTTGATTAATATAGTGAATTTGGTTAATATAGTGAATTTGGTTAATATAGTTATGCAAAGTGACAATAAGAACTATACCACTGCGATAATGCTTGTTTTGTCAAAAGCTTTTGATTACGTTTTTCATGATCTATTACTTGAAAAGCTTGATCATTATCACAATATCACAATTAGATTCAGATAACACTATACGGACATATCCATCTAATTTTAAAGGTATAAAATCAGGAGTTCCTCAAGGCAGTGTTTTTGGACACTTGTTATTCGTTTTATACACAAATGATTAACAAGATATAGTTAAAAATAAAACAATTCTTTTCGCAGATGATATTTCTGTTTTAGTTTCTACTGACAGCATGAACAGCATAAAAATGATATAACAAATACAATTACAAAAATAATCGAATGGCTAAATGTAAATCATCAGCAAATTAATTTAACAAAGACAAAAGCAATAAATTTCAATAATTTGACAAATGATACCGTTGAGATTAACTTTAATGGAAAATCATAAATAATGCTTTAAGTGTGACATTCTTCGGCTTAATTATTGACTCAAAATTTGGTTTGAAAGCTCAAATTGATAAAGTTTGTTGTAAAGTAAATGGCTTTGCCTTTGCTCTTTATAAACTTACAAAGGCTGCCAGTGCTAAGGCCGCTCTCATGGCATATTATGCCTACGTAGAATCCGTCTTAAGATATGAATTAGTGGTATGGGGGAATGGCACCGAGATTGCGAAATTATTTATAGCTCAAAAGAGATGCATCAGGGCTATCTCTAAGATAACACCAGATATATCTTGTGAGCCATACTTAAGATCACTCCGTATGTTGACACTCTTCTGTTTATATATATTCGAAGTTGCGTTGTTTGTCAAACAAAACAGTGATAAGTTTGTTAAGACAGGTGATATATCTCAAAGAACTAGGCGAAATCCCCACAGACTTGTACTACAATTAGTCCCTAAAATACCAAATCGTTTTAAGGACCTCCCTATAAATCGGTTCAAGTCTTTGTTGTGTTATTGGCTGTTTTACTCAATCGATGATTTTTAAGACATAAAGATATTTAAGGTGTTGATGCATTAATTTGCATTATCATGATCAGGTTTCAAGAATTTTTTTTTTTAAGTGAAAACTTCTTTAGCGGCGTTGTGCACTTTTTGGGATGGGTAAAAAATGTTAATCTCGCGTCAGGACACGTGACCTGATCGACACTTCGAGAGACGGAGGAAGAGTATACCGCCGGCGCGGCGTTGGAGAGGAAGTAATATCCCGCTCTCTTTTTACCACGCAGCAAAAATGTATGCTTGCTGCTGCTGCTTACTTTAAGCGGCGCAGAGCGCTTGTGCGAGTGTGCGCGTGTGTTTGTTCTCATGTTTGTGTACGATAACGCAAGAAATAAAAATTATATTTTTCCACTTAAGCGATAGTATTCTTATCCTGATAATTATAGCAATTCGTCCGAAATTATTCCCTAACCATTCCAAAATATCAAAAGTTTTAGGCTTAATAGGTTATAAGCTCTGAATTGTAATTAATATCCATATTTGATGCAAATAAAAATTTGAATTTGAATTTTATTCATTTTATTTATTTCATTATCAATCTTGTACAATTCAGATGTTAAAATTAAGTTAATTAAAATACAAATTTTAAAACTGAAAAAAAAAAATTCGCTTTAAAATAATATATAACATTAATAGTATAATTAAAATATAATTACAAAATCTTCGAAATTATAATATATAAGTACATCAATGTCAAAGTTTTAAATGCATTCTTGGCTTCCTAGTGTATATATGTTTTATTCATTTATTTTTATTAATATGTTAGCGGCCTTGGAATGAACCATACGGTCTAACCACAATAATACTTCTTCATTATATGGAAAAAAACAATTTCCGCTGCTTTAGTGCACTTGCCAACACTTTTGCATGTCCACAGACACTAAGTGGTTTATAATCCACTGTTATCACGCACTAATATCCACCACAACACAAATTTTAACAAGAACAATAAAACCACCAAATTGACGCTTCCGGCTTCCGCCAAAAAGTCAAAGTATATATGTTCTGTGGCATGTGTGGCAGAGTAATTATTTTTTCAATAGGATTTTATGGCATGAATTCTTGTTCTTTAAGCCCTGTCTTTATATTCAGTAGTTTCTTTTTAGGGTTCCGTACCTCGAAAGGAAAAAACGGAACCCTTATAGGATCACTTTGTTGTCCGTCAGTCCGTCTGTCTGTCTGCCAAGACCCTTTTTCTCAGGAACGCGTGGAGGTATCAAGCTGGATATCTTCTTTATATCAAATACTCAGGTTTACTGTCCCTTGATGCTGTGAAATAAATCAAACTTCTAAGCCAACACGATCAAAAGATACAGCCGTTTACGCGCAAATTACCGCAAATTTTCGACACTCGCAAGGGAATCAAAACCTACAGGGTACTTCCCGTGAACTTAGAATCTTGAAATTTGGTACAAAACAACGTCTAATAGTACAGATAAAGGAAAAATTGCGAAAACCGTAGATTTTTTGTTACATCATATAATAAAAATATTTTTCATAATTGACATTTACTTATATGTAAAATAAGTAGATATGTAATATTTTAGAAATATATATAAATAGCCGTGACTCAGGTATGAATGCTCGTATTCATCACACTAACATCTGTCCCTTCCGGGACTTGGACCCAGGACCGTTGGTGGGAAAGACAGGATCGCTAGCGTTGTACCAAATGCTCGTCTAATATGGTCTGCTTCAGTAAAATGAATATTAATTGGTATAATAATATAAATAGTCATAAAAATTAAATATTTCTGATATATATGAAAAATTGAAAAGTTCAAACGGTAGACGACGTTTTAAGACAAAACTTTGGTAACTTGTAAGCATTTCAGGGTATATGAGGTGTATATTTCAAGGTATATAAAACACAGTAGTCAGAAAAAAAAAACATGTGTGCAATTCACAGGCGGTAGAAGTGGTCCCTTCAAAAATAATACGTGCACATATATAAAGTACCACGGTTGTTGTGATGCCTTCTCTTAAGCGTTGTACTACGCATGCGCACACATACACAATTTAACACACGTACATAATGCTTTCTATCTCCATTTCTCCTATGTAAGAAATTGAATTTATGAATTATGTGTCTATCTCTTTAAACTGTCACTTTTTCATTTCATCGAATTACAAATCACAACGATGCTAAAGAAGTTCAAAAATGATCAGCAAAGAAGAGCATTGCGAAGTAAAGCGAGCTGAGCTAGTTGTTAAAATATTTAAATTTGTTCATGTAAATTTTGTCGCTCGCTTCGAAAATTGCTGACGTAACGCATATGGTAATCGAATAACTCGTTTCATCAAGATTCACTCAATGCGGGCTAAGACTAGCGTGGAAATTTTATATTAAGAAATCTAGCTGTCTAATTCATTGCAAATAAAGAAATTTAAATACATGAAAGGAAATGTAACCCTTCACTTTTGCTAACGTTTGATTTTACTACCCATCTATTTTTCATAGCGTGCGCTATATATCAAACGATTCTTAAGGACTTAAACTAAATTAAAACCAAAATGATTAGTGACTCTTTCGTATATCAACCATAATGGTGGCGCCTATTTGTATGTTTTTTGTCCGACTAAAAAATGGGGACGGCGGAACAAAGCTGTGCAATTCTGATGCACACTCTCCGAAATGTATATTATAAAAAGCGGATACCGTCTATGCTCAAGGCTTTTGACCCTATTACAAAAAAGATCATCATTGCTGATGAGGCCCTCCTCTCAATGGACTCAAGCGGGGCGGAACCGCCCCAAAAATAAGAACAGAGGGCCTACCATGATCAGTTAGCGCGATGCAAGTTCGATTGTCAAAGTGAGACAGTACTAGAAGCGGTCTATTGTGGCGTCTCTTTTCAACAAAAGAGACAAAAGAGACTTTTTTTTTATACTGTAACAATAATACCAATTACTATTACAGTATCAACGGCAATACTCTGACTGTTGTTGACACTGTTAAGGATCTTGGAGTGTGGCTAGATAGTAAATTAAGACTGAATACACATATTGATAAAATCTGTTCCAAAGGTTTTAAAAATTTAAGATTTGTGCTTCGAAACTGCAGAGATTTTAAGTCCCCTAAAACCAAAATTCTTTTATTTAACTCTTTTGTGCGTAGTGGTTTGGAATACTGTAGTGTCGTCTGGAATCCATTTTATGATATATATATAAAAAGGCTGGAAAGTATCCAAAAGCGATTTTTATGGCACCTTACATACTCATGTAATTTAGGCAAGAGTATTCAAAAATATGATGAAAGACTAAATCATTTCAGAATTGCACCTCTCTCGGATCGTAGACGCTTGCATGACTTATTGTTTTTGTACAAGCTAGCGAATGGCATCCTTGAGGCTCCCGAACAACTAAGAACTATGACTATTTCAACACCCTTGAAACTGCCTCGCGCTTCGAGGTTCAACCTTCTTGTTACTTGTAGTAGTAGAACCAATCTTGGTCAAAACGCACCTTTAAACCGCTTCATCAGAGAGTTCAACAGCTTAGCCAAGACCAAAGATTTGGACATCTTCACTGATGGCATTCGCAAGTTTCAAAAGTCACTTATTTGATTATATTTTTTCTATAGTTAACAGAAAAGATGTTCTACTTCAGCGTTAATCTTTTTTCATATAAATTTAATTAAATCTAAAATGTTTGATTTTGCTTCAATAATGACTGTTGTTGTCACCTATAATTGTAATAACATTAAGCTCAACTAAACTTACCTGTAAATGTTATTGTGTTTGTCAATGTTTATTATGTTGGTGATCAATAAATAAATAAAATAAAACAGCTTAACTTGAATCGCGATAAGAGGTGATCGTAGAGCCTAAGTACTTACTCCATACACAATCGAACTTGCACTTAGTAAGGATTGAGCTTGCCAGTAATAGCGGCAGATCGCAGTAACAAACCATGATTAGGAAAGCGCAGTTTTCCATTTCGTGGTCTATGGCAGGTGTATGGTGCTTCCTGTATCTTAAGTCGTATTTTATGACACCGATTTATGTAAAGAATCGGTGCTACCCTACTCTGCCCTATACTATAATATTAACACTATTTACAGTATAACGTAAATACGTCAATTATAAGTAACAAAGAAGAATAAATAAACTTTATATGTAAACATCTGGGTCGGCTCAACAAGATACCAAATTGCTACACTGCATTCGATTCAGCGCATATTTGAGAGGCTCATGAGTAAAAGCAAACAGGCGGAGAGCAAGCTTCACACATTAAGTCACCGCCGCAAAGTTGCCTGTCTGTCGATCTTTTACAGATTATACTTTGGAGAGTGCTCATTAGCTGCATTTGCTTATTCTGCCATCAACCTTCTTCCATCAGGCAACCAAACGCACTGCGGATTACCATCCTTTCTTGGGTGATATATTGGCGCACCAAGCTCTACTCAACATCCTTATAATGCGCACAGCAAAGGAGTGGCACTCTCTCCCTGCATCTATATTTCCGAGTATTTATAACCCGTCCGTGATCAATACCAGGCTGATTAGGTAGCTTTTGGGTTAGCTTGCTCCAATACTGATTCTGTCTAAGCCCATCCAAATTATAAAGAAATAAACATGTCAATTATAATGTTTATAATAAAAGAAATAATTATAACATTAAATTTTTGCCCACTAACTATCGACATAAGTAGGACCTGTCTGTAAAATTATGAAAAATAGATTAATTATTTGGTTGAGAGTTGTATAATATTGTATTTGAAAATCTCATGCATTCGTCAGAAGTTAGTAATTAAATTTTCTGAGAAATCCAAGGTGCTCTACGTCTTGCCAGAGATAAATGTACTCGTACTTCGTTTTCTCGCATTCGTAAGTGAGTTATGTGCTCTTTGTGAAATAAAAAGAACACTCGCTTAGCGAAACGTAACTGAAGCAAAAGGAACTGTTGTGAGTGCAGACGAAGCGGGCCTTTTAATAATATAAGAGGAAAACAATGGAGGGCGACGAATAAGGCTAGTTTTTTTTATTTGGAATGGGTTCGCTCTAGATCCTAATCAAGCCCGGGGCCAAAGACAGAATCCACGATGGAACGAGCTAACCCAGAAGGTAACTATTCACCCTGGCCTTGAAAACGGACGGGTTATAAGTACTGGAAATACAGACGCAGGCAGGGAGTTCCACTCCTTTGCTGTGCGCATTATTAATGATGTTGCATACTGAGTATATTGCGATTTGAATTTTTTTTTATAACTATGTGTAAAATGCGTCTCCCTAAAGACTAGAAAGTTGAGTTTGCCAAGGAGGACAAAAAACTCCTTGCTTAAATATTTAAAAAGACAAAATCACCACTCTAACCTTCTGGCTAGGGAATTGATGAGCAAAGAGCCAAATTGTACCATTTAAGGGCTAAAAAGACGTGCTCCTCGGGATCGGGATTATATTCAAAATTACAATTACAGTAATGTTAAAGTCTTATCAATATCTCAATTTCTCCATGCCATGTTAAGTTAAAATGAGAAACTGAATTATGCATATAAATGTTCATGGTTACAATACAAGATCCAATGATGGGGAAATAGAACTGACGCACAACAAATATGTATAATGCAAAAAAATGTAAGAATTCAGAAGTTTACTAGTAAAAGCTAAAGACTAAAGTTTTCCCATCTAGAAATTCTCACACTGATGTAATAATTACAGGGCATGTATATCCTGGAGAACTGAAAGTTTGTGAGAAACGACCCTACTCTCATTATAGAGTTGAGGTATTTATATATTTAAACAATTGATTTGCTGACTTACAGTTTGCCCAAAACGCCAGCAAGTTAATATTATTCATATTATAAAATCAAAGGAAATTGCAAAAATCATATATATGTCAATAATAGTGGTATAAATCGAGTTAGGAACTATACAATTGCATGATGTCAAAAAATAACAATGCCGTCTAGGGATGCCAAAAAGACACGCATCTAAAGGGCAGAATTAAGCGTTAAAAAATTAACAAAGCAGCTGAAATTACAAATTTATTTATTTGCCTGATCGCAATGGATATTCAAACGTGACTGGCGTAGATGCAAAGAGTACAAAAAGAGATAGAAAGCCACGCCAGCCATGCAAACTGATATGAGTGAAAGCGAGACAAAGGGCACGCACACTGAGCTGGGGAGGCAGCTGGTTCCTATATATATTGTGTACCGGTACTAAATCTGCGCTATAGTGTAACGGTACTATCTGACGCTTAGCACGGATAGACTGGCCGCACGGCTAGCGCCTACATGCGAGCGGCCCTAAAGAAAGAAAGTCCCTAACTTCTTCGCTTGATCTTCTAAAATTATATTGGCATAACGAATAATAGAATAAATAAAATCGATCGTTGTCATTTTATGATAGCACTTATGCAAACTAGTGCCTTGTTACGTAATTGCCTAAAACGGTCGGCAAATATATCGATCTCCAACTGGTGAGCGTGCCACTCGAGCAAAACGCTACGCTTAAACACACGTGGTCGGAACAAACTCAACTTCCTTCCTAACACATTGAAACATTACAAATTTACAATAAGAATACCTCACGATCGATCACCTCACGACTGAGAGAAAATCTGGTTGTACGAGTTGCGACAAATTTTGCTTTTTAATTATCCTTATACAATTATAAGGCAGATCATCATTCATTCATTAATGTTTTATTCGAAACATATATTAAATGATTTCGATTTGTAATTAATTCAGTTTTATTCATCAATTATATTTATTCATATGTATACATATGCTGTCACACTGCATAGAACTGAAGTTATCATAGATTATTTAACAGAGTGTACTCTGTAACGGATTTTAAGTTTTTTATTCAAAAAGGTTTGCAAACTTAATAAGAGAAATAAATGTCTTTGAAAAACTTTCGAAGATCGATCTGAGCTTCTGTATATTTTGTTATTGACTTTATATCGTTCCGCGGATATTAGGTAAAAATGTATGTAAACCCGCTGTGTTACTTACCCTTTACTTATATGGAAATAGGGTTGGCACATAATGAAAAATTTTTTTTATCAATTTTGGCGGTAAGTCATACTGCGATACTACGGTTTTCAAATATTGTAAATTGACTGTTTATAATATCATTTAACCCCGTTTCCGCTTTACGGGTATTTTTGTAATACCTTGTATATTATAACATTCCTTTTTTAATTAATTTATTTATTAAACGGCTCACCAACAAGTTTGCACTAATACAATCACAAAACAAATACAAACATAGTATTTACTTGATCAGGTAAAACCTAAATGAGAGGCGATATCGGTATGGGGTACAAAAAACAGCTATAGCTTTACAAGTACATAGATTTACATGGTTACATGTAAAAGAAAGGAAGAATTTCACAATTATATAAACTAACTCAGTACTAGTAATTATATTTTTTTATTTTAGCATTTAAATGTTAAATTTTGATATAAAAAAAGTATAAATTATTAGACAAAATTCAACTTGTCTAAAGGGTCGGGTGGCATTCGAATACAAATCCCCTCGCTATTCGGGTGAGTACTCTTTCAATACATAGCTGTTCCTTTTTAATATATAGGATACTTGTAAAGGTGGTATATTTTTTTTTTGGTGGGTAGCTGTAGAAGTGAAAAGTTCAAAATTTGTTAGATAAATAAATAAAATAGAAAAAGTGTATATGACCTCATAGTAAAGTCTCCATTGCCTAAGCTGAGTTCACTACCACTATCACACACATTATCTCCTGCAACACCATGGACACTACTGCAGAACAGCTTCTTGTAAGTCTGAAGGAACTATCTTCAATGTTTAATGACCGGATGTCTGAATTCGAGAAGAATCTACAGCAGCCGGGAACCAAGGATTCTGGTAATACAGTTAAGTCTATAGCTGCTGAGTTTTCTTCATTTAAGGGCTTTGTATGGAAAACTCTTAGTTTGCTCAAGTCACAAGTCGAACTTCTTTTCCTGGGTTTAGACCGATTAGATACTCAGTCTCGCAAAAAAGTCCTTCTGTTGCATGGCATCAAAGAAGATAAGGATGAGGATGTGCTGAAGAAAGCATTATCAACTATAACTGGCAAAATGCAGTTGGCTAATATGACCCCCGATGTGATTGAGTCATGTCATAGGTTGGGTATTAAAAAAAAGGAATCTTCTAGACCCATATTGATTCGCTTCACTTCTATGCAGCACCGTCACCTGGTATGGAATAAGAAGACATCCCTTAAGGGCAGTAAAGTGACCCTCACTGAATTCCTAACCAAGGCAAGGCAAGATCTTTTTGTAGCGGCACGCAACCACTTCGGAGTGAAAAATTGCTGGTCAACTGAGGGCACTGTTGTCATTTTACTACCGGACAGTACTCGTCGGAAGATTTTCTCCAATGCCGAACTCCTTGCTTTTATTTCTCAATACCCTAATACTGCATCAAAAACGCTTCAACGTAAAGTTAGGTAATAGGTAACCAAAACTTTGTTTGTTGTATACTGTCACTTGAATTTAGCCGGTTTATACTCCAGTAGTTATAGGTATGATGAAATTTATTGTTATTTAGTTTAGGAATTTCAATTATTTGTAGTTTACAACGGTAGATTTATAATTAATTTGTAATCTTAGTTCAATTCAATTCAATTTCTTGGTAAATGGCTCTCTCTTTTGGTAATCTTAGTTCGTTCTGTGTCGCAGACTACCTCTGTATATATGTCACTGTCACAGTGTCATTGTTTTTTTTTTATTTTTTTATAAGGCGTTTTGGCTTGGTTACAAAGACCTTTGAGCCATTTCTTCGTATTATGTAAACTGACAATGTCATTGTAATATTGCCTGAACACAGATTACTAATTTGAAAAACTGAATGTTTCGAGCTTGAATGGAATGATGAACCACAGACCGACTTTCCTGAGCTTTTGGATCTTGATATCTAATATTTAAAATGTGTACGGTTATGATGCGTCTGGCTTAAAAATGTTAATAATGTAATGCTAATAACGTCCTACGGGCGACTGTGTTCTGTCAGTGTGATTCTTCTTCTTAATGCCATTGATTTTCCACTTATGGAGGAAAATCTAAAGAGGCTCTCTTTTATATCAGCTTGGGAAGGTGGAGTGAATTTAGTAAAATTATAATAAGTATTATATATCATTATATTTATTTGTTACAATATTATATTTATCATATAATTAATTAATTAATATTTATTTTTAATGCTAGATAACATATACTTCTCTTGTTCTTCTGAGGATTATGATAGTGCTGAAAGTGAAGATTCCTTTGTGTCTGACTCTAAACCTCTAGCAGCTAAACTGTTAGAGGTATTTGAAAACAAAAATAATTCTCTCTCCTTAGTGCATATCAATGCGCAGAGTATTGCTGCTCATCACGTTGATCTTCTCACTTCCTTTGGCGACGGCGTGATCGATGCCATATTAGTCTCTGAAACCTGGTTAAAACCCTCTTTACCTTCTACGTGTTGCTCACTTCCTGGATACCATCTGTTTCGTAACGACAGAACGGGCGCTGGTGGTGGTGGCGTGGGCATTTACCTGCGCAACTGTTTTAATGCAAGGGTCATATCTTGCTCCTCATCTGTCTATACAGGCTCCATTGAATACCTTTTTCTCGAAATAATACTTCACCATAAAAAAATTATTCTGGGCGCATTGTATAGTCCTAATGACCAGATTGATTATTTTAATAATCTAGAGAACACTCTAGAAGGACTCGTTCCAAATTTTGATTCTGTCATACTCATGGGAGATCTAAACACATGTCTATTAAAAAATGACTCTAGAGCTAATAAACTTAATAATCTCCTTTCTTCCCTAAATCTTCATATACTGCCAATGAAGTCTCCAACCCACTATTTTCCTAATTGTAGGCCTTCTCTCCTAGACCTCGTCATTGTCTCTGATCCTAACATCGTTGTGTCTCATGGGCAGATGTCAGCCCCATTCTCTCATCACGATTTAATTTATTTGAGCTACAAAGTGCGTCCTGCAAAAGTTAAACGTAATATTCGTTTTATGCGCAATTTTCGACATATGAACTTGGATTGCCTGAGGGAGGACATGAGGAATGCAGACTGGTCTTTGGTGTTCTCAGCTGACAATATTGACGCTAAGGTTAGTTACTTAACTTCCTTATTGATAAAGGTTTATGATATACATGCTCCGGTAAGACCTGTACGTATCAAGCATATGCCTGCACCATGGCTTACTGCTGCAATCCGAAAAGTAATGGCAAAGCGTGACAGGGAAAAGAGCCGTAATAAAAAGTCTCCATCGGTTGAGAGACTGCAACGTTACAAAAACCTCCGTAATCTTTGTAACAGGATGTGTAGGGATGCAAAGAGGAAGTACATTCATTCCCAAATTAATATACGGAATCAAAAACAAACTTGGAGTTTTTTGAGATCTCTCGGAGTGGGTAAGCCTAAGGAGATGTTTCAGACTTCCGTGGATATCAATGCTTTAAATAGTCACTTTACCTCACCTCCACTTGTTTTAGATGCGGTCTGTAAATCAGCCGCCCTCTCTTATCTTGGAAGTCTTGCCCCACCCGACTGTCCACCTTTTTCCTTCAATGCAATATCTGAAGAAGACGTCATGAGGAGCATCAAGTCCATTTCCACTAAAGCTATTGGTAGCGATAACCTTAGTCTTGACATGATTCTTCCTGTACTTGAGGACATTGTGTCTGGTATTACTCACATCATTAATTTCTCCCTGCAACACAATGTCTTTCCTGCTTCATGGAAAAAAGCTCATGTCTTACCCCATCCTAAAGTACCTAATCCATCTTCCTTTTCTCAGTTTCGTCCTATCTCCATTCTCCCGATTCTCTCCAAGGTCCTGGAATCTGTCGTTCAAAAACAGTTATATGCTTTCCTCGTTTCAAATTCACTTATCTGCCCTCATCAGTCGGGTTTCCGTCCCTCTCATAGCACGGTTAGTGCGCTGCTGAACATTACTGAGGACATTCGTTATGCGATGGACAATACCAAACTCACAGCTTTGGTATTACTGGATTTCAGCAATGCGTTTAATTGTGTGGACTTCGACATACTGGTTGGTGCTCTTCGTGCGGTTAATGTCTCCATCTCGGCTATTGACTGGTTCAAATCATATCTTCTCGGCCGTCAACAATGTGTTGCCTATAATGGCTCTTTTTCGAATTGGTCAGATATTTCAGCAGGTGTACCACAAGGTGGCGTGCTGTCACCTCTTCTTTTTTCTATATTTATTAATAACATTTCCTCTGCTATCTCTTCCTCTTTTCACCTTTATGCTGATGACCTTCAACTCTATAGACACTTTTCCCTATCTGAAACTGCTAATGCGATTGATGCCTTAAATCAGGATCTAGCATCAATTAAGGCGTGGTCTGCATCTTTCGGTCTTTTAGTCAATCCCTCTAAATCTCAGGCTATAATAATTGGCAGTGGCAGGCTTAGGAGCCAACTTGATTGGAATCTTATTCCTCCCCTTAATTATGACCAGACTCCAATTGCATATAACGACAAGGTAAAAAATCTTGGGCTGTTCATGGATAGCTCTCTGTCATGGTCTCCTCACATAGGTGAGGTGAGTAAACGTCTGCATTACTCTTCTCACTCTCTTAGGCGACTCCAATACTTTCTTCCCTTTAAAACTAAAATAATGCTTGCGCAATCTATCCTGCTCCCCATTCTCGACTACGCCGACGTCTGTTATCTGGACTTAACTGAGGATCAGCTGAATAAGCTCGAACGTCTCCAGAATCTAGCCATCCGGTTTATATTTGGGCTGCGAAAATATGATCGGGTATCAGAGTTTAGATCTCGATTAAAATGGCTGCCAATTCGTATGCGCCGAGACATGCACATTCTTACCACCTTGTTTCAAATCCTAAAAGACCCTAACTCTCCTCCCTATCTCCGTTCCCGGTTCCAGACTCTTCCCCCTCCTTCTCGCCCTAGGCGGGCCTGCATTACTAAGATGCTAGAATTGCCTAAAGCGAACACCAAATTTTTTCACAACTCCTTTTCATTCCGAGCGGCACAACTCTGGAACAAACTTCCTTTAGGCATCCAAAACTGTCCGTCCATCAGCATCACTTCCTTTAAAATCAAACTGAAAGATCACTTTCTAGCACAGTTATCATAGTCTGAACATAACCAACTTACTAACAACCTTTACTATAGTTATCTACTTTATCTATTTACTCAATGTGTAATTTTATTTATTTATTGTATTTATGTAGTATATAGTTAGTTCCTATTTATGTAGTATATTGACATAGTATAATAGCTTTTTTCTTTTTTTGGATTTTGATTGAGATTATAATTTTTTTTATTTTATTTTATGAATATTAATTATATGATCTGCACTCTTAAGTTGTCCCGCTTACCTGTTTAATCACCCACATACCCTTGGTTGGCTGGAAGAGATCTCTTTTAGAGATAAGCCCACCATTGCTCACAAATATGTGTAAATGTACTGTTTAATTACATTATAAGTGCAATAAAGAGTATATATATATTCGATGTTGTAGGTCAATAAGATCATAAAGAGGAAATAATTGGAAAATTTCGAGGGCCTGTCTAAGTCTCGGTAAACATTATATTTCTTTTTGTTTTAACCCTTTCCGTGCCAGCTACGAAAAAAACTATTTAAACACTTAACACGTATTTTTATTCCTAATGCCAAACTCTAAAAAACCGATCTTACTTGTAGTGCCAAAAAATATTTTTTTGTATAAAATGCCCAAAAAAATCCACGAGCATACTCGTAGTCGGCACCATGTTACAGTAACGCACTACGAGTATTCTCGTAGATGGCACGGAAAGGGTTAATTTAATTTTTTGCATTCACAATGCCACATTTCTATAAGATATAAAATACGCATGTAAGAAACAACCACGCCTCCGAGCCCTCAGGTAGGATTCGACGCGTCTCGGGAACTCAGCAGTCGGGGCACTCGCCCGGATAGCGAAAGGTCGTGGTTTCGAATCCTACCTGAGAGCTCGGAGGCGTGGTCGTTTTTTACATGCGCATCTTATATCTTATTCTGTATGGTTTGTTTGTTAAAATAGGAACGTATTTCATGTATGTGTTCTGTGTTCCCTTTAAGTAAGTATTTATGTTCTGTGCTCTTCCCCTTCTCTCTCCTTCCGCCGACGCTATGCAATATGGTAGCCGAACTACATAGAAATGTAATTATATTAATTCTATATTCTTGTAAGTGAACATTAAAAGTGATTTGGCAACTCAGAGAACATTCATTATTCCACAAACTCCAACAGCAGAGCGTGGTTGATCGGAAAGTATGATGGCAAGTAATATAAATTTATTTCCGCGTCTGTGTGATGGCGTCGTTTTTTCCAATTGGAAATTTCGAGTGAAAATTTTATTAGAAGATAAAGGGCTAGCAAAATTAATGGACAGTAATGTGGGTGCTGATGGAAAACCTATGATGGAGCAAGATGCAAAAGAAAAATCAATAATTGTCCAGTGCTTGAGTGACAAATTTTTGGAATACGTAAAAAGATGCTCGACTGCGGCCGACATGATAAAACAGCTAGAAAGCGTATTTGAACGAAAAAGTGTATTTAATAAATTATATTTAGGGAAGAAATTGCTCGCTCTAAAGTGTTCGCCCACAGAAAAAATGCAAGATCATTTTCTTAGATTTGACACTATTTTAACAGAATTAGAAGCTAGTGGAACCTCAATGGAGGAAAATGACAAACTATGAGATCTATTACTTACATTAACAAATTTATATGACACAGTAATAACGGCCCTGAAAACTATGAGTAATGAAGAGTGGACAATAGAATTTGTAAAATCAAGAATATTGGATGCAGAATTAAAACTAAAGCAAAATGAAAGTACACAAAAATCTAGCATAGAATCAAGTTTCTTTTCCTGCTTTAAATGTGGCAAACAAGGCCACAAGTCTTACCAGTGCAAAATACAACATGATGGGACAGTGCGGAAAAATTCATTGAGAGGAAATTTTAGAGGAAGACGAGGAGCATCACGAGGTAGATATAATACACAGCGAGTAAATATTACTGAGTACTTGCAAGAAGACCAAAGTACAATGTTTGTTGCATTAACATCTGATAGCACAACTGGAGATTTAGAATTTCTTATTGATTCGGGGGCCACTCATCACTTTATACAGAAAAAATATGAGAAATACATAAGTAATGTGAAGACACTACAAGAATACATATATATAAGAATAGCGAATGGAGAAAAGTTGATAGCAAAGAAAGAAGGCATATTAACAGTATTATATAATGGACAGCTACTAACAATTGAAGGACTTATTGTTGAAAATATATCACACAATTTATTGTCAGTCAATAGATTATTAGAAAAGAATTATACAGTCATATTTAAAAATGAATCTTTAAAAATATACAATAAAGTTAAAACATACTATGGGGAAAAAAGAGGAAAATTATATATATTAAATGTAAAATTACTTGAGGACAATAATTGCTATCACACATATAAGGATAATAATATTTGGCACAAACAATTAGGACATGTGAATAGAAAGGGCTTGGCGATTTTAAACTTACCAATAAGCAGTGATATATGTGATATGTGCCTGAAAAATAAGCGTACCCGACTACCATTTCAATCAGTTAAAAAACCACAGTCTTATCATATAGGAGACTTGATACATTCTGATATATCAGGCCCTGCCCGAGTTGAAACAAAAGAAGGTTACAGATACTTCCTTACGATCATGGACGATTATTCACACTTTACTCTGTTGAAAAATAAATCAGAAGCTGCAGAAAATTTGAAATATTATATACAAAATATAGAAAGAGAAAAAGGAGTTAAAGTGAAAAGAATTCGCTGTGAAAATGGCGGTGAATATACATCAAATTATTTTCAAAACTATTGTAAAGAGAAGGGAATAGTAATAGAATATAGTCTACCGTATAGTCCACAAATGAAAGGCAAGAGCGAACGCCTAAATCGTACAGTTTATGATAAAGCCAGAACTGTCTTGGATGAGTCGAACCTACCAAGATATTTGTGGGGAGAAGCTGTATTAACAGCCACTTATTTAATAAATAGATGTCCATCAAAAGCTGTGAACAATAAAATACCAGCAAAATTATTTGGAAAACAAATGAATCTACAAAATCTTAAAGTGTTTGGAGCAAAAGGATGGATGGTAGTTATTCCCAGGAGAGATAAATTTGATGAAAGAGCGAGTTCTTGCATATCCTATCATTCTTACTGGAAAGTAAGAATGATAGGATATGCAAGAACCGGATACAAAGTGTGGGATCCGCAAACAGATAAGGTGGTTGTTACAAGAGACGTTAGATTCAATAAAAATGATATTAAATATAACACATTCAATAACAAGACAGAGATATATATTGAAGAAAATGTTGAAGAAAATGAAAAGGAAGTCAATGAACAATCTAAATCAAATGAGAATAAAGAAAATTATGAATCACCGATGATGACACCTGAAGTTAGTCAACAAACATCTAAAAGCGGAAGAGTAATTAATAAACCAGAATACCTAGAAGATTACCAACTTTACCAAGCATACTGTCTGATCACTTCAGAAGAGGAACCTTAAACATATGAAAAAGCAAAAGAGACTGGATGGAAAGAAGCAATAGATCTTGAACTTAATGCACACAAAGAGATGAATACATGGACTGTGACTGACTTACCAAGGGATAAAATACCAATAGATGCTAAGCTTTCAGATTTGTTAACTAAATCTTTATCATATGAAAAACTTGCTATGTTAAGAGAGAAGTTAAACTTATGCTAAAATTATTAATTGTATTTTTTTGTTTGACTTTAATGTATATTTAATATGTAAAATTATTAACTTAATTGATTAAACGTTAAATGTTTATTTTATGATTGTTAAAATGATACTAACAGTAATTATCAGATAGTAAAATTTGTGTTAAACAGTGGGACTATGTTGAAATTTAATTGTAATTTGGTAAAATAACAATTAAAAATCTATTTGTTATTATGCATATCTAAACTGAATTGTATTAATATTGTTGTTTTTGTTTTGTCATTTGAGTAATGTTTAGTTTAAACTTATAAATATTATTTTAATGGTAGGTTATTCACTTGTAATCCGATTTCAACATCATTGAGAGTTAAATAATGTTTCAATCGAGTGGGGATGTTAAAATAGGAACGTATTTCATGTATGTGTTCTGTGTTCCCTTTAAAAGTATTTATGTTCTGTGCTCTTCCCCTTCTCTCTCCTTCCGCCGACGCTACGCAATATGGTAGCCGAACTACATAGAAATGTAATTATATTAATTCTGTATTCTTGTAAGTGAACATTAAAAGTGATTTGTCAACTCACAGAACATTCATTATTCCACAAACTCCAACATTGTTAACCACATAAAACGGATTGTTACCGATAGTTGCTAATTGCTAAATAATCCCGAAACTGTCCCGAAAATAGTTAAAGGAGATAAAATATGTTATTGAAATATGTTATTTCAACGAGTAATTTATTGCTACTGATTTATATTACAATTAAATGCATATCCGATAACACACAGCGCTTACGCCGATGCGACGTATGCGTTAATATTTACCACCCTTTCCTGGTTGCTATTACTAATTGTCGCACCAAGGTCTTTTCAACATCGTTCATAATGCGCATAGCAAAGGAGTGGAACTCCCTCCCTGCGTCCGCATTTTCGAGAACTATAACCCGTCCATTTTCAAAGTCAGTGTTAAGAATAATTGGGATCAAGAGCTAACCCATCCTAAATAAATAAATATTTACAAAGTGTAGTGTGGTATCGGGGTTCCATGCTGAACTAAATTAGTTTTATTTAAGAAAACTACTTAAACATGATATAAACGATATTGCATTTGAATTCTAAAAGCATTTTTCCTTATATAAAATATAGTAATAGTACGACAAACACATTATTGGAGCTCCCATGGATCAGTTTCAATGGCGCAATGTCTGTTACGCCATAACTTCCCGAGTTCATAACCGATTTTAATATTTTTTGAGTGGAATCCAATCAACAGGCTTAGGACCAGATTGTGACGAAGCCCGAATTTTGAAATTCGCAAAAATTACCATCGAAACAAAAAAAAAATCTCTTTTAGGTATTACGCTCCGCTCCAATACCTATATGGTGCTAGCGTAGCTTTATGCTTAGCGACTGCATCGCCTAGTTATTATGTTTTTTTCTTATTTTAAGCACTTTCCTGCTAGATTTTTGTACATTACTATTTTTTACAATATAAAATTTAACTTGTATTAAAAGTCAGGCGGGACATTATAAATAACCCCAGCTAGTTTAAAAAAAAATGATTGCGCAATGTTTATCCTCATTTCTTCTGCTGTTAAAACTGTTATAAACAGTGACACGGCAAATCCTTTTTTTCGTCTGTTTTACTAAAAATGTCGGAATTGGACAAAGAACCCGACGTGATGTTTTTGCTACCAAATTAAGGTCTTTGGCAGCGGTCCAAACCTTGCGTAAAACTCGTGCCTTTTTTACCAAACTCTGTTGGCGGGAAAGGGACAAAAGATTATGTTTTTTGTAAACACATTTAAATGCGAAATTGGGGACAATGTTAATATCATGTGAACAACACATTATCATATATGATATGGTTGATATACCAAAGAGTGGCACTAAGCGTTTAATTTTGTAAATCCGTACCGCTAAAGAGTGGAACTCTTTGCCAGGGCGAAGACGCCCACTGCTTCACATACCATTTGCTCGCACAAATTTATCGGTGTAACACCTTATTATTATTATTATTATTATTTATTTAATTCAGATATTAAAATCCATACAAACATGTTAGTTACAGGAAATCTTATTCTAGTGTTAGTAAGTAATTAAACAAATACAAAAAAAATAAAAAATAAAAAAAATTAAACGCTAAATAATTAATTAACTAAGCCACCGATGCAACTCCTGTGCTACAGATAATAAAAGCTACAGGTAGGAGCATAGAGCTGCAGCCAGCGGCGCAGCAGTGGGGAATCCCACCGGTCAGCCAAGGTGCTCAGGATGCTATTCGAGCTGCCGCGCACGCGTACCCAAAGCGAGGCGCAGCGCTTTCTGATGATCGTGTAGAAACAATCAGTTCGCGCCTCTGTAAACATTAATTACGCACTACAATGGCGTGGCAGCCAAAACAGCATCCTGAACGCATTATTGTACTGGACGCGTAGAGCGTTATATGTCCTCTGCGTAAAGTTGACCCAGAGACTGCTGGTGTAAAAAGATTGACAGTAAGCTTTGAAAAGCGTTATCTTTACTTGTTTACTACACCGTGCAAATCTGCGAGCCAACATATTACAGCGAACACACAACGCCCTTAATGCGAGGCTTCGCAACATATAACAGATATAGTGCAAGGTATGATCTTGATCTGTTTGTGACAAGCACTGCAACCATTAAGCGTACTGTGAGCTTGGATTTTTTGTAGCTTCAACAATAAATCATAATTGGACGTTCATTTGTTGACATTGTATTCTTTAGCGGTACTCCTTAGTGGTATTTAGTCAGCATGTAATTATTATTACTCGTGTTTTTGGTTTTTCTGATTTTATTATAGTTTGTCTTCGTAAATTTTCTTTTTTCTCTGTATAACTCTGATTTTTTGTTTGTATTTTTTGTTATTTGCTTGTTTTCTTTCTTTGTAACTTCATCATAATTTGTTATTAACTGTGGAGGTTTGTAATTGGTTTACAGTAGTTACATTTCCAATTATTTTTTTATATGTGCTATTAACCTCTTAAAACAAATAAATAAATTAAATAAATTTAGACCATTATTTGTCTTCAATTCACGAGTGAATAGGTATCTTCTAGGCAAGCGCGTCACATCCATCATACAAGATAGCGGTCAAGCGCTGTTATTTTCACGATAGAAAAAAAACATTATTTACCTACACAAAACTGTCAAGTTTTTTCATTCCATTTTCTGCTTAAAGAGCACTCAGAGTTCAGAGGGCTGAGGTTAAGTTTTCAAATATACTAACATTTTAAATTAAGACTTTATCCTCATAGTTATAAGGTCTATCGTAACTAGGGTTGCCAACCGTACTCTAAAATAGAGTATTGTACTCTATATCATGTAGGCGTACTCTTTAATCTATAATACTAGCAGAGGACGCTAAAATACTCTTTTTTACACAAGGTTTACTATACTAGTGCCAGTCTCGCATATATGATTATCGTAACCAAAAAAGTCAACTATTTACTTTTAATATGCTGGTATTCCCAAGTTAGGAATCCCTACATCCCAAGCCACACTCGGACGTTTCTGAACGCAGCCACTAATGTCAATCAGTGCCTTAACGAATTTGTCTATTTAAAAAAGAAATAGCTATATACTCTCTGTTCCCACCACTTCAGGTTTACTGAGAGAGTCTTTTTGGATCATGAATGTGAAGAAAAACAGGGCTTCATTGAAATTGATTAAAAATGAGCTCCTGATATAGATCAGGAGCTCATTTTCAATCAATTTCAATATAACGTAAAATTTGTATCATACGTGTGATGCTGATGAATATGCTGTGCTTAATAGTTTTTACATATACATAGGTATATGTAAACCTAGAGTTAGAATGTTTGGAGTCATACAACTTTTTTTAAAACAAAATGAAAAATTGTTATTTGCTGTAAAAAATACCTTTATAAAAATTTGAAATAAATGATACTCTTTTTTATAAGGCCGTACTTTTTATTTACCTCCTTTGAAATCAAATATACTCTATTTCTTCTAATAAAAGTTGGCAACCCTAATCGTAACGTTCTGTATGTACAGTCAAGTGCATAAGTACACACCGTTAAACCATATCATATTATATACTGCTGTCTCTTTGCTTACGACTGATTTAGTGTGATATTATTACACATCCTTTTGCTTTATATATGTGACTGTAGGGTCTACTTTTTCACAGAAATTTAAAATGCATAATTTTAGATTAGAACACATACTTATCATTTGGCATAATTTGAAATAACTTGCTGGCTGATAGTTAATAAAAAAAATAACCTAACCTAATCTGCATTGCATGTCAATTTATGCCTTTTGATTAGCCACTTATTAGACCACGGTAGTAATTGCTACCGTAGCCAACACCCCTCGTCAGTCCCTGGTGACAGTTGCTACCATATTCAATGTTATATATCTCTTCGTGGCCTGCTTTTTTTTTAAATTACGATTACTTTTTGAGTTGCAGAGATCCAAATATTCTATGGTGGATTCTTTATTTATTCAACTTTACGGTGGTATTTTTTGTTTGGTCCTAGCTTCATTTTTTAGCGAGAAAATTGCATTTTTATCTGAGAGTCCGACATTTTTTCACAATTCGCGCAGCATTGGGACTGTTGAGCGGGGTGGGGCGCGCGGTAGCGGACTGACAAGTGGTCACTATGCCAAGTGACTTGATGTCAATTAATATTATGCGTTATGAATGGCTTGACAACTATGACAGTTTGTGGTAGGTTGATGTGCTGTTGTCTGTACTATCGAGGTCTCTCGTGCCTTACCACTTTGTAGAAATAATCGTTTGAACTGATTGCATCGGACACGCCCACACGACCCCTAATTGGCTTCGTATTTTACTACGATTTATACTACGGCCAATCATAAACAACTAGTTTGAAAATCACCTTTGATGTCAGTACTGTCAACTGTCAATCTGCTCTCAATTGCTTGTTTGCGCACGCGCGCCATTGTTGAATGAATGGAGCGGGGCGTAGCCTCACGCGATAGGCATCGTGCAGTGTGCTAGCGACTTTCGACTTAGGACTGATAAGGCGCCAGAGGCTGCGATAGTACATTTACTACATGTTGAGTGGCATATGATTAATTTTTACGCAGTCTCCCGTATAAGGGTCGCAAGTTTTAATAAAGCATAGCAGCCTTCATTGAAGGGTCATAAATATTAAATTTACACGTGCTCAAGGGTTTATGGTTCTAGTCCCGTCCAACCTGAAAGAAGTTGAATAATTCTTTATGTATAGAAATAAAAATATATAACTGAAACCATATATTGTTCTAAACCAAAGTTAAGTACTTAAAGCACTTTTTTTTCATCTTTATTTATTTAGGAGCTTTTGTCTTCTGACACGCCAACTCCATCAAACTATTTTCAAATTATTGCATATCTTATACATCTACCAATAGGTTATATAAACATAGAGCTGCCGTAGATTGGGGGTTTCTCAGAATTCTCTAAACAATCCCTACATCCAACCTATTAATTCTAAATCCATACTTAATATTATAAATGGGAAAGTGTGTCTGTCTGTTTGTCTTTCTTTCACGGCAAAACGGAGCGACAAATTGACGTGATTTTTAAGTGGAGATAGTTGAAAGGATGGAGAGTAACATAGGCTACATTTTGACCCTTTCTAACCCCCCACTTCCCAAAAATGGAGGGTGGAAGGTTGTATGGAGCATTCCGCAATTTTCAAGGTAGAAAGCTAAAAGTTCGTATGCTGACTATTTATGACTACCAAAAAAATCGACCATCATTTTTTTTTTAAATCTGCACCCAACCCCTTGAAAGACGGGGTGAAATTTTATATGAGACCTTTCGCAGTTTTCAAGGCAGGAAGCTAAAATCGGCACACAGACTCTTTGTTACTAACGAAAATACCTGCCATTTTTTAGAAATCCTCCCCCAGCCCCTAAAATAGGGGATGGAAATGTGTGTGAGACTCCGCAAAATTAGAACAGGTTCTTTAATACAAACGAATAATAAAATAATTTAATTAAAACGAATTAAATAAAACAATATTAAAAACATTAAATCTTACCATAAATCAATCAGCTTTTGAGAAAATAAACATTATAAACATAAATAAGTGTAACTCATGGATTCCGATAGATGGTGCTGATATGTTTATTGTATATTATGTTCACGATAGGTTTAATTGTTTAGTTCAAAAATTAATAACAGATGGCAGTGTTCGTTTTTACAACGCGCTATGGTTGTCTACATGTAAAAGTATAAGGGCAAAACCTATTATGAATAAACTACATTTTGGTTTTAGTGCATACCGTACCTATACTCTGTTATTTGACTATTGATTTAATTGCTTTTGATTTTTGGCTATTCCTGTTAAGCTTTGGTGTGGCTGGGGTGAACTTAGAAAAGCCGTGCTTTTCCCATGGACAGCTGCATGTATGTAGCATGTTCGCGTGTGTCCAAGGCCCAGAATCTTTTTATTCTGACCCAAAATTGAAAGACATATAATATAGTCTATAGTAGTGTGTTAAAATAAAATAAATAACGTGTAAAATTCTGTTCCGAGTTCTCTTCTGTGTTCAGGAAAGGGGAACAGTGCTACCCCAAATTTAACGCGAGCGAAGCCGCGGGCAAAAGCTAGTGTACTTATAAATAGTTTTCTTTGAGATTGGTTCCGCTCACATTCCATCAAAAGATGATGCACATCCTCAATTTGTCCACATATTAGTTAAAGCACTTGTGTTTTGGAATTCAGAGACAAAGACGGTACTACAACACCCACACTGGCCGGGGATTGCACGTGGGAACTCGGAGTGGCTTTTTTATGAGTGGCACTACGGAAGTCTTCAAATTATCAGCTGTCACTCCTTCATTGCTTCACATACAAACTAAATAAAAATATGCTTAAATAATAAAAATAAAATATGCTCAAGTAAAAATTATTTATTATAAATAATAACAAAGCCGTTGATATGTAAGCACGTACTAAAGCAAACTAGCAGAATAAAAGCAAGAAGGTATTTTTCGTCGACAAACCGAAGTATAATGCCTCAATTGATGGCAAGACAAACCGTTTATAACATCAAATGGTGGGGTGGAAACCCTTACAAATAAATCAATCACAACACACGACCAATCACCGCAATCGGCCAGTTACACGTAATCGTTTAGTGACTTTTAAACACCGTGATACTCATTTAATAATAGTACCTACTCATATTCATAATATCGTTTCGATAATAATAGTTACTAACCAATTGCGAGCATAGCTTACAGGATATACGTTATGACCCGCAAGTCTATATTATTCCACGTGATGAAGGCATCACGAAAATAAACTTTAATTTGATTGTTGTTTTAATTATATAAATTCTTAATTTAAGTTTTATTCGACTGTTCAACTGGTTCCAAGCTAACCTCTATATTAGGTTTAGTTTGATTGTGTGTTTTTTCATAGTTTGTGAAATAACAATTTATTGTTTCTAAATAAATAAATCACATATACTTATTATTTTATTTTATTTTATTTCCATGTATAAAGAATGTCACTGTATCTACATTGAGGCATGGATGATAAAGAAGATGTTTGCAATTAAATATTTAATTTACATAATAGTCATTTAAAAATATAGAAACATAGTAAATGTGAGTATAATTAAAGTTCTTATAGTGCCTATAACTAAACATTTACAATATTTCACTCTTACTGAGCCACTCTTAGGACTAAGAGATATTATAAAATTATTGACAAAGATAAAATAACTAGTTAACATCTGATATGCAATTGAGAAAAAAAAAATATAAATGCAAACATATATTTAGCTATGTATTGACTTTTTACTAAAACTAACAGAACACTGACAGAATAAATAAATAAATTAGCAATGAATGCTGCAACAATTACAGCGATATATCATTAGATTACTCACTAGCCAAATGTTGGGAAAGAACGGATTTAAGCTTTGGTAGTGATATATTAAGTAAATCAATAAATCAATATTAGTAAAATCTTTATTGTAAACATTAGTGGAACGATACAAAAACGTATTACGCGTATAATTCTTTCGATATCGTGGGGTAACGAAAAGTGGTTTTGGACGTGAGGAGCGCACTGGCAGACGAACTCGGGAAACAAATGACAACCTGCTTAAGTTATTTAGTATTTTGTATAGAAACACAACGTCAAACATTTTTCGTCTATTACAGAGAGATAGCAAATTGTTCTTCCTAAATGAATCAGTATATGACTGATTTAAAATATTTTGGCGATAATTTAAGGATTGAATAAAAATAGAGTATATATGTATGTATTGCATCGTCAAATCACAATAAAATGTATTACACATTCGAAGAATTCTGTGTGATTGATTGACAAATTCGTTTCAGACGTTCATTTCTTTCCGTATTTTTGTAGCATTTAGCACATCTACGGGTAAAAACCACACTCGAATAAAACAAAGTGTTACCTTAAAGACCCTTAAGGAAAAGTAAAGAGACGAATTCTTTCAATCGTTACAATGATTTTTTATGTGAAACCCTATTTGAATTGGAGTTTTTTTTTGTAATCTTTTTTCCCAAAATCACTTTTCAAATATCCACTTTTATTAATAAACTCACTGGCGAACTCTACGATGTACGTGGGTTATTTTCTTTAAAGGAAATATAAATATTGCTATAAATGCGTACTAACTAAAATACGAAAATGAATTCATTTGGCGATCGTTGGGTGCAACGGTATCGATTCTAACTTTCGCAACGACGGTCCCAGGATCGATTCCCGGAAGAGGCAGATGTTTGTGTTTATCACACGAGCATTTGCACCTGACTCATATGTATTTATATATATTTCTAATAATATTACATATCCATGTATCATATACGTTACCATCCATAGTATCCATAACACAAGCCTTTTAGTGCTTCCTTTTGGTTAAGCTAATTGTGCATGTATATGTAAATAATTCCTAATGACCCGTATTCTCCATGAAGACTCCACGGGAATATGTAAATGCCAAAGCACTTGTCGTAATTTGATGGATATCTATAAATGGGAGTGGAAATTAATGTGTGAGGCTCAGTGTAATCGCTTACGTAAGTGATATAAAATACATATTCGTGTTCAATATTTATCAAAAGGGCTTTTACTTACTATACTACTGACTATGATGGCGTAGTGTCCCAAATGAATCTTGGTCTCCGGTAATAAGATCTGCCATTTGGGTCTGTCATGTACAAGCTCCCTCCAGTTTGACACTTCGAGCTCACACGAGTCTCGCAAGACCTGGTCTTTTCAGCGGTATCTTGATCGCCAAACATGACGCCGTCAACTTAGTAGACTAGAATAGACCAGCTTTAATGCACGATCATCCTCTATTCTCTCCAGGTGACTAAGGCTGCGAAACCATCCGTGACTCAGGTATAAGTGCACATATTCATCACTCAAACATCTGCCCCTTCTGGAACTGCGATGATGCTAAAGGCATCCTGCCGTTGCACCAAACGTCGTAAAAAATAGTAAAGATGAGGTAAGAGTGTGCTCAGGAGAACCATGAGCTTATACCGCCATCTACTTTCTTCCTTCGGGCATCCAAACCCACTGCGAAATACCACCATTTCTTGTTTACTATATCTAATTATCGCTCCAAGCGCTTCTCAACATCCTTTATAATGCCCACAGCAAAGGTGTGGAACTCCATCCCTGCGTCTGTATTTCCGAGTACTTATAACCTGTCTGTTTTCAAATCCGGGGTGAATAGGCAACTTCTGGGTAAACTCGCTGAATTATATCTTGGCCCCCGGGCCTGATTGGGATCAAGAGTGAAACCAATATAAATAATAAAAAAACAACAAAAGACAATTATAACACAATACCTTATGACAATGAAAACCAATAACAAGTCGTAGGCCGAAAACTCTAAACACTATACCTATGTAGGTATTTACTAGAAGATGGTCGTCGTTTCTCTTGCACACATCAACAATTTTTAGTACATTTTAAACTACGAATGATTTTTATATCAAAGTTTATTATATTAAAGTTTAAAATGTATTTAAAGCAAATAAAAAAATGCCGAGTAGTGGTAATTCATCCATAATTATATAATGACAATACTGTGTGTGTGTGTGTGTTACATTGCAAAACTAAACTTGCCCTTACGTACTCCCGCAAAAACAATTCGATAGCGTGTTTCTACGCGCTACAGCGCCATCTAGTATTATATAATCTGTAAAGGCAATTTAAAACAGAATTGAAGAAAACATTCCAGAATATTGAACTCCTTTGTCAAATTACAAAACAAATCCTTCGTGGAACTAAATTACTTCCGTTCTTTATCCAAGTGGAAATCTATTAAGCCTCTTTTCATCGAAATGGTGCACTTTACAGTCGCTTTGGACGCTTTCCAAACGTTGAAGCTGGAGGGTTTAAGTCGGATTTCAAAAGTTTCTTAAAATAGCTTTACTGCTTGGCATATTTAACTTTTATAAAAATAAATTTTGTTCATAAGAAGAGAATCTAGCCATGTGATATCCAGCAGAAATGAAAATAACTTTATTCAAATGCACTTAAAATAAGTTGCTTTGAATCGTCCAACATTTTTACCTACCATCCATTCAGGACGTCTTTTAACTGACAAGAAGAATGGGCGCAAGAAACTCGTCAGACAATATCCGTCAAACAATATCCGAAGACCAAATATGAAGAGCAGCGTTTTCCTAATTATGTTCATTTGCTGCGATCAAACTACCCCCTAAAAGTGGAGATTATGGCAAAAAGTTCTATATTTGGGATAGACCCCCATCCACCAGTAGACGTCTTTCGATTGTGATAAATAATAATAATTTTCGACAATATACTAATTTAGTAATACAGTGCTGAATATTGTGTTATGGGCATTACAGCAAGTTTGACAACCAGTTTGGCTTCTTTTGTGGGACATGTATAGAGTATTTGGTAAAGATGCAAGGTGTATCGCTGTCTGAAGTATCTGCATTTATTTGAGGGCGGGCGGGAAGTGCATTTTGCTTCTTTTTACAAAAGTAAGCTACATATTTTGGTCTTTATAGTTTGTTAAATATTTTAACTGTCATGCAATACACCTATTTACTATATAAGGTGAGATTTATTTTGGGAAAGCATAGTTTAAATAAATACGTTTTTTTACGAATTTTGCGTATAATTTATTTTGTCTTAGTAACGGAGTCGAAACGTTAGGATTCAATTTAAATAAATAATGTGCAAAATCCGTAAAAATAATCTGCGCGGAAGTGTAAAAACTAAAAAAAGCCATTGATTGTTTTTTTTTTACAATTTCGCACATTTGAGTTCCTTTGATAATATATGTCAAAGTGTTTTGGGAAATCGTTTAATAAAGAGGCATAGCTCTGCTATGTACATAATACTTAATGAATAATGTTACGTAGTAACAATGGGACCAAAAATGTTAAGGATCTAAATGATTGATGTAGACTTCCGCCAAGTAACGCGTGATTTTACCAAATATTGTTGTACCATATCACACAAATTGACAGCAAACAAACAAACAGCTATAAGGAAGTTATCAAATAATGTAATATGACATAGTTCGTGTAAACATATTAAAGGTGTTGACTGTAAATATCGCATTTACTGAAATGTAGCTAAATGAATAGAAACCACTTAACGTAAGTTGTTTTGCATCGTCCAACATTTTTACCTACAACCCATTCAGGACGTCTTTTAACTGACAAGAAGAATGGGCGCAAGAAATTCGTCAGTCAAAGCGAGAGACAACGACTTATTCATCATTTAGACCTGAAGGCATCTGATTTGGGAGCCTTCCAAAAGTATTTTGGCGGATCCCGCATCAGATGCAGCCCGGCTTGTATACGACCTCGTTCAATTACGTTTATGATGTGCTGCTGAAAGGCTTAGGGTACAATGGGACTGACGTATTGTCCACGGCAAATAAGTTGAACATGATTTTGAAATCAAGTGACATGCGCAGTAGTGAATAATGTACCTAAACTTGCTACTGCGCATGTCACGTGATTTCAAAATCATGTTCAACTTATTTGCCGGAGACTATACCTGTGGAAAAGTCCTTAAATTAAATAAAGAAAAAAAAACTCGTCAGCTTTAACAGAAGTAACTTCATTTACAATATTATAGGTCGTCACCATACATAATCTACAAAAAAAAATCTTTAATCACAATAATAGTAGTGTTATGGTTTCCTTGATCCGTTGATTATAAAGAAGTCAAAAAGATTTTTTTTAAATAAGCATACCTAAACATTTTTTTTACATACAAAGTATAAAGGTACAATTTAAAGAGCTTACTCATGACATAGTACTGCTAGGATACGTACCACAATTCTCCAAGCAGACTGAAATAGCTAGTGCAGAATAATGAGTGCTAACAACTGCACAATCTGTACAAACTTTTTGCTTAACATACCTTCTAAAGTATTTTTACTTGTATTTTCTGCATTCACAGTGTATGTCCATATTTCTGTAAGCTTTAAAAACGCCTGAAAAAGCAACCACATCACCGGTATTTTTTTATAAATAAATAAAAGAAATGATTTATTTTCTGACAGAGTCCATAGATGTTAGTGACAATTTTACTTAATTTATATGTTAGTCTTGATTTCATTTTATTTTTAATTTATTTCAATACAGTTTAAAATAATTTTTATTATTATATATTGCTAAGGGGTGGAAATCTTTGCCTAAATCTGTGTTTCCTCACAAATGCAATTTAGGGGTCTTCAAGTCACGAGTGAATAGGTATCTTCTAGGTACGCGCGTCACATCCTAAATCGCATCCTCGCTTAATATCAGGCGAGATAGTGGTCAAGCGCCTACCTATTTATCATATATTATAGATATTGCTGCCAAATAAATTCTGCCAAATATTTAGTGTGATTTGTGTGTAGGCTGCCTGACGTGGTTATTTTTTACAGGTCTATTTTATATCTTATGCCTTTTAAAGATTTACATAGCTGGCAATAATATTTTTAGGTAACCCATCCATGACACTCGCTAAAATAGCTTTAAGTCCTTATACAAAATAATAGTAAGTCACTGATGTATTCGAAATATTTCACTGTTTGTAGAGCGGAGATTCAATTTCGTTTGGCCTCAATCCAAAGGCCACGCTCCCTGGCGGCAAAGATCAAAGCACTCCCCGAATGCAACGGTCGCCTAGTTTCTGAATTCTAAAACAGTTGCCCTCCTACTTTTGAAGTTGACTTTCCTTTTTATTTCTCTTTAAGAAGTAAAAGCTCTAAGAAAATGTTAGTGTAGGTACCTCATCTGTGGCTTGCAAACTTATATTTCGAACGTGAATAAAACAATTTAGGAACCTAAAGAAGCAACTAAAAAGGCCACCTTGCCTGATACTGATATTGAGGACGTAGAGACTAATTGATTATTATGTTAACAGACATCTAAGAAATAACTGTACCTACCTACCTGCCTATTGGCAATAGACCTGTTTTGTCTGGGTCTATTAATCTTTTTTGATACTTTACCTTTACTTTTGATACTATTTTTTTGTAAGTAAAAAAAGCAGTGTGTTGCTTATTTAAAATAATGTTGTGTTTGATAAGCAGACGCTCTTGTTATAGTAACAGTTTTTAACTGGGTACATTTTAAATAAAAAGAGCCATGTACACAGTCAGTAAAGGAACTATCTGAGCCACTTTAGGTACGTACGATTGTCTACTCCGTGGATATGGAATTTGGGTCAGGTGATTCCTTTTCTGACTTAAACTACCTATTTTAGTCATGTAAAAATGGATCTCAATTGTATTCATGCGCAAAAGTTATAGTAGATACCTGTTTACGAATGTTTCGGTACAGTTTTTGTTAAAATTAAAAGCGATTATATCCCTGGTATTTTGAAACAAAAATCTTTCCTTGAGTAAGTAGATTTTGCCTTTCTTTGTAGTACAATCTACATTACACAAGATTAAGGGAAGGTATTACTTACTCAAGGAACTATTTTGTTTCAAAATACCGGGGTAGAGCAGCCACTGTTAGTGTAGAACGCATTTTATTTATATGATATTTTTATCTTGTGACAGAAAAATTAGTTATGTTTAAAAATGACTGTTTCATATGTGTATTACCTAATTACACAGATAATATCTAATTACAAAGACTGATTAAGGTTTAATTATCTAGTTTTCATTATGTTGTTTTTGTTTCACTCTAAGCCTTAAAGGCATTTAAGCTGAATTTGTTATGTTTAAGCTATGATATGATTGTTATCTAATTACCTAATAAGAATAAATTTTAAGACTTACAAGACTGATTTCACAATCCTAAAAAGTAAAAGTAAATAATTTCATTATGACTGTATGGTGTGCTAAATAAAGCCAAATATTCAATAACTAAGAACATTATTCTTTTATTTATATTTACATAAAACACTAGGGCATTATTAACGTGAGGTGAGATTAATAAGAAGACATTGAAAATAATCAAGGAAATACTACTTATTACAACTTTTAATTCATTAAGTTTTAGGGAAATATGGGTCAATGTTATGTCACATTAAGGATATGGTAAAAAAATCATGGTCCATTGCTATATTGACATCTGAACATGGTAATTTTTAGCCTAACCGGAAAACTGTCATTTTTTTCTTTAGTTCTTTGTTCCCGTATCCATTTATAAAACATTTTATATTTAGTAGTTTTTACTCTACGTCGTATTTATTTTCGTTGTCGATTAGTATTTTTTACCTGCACAATGTTTTAGGTAGTTCTTTACCAAACGACACTTAATTCTAAATCAAAAGAGTAATCGCTATAATATTCAAACAGTTGTATAGATAAATTAAATACCTTTTCAATGTAGTAACTCGAATCTTTTTCTGATTAATAGGGAGTTTTCTATGATTTTTTTTCTAAATTTCAAAACTTTAAGTAGATCTACTGTAAAGTTAGGTCAATGGCGTTTGGTATATTTAGCCTTTCTACCGTTGATATGTTAAATGATATATCTTTATATATATATATATATATATATATATATATATATATATATATATATATAATTCTACTGTACGTATGTATATCACTGAACTCCTCCTAAACGGCTGGACCGATTTGAATGAATAATTTTGTATGCGTTTGGGTAGCGGCCTGGATGGTTTAGATGGTTTAGACAAATCATCCCGGCAGATGGCGCTGTAGTCGGTATCTAGGTTATAATTATATTTTGTTTATCCTAATCGCTTGAAATATCATGCAGGATAACGTCTGTCGAGTCCGCTAGTATATACTATAAATATATATATATATATATATATATATAATATATATTCTCCATCAATTATCATCTTAGTTTGATGATACAGTATTTATAAACCGGCGCTCTGTGTTTCCTGATAAATACAATTAAGGGGTCTTCAAGTTACGAGTGAATAGGTAGAACTACCTCCCTGCGTCTGTATTTTCGAGTACTTATAACCCGTCCGTTTTCAAAGACAGGGTGAATAGGCAAACTTGACAAACTCTACTTTCAAGTCTTTGTGGACACGCGTTTTACATATGGTTATAAAAAAAATCTATAATACTTATAACCCGCCTGTTTTTAAAGACAGGGTGAATAGGGTCCTTCTGGATTAGCGTGTTCCATCGTGGATTCTGTCTTGGCCACCGGGCTTGATTGAAATCATGAGTTAACCCATTAAAAAATACTTTACAGTCTTAAAAGGCTTAAGTCTTTGTACTTAATTTACACAAAGTTTTAGTTACTTAAGATTTTTAATTGCAAAAAGTACTTAATAACTATGAAATTGATAAATATTAACTAATGTTTATCTTACACGCTAACCCAAAGAAGAAAGGATAAAACTTGTTAAATATCTTAAGAGGGTCTTAAAAGTATTTTAAAGTTACTTAAAGATTTGAAACATTTCCATTAATTCTATTCTTAATCCTTGTGAATTATCCTTTGTAAATTATTGACGACCGTTTGGTGCAACGGTAGCGATCCTGCCTTTCGCACCGACGGTCCTGGGTTCGAATCCCGGTAGGGGCAGATATTTGTATGATGAATACGAGCATTTGTACCTGAGTCATGGGTGTTTATATATATATTTCTATTAATTTTACTTATCTATGTATCATATATGTATGTGTATCCGTTACCCTAGTATCCATAACACAAGCCTTACAGTGCTTACTTTGGGCTAGGCTAATTGGTGTGAATGTAATAAATATTTATTTATTTATTTATTTAATTATATCTTTAAGAATTTAATGTTTAAGTTTGAACTTCTAACTATTCTCAAAGGGATTTCTTGAATTAATTTATATGATAAACTTTTAGAAGTTCACATTACGTTCGTATATTATTATGGAATGAATTCAACCTAGATCTTGATGGTAGAGCAGCCAGCGGTAAATCCACGCGTAAATAAAATAGTTAAAAATGTATGTAAGTGTGTATTTTTTTTGAAGTTATACTTCTTTTAGCGCGTTTGGGAAAGATGATTAGTGAATTTTTACGACGCACGCGCACACCGACACCTAAAAGCGACAGGATGAAGTTGGCCGCTAATTGTCATAAGATTTCTTGAGAACTGGTGACTATATTCAAGTTAGTTACTTAAATATTTATAAATCTATCTATAACAATATCAGTGGAGATAGAAAATATATCCATACGTAAACGTGTGTGTGTGATTTAAAGTTATTTATGGTTGGTTAAAAAAAAATAATTTATATAATAATATAATAAAAAAATATATATTGTATAATAATATTATAACAAAATTATATAATAATCGTAATAAAAGTGGTTTTTATTTAACAAACTGTTTTATTTACATTTATCGCTTTGAGGTTATCTGTAGGTGTGTATTCTTTTTACTTGTTTACAATATAAATTATTATAATTTTCACATTATTATTAGAAAAATAATTAATTTATTGGTTTTTGTTTTTTTTTTAATTTATTGTTATTTTCACAAACAAAGAGTATTGGCTCACGGGAGGAAAATTTTAGTTATTAGACTTCTTACGCGTGTTCATAAGTGCACATACACGGTATTTTTTGCATTCACAATGCCAGATTTCTAAAAGATCTAAAGTACGCCTATAAAAAAACAACCACGTATTTTTTTCGTTTTTTTTTTATTTAATAATTTCAACCCTTGTTCTCTGTCAATCCAGGGCAATGCCTTGTATGTGTAATGTTTTATATTTTTTTTATAATTTGTTACTATTACAGCTAGTACTATGAAAAAAGTTAGCTTGCTATATCGTAGATACTGTCTTGGCCCCCGGGCTTGGGATTAAAGGCAAACCTATCTAAAATAAAAAAAGAATTGAGAAAGAGAAAGAAACAGAAAGAGAGAGAGCCGGAGCGGTTAAATAAGTTTGGTTTATAGCAAATTACATCAAATTCACTATTTACAGTTTGTTAATAGAAGCGAGGGAATTGATAAATAAAAGTCTTGCATAGATCACTGAATTTGTCTTAATAAACTTGCTAATATTACAGTTACAATCATTAAAAGTTCTTAGTATCAGAGAGAGTCACTGCTGTCAGAAAAAGTAAATTGCGTCCTATTTTTAATACAAGGAGTATCTAGCTTAAATCCACAGATTAATAATTTTCTTACAGAGTAGTCACACATCCGCCACAGGTTATATGACTATTGCTTTAGTTATCCTGTGATCACGGCTCCTGTAAAGGAGTCGAAGCGTCAGGACTAACCATAATATAAATTAAAGGCGAAATCCGTAAAAAAAGTTGTTTTATTCACGTTCGAAATATAAGTTTGCAAGCCACAGATGAGGTACCTACACTAACATTTTCTTAGAGCTTTTACTTCTTAAAGAGAAATAAAAAGGAAAGTCAACTTCAAAAGTAGGAGGGCAACTGTTTTAGAATTCAGAAACTAGGCGACCGTTGCATTCGGGGAGTGCTTTGATCTTTGCCGCCAGGGAGCGTGGCCTTTGGATTGAGGCCAAACGAAATTGAATCTCCGCTCTACAAACAGTGAAATATTTCGAATACATCAGTGACTTACTATTATTTTGTATAAGGACTTAAAGCTATTTTAGCGAGTGTCATGGATGGGTTACCTAAAAATATTATTGCCAGCTATGTAAATCTTTAAAAGGCATAAGATATAAAATAGACCTGTAAAAAATAACCACGTCAGGCAGCCTACACACAAATCACACTAAATATTTGGCAGAATTTATTTGGCAGCAATATCTATAATATATGATAAATAGGTAGGCGCTTGACCACTATCTCGCCTGATATTAAGCGAGGATGCGATTTAGGATGTGACGCGCGTACCTAGAAGATACCTATTCACTCGTGACTTGAAGACCCCTAAATTGCATTTGTGAGGAAACACAGATTTAGGCAAAGATTTCCACCCCTTAGCAATATATAATAATAAAAATTATTTTAAACTGTATTGAAATAAATTAAAAATAAAATGAAATCAAGACTAACATATAAATTAAGTAAAATTGTCACTAACATCTATGGACTCTGTCAGAAAATAAATCATTTCTTTTATTTATTTATAAAAAAATACCGGTGATGTGGTTGCTTTTTCAGGCGTTTTTAAAGCTTACAGAAATATGGACATACACTGTGAATGCAGAAAATACAAGTAAAAATACTTTAGAAGGTATGTTAAGCAAAAAGTTTGTACAGATTGTGCAGTTGTTAGCACTCATTATTCTGCACTAGCTATTTCAGTCTGCTTGGAGAATTGTGGTACGTATCCTAGCAGTACTATGTCATGAGTAAGCTCTTTAAATTGTACCTTTATACTTTGTATGTAAAAAAAATGTTTAGGTATGCTTATTTAAAAAAAATCTTTTTGACTTCTTTATAATCAACGGATCAAGGAAACCATAACACTACTATTATTGTGATTAAAGATTTTTTTTTGTAGATTATGTATGGTGACGACCTATAATATTGTAAATGAAGTTACTTCTGTTAAAGCTGACGAGTTTTTTTTTCTTTATTTAATTTAAGGACTTTTCCACAGGTATAGTCTCCGGCAAATAAGTTGAACATGATTTTGAAATCACGTGACATGCGCAGTAGCAAGTTTAGGTACATTATTCACTACTGCGCATGTCACTTGATTTCAAAATCATGTTCAACTTATTTGCCGTGGACAATACGTCAGTCCCATTGTACCCTAAGCCTTTCAGCAGCACATCATAAACGTAATTGAACGAGGTCGTATACAAGCCGGGCTGCATCTGATGCGGGATCCGCCAAAATACTTTTGGAAGGCTCCCAAATCAGATGCCTTCAGGTCTAAATGATGAATAAGTCGTTGTCTCTCGCTTTGACTGACGAATTTCTTGCGCCCATTCTTCTTGTCAGTTAAAAGACGTCCTGAATGGGTTGTAGGTAAAAATGTTGGACGATGCAAAACAACTTACGTTAAGTGGTTTCTATTCATTTAGCTACATTTCAGTAAATGCGATATTTACAGTCAACACCTTTAATATGTTTACACGAACTATGTCATATTACATTATTTGATAACTTCCTTATAGCTGTTTGTTTGTTTGCTGTCAATTTGTGTGATATGGTACAACAATATTTGGTAAAATCACGCGTTACTTGGCGGAAGTCTACATCAATCATTTAGATCCTTAACATTTTTGGTCCCATTGTTACTACGTAACATTATTCATTAAGTATTATGTACATAGCAGAGCTATGCCTCTTTATTAAACGATTTCCCAAAACACTTTGACATATATTATCAAAGGAACTCAAATGTGCGAAATTGTAAAAAAAAAACAATCAATGGCTTTTTTTAGTTTTTACACTTCCGCGCAGATTATTTTTACGGATTTTGCACATTATTTATTTAAATTGAATCCTAACGTTTCGACTCCGTTACTAAGACAAAATAAATTATACGCAAAATTCGTAAAAAAACGTATTTATTTAAACTATGCTTTCCCAAAATAAATCTCACCTTATATAGTAAATAGGTGTATTGCATGACAGTTAAAATATTTAACAAACTATAAAGACCAAAATATGTAGCTTACTTTTGTAAAAAGAAGCAAAATGCACTTCCCGCCCGCCCTCAAATAAATGCAGATACTTCAGACAGCGATACACCTTGCATCTTTACCAAATACTCTATACATGTCCCACAAAAGAAGCCAAACTGGTTGTCAAACTTGCTGTAATGCCCATAACACAATATTCAGCACTGTATTACTAAATTAGTATATTGTCGAAAATTATTATTATTTATCACAATCGAAAGACGTCTACTGGTGGATGGGGGTCTATCCCAAATATAGAACTTTTTGCCATAATCTCCACTTTTAGGGGGTAGTTTGATCGCAGCAAATGAACATAATTAGGAAAACGCTGCTCTTCATATTTGGTCTTCGGATATTGTTTGACGGATATTGTCTGACGAGTTTCTTGCGCCCATTCTTCTTGTCAGTTAAAAGACGTCCTGAATGGATGGTAGGTAAAAATGTTGGACGATTCAAAGCAACTTATTTTAAGTGCATTTGAATAAAGTTATTTTCATTTCTGCTGGATATCACATGGCTAGATTCTCTTCTTATGAACAAAATTTATTTTTATAAAAGTTAAATATGCCAAGCAGTAAAGCTATTTTAAGAAACTTTTGAAATCCGACTTAAACCCTCCAGCTTCAACGTTTGGAAAGCGTCCAAAGCGACTGTAAAGTGCACCATTTCGATGAAAAGAGGCTTAATAGATTTCCACTTGGATAAAGAACGGAAGTAATTTAGTTCCACGAAGGATTTGTTTTGTAATTTGACAAAGGAGTTCAATATTCTGGAATGTTTTCTTCAATTCTGTTTTAAATTGCCTTTACAGATTATATAATACTAGATGGCGCTGTAGCGCGTAGAAACACGCTATCGAATTGTTTTTGCGGGAGTACGTAAGGGCAAGTTTAGTTTTGCAATGTAACACACACACACACACAGTATTGTCATTATATAATTATGGATGAATTACCACTACTCGGCATTTTTTTATTTGCTTTAAATACATTTTAAACTTTAATATAATAAACTTTGATATAAAAATCATTCGTAGTTTAAAATGTACTAAAAATTGTTGATGTGTGCAAGAGAAACGACGACCATCTTCTAGTAAATACCTACATAGGTATAGTGTTTAGAGTTTTCGGCCTACGACTTGTTATTGGTTTTCATTGTCATAAGGTATTGTGTTATAATTGTCTTTTGTTGTTTTTTTATTATTTATATTGGTTTCACTCTTGATCCCAATCAGGCCCGGGGGCCAAGATATAATTCAGCGAGTTTACCCAGAAGTTGCCTATTCACCCCGGATTTGAAAACAGACAGGTTATAAGTACTCGGAAATACAGACGCAGGGATGGAGTTCCACACCTTTGCTGTGGGCATTATAAAGGATGTTGAGAAGCGCTTGGAGCGATAATTAGATATAGTAAACAAGAAATGGTGGTATTTCGCAGTGGGTTTGGATGCCCGAAGGAAGAAAGTAGATGGCGGTATAAGCTCATGGTTCTCCTGAGCACACTCTTACCTCATCTTTACTATTTTTTACGACGTTTGGTGCAACGGCAGGATGCCTTTAGCATCATCGCAGTTCCAGAAGGGGCAGATGTTTGAGTGATGAATATGTGCACTTATACCTGAGTCACGGATGGTTTCGCAGCCTTAGTCACCTGGAGAGAATAGAGGATGATCGTGCATTAAAGCTGGTCTATTCTAGTCTACTAAGTTGACGGCGTCATGTTTGGCGATCAAGATACCGCTGAAAAGACCAGGTCTTGCGAGACTCGTGTGAGCTCGAAGTGTCAAACTGGAGGGAGCTTGTACATGACAGACCCAAATGGCAGATCTTATTACCGGAGACCAAGATTCATTTGGGACACTACGCCATCATAGTCAGTAGTATAGTAAGTAAAAGCCCTTTTGATAAATATTGAACACGAATATGTATTTTATATCACTTACGTAAGCGATTACACTGAGCCTCACACATTAATTTCCACTCCCATTTATAGATATCCATCAAATTACGACAAGTGCTTTGGCATTTACATATTCCCGTGGAGTCTTCATGGAGAATACGGGTCATTAGGAATTATTTACAATGTCCTATTGTCTCTTAATTAAAGAGGTTATTACCCCACAAGTTATTGTGATTTTTAGTGAATTTGACGACCTAGTCGAGTGGATTGCATACCGGTTTCCATGGTAACGCCATTCTAAAATCCCAGGTTCGATCGCCGGCTGAGTCGATGTAGAAAACGAACTTTTTAATATTGGCTTGGGTCTGGGTGTTGTATTGCCGTCATTGTTTCTCAATTCCATAAAATAAGTGCTTTAGTTACTTGCGATCAGAACAATGTTTGTTGCCCGCTATTAGAATTTAATGTGTGCACCACGTTGGGCGCCAAAAATGTGACATCTAATCTATAATCTAAGATCACAGTGAATTGTGTGTTTGTCTGTCCGCTCTTTTTCCATTGTATCAATAACGTTACCATAGCAACGCGTTAACCGCAAGTAGTTTGTCTACCGGACGCTAGATGGCGCTAACGGAAAAATATTTAATAATAGAAAAAAATTAAAGAATTTTGTCCACCTGTGCGAAGCCGGGACGGGCCGCTAATATTTAATTATTTTTATTTTATTTTTATTTATTTGTCACACAAAACAGATTTACAGCAGTATCATTTTTATACATTATAAAAAAAAAACAACATGGTAGGCTGCAACTCCAAACACATGTGCGAACAGCATGTTTAAACAAATCGTAGATTTATATTATATAATAATAATTATAAAAAATTTGAATTAAGATTAAAAAATAATAATAATAAGGACTAGATAAAAAAAATACAATTACATTAAATTAAAAATTGATTAAATGAATAATTAAATTAAATTGTCAAAAAAAATTTTGGAAGGACGTCAAATATTTACTTATTATTATAATTATTAGGAAACTTGTTTGATATTCGCAAATATAATTGTGCCATCCAGTTTCTTCGTCTGGCGATCGATTCAAAGCACACACTTCACAATATCACATTGTACATAATTCTTACGCGATATCGCCGATATACGTCGACGCTTGCATTGTCATCTAGTATGATGTCGGACACAGCAAACACCGGACATGCGATATCGCACCGTCTGTTGCCGACATGCGAGAATGAATACAAAATGGTTTACGTGGGAGTTTCAGCTGTAAAAAACTTAAGTACTATTTCAATATATTTGCATTCGATTACAAAGCTGGTAGGTTATACACGATAATAGATACAATATCGGACCTTATTGGGAGCATCAATCATTTCATTTTTATTTATTACTAGATGACTCGATCAGCGATTCTGGTTTATTATAAATTAAAATGAAACCTATCCTGTCCTAAGTCGGGGCAAATCCAGCGAAATAAAAAAACAGGTTGAGTAGGTGGAGCTCATCGCGGTCAAACACTGTGACAGAGAATTCAAATATATATATAGTTTAATAGTTTGTTATTTATAAAAACGTATCTGTTTTTTGTATTTGCATTTGGTCACTCAACAGGCTTTAAATTAAAATTAGTGCATATTTATTTAAATAATCTATCACACTATTAAAATTGAATAGTAAGTATAATAAATTAAAAGGGTGTGTTTTAGTCTAATATGCATTGGTTGAAATTCTCAAGTGACGCCTGATTCTGTCAAATACTTATTATATTACAGATGTATGTCAGGCAGTTATGTAGGAGAAGAAATATTTTTCTCAGTATATTTAGATACAAACAACTGCTGTGACAAACTATGGATTAAAATTAATTACATGTAGATTATTTGATTATTAAAATATACGTTACTTCTCATTGATAGCTGTAAGTTGGAACCTTTGTAAAAAAGTCTTCAAAACTACACTGAGAAGTATCATTATTAATAAATAGCTGACCCCGCCACGGGTTGCTATGGTAACGTTAATTGCTGTTATAACCCGGCCACGTGTTGCTGGCATGGTAACAAACCAATATAAACATGTAAATTTAGAAGCTAAATGATACGATAATGAATCCCCGAAAATGAGGAATTCCCGAGGGATGACGTACAATTTGTTTTATCGTCTAAACTGTTTTTTTTACATCTACTTATCCTGAAATCACTAAAGTCAACGAATTACTAATTGGTATAAGTATTAGTTACGTTATTTAGTTCTTGAGGTATGCGATAGATGGCGCTGGGTGTTTTATAAAACCTGGTAACGATGTGTTTTCTAAAATACATAAGAAGTGGAATGATAGCTTACGCTATTTAGTTCTTGAGGTATGCGATAGATGGCGCTGGGTGTTTTTTAAAACATGGTAACGATATGTTTTTTAAAATACGTAAGAAGTGGAATGATAGCTTACGCTATTTAGTTCTAGAGGTATGCGAAAGATGGCGCTGGGTGTTTTTTTAAAACGTAGTAAGGAAATGTTTTTTTAAGATACGTAAGAAGTGGAATGAATTATATGAATTTTGTATCCAGCGTTACATCGCGCTTCTTAGATTTTTCCGTGGGAATGAGAAGTTTTCTTATAGTTGTGCTTTATACCGCAATATAACCGAATTCCACGCGGGCGAAGCCGCGGGCGGAAAGCTAGTAAAGAATAAGTTAAAAACTTAATTTTAAACTCTGTTATAAAATTTGAAATAGTAAACTAATCGACGACCGGTTGGTGCCACGGTAGTGATCCGACGCACCGACGGTCCTGGGTTTGAAACCCGGAAGGGGTGTGTGATGAAACACATATTAATGTGTCTTTCCTTTTTTATTATTTGTTTATTATTATTATTGACGTGAAAAATTCGTGTATTACATTTTTTTAAGAACATTACTGATAGTTAATTTACGGTACGACTATATTTAAATTAATCGATAACATCGGACTTATCAAAAATCTTCTTACATGACGAAATAAGAAATGACCTTCTTATTTCCCTCATAAGACGAATACTGACTTGGTAGTACTAAGCGAAATTTGGATGAATGGGTCCACAGGCAAAGCCCTCTTGACAACATACTTGACGTGCGTAGTGATGGTTAGTTATCGATTGATAAATATTAAACTATCGATAATATAAATATTATATAATCGATAGTTCTTAAAATCGGAATTTTTATAGGGATATCGAAAATATGAAAGTACAAAATGTTTCAGTATTCATAATCATAAACAAATGTTTAAAAATTAATCGATGAACGCCGGCTACACGCACAAAAAAGTACGTTCCCTTATTGTAACGTTCCATCATTGTCACGTTTCGCCTGAGCCAAGCGTGTAAGCGAGACCGCGAAACATGCAATAGAGAGGCATGATCGGCCTAAGCGATCGGCTTGTCACGCATCTATCTCTCTTCCACTCCATCGGCCGATGCGTCCGAGTAGAAGAGAGATAGCGGCAGCACACAAACTACACGTGAACTGTTTTGTCAATTACTATTTATAAAGTGAAGTGAACTATTAATGTGATTTCCATTGTTTATTACAAGAACGAGTGTGACTAAAAATGTAATTAATTCTTGCATTTTAAGAATTTTATTAGTTACGTAATTATTTCATTATATTTGTTATAAGATTATGAAAAAAGTTGGATCGGTCAGTGAGTACAGTAATAGGTTATGTTACAATTTTGACAAAAAAAATATTATGACACCAATAAACGATCCTATAAAAAAAAAATATATATATATATAAACTGATATAAGATATATAAAAACTGTTTATATAAGTTGTAAGTTAGCGAGACAGAAGGTCACGCACACTGAGGTGGGGAGGCAGCTGGCTCCTATATATATCGTGTGACGGTGCTCAATCTGACGCTCTAGTGTAATGGTGAAATCTGACATCGGATAGAGTGGCCGCGCGGTGAGCTCCTATATGCTAGCTTTTCGAAGCTTCGCTTCAAAACATTAGGTTAGATATTTTTGGGAGCCATTCGCAACGCATAATTTCGATTGACATAACGTCACTTGGCATAATAATCAAAAGGCATAAATTGACATACATTGCAGGTTAGGTTAAGTTAGATATTTTAATTCATTACTAGCTAGCAAGCTTTATTAGATTATGCCAAATGATACGTATATGTTCTAACATCATGCGTTTTTAATTTATGCCATCCAATATCGACCCGATATTATGTATTTCATCCATTACTAGCAAGTAAGCTATACCAGATTATGCTTTTTAAAATTACGTCCAAAGGAGTTATGCGAAATGATATGTAGGCGAAACCATAAGCACGTATTGCTGTATTAATGATAAAGTATCGATATTGTATTTTCGAATACCGTCACTTGCCGTGTCCTCTTTTACAGGATCAAAATGCAAATTAAATGTAAATTCTACTTAATTGTGCTTTAGAATTTCGTTGAAAGAATGTTGGAGCGAAGACCTCGATTCTTGTCATGTCTCTCCTTTTTTATGTCAGTTATGGGTTTTGCCAGTATTCCATCTTTTAATAGAATTTTATGCGGAGGAAAACACTTGTTTTTTTGTCATTATTAAGTTCTACGTTTGAGAAAATTAAGTTTTTGACAAAGTAGCCTTGGATCTATGGCTACGAAAGTAGGAAGATCGTGTTCTTAGTTCGCTAATATACTAAAGATGTGGCCTCAGTCGTAACAAAAGCGTTTAATTTTTTAATAGAAAAATACTAGAAAAAAATCGACATTATACAAAATTTCTTAAGAATACTTAAGCAGGACTCTCCGCAATTTTTGGATTTCTTATCCACTGCCCTCCACATTGAGCTACTGAACCTTATGAACACAAGTCAAAATTTTTAAGAAATATTTGCTGTTTTAATTTGAAGACCAGCGCTACTCATTTCTCTCATTGACGAAGCATCGCTGGCATCAAAGCAAGTTCAGTAGACAGCAATTACATGAGTTCCATCGTCACCGTTACCATAAACCTCTGAGGATTTCTATTCGCTGTTTAAACAATGTAATATATCTTAATAAATGACAACACAATGCCTTTGATGCTCACGTGAATCGCTGAATCCACGTAGTGGGTTTGTCTTTTCCTTATGGCCTGCTCATTATTTAAGCAAGCCCAAATGTGAAAACATTGATAAATATTATAAATATTAGACATCACATACGTTATTCTGAATCCAAGTTTAGTAGCTAAAGCTAAAGCACTTCTGTTATAAAATTCAGAAGTAAACAGTACCACAAAACTTCCTTTGATTTATCCATCAGTTATAAGAAAGACATGCCAATTGTAATCCTAAAAGCCAGACAAATAAAAAACCATTACCCGCCTAAAATCACGACGTTATAAAACCTTTTAAGCCACCAAGCCCGTCGACCTCTTTCGTAAATCGGTCAGTTTATCGTTGCTTGTATCGGGAACAGATGTTCAATAATTCACGTCCATTCTCAATAAGGATAGTATCAATCAATAATGGGTGTAGTATTTTTCTACTTATTGACTTCGTGTAGAACGTTTCAGGTTCACTCAGTTCTTTTGTTATAATTATGTTGCTTTGTTAAACATAGAACGCTTTGACATTAAAAATCTCCCTGTACTTAAACGTATTTTATAAATAGTAACGGAATTGATTATGACAATCAATGAATCTATAATCTAAAATCACAAATTTGTTGTTTGTCTGTCCGCTCTTTTTCCATTGTATATGCGTTACCATAGCAACGCGTTAACCGCAATTAGTTCGTCTACTGGACGCTAAAATTTAAAGCATTTTGTACACCCGTCCGAAGCCGGGACGGGCCGCTAGTGATAAACAAATGAATTAACATAAAACGGTTATGTAGTTGGCCTATATACTGTAGAAGTAGAAGCGAGAGGTATACCAGCAAGATCTCTCTAAAACCTGTTGTAACACCTTGGCTTGTCCAGATCTGCAGTAAGTTGTATACTAGAACGACCATCTAAAGCTGCATTAGTAGGTTCATGCCAGATTTAGCTGGACAGGGAGAGAAACATGAGAAGTGAACTTGATTGTTGATGTACGTCGGCAAGGGGCCCCTTAAACCTACACCCTTGTCACAAGTCTCGGGATTTACTCGGAGTTTCTCATTCTGCGACACGATTAACCCGGTACGCGCACGGTGAATATATGGGATGCAAAGTAGTTCGTCTTCCCTCTCTATTCCAGTAAAGATTATTTTTAAATCTATAATCTAAGATCACAGTGGTTCGTGTGTTTGTCTGTCCGCTCTTTTTCCATTGTACATATACGCGTTATCATAGTGCCTAAGAATAACATTCAAGAAGGCTAACAACGGTTAGCTATATGTGTAGAGGTAGAACCGAAACGTTAGCGCGATTCATTTCGGGACCGCGATATCTATTAACGAGACACAACAACGCGTGGCTGAGTCAGCAGCAAAGCGTTAACCGCAAATAGTTCGTCTATCGGACGCTAGATGGCGCTAACGGAAAAAATATTTAATGATAGAAAAAAATTAAAGAATTTTTTCTACCTCTGTGAAACCGGGACGGGCCGCTAGTACATATAAATAACATTCTAATGAAACCGATGTATTTATTAATTTTGATTTAATGATAATAATATTTCTTTTAGGCGAACTTTCAGGGACCAAATAGAAGATGTCCTGAGAAAGGCCCGGTCAAAAGTACCCTTAACCGACGAGCTTCTATAAAAGATTTGATGAGAGTTGAAGTAGCCAGAGATTTATGTAAGGACCGTGGAAAGTGGAAATCTTTAATCTGTGCCTAAAAGGCGTGATTGTATATGTGTACAATTTAGTTTTAATAGAATATGACACTCTAATCCATTATGTATTTTGTCATAAACTAGCGGCTTTTTTCTATTATTAAATATTTTTCCGTTAGCGCCATCTAGCGACCGGTAGACGAACTACTTGCGGTTAACGCGTTGCTATGGTAACGTTATTGATACAATGGAAAAAGAGCGGGGAAAAGAGCGGACAGACAAACACACAAACCACTGTGATCTTAGATTATAGATTGACAAAGCCATTATTGTAATAAATTTAACTCAATTATGAATTTATTACCTCAATAATTCATTTGCATGTTATTGTAAGGCTTAAGACGCTTATATATCCATTTCTAATGTGTAACATCGACGCATAATGTATTTGTGTATTCACAGATACAAAAAAAAAAAAATATTCAGGTTTAACTACCCTGAATAAAAATATTTTTGAAGAGAAAACTTCTTTAGCGTCGTTGTGATTTGAAAATGATGAAACGAAAAATCGTCAGTAAAAAGAGACAGACATTATGTGTCTGTCTCATTCATAAGATTGAGCGTAGGAGAAAATGAGATAGGAAGCATTATTTGTGTTAATACGTGTTTGTGTGCGCATGCGTAGTACAAAGCTTGAGAGAAGGCATCACAACAACCGTGTTTTGTATACGTGTACCTATTATTTTTGAAGGTTTCACTTCTACCACGTATGAATTGCACACGTGCTTTTTTTAATAGAAAATATGAAGGGTGAAATTTAGTGATTCAATGACAGGGTTACGATTTTTGGGCGCAAACTATTATGCGCACAGTTCACCTTTATTTTGAGGTTTTATTTTATAATTTCTGTACTTGTTTAAAGATAACTTAAGGAGTAAACTACAGTCGTGCATTGGAGCTGACACAAACACTTTTTTTTAAATGAACCCAAGTTAAATCACTCAGACTCCAGCCAATAAAGAAATGTTCGTTTTCTACTCTGCCCCAGCCGAGGATCGAACACAAGGCCTCGGAGTGGCGTAGCCATTAAACCAGTACACCAGCCACTCCACCATAGAGGTAGTTAATATATTTATTTTTTTATAAAAATATATTATACTAGCTTTTACCCGCGGCTTCGCCTGCATTTCTTTTTTTTTTCAATAAAAAGTATCCTATGTTACTTCTTATACCTCCAAGAATATATGTACGAAGTTTTATGATGATCGGTTTAGTAGTTTTTGCGTGAAAGCATAACAAACAAACTTACATTCACATTTATAATATTAGTAGGGATAATACCCATGATTTATGTACAAATGTTTGTATTAGTCACACAAGCATCTGCCCATTGTGGGACACGAACCCAAGACCGTTCGGTGCGAAATTCAGAATCGCCATCGTTGCGCCAAACGGGGAAACATAAAACTATATGAAATGTAAAATTATGTAAATAAATATTGTTTTAAAATATAAAAGATAACATATAAATATCTAAGATAACATATTGCTTCCTATCTCTTTTTGTTAAGTATTATTATTATATTAGTATAGGTTTAAGTAACTTGGGGCTTACGGAACGAAAGATAATTTATTAGGAGAGGGAAAATAACTGGCCATTACCAATTTAAATTTCTTAATTGTGGTATTAAAAAGATTTATATATATTAATTATACATTTATTTTAAGAAGCTTTGAGAATTATCTATATTTTTTATATAGACTACTAGCGACCCGCCCCGGCTTTGCACGGATGCAGTGCTCTACTATATTATGCATGTATTATACATATAAACCTTCCTCTTGAATTACTCTATCTATTAAAAAAAACCGCATCAAAATCCGTTACGTAGTTTTAAAGATTTAAGCATACATAGGGATATAGGGACAGAGAAAGCGACTTTGTTTTATACTATGCAGTGATTTTGCTCATAACTCCAATTTAGAAATAGTAACTTCAAATTGTATACTAGCTTAAAAAATAAACTGTTAATAACATACTAAATCGATTTTAAGAAAACCAAAGACTAATTATTATATTAGTATTAATTATTTTAAATAAAACAATTTTTTTATGAACTTTGCGCATAATTTATTTTATATTAAATCCTGACGTTTCGACTCCTTTACAGGAGCCGTGATCACAGGATGACTAAGATAATGGTCTTCATATGTTTTCCACTACCTTCACTATATTTTAATCAGCCACGTTCCTAATATAATATAAATCAAATTGTTTTATTTTGAATTTTATATAGTTATTAAATTCTCGCTACGATTACATTACTTCTGAGTCTACTGCCAGTTCGGAAATTGGGAGGCTCTCCGAGAAGAACTGGCGAAAGAAACTAGGGCAAGGGGACCGACCTCCATATTACTGTTATTATTTAAATAGAGCTAACTACATCACCAGGCCTTGCAATGTGTCTCTTTGGAGGTAATTAATTAATGCGCAAAATCCGTAAAAAAATTGTTTTATTCAAATGTGTAATGTGCGCGCAAGTTTAGAACTAAATTTTAATTTTTATGTAATTGTCTAATAATTTTCAGTTAAACAGCTAGTCTAATAAATGCCAATTTTATAGTTATAGAATAGATACATATATATATTTATATATATATATATATATACAAGGTCATTATATAAACACCATCCAAATTTATAAATGATATTCTTTGAAGAGAGTTACGAAACAAGATTTTTTTCTTTTAATATCACTCAGTACTAAAATATTAAGTTAAGGCTATACAAAGTTATCCGAGGAAAACTACCGATTTACTGTCACAATCACGCTACGCACGGTGTTGGAGCAGATGATTACACAACCCCCGCCCCTCCCCCCGTATTTCATTGATACATTACGCTGCGCACGGTGTTGTAGCAGATGACTACATGACCTCCCCCACCCCCCCGCCGCCGCCGCCGCTCCCGCTCCCCGCTCTCGCATATTTCATTAATACATAACAATAATTGTCATAAGTTCCAAATTTTTCCTTCATACTTGATCGGGCTTAGGACCGTCAAATTGCAGAAGGTATGAGTTGTTTTCTAATAACAGATAAAAACTTTGAACGTAAAAGTAAACCATACTTTTTGCAATAAGGCGTATTTAAAAAATCTGGAACAACTTAGGTACAAAAATTGGTTGGAGTATAGCAATGGCTGTGCAAGGCGTCTAGAACTTAAGATTTTTTTTGTCTCACTGAAACATACAAAACTAAGAGAACTAGGTATTAACAACAGAAACTAAAAAAACACAGGAATCGCATACGCAATACGAAAATCGGTATTAAAAAGCAATAAATTCACTGATAACACATTTCAATACTTTTCCTAGTCCTAAACATTAACATCGCTCATTTAATACTAATCCGAAGCCGGATGAAAAAATAGAAAGAGTAAAATTATTATTAGATTTTATAATTTTTATGACTCACCCGGATTGCGAAAGGTCGTGGGTTCGAATCCCACCTTAGGGCTCGAAGACGTAGTTGTTTTTTCATACGTATTTTATATCTTATAGAAATATTGCATCATGAATGCAAAAAATTAAATAAAAAGCACATAATTATAGCTGGTTCCATCTTAATCGATTGTTTAATATTTGTAAAAATATTACTTTCGATGTTGAACTCATAATAGAAGTTGAAATACGTTTGTAAAATTCGACACGTTTGCCAGCGTCTCGGTAGCTCAGTGGTCAGAGCACTTGCCCGGATTGCGAAAGGTCGTGGGTTCGAATCCTACCTGAGGGCTCGGAGGCGTAGTTGTTTTTTACACACGTATTTTATATCTCATAGAAAATATTGCATTGCGAATGCAAAATAATTAAATTAAAAACATATTTTTTGAAGTCTAAACGCCCTGCACACCTTTGCTATACTCAAACCCAATAATAAATAAAAGAACCAATCATAATACACTTACATAAAGTTTGAAAACAATCGTTTTAAGAGTACTTCATTAACTGTTCAAAATGTAGACCATTTCTCTCCAAACAGAGTCTTGCACGTTTACGAACATTGTCTTTAATTTTATTAAGCACTACAGTGTCATTTTTCACTTCGTCAAATGCACGGATTATTTTTATTTTTAAGTCCTCGAGGCTTTGGGCCTCCTCCACATAAACCCGCCGTTAAATTTCGCCCCACAAAAAAAAGTCACAAGGCGTGAGGTCTGGTGATCGGGGCGGCCATGGGACGGGGCCTCCACGACCGATCCAGCGATCACCATGTTCGGTGTTTAAATAATCGCGAACTGCGGCCGCATAATGAGGTGGTGCTCCGTCTTGTTGGAAATAAAACACGCGATTTTGAATAAGCGCGAGTGGTACTTCGTCCATAAAGTCGGATATTACAGTGCGTAACATATCAAGATACGTGCTTCCGGTCAACCGCCCTTCAATAAAGAACGGCCCCAGTACTTGGTTACCGATAATACCCGCCCACACATTTGCACTAAAACGCACTTGATGATGGTTCTCCCTTATCACGTGCGGGTTCCGGAACGACCACCAATGCTCGTTGTGTTGGTTATACAGTCCCACGCGAGTGAATAAAGATTCATCAGTCCATAAAATAACAGCACCAGGATGTTCAATCAGCCACTCACAAAAGGCACGGCGAGGCACGGCATCTGCTTCACCTAAAGACTGCACTTTCTGATAGTGATAAGGATGCATGGTTGCGGCGTTAAGTAATTTCCACACCGCGGGTTGACTTACGCCGAACCGTCTTGCTGCGTCATTCGTACTTGCTCTGGGATTTCGATCAAAGAAATCAAAGATTTCGTCTTCGATTTCAATTGCAAGTCTCCTTCTACCACCTCCTCGAGCGTGTGATGGCGTCGTAAATTGTCCGTGGTCAAGTAAGCGTTGATTCGCAGCTAAAATGGTTTGACGAATCGGTGTTGTAGCATTTACGAAACCACTATTTCGAAGACGAGGAAGACTTTCAGCTTCGTACAGTGCACAGGCACCGTTTAAGCTTTCTCCACTTAAAATATAGCACCGTACCATCTCGTAATACTCGCGATTTAAATACATTTTGTTAGGTAGGTATTTATGTGATGTAAGCTCGCGGGAGCACAAGACGTACGTCGCGGGAGGTTCCCGCGTGACTGATTTCATTGCACAGGTGTCGCCACAACTAGGGTTGCCACCCGTACGAAAATACTTTATTTCGAATGATTTGATTTTTTTGGGATTTTGAAAATTTTAGTAGTACAGCTCGACAATAAAGAGTTGACAAAAAATATTCCGCAACTAATGTACACTTTTTGTTGGCAACACTTCCTTATCTGTCAAAACTGTCAAGAGGTTGACTAATTTTTTGCTTAGTTAAGAAGTCAATTGTTATTCTAGTGTGTTTTACGTGATATTTCTTTATCCTGGGTTTCATCATGAACAAAACCTACCGTATCGGTTCTCGCACAGAACAGAACTCTCTCTCGGAACAGATAGTGAATATGTTACACCGAAAAAATGTTTAAAAGAAATGATAGGTCAAAAAGAAAAATAAACGATTGCAGTAAAGTATAAAAGTACGTGGGAAAACGGACATGGTGATTGGTTAATTTATGATCCACAGAACGAATATAATGGAAAATGCAAATTGTGTGGAATTACATTTACAATTGCTTCAGTATAGGAGTAGGACAAGTAAGAAGACAAATTTTCTTTTTCTGTGTGTGTGTGTGAATTGATATGGTTGCATTAAATATCCAAACTAAACTATGCTATGCTAGACTGTAAAGATGCTGTGTTTGCAATTGTTTAATAGAAATACTAATTTGATACAAACTGCAAAAAGCAATAAAAAATATGCTTTTAAACATAATGATAAAGGAAAATAAATTGTACTTTATTTTCATACTATGTACTTTTTTTTCTTACCTATAATAACCAGAGTACTTTAACTACAAAAATAAAAGGTGGCAACCCTAGCCACAACCTGCGCGCGCAGCCACGATCGCGGCTCGCCGCATGCGCTTCGAGTATTTAAATTGAGTAAGTCATTGTTCTAACTTTTTGCAAGTTATAAAAACATCGACTTCAAAGTTATTACGGTTTTCGGCAAAAACAAACAATATTTTATTTCCCTTCATTGTTCTAATAGAAATAGTAGTATTTATAAGGCTATTGAATTATTGATTTTTATTTTTTTCTTTTATGAAATAATCAAAATTTACTATTTCAACGTAACATAACAAATTTACGGTAAACATTATTATTTTAATTTTATACAACTGACCGTTTTGCAATAAATGGAAAAAAAATATTCATTATTTTTCCTCTTTTAAACAAACAGGCAACAGTATTTTTTTAATTATTTAGCAAGAAATGGTTTAATGCGAAACAAATTTAAATAATTAACAAATTTAAATTGTTAGAATGACATTAATTAATACAAATAAATGAATCGTGGTCAAAAAGTGCACTACACATGTGGACTTATACTGCAGGCAACCGTATTATTGGACTTTTCATTCTTTTTCGAGGTCCAGCTTCAAAACGGTAAGTTGTATAAAAAAATTGTTCAAACAAAAGTCGTTGACAAAATCCTAAGGAACAACTTTTACATTTACATTTTTGCAATAAAAATGTATTTTCAAGGTGAAAAATAAAAAAACACCGTTTGAAGACTTTGGCGCCACCTACTGTGTGCATTTGTTGGTGTACGGGATTGCAGCAATGACATTTTTTGTAGATCTTGACGTCCTCTACATTTTATAATCAATCGATTTTTCTGTGAAATGCATACATTCCGAGAAAAATGCATTTCAATTTTTTTTGGCTCGTTTTTGGAGTTTGCAAAAAGACGCACCAAGATGGCGCGTGGCCACCTTCAAGGTAGATAACTAACACCATTTTACAGCAAATAAAACAACTTTCACCCATTCGGCAATTTTCTCACTCAAACGATTTTTTCTTCGACAGATTGACTTTCTAACAACTCAATTTTGGAAAAAGAAAGTTACGTCGTTCTTTCTTACTGTACCTCGGCATCAACACCCCGCGACCCCACCCCGCTGTTTCATTCAAAACATTTCGGCCGTGTTTGACCTTTCGGGCGACCTTTCTTTTGACCAGTAACCAGCTGTTGTAATAATTCGCTCGGACAAAATAATATTTTTGCGGAAATTTTACCTACCAATTTTTTTTCATAAATGAAGTGTTTGAATGATATCTAATGCCTAGAAAAAATTTGGATGGTGTTTATAAAATAACCTTGTATATAAGAAAAAATAGCGTTTAAGTGTAGCATAAGTTTATAATATAATATCACAGTGGTTTTGTGTGTTTGTCTGTCCGCTCTTTTTCCATTGTATAAGCGTTACCGTAGCAACGTGTTAACCGCAAGTAGTTTGTCTACCGGACGCTAGATGGCGCTAACGGAAAAATATTTAATAATAGAAAAAAATTAAAGAATTTTTTCCACCCGTGCGAAGCCGGGACGGGCCGCTAGTAATTGTATAAAAATGTATAAATCCACCACATTTCATTTCGTTATGCCTCACAGGACCCATAAAGTTCAATAAAATTATGTAACATCCTATGTACTTATGATCGCAATAAACGATTTGATTCGATTAGCTGAACCCGCCATGCTTTGCAATGCTCTTTTTTGCAATTTTTTTTACTCACTAATACACATAAACCTTCCCTGATATGCATTCAACTATTTAACAGAGTTTCGTCACAATGTAACCAATGACTTCAGAACGTATAGGGAACAAATAAACAAACTACTTACTATAAACAGCTTACCTAGATATTTCATTACTTGTATTGTTCCATACTATACTTTCCGCTGATTCGCGTTATTTAGATACTATTATATTATTCATGCATAAAAACGGCACTCAGACTCTGGAGCTCGCGATAAGCGGAACTATTCCCCCTCCTGCATTTAAATACAGTGAAGTGTATACAAAATTTACTATGTAAACTTGGTATACACTTCGCTAACAAGTGAATTGTATAACATATATAGTAAATTTTCTATTTCAAGGTGGGTGTTTTTTTTGGGTTTCTTTTAAAAGTCAACCAGGGCCGACCTAAAGCTGCGTATTGACGGTCAGTTTTTCGCATCAGTTGAACTGACGTCAATCCAAAATTTGATCGTGAGTTTCGAATCATCACTCCAGAGTTTTAACTGACGACGTGCCACGTATTTCCGAGATTATCATAAATTCAACTCGTCGCGTCGCGCCAAACTGATCGTGAGTACATGATCGTCAATTCAACACAAACAGGTAGTACACTTATTAACAGCCCGGCCGATTGAAAACTGAAGAGCCGGAGTGACGCCAGTGAATGCGGAAATCGAGTTGGTCTAAAACCATTTGGAGTGACGCCACAGTTTTACGAAAAACTGATCGTCAATGCCCACTATAAGATCGCTTTGTCGCTTACCATCAGGCGAAGTAGTGGTCAAGCGTCTACCTATATACTCGTACTATAAATAAAAAACTGCTATTGTACGTCACCAGTTACGTAATGCTCCGTAAGTCTCACGTAACGAATTACTTAATTTGTTGTATAAGTATTATCTCATAAAACATCGACAAAAAGTTAATATAAAAACAAAACGTGATAATTCAATCTATGCCATGGTTGAATGCACATCAAACTATACGGTTCGATTTTTACGTCTTATGCCATTGTAATAGAGGTAATTTTAGTTTTAGTTTGTTTTTAGCTTTATACTCATTTTATCTTTTGTTAAAACGTGCAACTTACGTTAAATAAACAGCGTTAGTAGTTGTAAAGAAATATAATTTACAGTTCCTCGCATATAAACATTATGACGATCTCTGTAGTCGAGTGGCTCATATATCGGTTTCTATGGTTCCCGAGTTTGTCCTGAATTTCATTACACAAGTGCTTTTGCTACTTAGTTTCAGAACAATGCATGTGATGTTGTCTAATATTTATATTCACATTCACATTTACACTCACAATCACTCTCACACTCACTCACATTACAATCACATTCACTCATACAATCACACTCGCATTTAAACTCACATTCACATTCCTATCACACTTATAATCTCATTTGCACTGAGACTAACACTCACAGTTAAAGTCACTCTCACACTCCCTCTCACACTTACACTGATACTGACACTCACTCTCACACTCACACTAACACACGCTCTTGTAATCGCACTCATTCACATTCTGTTATAATTCACATTTATAAAAAATACATAAACCGTAAATTAAACAATACCAGCTCTTAAAACATAACTAAGATTCGCTAATAATATAAATATATTAATAATCGGTTACAAAACCAGTAATTTTTCGAAAACATAATTAATGGAAAGAAAGTATAGTAAATAATAAGAGTAATTCTACAGCTTACACATTTGTTTACTATCCTTTATACCCACCATCTGGTAGGTCTGTATTCCAGATCTAATCTGGAGTAAGTATTTACCAGAACACCATCATACTCTCCGATTTCAGAATATATAACCAAATACATTGCCAACTGAAACACATTTGGCGCGACTGTCAAATATTTGCGCGCTATGAAGCAAACATTAGATGAAATTCGATATGTACAGTTATCGGGAAGCTATCTGGCTAAGTGCTTGCATTAAGATGTTGGAATCTGAGTGAGTCAGTTGTGAGATTTTACTTAGAATTCTACATTTGTGTCAACCACACAACGTAAGCGTTCGTTAGTTCCAATTTTGTAATACGTACCGCTAAGGAGTGGAACTTTTTGCCTTTTTGTGTTTCCTTATAAATACAATTTAGGGTTCTTCAAATAACGATTGAATAGGTAAGTTCTAGGCAAGCGCGTCATATCCTAGATCGCATCATCGCTTACCATCAGGCAGCGGCGTAGCGTGGGTGTCGGCCGCCCGGGTCGAAGGACAATTTTGCCGCCCTCTTATTTAGGTATTTCAATTTAATGTATACTATACATTACATAGGTACATTAATTCTAAATAACTTTTCGGCAAGAGCAGTCATTATTTGCATTATACAGTTTAGATTTTAAATAAAAAAGTTTATCTTTATTTGCTCAAATTCCAGTTTTAAAGCGTAACATAAATTTCGATACGAGACAATGTGAATTACACAACTGAGTATCCATCAATAAAACTTTCATTGAATTGTCAAAAACATTCTCGGGGAATCCCTGCAAGTCAGAATAGACGAAGTTGCCAGCAGTCGCTACAATATATCATTCAAAGAAAGGGGATTCCCTGCATTCGTCACAGAATAAGTAATGAAAAATTTCGTGCTCTTTTCAATTGGGCCGCAGTTGCGATAAAAATATGATATGGTTGAAATATTTTTATTATTTATTGTTGAATTTTGCCGTCCCCTAAAAAGTGCCGCTCGGGGCGAGATAGCGGTCAAGCGCTTACCTATTTACAATTAAAAAAATTACAAACAATGAGGTTTAAATGATGTGATCAAAATTGCCGATTAATATCTATTTTATTACTAGCTGACTCGGCCACGCGTTGCTGTGTTATGCTTTAAAATGAAACCTACTTGTATTCTATGTAATAAGTGGGAACAAATCCAACAAAATGGAAAAATCATCAAAATCGATGGAGTAATTTCGGAGTTCAACGCGGTTAAACACTGCGACAGGGATTATATATATATATATATATATATATATATATATATATATATATATAGTCACGGCTTGATGTGATATTATTTAAAATGAAACCTATCCTATGTCCTAAGTTGGAGTAAATCCAGCAAACTGAAAAAAAATCCATCAAAATCGATTGAGTAATTTCAGAGTTCATCGCGGTCAAACATTGTGACAGGGATTATTTACATAAAGAGATTATTTCATTTTATAAACTAGACATAAAATTAAGATTATTATCGACAATTTTTATCTTATTTTATCAAAGCCATATAGGACAACTAAATTTAGTTCCTAAACCTCACTCGGTGTGCGGGTCTCACCGCGCCGAGGGCCGCGCCGCATTTATTCCCACGAGTGAGTACTCCGTCCACACATCGTTGCTACGACAGCCGCTGTCCAACGCCACCAAACACCGTGGGGGCACCCACCCCACGAGAAGGGGCTCGAGAAAAAGCAATAGCTCAAAGCCCGCAGTTCCCACGCCACTATAGTGTAGTGAATGAAACCCCGGTTAATGTAGCGAGCCAGCTTTAATACAGCATCGAAATTGAGGCACTACTTGCTGTAGATTTTTCTTTTTGAGGATTTGTGATGCCTCCAGTAATTAGTTCGAATATTTCACTTTGATTGAATTTAGGTCTCAGTTATCTCAGGATTCAGTGCTTTTTCGCAGCATAAAGTAACACTGTATTAAAAAAAAAGAAAAAAAATACGGTGAAATATCATTATTACATGAACAAATGGTAAGAATCTCCTTTTAAGCGTCAAAATACTCGTGTCAGAAGGCTCTGCTCTTCATATTACTGATATTTGACCAAAGAAAAAGAAACATATATTAAGTTTACACTACAAATTAACATTTTACAAAATTAGGTAAACATATATTCATATTTAGAATAAACTATAAGTAACAATAACTTTTATTGTATGTATTATATTGGTCACTATTCATATTCGCAGGTATCTTGTGTCAGCAGTGTAGGTCTCTGCATTTCGGAATCGAAATAGTCAAGTCCTCTTGAAGCCAGGCTTTGTTAACTGGAATTCACTTCAAACTGGATCTTAAGTAGAAGCTCTATACAAGGAGTCCGCCAAATATGGTACACACTTCGCGATAATTTCTATGCCGTTTCATTTGTTTTTTTTGCCAACACCTGTAGTTCAGAACACCAGGTATGGGTGAGTGTTTTTGGTACAACAAAAAATATATTGCAAATATTTGAGGCTTGAAACCTGGTTTTAAAAACCTGGTCTCGTAAATACTATCCCTATTGAAGACGTAAAGAAAGGCATTAATGTTAAGTAATTATTAATCATTTTGCAAAATAGAAGAGTAGTTTCAAATAGTTCCACTAGGGTTTGGTGTTGTTTGTTGGGATGAACTAAAAACACAAAACTTTAAAAATGAGAACAGTTTGTATTTCAAGTTATTAAATGTGGTTAAGTCTTATTTTCTTTGTGGATGTGTGGTCTTGGAAAGTTGATATTATAGACACACAACAAAATCAATGTGCTTTGTTTGTTTCTGAAGATAAATAAAACTTTGCTTTGGATTGCGGAATATTTATTTTATCTGTGGTATGGTAATGAAACTAAGTTATGGTGAACTCAAAACTCACGCATTAACAATTTGACCAGTTGGTAAGGTAATTTGGTAGGGTTAAACGAGGCGCGAAAACTATATTTTCTCTGTGGTGTCATTAACTTGACACGAAGTTAAAACCACAGAGAATATTTAGCTAAAACAATAAGGTACGGGTAAAGTTTGCTTTTAAATCTTTTGAATGGTGTTTTAATTTCAATGAAAGTCATATTTCAAGTAAGGGTCTTTCCAGCTCATTACACTTATCAAGACACCTATTTAAATAAAAGTTTTTCTCGGAAGGGTCTCCCAATTTCCGAACTGGTAGTAGACTCAGTAGTGTACACCGTAATCAAAGTGAAAATTTAATAACTAAATAAAATGCAAAAATAAACAATTTCGAGGAGTCGAAATGACTTGATTAAATATAAATTGTGAGCAAAAATCCGTAAATAAGTTGTTTTATTAACTGTAATAGAGACTGTAGCTTATAAATTAATGTGTATGTGTGTGTGTATGTGTGTGTGTTTGTGTAATACAGTTGTAATGTATCATACATTTGTTAATGTATTATTTTTATAAGCTAGAAGTAAGTTAAGTAAGAAATGTAATCTTTTAGATTAAAAAAGTGTAAGAACTAAATAGAGTAATCTACTTAACAATATTATAAGAGTCGTAACTGGTATTGCCCTAAAGGATAATATTCCTCCCATTGCAATAACGACAATACATTTTTTATGAAATCATGAAAGCAAGGCAATCTATCAGTAAACGCTCTTTAACCATCACAATAAGGCAATAGATGGAAGCGCGTTAGTTTAATATATTTTTAAAGCTTTTTAGCTCTATATTTAAGCTTTAAGAATTATGTTTTTGACATACTTAATTATGAGACCATTAATGTCCTTACACGGGTCCATAGGTCTTCGCAGTGGATGGTGTTTAAAGATGTGCTAAGCTAGAAATGAAGTAAAACGCCTTAAGGATACAAGGTACATATATTGAAGTACGAATTCACATACGTATTTGATTTATTTTCAGTCAATTGGTTCATTCTGTAGTGGTTGGTAGTTAAGCTGATAACAATCCAAGGATATTTTTTCTTTCAACCCGAGTTCAATTAATTAACACTTTAGCTTTTTCCTAATTGTAGAAAGTAGCCATTCACTCGATCTATTTAAACATTTGTTTAAAAATATTTAAAGGTAAAACTTTTAACGGAATTAAAGTGAGATATTTTTATTGTAAAAATAGGTAGACATCTGATTAGGGGCCGTCCATTAATCACGTTTTTAAACCGCTTTTTAACTTTAACTTAACTTTTTTTTAACTTTATTCAAATGTACTTAAAATAAGTTGTTTTGAATCGTCCAAAATTTTTACGTACCATCCAATCAGGACGTTTTTTAACTGACAAGAAGAATGGGCGCAAGAAACTCGTCAGCTTTAACGGAAGTAACGACATTTACAATATAATGCTTCGTCACCATGCATAATCCACAAAATAAAAAAAGGACATTTTTTTTGACATACATCTCTTGCTTCTTCAACTCACATCAGATCTTTCATACAAGCTCGTCAGTTAAGTACGAATTTTTGACATGGCATTTTCAGAACATCTATTTGGTCCCTGAAAGTTCGTCTTGGTCTGCCTTTATCGACTTGCTCATGCACAAGCCTCGTATACTCGTTTTGTCAATCTTCCTTCGATATGGTAAATACTTGACATTTTTACGAAGCGTTACACACTTCGCTAGGCTGCTTCTATAGCCTTATTCACAAACTTAGGAAAATTTTATTTTTTGAAGTGAAAACTTCTTTAGCATCGTTGTGATTTGAAAGTCGATGAAACGAAAAAGCGACAGTAAAAAGAGACAGCCACATAGGAGAAAATGAGATAGGAAGCATTATGTACGTGTGTTAATAAGTGTTTGTGTGCGCATGCGTAGTACAAAGCTTGAGAGAAGGCATCACAACAACCGTGGTATTTTGTATACGTGTACGTATTATTTTTGAAGCTCTCAATTCTACCACGTGTGAATTGCACACATGCTTTTATAGTATTATGTATGGTGACCACTTATAATATTTTCAATGTCGTTACTTAAACCTGACGAGTTTCTTGCGCTCATTCTTCTCGTCAGTTAAAAAACTGATAGGTGGTACGTAAAAATGTTGGATGATTCAAAACAACTTATTTCAAGTGCATTTGAATAAAGTTATTTTTCATTTTAATTCATAATTTTTTTCATTCACTGCTCTTTCCGAATGTCACCTCCAAGGGCTATCCACAAATCCGACATCGGAAACTTTTGACAGTGTGATCCGGAATAAGGGCTTTAACTATCAAATTCATATCCGACAAGTAATAAGTGGCGGAAACATTTCCGAAACAAAGAAAAAAATCTCTTAATTATATGTTCAAATTATTATTTGCAAGTAGTTAGAGATAAGTTTATTATCTTCTTTTGTTTTAGGTGCGTTATTAACGTCAAATAAGGAGTAAAACCAATTAATCTGCCTGTTACCTAATGTGGTAATAAAACATAAGTTTTTTCTATTTACTTTTAAAAATACTTAAACACAGCCATAAATATAAAAATATTTTTGAATTCTCATATTTTTAGGACGTTCAGGCCGCTTGCGTATGGGCACGCTATCCGTGCTTAGCGTCAGATTATACCGTTACACAAAAGCGTCAGGTATTTTACCATTACCCGATATATATTGCACCTAGCTGCCTCCCCACTTCAGCGTGCGTGGCTATCTGTCTCGCTTTCACTCATGTCAGTGTGCGTGACTGGTTTTTTAACGCTTAGTTCCTACGCTTTATACTTTAAAGCTTCGCTTCGTTCGGGCATCCCTAGAGGGCACTGTCATTTTTTTTCATTAGTTAATAATTTGGTTTTTGTTAACTGGCCTCATGTATTGATGTAAACGTCGTGCATACTACTTTAAATAAATAAACTAGAGCACCTTATGTTAATTTCACTAATGTTAGCACCATTTCTATACCGTGTTTGGTGCGGTAACGATCCTGCCTTTAGCACCTAGTCCTGGGTTCGAATTCTACAGATGATTGTGTGTTGAATACGAGTCTGAATAATGGGTATTTATATATATTTCTATAAATATTACACATCCATGTACCATATATGTATGTCTATCTGTTACCCTAATTTCCAAAACACAAGCCTTACAGTGCTAACTTTGGACTAAGCTAATTATTTTGAATGTAACAAATATTATGATTATGTTTCATATCAATAAATGATGATTATGAAGGTTTAATAAGGTTATCTCTATTAGCCTTAAAATACGCAATGCTGGCGCTCAGTTTTTCCTCTGTAGATGAAAATATCGAAAATAAATTGGGTCATAAACAACCGCCCAGACGCAGAACAAATTGTGGGTTGTTAACTGGTAACCATCCCATTACTAGCTCTTACGAAAATCATACTGTGTATCGTTAACAAAGTTTAAATATTTCTTACACTCATAAGAAATATTTATATTTTGTGGTTATGATACAAGGGAAACGGATAGACATACATATATAATTTTTATATAATTATATATATACACAATCTTTTAATCTAACACGTTTCCTAATTGTTAAATTTAACAGTTGAAACGTGATAAAAATACTGTGAAGGTATTATAAAATATATAACGACCATTGCATTAGTCATCCTGTGATTACGGCTCCTGTAAAAGAGTCGAAAACGTTAGGATTGAATATAAATTATGCGCAAAAAAACCGTAAAAAAGTTGTTCTTTTTAAATGTCTAATGTGTGCGAAAGTGTAAGAACTAAAATTATTTACGTTAACTAGTTGACCCGGTAACGCGTTGCTATGGTAACGTTAATTGATACAATGGAAAAAGAGCGGGAAAACAGCGGACAGACAAACACACAAACAACAAATTTGTGTTCTTAGGTTATAGACTATCTGACCCGGTAAAGCGTTGCTATGGTAACGTTAATTTAATACAATGGAAAAACAGCGGACAGACAAACACACAAACAACAAATTTGTGTTCTTAGGTTATAGACTAGCTGACCCGGTAAAGCGTTGCTATGGTAACGTTAATTTAATACAATGGAAAAACAGCGGACAGACAAACACACAAACAACAAATTTGTGTTCTTAAATTATAGATTCACGTTTTTATTCCGTGGTGTAAGGTATGAAAAAAAATTACAATATCTATATGTAAGGAACCTCTTTTAATTAATTTCCGAACAAGGGACAAAGTGGTTACCCCCTTGTTCTATTATTGGAGTTCCTCTAGAGATTCGGTCGATTGTCTCTCGCGACAACAAAGCTTTATTGAATTTTCAGCAGCGTTTGACTTAAGCCTAAATTCTAACCGGAGACATTTTGAAATTCATTGTTAAGTTTCAAATAGTTTTAACTAAAGGTTCCGGTATAAATTTGCCATCATACCAACTTCTGGGGCTATTTATAGCTTCTTTAGTCATGCCTTCTCAAAAGCACTTAAAATAGGTTGTTCAAAACGTTAAACTTTTACCTACCACCCATTCAGGACGACGCACAAGATTCTCATAACAAGTCTGGCAAAGGAGTCGCAATATCAGGATTAAATTTATATATAAATATGAGTAAACGTGTCGTTAATATGATTATAGTAGTTTTATTTAAAGAAGAAAGAAAGAAAAACATTTATTGTCACACGAAAAGAAACAGAGAAAAACAAAATAAGGGACAAACAAAGGAAAAAAATAAAAAACTAAAAAAAAAAAGATTAAAACTAATGTGCGGGGTCAACAAAATACCCTGCCTCAGCATTTTTGCCTCTGTGTCCTTCACAGTTGGGCAGAATAGACACAGGGGCGCTGTTATTCTGACAGGGTTCAAGCCAGTGACAAAAAAAATAAAAAAGCGCCTTTTAATTGAAAATCGAAACTAATAAAACTAGCAATCATATATATACACACACACACACACACACACACACATATATTTATACACATACACACACAAATTTAAAATAATAATAATAAACGTGCGATAGCTGCGAAAATGTAAGTGCAAAAATTAAATAAAAAAAATAACAAGTCAATGTTAAAATTGGGCACTTAAGTATAATCACATAATCAGTGATCTTAAATTAATAAAGTTAATTTTTATTGTGCATTTTTACAAGCGCTAGAAAAGTTTTTTTATTTATAAAAATGTGTAACACATTAAAGGGAGACAGAAATAGCACTTGCCGAGTTTCCCGTCGTCATGTTTAAAATTTTACATTTGAAGCGTTTTGATACTAAACAGTGAGTCGATTTTATTAATGTCATATTCCAGTATTTTGTTTTTTTTTGATAATAATAGCAACGCTGGCCTAACCGTGACCTAGTGACGGACAATATAGAATGCACCCAAACTAAGTTTCTTGTAGGAACAGTAGAACTCCTTTGGCACGAATTTCCACAGACCCGGCCATACGTTGTTGTGTCTCAGTTATAGATGTCGCTGTACCGAAATGAATCGCGCTAACGTTTCGGTTCTACGACCGCACATATAGCTAACATTTCTTAGCTTTCTTGAGCATGGCCTCATTTCCGCTTCGTGCCGCCGTGCGCACCAGTCGTCCCCGTACACAGGTGCCCCCTAGCGGCGCTCGCCACACTTCGCTCGCCTTCCGCGTGAAGCGCTCCAGTAGAAGCCGAAGCGCTCCTGACTCGCCGATCCGGGCGGTTAGGCAGCCGCTTGTTGCGAGCCTTCTCGCGACCAGCGGCCCTCGCGTCGGATCGCGAATCTCTTTTGCGCACCGCGGCAATTGTTAGGGCAGCCGCTAGTTACGAAACCATTCGCAATTAACGGTTGTACTCGTTCCGGGTTAGCTGGAACCCTTTGTTTGTACTAAAATAAAGGGTTCCTCTTCCCGCCCGCGTCTTGCGTCGACGGATACCTAGCGGTGTTAACGAAGTCGGCAGAGCAATCCCGGTTTGCTCTCTAGGGCCCTTCAGGCTCTAGGAAAACCGAAGGCCAAGTCCCATTGCACTTGGGTTTAGCCCAAGGGGTTTGGCAGGCGGCTATCCATTTAGGGATACCTGCCCTCGGTCGCGTCACCCCCCCTCCCCCCTGCCACCCGGCAGGGGGTGTCTCTTGCTTTAGTTATTTTCTTGCTTTTCTCTTTTAATTAGTACCCAGCTCTCGAAATGGAGTCTTCGGACCCAAGTGAGCTACTCAACGAACTTTCGGGTGTCGACCCACTACTTTCGCAGCTTCCTGCGAGTAGTGTGGCGGCACTCCTCGCGTTTTTTGAGGCGCGGTTCGGGCCCCAGCCCGTGGCCGTGCCGACCCAGTCCCAGATAGGAACCCAACGATCCCTTCCTATCGTCCTTTCCTCCCCGGCGTCTCCAGACGCGCAGGGGACTCTACGGTCACCCATCCCGACCGTGGCCAGACCCAGCGACATGGATTGCGAATTGCTCGCATCCACCCCTCTCTAGAGGGGTGGTCGCCTCAGATGACGGCTTATGACCTTCTCCGGGTGCAAGCCAATCCCAGGTGGTGTTTAGTCAGTACGAGTCTGACATAACTATCGGGCCGGCCCGAAGTATCCATAGAGGATTCACCACCTCCCTCCCCCGTGTCCGGAGGGTGCATTTAGCATTAAAAAATATAAAAAAAGCCTTCTTGAGTGTTATTCTTAGGCACTATGGTAACGCGTACACAACGGAAAAAGAGCGGACAGACAAACACACAAACCACTGTGATCTTAGATTAAAGATTTTCGAAAATTTAAGTCTTTGATCTTGGAGTATTGATCAGGCCAAACTTTGGACTGATGGGTACTTTAGGATTAGTCTCTCTATTCTTTTGCGTTATTTTTTTACTCTTAATTAATTGATTTAACGCAAGTGTTATGTACGCCATTATTTTGGTGCATTTCAGAAATATTTTTTATTAGATAAGGTATTGTATTGTAGTTTTTAAGTTGTACCATGTGGCCTGTACTTATATGTATAAATAAATAAACCGCCAATAAATCATTAAAAACTCCTTCCAACTTTCTTCTATCTAACTAAATGGCGTTGGACCTGATATATTATACGCAGTGAACATTAGAATTTAGCGAATTTAGGTAGCGATCCTGCCTTTCGCACCGATGAATACGAACATTTGAACCTGAGTTATTGGTTTTTATATTTTTCTATAAATATTATATAACTGTGTATCATATATGTATCTCAATACGTTACCCTAGTATCTATTAATACAAGCCTTACAGTGCTTACTTTGAAGTAGGCTAATTGGTGTGAGAGTAAAAATTATTAATATCATCATTTGTGCTTTTCGCTGATCCTGCATTTGTTCTTTACATCTGCTTTTATAACGTATCTATTAATACTTAACTTAGAATATATACTTTTTTTGTTAATTAAAATAAAAACGCCACTTAACTAACCAGAATTACAATTAGATACTATATTGAAAAGCCATTCGACCACGAAGATCAAAACAATACGATATAATTTAGTTATAAACGTGGGCAACATTACTTTTTCCTTAATAACTAAACCTTCTTAATTACTGGTATATTGTTTATTGTTAACTTGTGTATTAAACCTTTGTAAGCGCGATTTAAGTATCCAAACCAATTCAAACTGTTGTACAATTTCAGTGGAGCTAACGCCATCTGTGATACTTCTATCACATCAGTGTAAAACGTGCTTCTAACACTATTATTTTCTACGTATAGATGTCGCTGTCTAATTTTTAAACGGTTTTATTTAGCTCACCCCGTTTGTTTTATTATTTATTCTTGGGTCAAATTTAGTAATTCAAATTTCACCCTCTTCCCGTCAACCGTTTAATCTGAAATTTTGTATACACTTTGGGTTTTGGTGACAATACAATTATGTTTATTCATTATCATTATACATTCAAGATGGCCGCCGCTACAAAATGGCGGATAACGTAGGTTTTATCAATGCCATCAATATGGGTGCCAATGAAAGGGCTCAACAAGCAGAATACAATATACTATAAAAAATTGAAATCCAAGATGGCGGCCGCTACAAAATGGCGGATAACGTAGGTTTTATCAATCCCATCAATATGGGTATCAAATGAAAGTGCTCAACCAGTAGAATACAATGTACTATATAAAATTAAAATCCAAGATGGCGGCCTCTACAAAATGGCGGATAACTTAACTACGTATAGAGGAGTTGGACTGCAATAAACTAACGGGCAAGAAACCTTGCAATAATGAAGCACTAAATGAATTAAACAGAATGCGAAATAAAAACTAAAAACTAGAAAATAAAAATAGGTAAAAAAACTTTTTAAGTTAAACGGTTTTATGTTAAACATACATTGCAATGTTTAAGATAAATGTACTAAAAACAAAAAAATAATAATAAAATAGATACAGTCGTGGGAATTATAAACATATGCATAGACTAGACTAAAATAAAACCGTGGGGCACGTCAATTGTCTACAATAAAAACAAAATTAAAACAAACATTTTAATCAACGATTTAAATGATAGAATATTCAAAATAAACGCTTGGATGATAAGGCAGTAGTAGCGATAAGTGTGCAACTACCGTCGAAAACGTGTATAGGTTCGTTTCTACTAATTATTTTTTTTGTTAAAATTTATTTTTACAATCTTTTATTTACTTTCACCTGCCCCGGTGTCTGTAATGAAATCTTACAAGTTAAATTTGACCCGGTTTCCGATTGAGCTGAAAATTTGCATGCATATGTATATTGCGTGACAATATTGTGATGACATGTAGCTGTTCTGCTGCTGGAGCTGGAGGGTGGTCATAGGAACTCCGCAATTAAACGACACAACCCCATCGAGTTTGGGCGCGTTTGATTCATATAGACGAGTACATTGATCCTATATGGTAACCAGTGTGATACTAGAGCTTAAACGACAGAATTCGTTTTTTTTTACTTTTTATATCGTTTTATTAACAAGTAACAATATAAGCTTGTAAAAAAAAAACCTTTTTAAAAGGATCTTGATCAATAGTTTCTTTTATACTTAATCAAAATTCCATGTCACAGTGTTTGACCGTGATGAACTCCGGAACTACTCAACCGATTTTGATGATTCTTTTTTAATTTTACTGGATTAGTTTTGACTTAGGACATAGTTTAGGTTTCGCTTTAATTTAAATTACAGCAACGCGTGGCCGGGTCAACTAGTACTAAATAAATAAAATAGTAAGTAGTAAGTAAGTAAGTAAGTATAATTTTTTATTTCTCTTCACAATAAAACGCTTAGGACTAAAAAATTTTACAACTTTGTGGAAGAGACTAGTCCCTGAGGAACCTGAACTACAGGTAACTAGGCCCCACCCGCAGATAACCTTAGCTTTATGAGATTACAATAATCAATGCCAAGGAAAGACTATCACTAAATACTTTTTGATTTATTATGAAAGCCAAATTGTTACATTAACAATAAATCAATACTACTATGAACTATGACTTTATAAAAATATAACAAAATAATAAAACAAAGACGTACTAAAGATACTTAAAAGATAGTTATTGAATATAGATTTATATATATACCCAAAATATACATAAAAATGCAAAGTAAATAACAGTTTTGAGTAGAAATTCGGATCTTAAAATGTGGTATAAAGTGAGCTTGTCAGTTCGTTAGCAAGGTGAAACAGTTAGATAAAATCTAAAAGGAAGGAAATTGGAATGTCGACAGGTTTTAATCTGGTTCGAGGGCTCTGTCCTCCATTAGCGAGGACCTTACACGAGTGATTTGTTCGGAAAATTTCGGTTATCCGGTTGAGGTGACCATGCGATTTTTAGGTGTTTGAAAAATTACCGTCATTCCACTGTTCAATTAGGTGTTTTAGCAGATAAGGTGAATTCTTGTGAGGAATTGGGCACTGTTTGTGCTCACGTGTCTATTTATTTTTACATTTTAACACGTTGACTGCCAACTACGAGATAACTCGTAGATTGCGTTCTTTGCTAACCGTCTACTAGTTATCTCGTAGTGTGTTTACTTGTCATATTCGTGCAGCTACAATTAAACTCGTAGTATATCAGATAATTCGTAGGGCCTTTCTTTTAAATATACATTTTTTTTGATGATAACTATGTACTATAATTAAAGTTTTGAATAATATAATATAATTAAATGACATTGGATTCTTAGACCAGAATTCTGAAAATTGCTGTGGCAGTCAACGTGTTAATAATTCAAGGTTTGATTTGTAATGTGACTTAATTTATTCAATTTTTTAATGGATTCGCTCTTGATGATAATAACATTTAATAATATTGCTAACTTCTATAATAATGATTTTTTATATTCACACCAATTAGCCTAGCTCAAAGTAAGCACTATAATGCATGCGTTATGGATACTAGGTTAACGGATAAACGGATATAGGATACATAGATATGTAATACACACAAACATCTGCCCCTTCCGGCATTCTAACCCAGGACTGTCGATACAAAAGGCAGGGTCGCTACCTTTGGACCAAACGGTCGTGGAATTTTGATTGATTAATATTTTTCATGTGAATAGCTTAACCCCTTGACGCCCAGCTTTGTGTTAAATGCGTTATTTTTCTCTCTATAGGGGAAAAAGTATCATTCAATCAAAAAGAACCATTACCAAATGCGTAATAAGGATTAAATCAGACTGCGCGCTATAGAGCATTATATAATGCTCGCGGATTTTCGGTATCGTTGTCGCGTGCATGATATAATGCGTTCGCTCTCGGGTTTTGAGGAGTTATTTCGTTATTTTTAACAAAAAATAAGGTAACGAATTTTCACAAAAAAAATATTAATTCAATCTGCATGGTCGAGTGGCTTGCATACCGGTTTTAATGGTAATGCCACCCCGAGGTCCTGGGTTCGATCCCTGACCGGGTCAATATAGGAAACAAACATTCTTATATTGCCTCGGGTCTGGGTGTTATTCTACTATTGTTGTTTCTGAATTCTATAATACAAGTGCTTTAGTTACTTGAGTTCAGAACAAAGTATTGTTGTCTAATAGATAATTTAAATTCATATGTATTAATAATAATAATATCTCTCTACATTTACACCAATTAGCCTAGCCCAAAGTAAGAGAGACACATATAAGTATATGCTGTAATATCTTTAATATTATATTATCACAAATTGTTACATTTATTGAAATATATGAAATTCAATTTACAAAGAGTTGAATTGTATCTGTATTCATTTACAAATGAAACCCTGATTATTACCCCAGTTGTTTTGTCCCAAATTCTCTCAAAACATATAATCATTTTCGTTTTCAATTTGGCTAATATAAACGTATTTAACATGGCAATTATCTCCCGGATATCCGGGATTGGATATCCGGGTTAGGGGTGGAGCCTTTAATTATTCGAGTAATTGTCAGCATTCGATAAATATATACGCTTTTGATTAATATCTGTGATCTGAGCAAAGTATTATATTAACTTGTACATATATTAATGACAAGATTGTTTTGATATACACACTTGAAGGGTCTCTTGAATCAAAGGTTAGTTTTGACCTTTGATCAAATAGCAGAGGATAAACCTTTGATCTGCAGCTCAACGACAAAAAAACAGTTTACGGCTAATACGGCAACCTAATCTAGTGAGTTCAACAGAAACGAAACGTTTAGATTTAGGTACTGAGTGAGCTGATCCGTGAACGGGTTGGCATTCGCAGGTTCATCTCACATAATTATGTGAACCGTGATCTAATCTGCGGCTCACAGTATTTTGATGAGTTACCCATGGCTACATGCCAATAACCGGTCGCCATTTTTAGGCGGGATAGCTATATTGCTGCTTAGTCAAAACACTTACTTTTTTTATTTAAGATGGGTTAGTTCTTGATCCCAATCAAACTCGAGGGCCAAGACAGAATCCAAGATGGAACGAGCTAACCTAGAAGGTGTCCATTCACTCTGGCTTTGAAAATGGACGGGTTTTAAGTTCTCGGTAATACAGACGCAGGGAGTTCCATTCCATGGCTGTGCGCATTTTGAAGGATCTTGAGAAGCGGTAGAAGTGGTAGCCCGCAGTGCGTCTGGATGTCCGATGGAAGAAAGGTGATGGCGGTATGAGCATATGCAGCTCCTGAGTATACTTTCCAAAATAAAATCTGTAGAAGACCGACAAACTAAGGTGTGAAGCTTGCTCTTCACAAATTTGCTGACACTAATGAGCCTCTTTGCTCTGCGCTGAATTGTGTCCAGTGTAGCTGAGGTATTTTGCTGAGCCGTCCCAATGCGTTGCTGTGCTACAAATAAAAACGAAACATATCCTATGTCCCAATTCGGGACAAATCCAGCAAAATGAAAAGAAGGCCATCAAAACCTGTGATGCGAAATTTTTATATAGAAGTCCTTTCTATTATTCCTAATTAAACAAGATAGCTATTTCAAAATATAAACAACATTACCAAAATTATTCTTCTTCTTCTCTAGTAACAACTCCAACGAATAGTAAATAATTAATTAATTCATACTTTACAAAATATTCTATTTAATTAGATCCATCTTGGGATTTGAATTTACCACAACAAAAATAAAGTTGGCATTCCAAGTTTTACATTTCAGAAAACAGGGGGAGCACTCTCTAGGGAATAAATAGATTTTCGGCGTTCCGCGAGGTAATTGATTTACCTCTGAGTAAATCATATTTGCTTCAACATGAGAAAAATATATTTATGCGTAAGGATTATTGAAAAGTAAACAATTTTCTTAAATATTGCAAATCCTGGTGCTAATAGTCAATATACGTTAACACTTATTTATCATGTAATTGTTTAATGATGGATAATGTAGGAGCAATGAAATGAAAATAACTTAATTCATTTTGAATCGTCCAACATTTTTACCTACCACACCCATTCAGGACGTCTTTTACTGACAAGAAGAAAGAATGAAGAATTACATCGTTGATTAAAATCAACAGTATCTCTATTAAGTATCCCTAAACTTTGCAATAATATGCAGGGTATAAATGACTTAAAAAAAGCAACAAAGATGTATGTTTAGTATATGTCAATAATACGAGGGACTTTTTCAGTACATAAGTTGTCACCGAATGTTACTAGATGGCGCTGTATTTTTGTGAATCACGGTATGGTTTCATGTTGCGACAGTACAATAGCATTAACTGATGTTTCAATAAATTGTCTATCCCGCCGCTGCGGTTGCACCGAGGTGGCTAGTAGCTAGTACCGAGGTAGCCCACCGATACTAGGCGATGGCACTTCCTAGATGGTGTTTAGTCAGTAGATTCTGACATAACTTCGAAATGGGGCATAAATATCCATGAGGATTTACCACCTCCCTCCCCCGCGTCCGGAGGATACCCAAGTTGCCAGGGCAAAAAATTGTTGTCTGTAAAGTCTACGATAATTTTAGGTGATAGCGTCATAAGAAAAACATTGATGAAAAATTGCATACTTTTATGAATTGAATTGAATTATTATCACTGAATTATCATTATTTTGTATAATACAAAGAGTTAATTAAAAAAAAAATCCGATAAATTAACATTAAGTTGTTGTAATAAAAAATGGAAACCTCATTAACTTTACACTTCATGAAGTGGAAGAGAGATAGATGCGCCACAAGTCGAACGCTTAGGCCGATCGTGCCTCTCATTCGCTTGTTCCGCGCCCTCGCTTGCACGCGGAACGTTACACTTTTTCGTGCCTGCAGCCGGCGTTCATCGATTTATAAGACGTTATCACGTCAAAAATTGTCTATATGTTACGGAATGTGGATTCAACTTCATTCCTAAGCCAGGCAAAGGATAACAATAATTGATCATAAGTCTTATCGTTCAATGTATTTTTTATAGTAAATGGGTAGACGCTTGACCACAATCTCGCCTGATGGTAAGCGACGATCCGATCTAGGCTGTGACGCGCTTGCCTAGAAGATACTAATTCACTCATGACTTGAAAGCGCCTCAGTTGTATTTGTCAGGAAACAGATTCAGGCAAAGAGTTTCACTAAACTAGGCGATGCAGTCGCTAAGCATAAAGCTACGCTAGCACCGTATATTGGAGTGGAGCGTAATACCAAAAAAAAAGAAAAAATATATTTTTTGTTTCGATGGGAATATTTGCGAATTTCAAATTTCAAAATCCGTCTCAATCTGGTCCTAAACCTGTTGATTCGATTTCACACAAAAAATATTAAAATCGGTTAAGAACTCGGGAAGTTATGGCGTAACAGACATTCCGTCATTGAAGCTGATCCATGGGAGCTCCAATTAATGTCAAACTGAATTTATAAACTTAATAGAACACCTTTGCTTTGGTGATGTATTTGATGGGTCGTTGGGTTTCTGAAAATATGACAAAGTGTGGATATGGCTGGGTTGAGCGTCGAGCAAGTGAACTCGTGCTGCGTGTTTAGATGGGTTTACTTTACAGTAATAATATTGTCTTGTTACTGAAATGTAAGTAATTCATGCATTTCTGTTAATCACGATCCCAATTATATTATGGCAACACTTGTGTGTGTTTGTTACCATATTGTCCGTAAAAGCCTAAGAATAACATTCAAGGAAGCTAAGAACGGTTAGCTATATGTGTAGTCGTAGAACCGAAACGTTAGCGCGATTCATTTCGGTACAGCCACATCTAGTAAATAAATAATGATATATATTAATCATCATCAAATACACTGTTCTGAACCTAAGTTATTTAGCTAAAGTACTTGTGTTATGAGTTCAAAAACAACAACTGTACCACAACACCCAGACCCTAGAAATAACGATGAGTATAATTTTGTTTTTCTTTTTTAATTAATCCTCACGTTTCGACTCCTTTTCAGGAACCGTGATTACAGGATCATATTAAAAACAAAATTAATGGCGTTGTTAATCCGGTGGAAGTGGTTTTATTTAAATGTGTTAGGCGCGGAAGTGAAAGAACAAAATATATATTTATTAATATTTTTCTTTTGTGTCAAGAATATATTGTTGTTTTATGATTTATATATATTTCTTGTGAGCAGAGGCGAGTTTTTCTAGTATGTTTCTATTAAAATAATGTATTATATATTGTTGTGTCATTACTGGCCTAAATTTATTTAGAGTAAGGTAAGTAAGGTGTCGACCAATTTTTTTCAGTCATTTGAGAGGTTCTAGTTTCAGAAAATCGAAAACAAATCCATGTATTCGATAGGTTAAGATAAATTTAAAAAAACATATTTTTAATGGTGGTCGACTCAGGGTAGCGAATAGAGCTTGTTGACCCTTGACATTTCTATTCTACTCATCAAAAACTTTCGTTTGACATAAATTTTCTTGATGTATTTCATAAATTACAATTACACCTAAAACAAAAACCGGAAGTGACGTCATAATTTTGCATGCGGGCAAAATCAAGCAACTTCATGGGTGTCGACCTCTAGACCTATGGCTTTATTGTTCATATCCCAAAAATGATTCATGTATTTGATCCATAGGACTTTTATACAGCCGGCTCTCCGATTATTTATCCTCACTATCTAAATAGCATATTTTGTTTGTTTTTGACTAAGTTCCAAGAAGCCGCCAAATACTACAGATTTTTTATTTATTGTTTGCAAGGCATAACAAACGATTATACAATATTGTATATAACAAACAGGCTATAATATAGAATAAAAATTACTTATTGTACAAACAGCAACATTATCATAGAGTTTACTTAAAGGATAATGTGCAGGACAAAATAAATGGTAATTTACAAGTTTGGCGATTCTTAAGTTAAGTGCAATCGGGTATGACGACTTTCTTGTTTTGGGATTCTTCTTTTTATAGTTTATCAAATTACTGATTTCTTATTTTAGGGTTTTTTCATTTCCAAATTACACAGAAACACAGTCGGGTTTTTTTAGTTTTTCAAACTACTTTTTTTATTTTTTTTATAATTTGATATACCCAGTGTTACTCTCACAGTAAATACGAATCTAATGATACCTCTCACGCTAAAATCCATCGAGCCTTTCTAGCTGCACAGCTTGCTAAATAGTTATACATAGATAAATACATACTCTCGAAGAACATTACCCTCCTTCTGGCGCAGTCGGATAAAAAGAAACTAATAACAAAACAGTCGAACTATAAGTTTAGGTTATACAAAAAAAGAGTATACCTATATCAGGGTCAACCAATTATCACAACGTTAACATGTTATAATTGTTTAAGTCTGTTTGTAGTTTTCCTCCAAAGTCAGGTATAGCCTGGTGTGGGAGTTAGTTATGTGATTTGTAAACTAATTGGAAAATTAACTATTTATTATGATTGTAAAAAAGTGTTCTGAAATATTGAAACCGAATGATCTTGGATTTCGTACGCTTTAAAAATATATTAATTTCTGAAAGATGATTTAAAAAGATGCTGAATATTTAAGCTGGAGTGCTTAACAACTGTGGAAAATGCAAAGATAAGAATATAATGAAATATTAGAATTTTTAAATGGATTAAAATAGACTACAAAATTTTCAGCCTGAATTTCTCTTCGTGAGAACTTGGTATTATAATAAGGTTAACATATAGGTTTTTACTTCGAAGTGTTATGAAAATGAGATGCCTTTTTTTATTTTACTAAACATTTTTCAATGAAAATATAGTAAAATCATAATTTTATAACATAAGCTTAATTTTCATATATAAATATAATTAATAATATTTTCAAATTAAATTAAAATAAACATTAAATTGTCTACTTGGTCCACAAGTCAATTTTCAGGCGGGAATCTAACCCGCAACCTTTTGATGTTCGGTCCAATGCTCGCCGAATTGAGCTACCGAGTCTTGTGAACACTCGTCGAAATTTTCTAGTACCTTTCCACTTTTTACACTGTAGGCCAGCGTTGTCTCATCAGTGAGTCTTTATCAACGATACTTACCAACTGAAAATAATCAAATAATAAAATAAATGACATCAATGCCTCGCTCATAAAGACAAATAAAAAGCGACACTAGCGCCCTTCAACCAAACAATATTTTATAACGATGTTATAAAATTAGTCATTAGATATTATAACACACAATAGTATTGATATTCATACCGAAATTCGCACTAACCTTTTAAAAATTTGTTACGTGCTTGATTAAAAAATTCTGTATTCACATTGTTTGGTGTTGGGTTTGGTGATACTTTAAAATCCTACTGTAATATGACTATCATCTGTTAAGCCTTTATGAAATAAATAAGTGAATAAACATTTAAAATAAAACAATTAAAATAAAATAAGAAAAAATTTAGATAAAATTTTTTTGAACACATACAAAAGGAGGAGGGTCAACAAGGCGGGTTTTCGGCCCACCTCATTTTTGACCTAAAAATTCCAAAAAAAGATTTTTTATCTACTATATGAACTAACAAATCGATTCCACCCCAATCGGAAACAAACCCAGACCCTCCTCCTTTAGTGTTTTTATTTAATACTAACTAGCGCCCACCGCGTTATGTCCGGTTTAGCACAGAAAGGCTGTATCGCTCTTCCCCAAGGAAGTAGAGGTACTATGCAGCTTACATTGTTATTACACATTATCATTTGCCTACGATGACCTTTTTAAATGATTACCTCATTATACGAAGTACTCCAAAAATGTCATACTGTATTTCTGATTTTATCCACCTAAATGAGCTGATATATTGTTTAGATCTTAAGTGGGATTCTAAGCTACTAATCTGTGAAAAATGCATTAAAATATTTTCAGCTGTCTTTGCGTGTACAGACAAACTGACAAACATAATGAAGGCATTTTTACACGTCCCATTGCCCTAGAGCAATCTTTACATCCAATATTTTTTTCCAGAATTTTACCCCCGATCACTCACCATCATGAACAAAAACACAATAAGAATGTCATCCAGTCACACTCGGGATACCACCCTTTCTGGCTTGCTATTCCTAACTTTCGCATCAAGCGCTATTCAACATGTTTAAAGGTTTGTTGAATTTGAAATTAAATGTAATAAGCAAAAATTAATCTCATTAAATTAATTATTTATATTGTATTTACATTAAAGGAAATTAATATGACTAGTAAAGGCTAAAGTAAATTTCATTCGTTTCTCATTCAATCCTCACTCATTCGATCTTTCACACGTTCCATTCAAATCACTTTCATTTCTGTCTCTTTATATTCTGCTGTGCTAGGAGTCGGCCGTATAGTTTCCTAGTGGAAAATATTTTAATATAATATAATTAATATTTTTCTTCTACCATAATTCCGCGTTTTTAATTTAGCTCCTCTGTCCTATAAAATCAATACTCATCATACGTAACGATATAATTCCTCGGACGGAACGGAGATGTGATGTGCATCGTTCATAACGTGAACGTATTTTTAAAACATACATACAGTGATGGTTTTAAACGATAGAGGTTCTAATGCTGGACCAAATTTTAGCCCAATATTTGTTCTACTGATAAACTTGCAATTATTGCCAAAGCATTAGATGAAGAAGATGCTATAACAGAAAAAGAAGACGATTACATCCTATATGGCTATAAAGAGAGAAGGAAGACGAATACCATACTCTTTATAATAAACTGTTAGATAATTAAAGCCAATTTTTACTTATTTTCTTCACTTCCAGACTTCACCGAGCTGTATTTACATACCTATATTTTATAGCTGTTTTCTCTGCAGCTACCAGAAATTAATTAAAAAAATATATACTTTTATGAAATAATCATTGTTTATTATGAATAAACAAAGAAAATAATTAATCACTGCAATAATTTATCTTCTATCACTAACTCCTTAGTATAAGTATTTAAGATCCCCGAGCACAGTGTTTTATGGAACCAAAAAAAATTACACCTTAAGGTATTTTGCATAAATCGATTATTTATACCCTAAAAAAGGCATGACTCCAATTCCCAGAAGCCTAACTCAAATACCTTATGAGATAAAAATTCATGAACTTATCGTGACCTTTGACCTATGAAATCTAAAATGTTTTTTTACAAAGTGAATATTAAGAATATATATTTTTAATAAATTCGTGTCAATCGGACATAATCAGGCGCATATAAACGCGTTTCTTAAACTTATAAAAACGCATTGGTTTGGAACAGCATATTTTTTGAATTTTGTAGTTGTTTTTTTTTCTCCCGAAAAGCGAAAAAGTGGAACCTAGAACGTAGATAGAAATAAGCGTACGGTTGTGGTTTATCATACATAAATAAGCCAAGTTCCACTATTGCTGCGTTTAGAAGATATTCATTTTTATCCGAGGTTGTATAGGGCTGCAATCAAACAAATTCAATTAGTTTTTCGGCATTCATGATGGCGTCATGGATGAATAGCGCGTCAACGATTCTTTTTCTCCGCCCCGTCCATGTTTCTCGTTACAAATATTTTGTTGCTTTATTTTTGCATGCAAAGATGACAGAAATCATCCCGTTCCTTCCCCCTCGAGAAAATACCCGTCACGTGATACATGAGGTCTTAAAAAATATCTTTTTTGTAAAAGCATTGATTTTTACACTTTTATATTAGTATAGAATGATAAAATAAGTACACACACATATTAGTGGTGAGATGGTGGTGATAAACATAAAAAAACAATGCTTACTTTACGATCGGAATCTTAACACATTGACCGCCTTGTCAGTCACGGGTGACTGACACTGGAACACTCTACTGACTGACAAGGCGATCAATGTGTTAATAATAATAATATAATGATAATATCTTACATTCACACCAATTAGCTTAGCCCAAAGTAAGCACTGTAAGGCTTGTGTTATGGATGCTAGACTAACGGCTAGACATACATATAATGATACACAGATAGGACTCAGGTAAAAATGCTCGTATTTATCTCACAAACATCCCCCCTTCCGAGACTCGAACCCAGGACCGTCGGTGCGAAAGGCAGGTTCTCTACCGTTGCACCAAACGGTCGTCAATAATTGTTTATAGAGTGAGTTCTCGTATTTATTGTAAAACTAATATTTACATACCTAATTTCTGAAATATCACGAAATTTTAATTCAAAGATAATCTCAATAAAAAGTAATTGTTACAAAAAAGAAATTAACTTGATTGAGTTTCAGGCGGGATTCAAACCCACATCCCTACGCTATCCGTGCGAGTACATTTTTAAGCTACGAATATGTCGACATACCCGTGATATTTATCTAAGTATTTCTGAAGTTGACACTGACGGTTCGATTCTCGCCTGACCCCTGAGACCAATCTATAATCTAAGATAACTAATTTGTTGTTTGTCTGTCCGCTCTTTTTCCCAGTTTTTCCATTGTATCAATAACGTTACCAAAGCAACGCGTTAACCGCAAGTAGTTCGTCTACCGGACGCTAGATGGCGCTAACGGAAAAATATTTAATAAAAGAAAAAAATTAAAGAATTTTGTCTACCTGTGCGAAGCCCCGGAAGGGCCGCTAGTTGATTTTATTTTTACAAGCTTTTATTTACTTTCACCTGTCTCGGTTCCGTAATGAAATCTTGCAAGTTAAATTTGACCCAAAATCAAAATGGACGAGTAGTTTGATCCTATATGGTAACTAGGGCCTGATGTTGGAGTTGGAAGGTGACCATAAGAACTCCCCAATAAAACGACACAATCTCATGAAGATTAGGCTTTTCAACTTATTCATTCGTTTTATTAATAAAAAACTGTGTTTTTAACTTATATCTTTTCGTAAAAAATTGACTTGAATTAAAAATCTAGCTTTTATATGATAAATAAAAAAATTACAAACGTTGGTTCAAAAATTTCAACGGAGTTAATAGTATCAACGTAGTCCGTGTTTACAATTTTAATTGAATCCTAGCTCGTTTCGTTTTCAATCTAGTCTGTCTAACTTACTAAATCCAATTACATCATCAACTAGACTCAATATTTTAAATAGTAAAATGATGTATTTTTTATTACAATGACGATTTGACGAGCGTTTCGTACAACGATAGCACTGCCTTTCGCACCCATCCTGGATTCAAGTCCCGGAAGTGGCAGTTGTTTGTGTGATGAATACGAGCATATATGCTTGAGCCATTAAAATTAATATATATTTCTCTAAATATTAATCTATTATCTATATATCTTCACTACATAGTATAAAACAAAGTCGCTTTCTCTGTCCCTATATCCCTATGTATGCTTAAATCTTTAAAACTACGCAACGGATTTTGAAGCGGTTTTTTTAATAGATAGAGTAATTGAAGAGGAAGGTTTATATGTATAATATATAATTTATAATACATGCATAATATAGTAGAGCATTGCATCCGTGCGAAGCAGGGGCGGGTCGCTAGTTATTTATAAAAACTAGCGGCCCGTCCCGGCTTCGCACGGGTGTACAAAATTCTTTAAATTTTTTCTAGCATTAAATATAGCCTATGTTACTCAGCGTGAATGTAGCTTTCCAATGGTGAAAGAATTTTTGAAATCGGCTTAGTAGTTTTTGAGTTTATTCATTGCAAACATACAAAAATACAAATCTTTCCTCTTTATCTTAGTGTACTACTCGACCGGTTTTGATGATTTTTTTTATTTTTCTGGATTTGTTTTGACTTAGGCCAGAGCATATGTTTCATTTTGATTTGTAATCAAAAATTTTTTTCAGGTCAGCTAGTCTATATATACAAGAATTCCCTGTCACAAAGTTTGACCACAATGATCTCCGAAACTACTCAACCGATTTAGATTTTTTTTTATTTTGTTGAATTTGTTCCAACTAAGGACATAGGATAACTTTAATTTTAATTAATAACACAGCAACGCGTGGCCGGGTCAGCTAGTAATAATAGAAATATTAGACATCACATACGTTGTTCTGAAACCAAACCACTTGTATTAAATATCTATGTATCATATATGTATGTCTATCCGTTACCCTAGTATCCATAACTATGCTTTACAGTGCTTACTTAAGGCTAGGCTAATTGGTTAGAATATAACAAATTTTATTACTATTGACGATAGCGAAGGTATTACCTAGTGTTGAAATTTTTTATTGATGACATTACCTAACAACTATTTTTGGTTTAGGTTTGATTAAAAATGTGTTCAGATAAACTCTATTAAAACTTTTTGGCTATTTTTTGGGCGAACCGATTCTGTGTAGGCACAAAAGGGCCCGGATTCTGTATGAAGTATTTATTTATTTATTTTCCATGTAACAGTAGGTAATAAGGTGTTTAACTGAAAAGGTATAAATGTATTTGATAGAATCAGGGGATTCTATCAAATACATATATGTATTTGGCAGAAGTCCAAATTCATTATAGAACAAAAATATGAGTACTATTTGCACGGTCTAACAGCCCTTGATGATGCTCCGTGGGGGGGCGAAACACATGAAGGGTAGTTGGTGAAGGTGTAAAGTATACCGCTGTCTGCAGTATTTGCATATACACTCGAGAGCAATGAATCCGGGTCACTTAAAGAATCCTAAAAATCTCGGAAACTAAAAATGCTAGGTTAATGCAATAAATTGTATTTAATAGACAATGTAATACTCCTTAAATGAAGGTATTAAAACTTCTTAGTTATTGTAAAGTTATATCATAAAAAAATCAAATTTGAAAAAGGGCCACTTTCGAAGATGGAACTACGAAATTACAGCATTTGGTTTTGCTTTTGTTTGTAATCTGTCATTTATGTGGGTACATAAACCATGTTGATAGTGCTCTATATTCATTATTCAAGCTGAAATTATGTCGCTTACGCCTGAAGAATGCACCAGAATACTTACAATGCTGGAAACCGGCCGGAGTCAGCGCGATACAGCCAGGACTGTCGGTGTGTCGCTGTCAACAGTACAAAGAGTTCTCCGACGTTACGAAGAAACTGGTTCTAACCTACGCAGACCAGGAACGGGCAGAACCAGGTGTACCACAGCACGAGAAGACCGATACTTGGTGAACACCATGCTTCGAAATCGCTTTCTCACAGGAACTGAACTCACCAATCAGTTTCGACGCCTCGGAGGAAGTAACCCAAGTGCATGGACAGTAAGACGTCGGCTTGCTGAATCTAACTTAAAACCCCTTAGACCTGCAAACGGCCCTAAACTGGAGCGTGGGCATCGTATTTCAAGACTAAGATATGCCCAAAGCCACGTAAATTGGAGTATTGAAGATTGGTCAAAAGTTATGTTCTCCGACGAATCAAAATTTATGCTCTACAAGCACGATGGAAGACACAGAGTGTATCGAAGACCAGGGGAAAGATTCAAGCAAGCATGCATCGAAGAAAAAGTAGCCTACGGTGGTGGGTCTGTACCAGTGGCGTGGGGTGAAAAAAAAGGAAGGTAAAGCCGGACCAAAAAACGGCTAATGCGTAATTAAACAAAATATCATATTATAAAAAAATATGCAATAAATTACATACCTGACCTGAGTGTGTTCATGTGTTGTGTTAGTTTACCTTTTCCATAACTACGACGAAATGTTAGGTTTGGTGATTTGCTTGCGTTGCGTGCGTTGTATGCAATTTATCAGTTGTTAGTGTTCACCACCTTCACCATACATGACATCACTGGTATTATATGAACAGTGCATGTCGAGTATGATAAAAGTGGCTTTGAAAAAAGCCGTTTTAAGCACACGTCACTCGCACAGGGGTTATAATATATAGAAAAACAAGAACCAAAAATAAGTGAAACTTCACTTGCTGAACATATTCTACTAACTATATTATTACAAATGGTGAATGTTTTTACTTAATTACGCGAAAATGGCTTAACGAATTTGGATGAAATTTGGCATGCATGTAGCCTTGGACACGGAATAGAACAATCAACATGGCCTGAATTCCACACATACGAAATCGCAGGCATAAGCTAGCAAATAAATATCAGTAGAAATATTGGATGTTTTTATTTTGTTACTTGTCGTTTGTCGTCTGTCTTCGCCATATATATATTCTATAACCCGATAAATTTACGTAACATTTTTTTTGATAAATTATTTATTTATACATGATTTTAAATTATAAATTATTTTATTTGTATTCTAACATAATTCTACGGTTTTTCTTTACGAAATGAGCCAGAATCCTTTCATAAAAGTCGCTTTTTTGTTGCAATTTTAACAATAGATGTTTTTCAATTGATATTACTCCGAGATTTGATAATCTTGCCTCACTTTGGCTGTTTCGTGTATAAGTATGAATCCGCTTCAATGCCGAAAACGACCTTTCCGCGGAAGCCACCGATACGGGAAGAGTCAAAATAATTTGACATAAAATTAAAAGCTGAGGAAAAGCTTCATTCAACGTGGATTTAAAAAGATATAAATAAAGTTCGTAAACATCTAAATTACTAATTGATGAAGTACTGTATAAAACTTTTAATTCGTTTTTTAAGGCGTGAAAATCAAATATATTTGGAAATTCGGATATTAATTTAGACACGCTTTCCTCAGGAAAACTACTACGGTAACTCGCGTATTTCGATTTGTTGACTAAATCAAGAAAAGTTAAGTTCTGAAAAGATGAATAACGGGAGTTTATTTGGCTTTTGATGTTATCTATTATTTCAACGAATAAACGCTTGTATTGTGTTTTTAAGTCAATTTCTGTATCCAGCCGCCGGCGTCGTCGTGGTGGTTCACAATATTCCTGAATACTACTGAAAATAAAGTCAAATTGCTTTAAAAACTCTTCTGACATCCAAGATTGTAATGCATTTATTTCTCTAACTGAGGTTTCGATGTCGACTTGTTTGGTTTGAAGCAAAGCAAATAAAATGTCAGTTCTGGCAAAAATCTCCGAAAAAACATGTAAAAGGAAACAAAATTGCATATCTTCTAATTTACTTACAAACGACTCCGACATGGATACAGAATCAACATCCCACGATTGGGGATCATCTAATATATGATTAAACGTTTCAATCATATCTAACCTGCAATTAAATATAACATTAATAATGCGTGAATGATAATGCCATCGCGTTTCAGCTACTCCAGGCATACGACGGTCGGAAAACTGTTTTAAAAGATTTGACCGCTTCGACGATTTGTTGAAAAACCTGACAATTCCATTGATATGACCAAAAAATGATTTTAATTCCGAAATATTTTCCAAGGATTTGCTTAAAACCAAATTAAGTATATGAGCATAACACGGTACGAAACGTGCGAGAGGGCATTGACCCCGTACTAAAGACTGAACGCCTCCGCGTTCACCTGACATAACGGCCGCACCGTCGTATGTCTGACCGATCAATTTGTCTTTGCATCGATATTGTTCAAGAATATTAAGCAACTGAGTCGCTAATACAGCCGCTGTCCGGCTTTCACTGACGTCGTAAAAACCTACAAATCATTCCTCCAGACCGTTTTCGGTTAAATAACGAAATATGACTGATAATTGTTCCCTATGACTAACATCTGGGGTTTCGTCTATCATGACTGAAATGAATTTAACTTGGCTAATCTCAGACCTAATCTCGTCTAAAATTACCGCCGCGATGCATTGTATAAGATCATTTTGAATGTCTCCCGAGAGACCGGTAAACACGGAGTGTGAATTAGATGAACATTGATCAAGATGAGAGTCTATAACGCTGTCGTACTTACTCAAATAAAACAATGTTTCTACATAATTGCCACGATTGTCTGAATTTAAGTTTTCACTATGGCCGCGTAAGGATAACTCCTGTTTTCCAAGAAGAACAACAGTGTCAATTAAACGTTTCATTAAGTTTCGATTACGCTCCACTTTTCGATTATGGGCTTCATAACTATTACCGAAAAATGTTTCTATTCTATTATTTCCAAAATCGTGTAATAATAAACAACTGCGTAAATGTTTTTCAGTTTGAGTATGTTTCCTAGCCGAATTTGTCAAATTATTAATGTCTGAAAAACCCGTTTTATTCCAAGCACTGTTTGTATCGGAAAACAACAAACATGGAAAACAAAATAATTTATTTAATTTGCAACTGCCCGTTAACCAATTGTATTTATCATACATAGAACTGTGAAAATGTTTGAAAAATCCGTCTTTACGCGTATAATCAATTTTTATATCGGGACAAGCCCGTCCATTTTTTATGATATATTTTTTATTTTCGAAAGATTGATTGGAGAACGAAGTTAAGTCATTTAATTAGTAATCTGTAAGACAACAGTCAATTTGTATCAATGCCGCCATTTCTCGTCTAACCGCGTCACGACAAATAACAAAGTTAAATAAACTATAAAGACAAACCTTTACGAGGAAACGAAACAAACTATTTATTACAGACTAACACAACACTCGGCAAGTAAAATTTCACTTATTTTTCACATCTATTCATTCACATTAACAATAATTCACATAAATGCTAATTTATAGCATAAATTACCCGTGCTGACCGTGACCGCGTAATGAGTGATCTGTGATCAATCAAGCGAGTGTCAGCCTCAAGGTCGAGGTCGCGCGAAACTAGACGCTCAAGCGAAACGAAACCTTAACGTGAGACAAATAAAGATTGGTAGGCTATCCGAGATCGAGTTATCTATAAACAATTATTACGAGGCTTTTGCATGTATTTGTTTATGTATGTGTGAGTGATTTGCATACATTTGGCATTTGTAAATTCCCAATATTTTGATCGGGTTGCCGGAGCGGAGGAGCGCGTCGCACTTGTCGCGTCATATGATTGTAAACTGTGTTTGTGTGCGTTTGCTATTTCTAATACATTGCGTATCTTGTATACGGGATATAGAAGAATATTTTTACAAAGCGCGCAATGTAATTATGGCGTTTGCAATCCGAAAGCCGTTGAACTTCGGCTTACATTACAAAGCGGGGTAAGCTATTATTGAAAATAATAAAAAAATTATTAGTGATCGCCAAGGCAACCCGATGGGAATCGTGTTATATGCACGCGTCGCCACTGGTCTGTACTTGTGTGGGCCGGAATTTCTTCTGAAAGTCGCACAGAGCTGGTGATCATAGAAAACGGCTCTTTAACTAGCGTAAGATATGTGGAAGAAATCTTCAATGATCACGTTGGTCCATTTATGGTCAATTTAGGTGAGGATGCTATATTTATGCATGACAATGCCCGACCTCATACAGGTAGGATTGTGAATGACTACCTTCAAGAGATGAACATTACTCGTATGGAGTGGCCAGCGCGCAGCCCGGATATCAACCCGATCGAGCATGCTTGGGACGAGCTAGGCAGATGCGTAAAACAACGAAACCCTCCCCCAATCACGCTTCGTGAGCTCAAAATTGCTCTCACAGAGGAATTTATTTATTTATTTTTTTATTTATTTATTTATTTTCAAGGGAAACATACATAATTTTAGACTTATAGACAACACATATTGAATACACATATAACAATTAAGTTTCCACAGATATTTTACACATTGACAACTAACAAACACTAGCAAGAAATACTATGACATTAACAATGAAAGTTAAGCAAAAAAATAAAAAATAAAAATAAACAAGAGTAATCAAATTTTACGACTGTTTTCTAGTACTAATTTAACCTGACTTTTAAACTGCCCATACGACAAAGCAAATATATAAATCTGAGAAAAAATACTATTATAAGATTTGCATGCACGAGTTAAAAAGTTGTTCCTACCATAATTAGTATGCATTGCAGAAGTACAAAACAAAAACTTATTTCTAGCACTTATCCTTTGGCATCGGAAATTTATTTCACTCAAAAGTGGTATGGAATCGATCTTATTATGTATGATTTTATATAATAACATCTGATCCCTAACAGTACGACGAGATTTTAAGTCAGAGTCTAAACGATACAAAAAGGAGGCATCACCGGCTGATCTGAAATGGATATGCTTCAAAAATTTATTATGAATTTTTTCTATTGATTCTACATAAATATTATACTGTGGATTCCAAACTGTTGAGCAATATTCCAATATTGAGCGGACCAATGAATTATAAAGTATAATTAAAGTTGAAGGTTTTTTAAAGTCTTTGGTGATAATAATGGGAGAATATTCCCCAAAATCGTATAAGGAACTTGGTGTACAGCATGCCAAACCGCGTAAACGCAGTAATGGAAGCACGAGGAGGCAATACGAAGTATTAAAATTCAAGAAAATCGTAATAAAGTTCAAACATTTCATGTTTCCTATTTTTGTTTAAAGGAGAGATCAGCAGTTTTTTTCTTTATGTAATTTTGTGTTAATAAAATGTATGGTGACTCATATTTTTTTTACTTTCATTTAAGGAGTATTACATTGTCTATTAAATACAATTTATTGCATTAACCTATCATTTTTAGTTTCCGAGATTTTTAACATTCTTTAAGTGACCCGGATTCATTGCTCTCGAGTGTATTATGCTCGGGCGGTGAATTTTACTTGTTTTTGCTGAAGTAATCGGAACGTTCCACTATTGAATTTGCCCGATTTTTTCTGGATAGTTTTATTAAAATAATTTATTGCAAAAGTATGCAAAACAAATAAATATTAATCGATTGTCTAAACATTTGTTAAAATATTAATTGTTTCTATTTTCATTGATGAAGCATCGCGGGCAAGTATAAAGAACAAAGCAAAAAGTATTTACAAGGCTCAGTAGCTCAATTAGAAGAGCAGTGGCCCGGTATCCAAAGGATGGGGGTTCGAGTCGCGCCTGGGAAAAACTTAATCGATTCTTTCTAGAATTTTTCTATTAAAATAATATATCATTTAAGATAGCAATGAAAATGCCAAGGTTTATGAAAAAAATACCCGTTTCATCTTAATCCATTGTTCAAACATTTGTTAAAATAGTTCTCGAAAACCCGAGAAGACCACTCTCAATGATGAAGCAAAGCAGACCTACAGCATAAAAAGTTAAACAGTATTAAAAGATTTCGACGGGTGCTTACAAGGCTGGGTAGCTCAATTTGGAGAGCAGTGGATCGGAAATCCGGGGGGATTACCCCTGAGAATAATTTTCGAGTCGAGTCGATTGTTTCTAGAACTTTTCTACTAAAATAATTTATCATAAACGTACCCATAATAATAACTAACACTGATCGAAAAGTAGACTGCAAGCTGAATTTATATTTCTTCAAGTTGCAATATTTCTCAAACTTTCCCAACAGATGTCGGTCGTTTGTCTCTTCTACCGGAACTACGAACTTATCATATTTCCTGACAAAGTTTCAATTTGTTTCCAATGATAATTTATCATCTTTTCACATTTTTAAAGTAAGTGCGGGACGCGTTGTGAAAGATCAATTCCGTTGAGAGAAATTCGTTAGGAAAATAAGACGAATATTCATTCACCTATGACATATGGATACAGTTAACATGGAGCAGTACCGAAATTAGAGCAATTTGTTGAGTTAAATGCCTACGTTCCATTACACTGTTAGGGGTGGCAGTCTTAATTATTATAATTTTATTATTTATTATAACACTTCATAATCATTATAATATTATTTCTTACACTCACACCAATTACCCTAGCCCAAATTAAGCACTCTAAATGTTGTGTTATGAATACTAGAGTAACGGGTATATATACGTATATTAGCTTACCCGGCCATGCGTTGCTGTGGCAATTTCAGGGTTCCGTACCTCAAAAGGAAAAAACGGAACCCTTATAGGATCACTTTGTTGTCTGTCCGTCCGTCAAGACCGTTTTTTTATTATAAATTAAATAAAAATTCACCCTTTTACCCAAGTTCGAACAAATCCAGAAAAATTACACAAAAATCATCGAAATCGGTTCAGTAGTTTCGGAGTTCATCGCGGTCAAACTTTGTAACACAGAATAACGGCCATAAATACTGTTACATAAAATCTTTTCTTTTTCCAACTTTTTAATTACTTTGAATTTGGAACGCGTTTATTATTTTTAAAAACTTCTTTCGATTTCGCGCCATTTAACATATTTTTCGTGTTCATTATCAAATTACAATATGGAATGGGGCATTAAAGAAAATAGGATTGCAGTGAGCGCCTTGCACAAAATGGTTATAGAACCCTCGCTCATATTCCAGACACTTCAAAAGCTTTGTATCATCCGTATGTTTGCACAGCGTACTATCAACAGATACAACAACACTTCCTCTGACGATGAACATAAAAGATCGGATCAGCCGCGTGCTGTTATAACTACAAAGGCTGTTAATGTTGTTAAAGCCAGAATTCGTCGAAACCCCATTAGGAAGCAAAAATCTCAGTAAGAGAAATGAAGATTCCCGCTAGGACTACGTCGCGTATTATAAACAAGACCTGAAGCTAGGTGATTATCATCGATATAAAGGACATACCCTAAATCAATCTTTATTATTAAAGAGAGTGGATCGATCGAAATGGCTTCTGTCACGATAGGCAGGTGAAAGGCACAGAAATATTCTTTTTACCGATGAAAAACATTTCACGATTGAAGAGCACTACAATAAGCAAAATGATAAACCATACGCTGACAGTATTAAAGAAGGTGCTCAAATGGACCGAAAGGTACAACGTGGTCACCGTCCTACGTCAGTGATGGCCACAAGGCGTACAAAGCTATATTTTTGTGAAAAAACCAGCCAAGTGCGAGTCGGACTCGCGCACCGAGGGTTCCGTACAAACCTGTAGGTATAAAAGTAAAAGTTCACCCATCACGACAATCGAGTCATAGTTATGGTATTTTTATTGCAAAATTAAGAAATAACAAAAAATTTAAGGTTTTCGTAATTTTTACTTTATATGTGCTGTTAAACATTGCTTCATGCCAAATTTCAAGATTCTAGATCGACTGGAAGTAGCCTTTAGGTTTTGATTCCCTCGCGAGTAGTTGCGAGTTCGAAAATATGCGGCTTAAATTGCTATTTCTTTTGATTGCGTTGTCATAAAAGTTTGATTTTGTTACAGCTCAAAGGTATTATAGACCTGAGTATTTGATATGAATTTCAATTTAATACCTCAACGCGTTCATGAGAAAAGAGGTAGTTATTTTAAAATTTCCAAAAATATTTTTGAAGTGAAAACTTCTTATGGCGCGTTGGGCACTTTTGTGGGTGAGCATTTTCAGCCGTTCTCGCGACAGATGAGATTTTACACAGATATACTCCGCGTGTATTCTTATAATATATGTATACTATACGCGCTCTTTGCATGGGCATTCGTTCGTGCTCTCGCGACAGACGAGATTACATACCTATATGTATACTCAGAGTGTATAGGTATGCGAGAGCGCTGCATGCTATACGCAGTCTTTGCATGGGCATTCGTTCGTGCCCTCGCGACAGACGAGATTGAGAGTTTTTTATATTTATTTTATAAATGGATATTAAACGGAAAATTTATTTATTTAAATATTAGAGAAAATGAGTGTGATAATATTATCAGAAACTCATGTGAGTAACGAAGAAACCGTTGACATTCCAAATTTCAACTATATAGCAAGTTTCAAAAGAGACAATCGTCCAGCAGGTGGGGTGGCTATTTATCATCGGTCCGATAATACTATGGCCACATTTTCTACAGATCATATGGAAGTGCATGCGAGATATACCAGTATGTTTAGCACTAATGTTTCGAATATTGGTGATATATGTATTTCCCAGTGCCATTCTAATGCACAAAAAATAATAATGGCTGCCGTTTATATTTCACCAAAACAGTCTTTACAAGCAATACGAGAGTTCTTGTATTCAAATTTATTCATTTATTCTAAAGCTGCTTCCGCACTATTTATGATGAAAATTAATAGAAGATTTGATCATGATCCTATGATTTTGAGTGGAGATTTCAACATAAACTTTGCAGATGTGATGCTGGCATTGCGTTTGAGAGTGTGTTTGTGCAAGTAGTTCTTATTTTGTTTTAAGTTTCATAATGTATTGAATGTGTTGTTTTCTGTTTGTATCTTTGTTAATGTTTAGTTGTATGTGCGCTGCGCCAAATTATTGTTATAATTGTACTTTTTTCCTAATCTCATTTTTAGCGAACATTATGTTTTTATGAGAATAAATGTCTTTAAACCTTCAAACCTTTTAGATGTCAAAAATCAATCATTAATTGAATTTTTATATGAAGAATTTGATTTAACGATGTCCAATGATCGCAATCTTAGCACAACCAAATACAAAACTACAATTGATGCAGTATTCACAAGATATATAAATATATTTAAATCAAAATTGTTCATTTCATACTTTAGTTACCTATTGTGTCAGTTTTAGAATTTGATGAAAATCCTGATAATAATGATAAAAAACTGGTTGGTTGCCTGTAAAGTCGGTATACGGGCGAAAGTTTTACGTGACAACGACTTTGAGTGGTAAAATAATTTTAATGTGAATATTCATTCGTATAGTAGGAAGAAGGATGAAATAATAGTAACAATTTAAAACACTTATTTATACAAAGAATTATATTTAAAACATTAATTTATAGGCACGCGTCCCTTCCACTTTTTATGTCTGTCTCTCTCGCTCTTAGGCGGGCTAACCATGCCCGAGTGGAAGGGACGCGTGCCTCTCACTCGCTCTCATTGTAAGCGCATAACGTGAGCGGAGCGTAACGCAGTTTCTTGAAGTGTCACCCGGCAAACCAATTTATAAGACGTTGTCACGTCAAAATGCTGATAATGATTATGTAAGAGTTGTTGAAATTATGGATGAGAATTGATAAATTTTGTCTTTACTATTTACTCATTTAAATAAAACCACTTCCTGCGAATATAGTTTCTATATTATTATACTTCATGTCCATTCAAAAAGTGCCCACATTGCTTTGATAAACTTGATTTTTTATGTACAATTTCTCATGTCGCGAGCGCACCTAAAAATGCTCACCCAAAAAAGTGCCCAACGCGCCATAAGTTCAAGTTTTCACTTCTGCCTGCACTCCCGGAGTGCATGCAACCCCCATTTTTTTATTATATGATGTAACTAAAAATTTACGGTTTTTGCAATTTTTCCTTTATTTGTACTATAAGACGTTACTTCGTACCAAATTTCAATGTTCTAAGTCTACGAGAAGTACCTTGTAGGTTTTGATTCCCGTGCGAGTTTCGAAAATTTGCGGAAATTTGCGGCATAAACGTCTGTATCTTTTGATTGCTTTGGCTTAGGAGTTTGATTTTTTCACAGCTCCAAGGGACAGTAAGCCTGAGTATTGGATATAAATTTTAGTTTGATACCTCCACGCGTTTCTGAGAAAAACGGTATTGACAGACGGACGTACGGACAACAAAGTGATCCTATAAGGGTTCCGTTTTGTCCTTTTGAGGTACGGAACCCTAAAAAGGAGTCAAAACTTCAGCCAAAGTGTATCAAGGGACAGTCTTGGATAGTGTTGTAAAACCTCTCAACAATACACTTAATGTCTAAAATGTAGTCTATAATGTAAGAACACAAATTTGTTGTTTGTGTGTTTGTCTGTCCGCTCTTTTTCCCGCTCTTTTAACGTTACCAAAGCAACGCGTTACCGGTTCAGCTAGTTAATACAAATTTCTTAGAGACAGAGGAAGAGTTTCGTTTTTGTTAATTTTTTATATGTGGAGAGTAATCTCCTGTATCATTGAATCTGTACGAGCCACGTACATTGCACTTTCGCGCGCTGCATATGAATTGCACTATAACCATTTTATGCATCGCGCGCCATTTAACTTTATTATGATGGTGGACTCAGTAGTGTACACTGTAATAATAGTGAAAAATTAATAACTAAATACATTCTAAATTAAATAATTTTGGTTTATATAAATTTTAACAGTTAGGAACGTGCGCGATTATTTTTTTATAACATTGTGAAGGTAGTAGAAAATATATGACGACCATTGCCTTAGTCATCCTGTGATCACAGCTCCTGTAAAGGCACCTGTCAGGATTAAATATAAATTATTTGCAAAAAAACCCTAAATAAGTTGTTTTATTTAAAAGACACTAGCGTGCCGTCCCGGTTTCGCACAAGTGGACAAAATTCTTTAATTTTTTCTAACATTTTTTTTCCGTTAGCGCCATCTAGCCTCCGGTAGACGAACTACTTGCGGTTTACGTGTTTCTATGGTAACGTTATTGATACAATGGAAAAAGAGCGGGAAAAAGAGCGGACAGACAAACACACAAACCACTGTGATCTTAGATTATAGATTAGTGTGTGAACAAAAGTGATAGCTATGTACTTGCGTCATCGAAAGCGCTAGATAAAGTGCATTCTGTTGAACGGTAAACTTCTTTAAAGCGCATTACTGTTGTTTGTTACGTTCACTCTGACTTAGTTGTCATATGTCATTATTAGCGAAACAGCGCTACATGAAATTTTATTTCAATAAAACGCCAACATGTTTGAAATGCGTGAAATAATCTTATCAGTCCGGATATAATAAACAGACGTGGATAAGGATAAACATAATTAAATTTTAGCAAGATATATCTCATGGCTGGATTTAATAAATTAGACCAGTCCGGATATGATTATTTTAACTGGATATTATATCTTTTTCCGAAAGGATAAAGAGTAAATTATTTAATAGAAAATACTAGAAAAAATCGACTCGGCTCGCAAATGAATTCTCAGACGGGAATCGAACCCGCAATCTTTGGAAGTCCGGTCCAGTGCACTCCCGATTGAAGTACCGGGCCTTGTGAACTCACGTCAAAGTTTTCTAATACCTCTCTATTTTTTTCGATGAGAGGAACATCCTCTCGTAATCGAAAGAAACACTTTTACTAATGTTTGGATAATCGATTAAAATGAGACAGCCATTTAGTTTTATAATTGTCATATGCATTTTGCATTTTCTTCAAGTTTTCGTATAAGAACATTGAACCGGTCTTCCTAAGGTTACCGGTTCAATTCCCGCCTGAGAATTCACTTCGAGCCGAGTGGATTGTTTGAATTAAAATAATTTATCTATCTAAAGCATTGAAACAATGCAAAAAAAAAGAAATTAGAAGGATATAGAGTACCTCCAATCTTTTTCCGGAGTCATCTTACGCATGTCTTATGAATACATAACTCTTGAACAAATGCTTTTGTCTCATCACACAAAGACATAAAAAATCGCCCAAAATATTATTAATTGGTTGCAGAGCACAGCCCTAACATTACAGAATTATTTTAGTCATTAGTAACAAAATACTTCATAAATAAACGTAAAAGATAAGATATATTAAAATAATAATTAACAAAAAATTAACAAAATTTTTGGGGCGGGTTTGATTTTCTTTTTATTAAGGATGGGTTCGCCCTTGATCCCAATCAAGCCCGGGTGCCAAGACAGAATCCACGATGGAACGAGCTAACCCAGAAAGTGTCTATTCAACTTGGCTTCGAAAATGGACGGGTTATAAGTTCTCGGAAATACAGACGCAGGGAGGGAATACCACTCCTTTGCTGTGTGCATTATGAAGGATGTTGAGAAGCGCTTGGTGCGACAGGTAAATATCAACCAAGAAAGGGTTGTAGCCCGCAGTGCGTTATTTGGGCTATATCAACCCACCTTGACAAGATTTAAACTTAAACATAACCGCACATAAAAGTGATTGGACATTTATCGTATTATACTGACGAATATTTACTAAAAACAGATACTTGTTGACTTTGTTGTAATCAACGATGTAATGAAATCATCACACTACTATTATTGTAATCACAGATTTTTTTTTGTGGATTATGTATGGTGACGACGTACAATATAGTAAATGTCGTTACTTCTGTTAAAGCTGACGAGTTTCTTGCGCCCATTCTTCTTGTCAGTTAAAAGACGTCCTGATTGCATGGTAGGTAAAAATGTTGGACAATTCAAAACAATCTATTTTAAGTGCATTCGAATAAAGTTCTATTTCATTTCATTTCCCATCAATACAAACATATTCTCCAGTATTATTGTACGTTACGAGTGATATGACCCTTTTTATTGCGTAATAATTTATCTGATTGTAAAGCTTTATCCAATGATTGAAAAGTTGGGTTGAATATAAATTGTATTCTGTCATTTTATACGTACTTAATTGAATTCGTATTGATAAATAAGCTTTTTTTCATTCGATTGTGTTAAATATCAAACAAATATCTATCAGGATATCAATGGAGAGGTGGCCGATCCATCAACGATAACAGAATTACGTTGATAAGCAATTAGCGAACTGATTTCCTAAACGTTATCGACGCCATGATATCGTGAGTGCATACAGCAAGGAGATTGAACTAGTTATTCTATTTTTTCCTATGAAAAAAAAAAATATTTCAGCTAATTTTCATTAATTTTCATATCACGATATAAGTTGTTAATATCGTAGGGATACAGGATCAGTATGGTAATTAAATAGAATTAAGTTGTTAAACAATTATCGTTTGCAATCAATGAAAATGTTACTTTTGTGATTATGGATGAACCATATGATAGTTTCAGAGTGTATTTGTTAGCAAGTTCGATTGTCGAAGTGAAACAACGCTATAGCCGATCTAGAGCGGTGTCTCTCTTCAACAGCTGAACTTGAATCGCAATAAGAAGCGATGGTAGGGCCTCTTCTAGCAAGTGAAACTGTCAAACCGTACACAATCGCAAACGTAACAATTTATTTGACTGCAAACAAGAATTGTTAGCTAAAAAATACGTTATTAGCATGCAGGTAAAAGTGCAATTATAATCATAGTGCGTAGATGTGACGCCAACTGGTAATTGAAGGTAAAGCAAAGGAAACCTGAAACGCGCACACAAAGTTATTAAGCCGAATGTATATTAACTAATTCTAACACAGAATAATTACGCTACTGCAATAGCGGTAACTAACACCGTGGGAAGTTACTCCCACGAGCTGACGCCCCTACCTCCCCCTAAAGAGAGAAATGAAAAAGGATGGTTACGCGCCGTCCCTTGTCTAAAGAGGGTCGCAACTGATGAAAGCTTCTGACTCTTTCTGAATACAAGCCAACCGCATATGGTCTATAGTCAGTAAGATAAAAAAAAAATCAATATAAGCTTTTAAAATGCGTGTATTGAACTTCAAAACTACGCCCTGACTTCATAAGACGGGAGGACGGGAGACCTAAATAGAACCAAGGCTATCTAACATAATCGCACAGCTAGCTGGCAGGTATCCATGAGGATTCACTAGTGATTCAATTGCCCTCTCCCGTTTCCAGAGCGTAACTAAGTTGTTCATGGGGGCAAAGGGTAGTGTAACCTTTCCGATTCCGCCCACACAGGTCAGACACAGTTCAACGTAAGCATACTCATGTACTGTCCAGAGTGCAAAGACCTGGTCTACACAATTCGCGCTTGACCAGTTACTTCACTAGAGCGCCGTAGTTCCTCAAGGGAGACGTCGTCAGTCTAGAAAATCACTACGGTGACTCGCTACTCTTCAGGTTCATCTAAGGATTACGCCGTCCAAAAACTAGTGTTGAAGAAAAATTTACTATCGATTAATACATAGCTCATACCGGTAATCACTCATACTATAAATTAGCGATAAAGATATCGATAATGTTGATACTATCGATACGGAGTAGAGTTTATTTTGTGGATTACGTATGGTGACGACGTATAATATTGTAAATGTCGTTATTTCTGTTAAAGCTGACGAGTTTCTTGCTTCAAGACGTACTGAATGGTTCGTAGGTAAAAATGTTGGACGATTCAAAACAACTTATTTTATAAATGCATTTGAATAATGTTATTTTCATTTTTTCATTTTCAATATCGTTACTAGTACTGACTATAATAATAATATTTTCTTATATTCACACCAATTAGCCTAGCCCAAAGTAAGCATAAGGCTTGTGTTATGGATACTAGGGTAACGGATAGACATACACATATCATACACAAATAAGTAGTATTAAGAAAAATATATATAAATACCCATGACTCCAGTATAAACGCATTTGTCACACAGATCTGCCCATTCTGAAACTCGAACCCAGGACCGTGGGTGCAAGAAGCAGGATCGCTACCGTTGCATCAAACGGTCGTCAAATTGTATCGATTCTATGAGTGAATTGGAGCTCTTAGAGGGGCAATCAATACTGAGAGATAATATTCAGGCAAGCCTACCCAAAACCCGATGGTTTTGTGTCATCTGCAATCGACAGCGATCACAGATAAAAAAGGATGGTTGAACTCACTATTGGAGCGGAGCGAGCGAAGCTCCCATGAATCAGCTTTAATGGCGCAATGTCTGTTACGCCATAACTTCCCGAGTTCTTCACCGATTTTAATAATTTTAACAGGTTTAGGACCAGATTATGACGGAGACCGAATTTTGAAATTCGTAAAAATTTCCATCCAAACAAAAAACGTTTTTTTTAGGTATTACGCTACGCTCCAATATATGGTGCTAGCGTAGCTATATGCTTAGCGAATGCATCGCCTAGTATATTTTTATAAATACATTTCAGCTAGTAAGCTGACACGGCCACGCGTTGCTGTGTTTTTATAATAAATTTAAATGAAACCAATTCTATGTCCTACGTTCTAAGAAATTCAGCAAAATTTTAAAAAAAAAACATCGCAATCGTTTGAGTAGTTTCAAAGATAATTGCGGTAAAATACTGTGACAAGGAATTCATATATAACTGGTCTGGCCATAAATACTGTTACATAAAACCTTTTCTTATTTTTAACGCTTTAATTATTATGAATTTGGAACGCGTTTATTTTTTTGTAAATTTCTTTCGATTTCGCGCCATTGCACATATTTTTCGTGTTCATAATCAAATTACAATATGGAATGGGGTTTTAAACAAAATAGGTTTGCAGTGATCGCCTTGCACAAAGTGGGTATGGAGCCGGCGGTCATATTCCAGACACTTCAAAAGCTTGGTGTCAGCTGTATGTTTGTATAGCGTACTATCAACAGATACAACAACACTTCCTCTGATGAAAACCATTAAAGGTAGGGGCGATTACGAGAAATAAAGATTCCCGCTAGGACTCTGTCGCGTATTATAAAACAAGACATGAAGCTCGGTGCTTATCGTCGATAAAGAGTCTTTATAATTAAAGAGAGTGGATCGATCAAAATGCCTTCTGTCACGATACGCAGGTGAAAGACACAGAAATATCCTCTTTACCGATAAATAAAAATTTCACGATTGAAGAGCACTACAATAAAGAAAATGATAAAGTATACGCTCACAGTTACTAAAGCTAAAGAAGCTACTCAAGTGGTCAGTGATGGTTTGGTGGGGCGTGTCTTATCAAGGCGTCACAAAGCTACATTTTTGTGAAAATTTGGTGAAAACTTCAGCCAAAGATACAGGTCTTGGATCGTTTTGTGAAACCTCTCAGCAATACACATCTTAAAAATGTATCGTGGATTTTCCAGCAGGACTCTGCACCTGGTCACAAGATACGAACTACCCAAGCCTGGCTTGAATTGAAACCAACGTTCCGGACTTTATAAGAGCTGAAAACTGGCCCCCATTTTGCCCAGACCTCAACCCTGTTCTCCTTAGATAATCGGAAGGCAAGTTAAGCCTTTATTCCTGGATCCAGATGTTAGCACTTACCAATTCAAATTGGATCTATGGCCATATTCTTCCTACGGCTTTTTAATCCAGAAGGCCTATATGGGGCAATTTGTGTTTAAGCTGATCGTGGCTAAAGGATTGGGTAAAGAAGCTGCTAGTTATTGTGTCATGATTTTGACTTTAATTTAAGTTACTTGGTTTTAGTTGTTTAATTTTTTAATTTGATTACAGTAATTTATTTTTTTAATATTTTTTTTATGATTGTAAATTTTTTGGCAATCAGATTTTATTCATTTGATAATTAACAGTAAAATACCTTATAAATACTAACATAGCTTTTAAGTTTCTTTGTTACTAACAGATTATGGGACTTTGGTTCTCCAATTAATGAATTAATTGATTGATTTATAAAATTTAGTCTTCAAATTTTTGTCTTCACACCGAAAACAACAAATATTTGTACTTATATATCTTTATTTAAAAAAAAATCACAATTTAACAACAAATAATATTGTTTAATTCTTTATTGCACATAAATTAACTACAAGTAAAGACAGGTAAATTGGTTAAAAGTAGAATATGTGTAAAAGTAGTAAGAGATCTCTTCCAGCCAACTCAAATAATGTATGGTTGGTCGTATACGTAGTGTGAACAAACAAATAGTCAAGTAAAATAGTTGATATACATTTATAAATAGATAAACACAAAATAATTATTGTATTTTTAGAGATTTAGATTTAAGTATATACACTACGTGTGTTATGCAACTTTTATTTGTGGATAAAATGAATGAAGATAAAACAATATGAGACATAGAGGCAGAAGTTCACGTTAATTGTACGATCGTAACATCATTCCCGAACAATCCATATTGAATTTACAATTCATAACCTAGACCGTGTCTACGAATCAATAAGCAAATGAATAATTTCAATTATCTAAATCACGCCAGCGTCGTATCTGTTCTAGGTACAATATAGATGCTAATAATACTTTTAAAAGTATCGAACAATTGATGAAGAAGAAACAGCTATGTGATCTGTATTTAATTAAAGAAAATGCTTTTCTTTGTCACGCAATCACGTTAAAACTACTTATCCCATCAGTATGGGACCAATCGACGCGAGAAAATCGGTTTCTCTCAGTAGTGGAAAACATATGGTTGTCATGCGTTTAGTTGTCATATTTAAATCGTATCGAACTGTTACTGTTATTTGTACCATTGTGCATGTTTATGAATTATACTATTTTTATTAGAACTTATTATGCTCTCTTACTATTATTCAATTTTATTCAATATAATTGATATTTATTTGTTTTATTTATATTTACACATTTCACACTATTAATTTTATATTATTATTTCAATTATTATTAACAGATATATTAATTATTTTTTATCTGTGACATATATAATAGTGGAAAGCACGGCCGGTTTCGTTACCCGGTCCTCGCGTCTTTCTACGGGCAAAACCTGAAAACCAGCGTTTTGCTCTATTAGTGCAAATATATCGCTGATCTTTGGCCCTTTTGCATCGCTGTGACACTCTTTGTCAGTAGAGTGCTATGTATATTAGTTGTGTTTGTAGTTTTCTTTTTTTCTTATTCACTTTGCTGTTTTCATGTGTTTTTGTATGTGTGTGCCTTTGATGCAAATAAATGATATATCTATCTATCAAAAAAAAATCTGTAAATGGTTTTTTGCTACTTATTTTTTGGAGTTGATGGACCCTATGTTTTTTTTCGATTTACTGTTATAAACTTTTCTGGAATTTGTTTAATTCGGCGGGTTGTTATGGTTACTGTTTCAGTCATTATTTTTCTGTATTTAACCTTGATAACTAATTCTTTGTCGTCAAAATGAGAACGTGAAAAGTTAAATTAGAAAACTAAAGATGTCAGTCTAACAGTTAAGTGTAGAAAATTTATGTTTATATTGGCCGTATATGTTTCATTGGTATCATTATGTATCATTGGTATATGTTTCGTTGAATAATTGTTTTTATTGACATTAATCAACTAATATATATATATATATATATATATATATATATATATATATATATATATATATATATATATATATATATATAATTCACTTTTTGTTTTTATTTAATTTTACAATGATATATATGAATTCTTAAATCATTCAAAAACTTAATTTTGTTTATTATTTTATACATATCTTCTACAGAACGTACTTTAGAGAGTGTGCTCATACCGCCATCCCCTTTTTTCTATCGAATATCCAGACGCTCTGCTGGCTACCACCCTTCCTTGGTCGCTGTTCCCATCTGTCACACCAAGCGCTTCTCAACATCTTTTATAATGCGCGCAAAGGAGTGGTATTCCCTCCCTTCGTCTATATTTCCGAGTACTTATAACCCGTCCGTTTTCAAAGCCAGGGTGAATAGGCACCTTCTGGGTTAGCTATTCCATGTGGGTCCTGTCTTGGCCCCCGGCTTAAGGGCGAACCCATACAAAAAAATCTCGGAGTCTACTTCATACTGATTTAAGAACAGTAACAAAACTACTTACCTGTTAAAACCTATAATTGGCCCTTAGACCAACATGTTATTTATATTGTTAACCGCTTGTTTATTTTGCATTATACATGCATACATAAACCTCGCCTTTTTCCCTCAAGGATAGGCAGATATCATAGATTTCCACTTACAATCCCGACATACATCTCTAGCTTCTTCAACACGCATCAGCCTTTTCATACGAGCTCATCCTTTAAAGGTACTTTTGATCTGGCCTGTTTTCAAGACATCCTCTATTTGGCCCCTAAAAGTTCTTCTTCCACACCACACCACTCTCTGAACACATCATTCCTTATTTTATCCATCAAATTCACTATAGCTGTACTTCTTAAAGCTCTTATTTCCACTGCATTAATAATACATTCGTGTATCTTCTGCCAAACCCAAGATTCACTTCCATACATTGGAGTCGGTTACAACACGTCTCTATGCACAGCCATTCGGGCTTTTTTAACACCTTCTAGCTGCTCAAAAAAGCGTGCAAAGCTCCATTTACTCGATTTCACCTTTTTTTTGATATCATTTTCATATCTTCCATCACTTGTATAGTTATTTAGCTTTCCAAAATTGTAAAAAAATTGGTTGTCTGTAAAGTTAGTTTACAAACGATAATTTTACGTGATAAAGAATAAGAAAACATTGATGAAAATTGCATACTTTTATGAATTGCATTGAGTTATTATCACTGAATTATCATTATTTTGTATAATACAAAAAAGAAGTTGAATGAAATTTATTATATTTTTTTTCGATAAATAAACATTAAGTTGTTGTAATAAAAAATGGTAACCACATTAACTCTTCAGTTCATGAAGTGGAAGAGAGAATCTTGGACCTGGGTTGTATCAGAATAATTGTGGTTTATTTTAAAGGCAGTACGGCAGTAAATTACGCCAGAAAATTTTACTAATTTTCGCAATCTGAGAAGAGAGAAATAAAGGATTATAAAAAACTAGGCCCTGAGGGTTCCGTACAAAATCTTTAGATAAGATCAGAATAAAACACTTTTTTACGGATTTTTGCGCATGTTTTATTTTATTTTATATTTAATCCTGACGTTTCGACTCCTTTACAGGAGCCGTGATCACAGGATGACTAAGATGATGGTTGTCATGTATTTTTTTGAAACGTCAGGATTAAATATAAAATAAAATAAAACATGCGCAAAAATCCGTAAAAAAGTGTTTTATTCTGATGTGTAATGTGCGCGAAAGTGTAAGAACTTTAGATAAGATTTTAAGTCATGTAATTAAAATTTACCTTTTTAGATTTTTTCCTTTACTCGTGCTATTTGTCCAATACATACATTAATTTAATAATTTAGTTAGGTATATTTATAACCTATTTATGTTATTCATTCATAATTAGAATTTATTGGCATTGAAGATTATTAATTTATATCTATTGTAATTCTAGCCAAAGTATTTTGAATCATGTTTTAAAGTTTCACGTTTATTCAAATTAATTTTCATCCTATATTACTATTATATAAATAATAACTGTATAATATAATATTCTTATATATTATTATTATATAATTATAAAAATAACTTCAGTGGGTAGCGTTTTGTCGTCATCTTGAAGTGAATAAAAAGCTATCGGTATATTAATGAAGATACAGTTGCCTTCGTTATTTTGCAGCTAAAATATAAGGAAAGTGAAATCAAAAAGTTTTTTGTTTTTGCATTGGTTCCTGGATGAAGTATTCATATATAACATTTCTTTTTACCAAATTTATTCTATAATCTAAGAACACAAATTTGTTGATTGTGTGTTTGTCTGTCCGATCTTTTTGCCGCTCTTTTTCCATTGTGTCAACTACCTTACCCGGTAACGCTAATATATATATATATATATATATGATAACGTTAATATATACTCTAAAACAAATTTGTTGTTTTTGTGTTTGTCTGTCCACTCTTTTTCCATTGTCTCAATTAACGTTACCGTAGCAACGCGTTACCGGGACAGCTAGTTAAAATAAAATAAATAAATTGAACGACAAAGCTACGTCATCGCTTCGTAAGTCTTACGTAAGACCTTGTATAGAGAAAAAGCCGCAAGAACTCGGCAAAGTTAATTTTTTCTTCCTTTTTATATGTAACATTATATACATAGTTATACATTTACCATCTCTCGTTACAAAATAATAATAATAAATAGAAATAAGGCTATTGACCCCACGCATTCTTGTCTTTTAAATAATCACAGATATGGTAATAGCCTTTGTCGTAAGTGCGTTTATAACAACCTTTTCAAACTTCTCAAAGGGTACTTCAGTCAGCTTGTGTCGAGCTTTGTTATAAAAAGTCAAACCTCTACCCAAAAGTGAGCCTCTTGTTTTTTGAAGCCTGAAACTTGGAACAACGAGTTTATTCTTGTTTCGAGTATAAATTCAATGAATATCGCTTTTTTTTCCAGTTCATTGTGTGATATAGTAATCCTAATTATATTATGACAATATTTTGTGTGTGTTTGTTACCATATTAACTGCAAGTAGTTCGACTACCGGACGCTAGATGGCGCTAACGGAGAAGTTATAAAACAGCAACGCGTGGCCGGGTCACCTAGTAATAAAATAATAATAATATTTCTTACATCCACACCAATAAGCATAGCCCAAAGTAAGCCCACTATAAGGCTTGTGTTATGGATACTAGGTTAACGGATAGACATACATATATGTACATATAAAAATATATATAAATACCCATGACTCAGGTATAAATGCTCGTATTTAGCTCACAAACATCTGTCCCTTCCGGAATTCGAACCCCTTGGTGGAGGACCCTTGGTGCGAAAGGCACCGTTACACCAAACGGTCGTTAGCATTACCTTTAGAGTATCAAAATATGCAATAGAAAAGGTTTTTGTCGTGTTGACTTAGTTTGATTTCTTCACCGCTCTAGTAGGTTGTATTGTAGGCCTGAGTATTTGATATTAATTTTATCTGGATACGCCTACGAGTTTCTTGGAAAAATGGTCGTGGTAGACGTATGGACGGAAGTGATCCTTGAAGTGGTCCATGTTACCTTTTGTGGTACGAAACCCTAAGAATAAGGTTATGAAATCGTTACTCCGATCAGCTTATTGCTTTAAAGGATTGAACAGATAATACTTTTTTCAACTTTTATATATTTTGCATTTTTTTCAATGCTATCTTATAAATTATTTAAATCATACTTTAATAATACTTTTTCACCTCACATACTCGAAAAAGTTTTTGTTTGTCATTTAATTTCTGCGTGGAAAATTGCGATTTATACGCTAGCGTGGAAAAATGTTTAAAATTAGAACATTTCTATTCAAAGAAAATACACATGGTATGTTCCGAAGCGCCATTGCAGTCTTTATAAGTTACATTAAATTATTATATTAAATTAATACTAAACAACTCCGTTTAGGTTTTGTTATAATAATGTAGGTCCTTGAATAATAAACTACACTCACTAAAAACAACAAAAATAAATAACACGTATAATATACTATTTTTTATTATAAGAATTTTCAATGTAATGGTGGGTGTGATTTCATAACATATAATTGGATTTCGGACCGCACACGAAAAAGAACTGTCAGAGTGATCTATAATATTCATGAAGGTTAGAGAGAAGGAGAACGATCGCTGTAGAAAATAGTGTCGCAGAAATATGGACAAAATAAGTGAGGCGCTGCGATCGCTAAGATGTCTAAATAAAGCGGGCTGTTGTTAAATTTGAACATTATTCAACTAAATTCATCTACTTGTACTGATAAACAGCTAACTTCGCAGATACTACTTACCGACGGCAGCGTGGCTGGTGGCTGAAAAATGAACTATAAATTCTACAAATTTTCAGGGACAGGCGGGCTAATGCCTTAGCACGTAGCGATCGTTCTCCTCCTCTCTAAGCTCCATGGTATTCTTAGTCAATTCACATTGAATAGAAACCAATTTAAAATCAAATTGACATTCAACATTACTAATTGAATATGAATTGTAACAATTATACTTTCAATTTTTAATATACATGTTACTGTAAAATTGTAATTAATGTTAGATTATAATCTATCTCGCAAGATTGTAAACTGCCGAAAGATTGTTGTTACAATTAACGCATCATTATCAGGTAGATTATAATCTATCGACGTGAAACCGCCAAATTTCACTAACCTAACCTAACCTAACCTAACCTATCTAAAAATATATATAAACCTATCGAATATAATAACCTATCGAAAAATAATGCGTTAAATTGTAAGCCCTATGTTACGGTTCACAATCTTTCGATAGTTTACAATATCACGAGATAGATTATAATCTAACGGTATTTACAATTTTACGGTGACATATATAAACCATTTTACCATTTTATTTAAGCTGTAGTTCTGGCACCTAAAAATTTTCCTCCCTGTAGTGAGGTGAAAAATTGTGTTTCGCTCGCCAGCAAAGTTTTAAGCGTCTCGTACCTTTGAAGTAAGTAATAGAGGTAACTCGCGGCCAAATTCCAACTTTCCAGCCTTGCATAACTATTGTTTCATATTTCTAACTTCAAGTCTAACAACTGAAATAAACTTCTTAGTTTATCGTGCGATTTTTCTTGTTCAGTGTCTTCACTGAACAGGAAAATCGCACCAATTAAGTTAGAGAGAAATTCATAATAGTGTTGCGTATCGATAGGCGATAAATAGCAGAACTATCGGTCGTAGTATCGATACTATCGATAAAATTGATATTATCGACAGTTTGGAATGTGTCAATACCATTGAAAAGGTGCAATACTGTCGATAGTATTGTTGCTCGTAAATAACAAACTATCGGATAGTATTGATAATATCGAAACTATCGATTATTTTAGACTATCAATAGATTGTCATTTTTTTTTGTAACGATACTGCTCATAGTATTGTTACCAAGAACATAGATAAAATCGATACTATCGATATTTTCGAGTTTGTTAATTACTACTTAGCAGCGATATATTATCGATTTTATCGATATTATTGCTCTCTGTAAATAGTGTCGATATGTTTTGATGTATCGATAGTATTTATATGGTATTTTTTATCATTCGGCATCAATAAAAATGCTCGGAAGTTGTAATATATATGTAAGTAATATTACTATCTCCTTATTCTTCTTATATGTTGCACAAAATACTCATAAGAAACGACTTTTAATAGAATGCCTTAATACCCGCAAAACCAAAAGTTGATAAATTTTTTTTCTTATTTACCTTAAGTATTTTTCTCTTTTTTGTTAATTAATTTCATCTTAAATATTGGTGCTTTTTTTACTGAGCAATATGGTTCACCTGATACGTGAATAACGGTGTGGGCTTCACAATGAACCAAACAAAATTTTATTAACATATTTATGTAACATATTTATTAAGTCGATTACAGTTTGTTAGGTTCGCAAAACGTCAAAAAGTAATAAACGGATTTTACCAAAACTTTGGTAAGTTCTTGTATACATACCGAAAGAGTTTTATTTACTCGTATAGCAAAAAAGAGCTTTGTAAAACACGCCGGACAAACCTTGTTTATTGATATTTTTAAGCGTATTAAATAATGTTTCCTTAAATATCATACCAAAGCTCAGAGTAAACAGGACTGGAGTAGCCATTAGTCAATATCTCGTACATATTTTTCTGCCATTTTTTGCGGGGGGTGAGGTTACTACTACATTCAATGCCAGCACACAGGAACAAAAACTCTTTGCATCTCAAGACATAGCACGAGAATATCGATATCGATAAATCAGTTTCGTTCAATGAATGAATTTATTAACTTTGCGTTAGTATTCCTACAAATACAAATTGAAACTTGAAAGTTTATTGCATTTAAAAGATATTTACAATAGGTGTTATTATATATATAGAATTCACTGTGGACCCTTTTGCGTATACCCATAATGGAAAGGAGGAACTCTGAAACATTATTTTTAACAAAGCGATAGTGAATATAGTTATATTTCTCAGATTTTTACTTTGACCGATTGATTATTTGTATTTTTTTGCGATTTGCTTACATCACTTTTTGCAGGTATTTCCTTTTCAACTTATTTTTTAACCTAAAATTAATACATTTAAATGTAATAAACTAAAACTGTTATAATATTACATGTTAATATCTATTTGAAGCATAACTAGTTATATAATAAACTAAGAGGATCATTCAAGAATAACGTTGGCACAGCATGGGCAACTAATCTTCTTCTATTGTTAGATAATTTTTGAAACTGAGACGGCTCAATATGTATGGAACATATAGTACTTGTTCTTGAAGATGCCCAAGATGCCCTATTACCTATTACAAGCATGAATCCATTTTTTTCGTATGCTGTATTCTTTAGGAAAACTGAATATGAAAAATTAGATGCATCCGGGCATATCAAAGCTTAAAGTATAAATACCAACAATTAGTATACCGCCTAGGGGCAGAGTATATTTGCCTGAACTACACATACCGATCATTTCTAATTTTAATACTGCAATACTATCTTCCAATAGCTTTCATTTATGTACAAATGACTTTTGGTACCACATACCTTACTCCTAGTATCTTGAAGTATTGCAGTTGGACAAGCCGGTTTTTATAAGGAGCTATAAATGCTACAATATTAATAAAAAACTTAACTTAAATGTTGACGATGACATTTAGCTATAACCATACTAAAATGTCATCAAAATCCGTCGCGTAGTTTTTGGGTGATGCGTGCTCAAACATACATACAGACAGACAAAATGTTCAAAAATTAGTGATTTCGCTTCCTCTACTCTCATTACTAGCCATTTGGTTTAAGGTGGACTTGACCTGTTTTATTCTATATCTTTACAGTTTTATTCTCGTATGTATAATATCGCAGGTAAATAGTATAATTCCGCACTTTACATACGGCGTCATCAGTTCAAAATCACATACCTTATTCTTATTTGAAATCATCATTAATACCTGGTAATAATTACTGAAACAAACTGTAATTTATCTAAGCTGTGTTTTATTATCGTTATGAAAAGGAACTAAGAATAGGGTATGTGTTTTTTAAACTGATGACGCCGAATGTAAACTGCAGAATTATACAATTTCCATGCGACATATAGATTTAAATTAAAAATACATATTATCAATTTAAGAATGTTACTTGCATTCATTCATTCATTCATTCATTACTCACTCGTAAAATCACAATATCGATGAAGTTGACATCACTATTGTGCAAATTAATATTGTACAAATTAATAAGGGTTGCTGATTACAAAATAAAAACAATTTGTCCTGTGGCTCGAAAAAAAATTTTGGTTTCTCGGAAATGATCGGGTGTGCTGGTTAGACGATGGTACCCTTTTAACCGTGTCTTTTTTATGAAGTCAGGGACACTGGAAGTATATACAGCATTAGTACTCTTAATGTTTATGAGCGCCGCCCAGCATGAATAAAAGGACAAATAGTTTGATTATTATTTTAATTAATTATTTTATTTATTATTTTATATTTCCATGTTGTGTGGCAAAGAATAGGCTTCAAGCAGCCGCAAAAGTGTAGGTATGTACTTAATACTAAACTAAAAATAAACACGCAACGTACATTGTTAAAACGAAATTATAATTGGTAATTAATTAATACAAAATTACAGTTATTTATTACCAACAAACTTTTTCTAATTTTTGTCTTAATTAATTGAAATGCGATAATGGTCAACCCTAGGTAGTCTCGTGGGGAGTGCAGCCGTGACGTCATCAAACGAACTTTGAGCGCGAAATTTGAAATTGTAGTCTGCTAAAACATGAAATTATGAATTAAATAATAATCAAAACCTAAAAATTATGCTTACAAATGAAAGGTGACACCATCTTTTTGCATACTAGATATTTTCGAATTTTTTTTACAGTAGAAAACAGCACAGGCAGGCATTTTCGTGGGAGCTCTGCACGGTAAGACGTTCTGATTATTGTGTTTTTAAAATGGCGGCTCAACTAGTTTTATATAACGCACAGGATTCCGATGCTTGTGCATTTGGCAGAGGGGTAATGTTAGGCAAAGGCTACTCCAGTCCTGTTTACTCTGAGTACCAAAGGCTTATTCAAAAGCAAAGGAGTATTTTTAGGTAATCAAAAAAGTATTTATTACAAAAATGGTATCCACTTTTATTGTACTAATCTCTTTGACATAACTATCATTAAAACTGACCGTCATCATGTGTTCCTCAAACACTAAATTGTAGTAAATAATCGGATTTTACAGCGTAAAGTGAAATATATTTGAAGTTATATGTGAGACCAATAAAGTTGAAAATCGTGTACAGCCTAAAACCTTTATTTGGTGTAACAAATATTAATTTAATGTTATCACTACCAAATGAAAATACAACTTACTGTACCACCTCCGCACTTAACATCTTCGCCCATCGCACTTTTGACACTACCATAACAAGAGCAAACAATTCATACCATTATGCCACGAAAACTGCATTGGATTTAAGCATACCGGGATGCGGAATACGTATTCGAATGAAGAATGTTTATGTTTTTACTTGTTTTGACGCGACTATCCCTTCTGAGGGTCAGGGGTAGACTGAAGTGCGCGCGCTGGTAGGTTGTTATGGTAACAGTGTGGAAGGTTTTCATATTTATCGGGGAAGGAAAATTAGGTGTCTGTGTTGATAAAGTTAAGAGTTTTTCCGCTGTTCGCAGCGTAAAACTGTTTGGGGAAGATTCGCTTTGACATGTTAAGGCAGGTCGCTAAATAAGTAGCGTGTTCGGGATATCATTGATTTTAAGGAACTTATGAAAATTCAGTCGTTGAATAGGTGATCAAAAATTAACTTTCTTTACTTGTAGGGTTTTGTAACTGTATGTTTTTTTTTATTTAGGATGGGCTTGCTCTTGATCCCAATCAAGCCCTGGAGCCATGACAGAATCCACGATGGAACAAGCTAGCCCAGAAGGTGCCTATTCACCCTGGCTTTGAAAATAGACGGGTTATAAGTTCTCGTAAATACAGACGCAGGGAGGGAGTTTCATTCCTTTGCTGTGCGCGTTATGAAGGATGTTGAAAAGCACTTGGTGCGAAAGGTAGGAATATCAACCAAGAAAGGGTGGTAGCCTGCAGTGCGTCTGGATGTCCGATGGAGAAAAGGAGATGGCGGTATGAGCAGATGCAGCTCTTCATAGTGTAATTATTTCATCATAATTTTAAAAAATTACATACAACGATGTTTCTAGATATAGTGACAAAGATAGAAAAAGGTATGCTTAGATGGTATGTATATGTAGAGAGGATGGTCGAAGGAAGTTTAACAAAAACAATGGGCAAGTCGGTAACGGCAGACCAAGGCGAACTTTCAGGGACCAAATAGTAGATGTGCAGAAAAAGTCCAGGTCAAAAGTACCCTTAAACGACGAGCTTGTATGAAAAGGCTGATGAGAGTTAAAGAAGCTAGAGATATATGCTAGGACCCTGCGAGAAAAAGGCGTATGTAACAACGTGTTTGAGAATCTCCTCGGATGCACGGGATCTGAATCTACGTATTTTTGTCAAACCGAGTGAAACACCGTAACGATAATATACTGAGGCCTTCTGTGTCTTTCTTGATTTGCATTTGATATGCGTTCGACTTGTTGCAGACATTATTTCCATGTAGTTTTCGCTACTGGATCTACCTTTTTTTGCAGGACTTAAAATCAGAATATTATTATGCATAACATCATTTGGCATGATTTGAAATAGCTTACCGGCTGGTGATGAATAAAAAAATACCTAACCTAACCTGCAATGTATGTCAATTTATGCCTTTAATTAAAATTATGCATTATGACTTGGTTCCCGTCGCTGCTATGTCCAATCTAAGTTTTGATATGTCTTGTCTTGTATTATCTTAAAGACGGCTTGTTACAAACGTCATTATTGAAATAACTTACTTCCATGTAAGCTTTGAGAAGGATTTAATAATATTCATGAAATTCTTGCTAAACTTAACATACATCTGTTTCTTTTTAAAATTTATCGTTTATTCTCTGAATATTATTGCAATGTTTAGGTATATTTACTTAAAACAGATACTTGTTGACTTTGTTGTAATCAACGATGTAATAAAACCATAACACTACTATTATTGTGATAATGGTAAAATTTTGTGTTCATGGATTATGTATGGTGACGACGTATTATATTGTAAATGTCGTTACTTCTGTTAAAGCTGACGAGTTTCTTGCGTCCATTCTTCTAGTCAGTTAAAAGACGTCCTGAACGGGTGGCATGTAAAAATATTGGACGATTCAAAAACTTATTTTAATAAAGTTGTTTTCATTTTATTTCAATGGGTTACATAGCTTCAAGCGTTGCCAGTAGATACTGTAGAGACTTCTTCGAAGCGCTGGCTGTCTTTGCGATAGTTAGAACAAAAATTTGCTTTATGTTATTAAAGCTCGTCTCTTGGAGCGCTATAATATCTTAATTATAATTATATTATTTCTTACATTCACACCAATTAGCCTAGCCCAAAGTAAGCACTATAAGGCTTGAAATACTTGTATATTAGTATTTTATTTAAAGCCCTTCCATGAAAATTGTCTATATTGATTGGCAACAATAAGTCTATAAAAAAATAATCGCACAGGTTATGACGACAGACGATAGCTAAGTCATTATTACTTTAGAAATTTTTTGACCTCAAAGTATTCCCTCCGCTGAAATTAATTTCTTCTCAGAGAATTTGTAACAGTTTCATTATTGTTTGAATTTCTTTCCATAGAGTATATATATATTTTTTAAATTATTGCTTACAAATTCTAAATTTACAATCAAATTTGATTTACTTCTTTTCCCCTCTACTCTTTTTACTAGGTGTAGACAATATTCCATTATTCGATGTGCCCTATCTTTTATTCGCTTTAAAGTGACACTAAAAAGACTTTTAAAATCATACAATTATGTAAGATCAAATCAAATCAAAATCAAATCAAATCTTTATTGCCAACCAAGTGTACACTGGTCTTAAAATATAAATAGAACTTAAACTTAGTCGCCCTTTTCGGACACAGCAAATAAGACGAGGGCTGCTCACTTTTTGATTACTTATAAATTATAAAATTTAATTATATTTTATTTTCAATTACAAAGTTGAAAAATATTACATTATATTAGGTATATATATTTCAAATTGGGCTGATCGTAGCATCAATATAAAATTAAGAGGGAAAATTCATAAACATTTAATTTAGGTATTCATTGATAGAATAGAGGCATTTATCAATTAAATAATCTTTCAATCTGTTTTGGAATGCATTAAGGGTTCTAATATTTTTAACATGTGGTGGTAATTTATTATAGATTTTGATAGACATGTAGTATGGACTGCAGTTTAGCATTTTTATTCTAGACTGAGGTAGGTGAAGCCTGTTTTTGTGCCGAGTGTTAATAGGGTGAATTTCGCTGATTTTTTGGAATTTTTTACTATTTTTAAAAACAAATATACAAACATCATAGATATATAGGGAAGGTAAGGTAAGAATTCCATGCTTTTTAAATTGAGGTTTACAGCTGTCTGTGTTATCTATTTGGGCAATGATTCTAATTAGTCGTTTTTGCATTATAAATAATTGTTCAGCATCCACACTATTTCCCCACAGCAGCACACCGTACCGCAGCCAGGAGTAGGTGTAGGCATAGTAGGCAGAGATTGCAGTAGCTGTGTCTGTGCTGACTTTTATTTGAAATAAGGCATAGCTGAATTTAGCCAATTTCGCTTTTATATGAGCTATATGTTTTATCCAATTTATATTTGTGTCAATTTTAATTCCAAGGAGATTAAATTCAGCAACCATTTCTATATTTACATTATGATAACTGAGGTCTATATTTAATGGGGGAGTTTTATGTGATTTAAATTGAATAAGTTTTGTTTTTAGGAAATTTACTGCTAAATTATGGTCATTAAGCCAACTAGTGATGTCATTTAAGGTTTTGTTTAACAGATTTGAGTAGTTTTCATTTCTTTCACATTTAAGTAGGACGGACAAATCATCGGCGAACAGAACTGGCTTAGCTGAATTGTCAAAAATTTTTGGAAGGTCGTTGATGTATATTAAAAATAATATACATCCTAAGACGCTTCCTTGTGGAATGGACCAATTTATAGTAGTTTGTTCGGAACGTATAATTTTTATTTCACTTAAGTTATCTTCATAGTGTTCTATTTGTACGAGTTGTTTCCTATTCGTTAAATATGATTTAAACCATTCAAAGGTGTAACCACGAATTCCCGAACCGTATAATTTTGATAAAAGTATCCGATAAGAAACTTTTTCATATGCTTTTTTCATGTCAAGTAATATACCTATTGCAACTTTCTTATCGTTTATAAGTTGCAGCGCTGTTTGAATATAATTGTAAACTGCCAGTGTAGTGGATCTCGATTTTCTAAAGCCGTTTTGACTGTCATCTAAAATATTGTATTTTTCTAAAAATGATACTAACTGAAGGTACATTGCTTTTTCAAAAAATTTTGAAAATGTAGGTAATTGGGCTATTGGTCTATAATTATTTGGTTGAGTTGTATCATCTTTTTTATGGATTGGTATAATGATTGCAATTTTCAGTAAGTCTGGAAAACGACCTTCTTTAAAACTTCGGTTAATTAAAATTGTTAAAGGTTCGGCCAATTCATGAGCACATTGCTTAATAAGTATAGGGGGAATGTCATCTATGCCACAACTATGTTTATTTTTAATTGATTTTATAATTTTGAGCGTATCGTCGATTGGTACTGGGCGCAAGTACATAGAGGATAATGGGGGATTTATGACTGGATGGTCAACCAAATGCTCGTTATTTGCTGGTTTCCCGATATTTGGGAAATGTTCATTAAATATACTGGATACTTTGAATGGGCATTTGATATTTGGGGCATTACACGTGAAGTGGACAGGAAAAAAAAAGTGAGGTTCTGAAAATCGATCATATTCGGTCCATTTATACTTCTAGCAGGTATGAATGTGAACACAAAATATTTTTTTTGTATAATGTGTATTTCACAAGTTTTGGGTTTCTAAGGAATTGTCGTAATTTTAATATTAATTTTTATGAAAGTATTTTTTCGAACTTAATAAATTTACTATAAAGTATTTATCATAGTGATATATATCGGAAAAGACTGTTGTTTTTAACAATAAAATAAAATTTTAAAAATAAAATCTTTTTCATGTCCAAAACCGGAAGTAAACTTTTCAAACCCAAATTTCAGTCACTTCGACCAATTTTTTTTTATTTTTTTTTCTTTCTAAATATAGCTTAAAGTTTATCAAAAATACCCTATAAATATCAAAATGGGATCTCTATTAGTTTAGGAGTTAGATTGATTTATGTACACACACGTCGCAATGGGCGTGATATCTGACGCTTGCATAGGTCGAGTAGTTTGCGCAATATTGCATTAAAACTCGCAACTTTATTAATATTTTATCTCGTTTAAGCGTATAATAAGTATCCTTACTAATATTTTAAATCGGAAAGTGAGTTTGTTTGTTTATTCCGCTTTCACGCCGTAACTACTGAACCGATTGCTTTGAAATTTTGCAGACGTAAAGATTGAAGTCGTAAAGAAAAAATTGATATTCCCGAGGAAAAACAAAAATATTGTTTGCTTGATGGATGGATTGTAGATAGCGCTGTGTGTTGTTTAAAACAACGTAAAATATTGCAAGCGAATATAAACATGTAAATTTAGAAGCTAAATGATACGATAATGAATCCCCGAAAATGAGGAATTCCCGAGGGATGACGTACAATTTGTTTTATCGTCTAAACTGTTTTTTTTTTACATCTACTTATATGTTGCAAACGAATATGAACATGTAAATTTTGAAGCTAAATGATACGAAAATGAATCCTCGAAAATGAGGGATTCTCGAGGGATGACGTACAATTTGTTTTATCGTCTAAATTGTTTTTTTTACATCTACTTATCCTGAAATCACTAAAGTCAACGAATTACTAATTGGTATAAGTATTAGTTACGTTATTTAGTTCTTGAGGTATGCGAAAGATGGCGCTGGGTGTTTTTTAAAACGTGGTAACGAAGTGTTTTTTTAAGATACGTAAGAAGTGGAATGAATTATATGAATTTTGTATCCAGCGTTACATCGCGCTTGTTAGATTTTTCCGTGGGAATGAGAAGTTTTCTTATAGTTTATACCGCGCTTTATACCGCAATATAACCGAATTCCACGCGGGCAAGGCCGCGGGCGGAAAGCTAGTTATTAATATAATAAACTAGTTTTCACCCGCCCGGTATGTCCAATCTTAATAAATTATAGCCTATGTTTCATTTTGATGTCTTAGCTACATTACTGCAAATTTTCATCAAAATCCATTCAGTAGTTTTTGCGTGAAAGAGTAGCAAACATACATATATACATCCATACATTCTTACAAATTTTCGCGTTTATAATATTAGTAGGATATATATATTAATAATACTTAACCCAAATATAAATTAATAAAATATTTTAAAGAACAATAACATTTTTAGGAAGCAGTAGAAAAGTTTTATTATTTCCGAAACGTGTCTGTCGTTTCAAAATGAAACATAGGCTATAATTTATTAAGATTGGACATACCGGGCGGGTGAAAGCTAGTTTATTATACTCGTATTAATAATACTTATTCCACATCCTTGAAAGAGCTTAAATACGCTTAAACGAGATAAAATATTAATAAAGTTGCGAGTTTTAATGCAATATTGCGCAAACTACTCGACCTATGCAAGCGTCAGATATCACGCCCATTGCGACGTGTGTGTACATAAATCAATCTAACTCCTAAACTAATAGAGATCCCATTTTGATATTTATAGGGTATTTTTGATAAACTTTAAGCTATATTTAGAAAGAAAAAAAAATAAAAAAAAATTGGTCGAAGTGACTGAAATTTGGGTTTGAAAAGTTTACTTCCGGTTTTGGACATGAAAAAGATTTTATTTTTAAAATTTTATTTTATTGTTAAAAACAACAGTCTTTTCCGATATATATCACTATGATAAATACTTTATAGTAAATTTATTAAGTTCGAAAAAATACTTTCATAAAAATTAATATTACAATTACGACAATTCCTTAGAAACCCAAAACTTGTGAAATACACATTATACAAAAAAAATATTTTGTGTTCACATTCATATCTGCTAGAAGTATAAATGGACCGAATATGATCGATTTTCAGAACCTCACTTTTTTTTTCCTGTCCACTTCACGTGAAATGCCCCATTTGTATTATTATGTCGAGGGATTATATTTTTATTTATTTTATTTTTATTTTTACCGGTCATTTCATTAACTATGCGCCACATAGTTCTATACTTGTTATCAGATTTGTTAATTCGTCTAATGTATTCTTTTTTCTTGGATATTCTAATGCTTCTTTTTAATACTTGGGAATATTTATTAAAATATTTCCTTAGTTTTGTCGTTGGATTGATTCAAAAGAATTTTTAGCAGTCTTTTGTGCTTACAAGATTTTCTTAAGCCAGTTGTTAGCCAAAATTTTTTGGTTCTATTATTTATTTTAATTTTAACTATTGGTATATTTTTATTTAAACATGTTTGAATAGCCTCTAAAAATGAGCTGTAGTTTTGATTAATATTTTTGCTTTCGTAAATAATTTTTGACCAATTAGTATTTTTTAAACTATTTTTAAAATTAGTAATATTGTCACTGTTAAATATTCTTTTCTTTTTTTTCAAGAAAGAATAAAAAAAGCATAAATTATCAAAAAAGCTCAGATCAACCTACCGGTGAACTCTACAAATAATAATAAAGCCGCCATACTTAATACCTGCCGTATAGTAAGAAAGATCATGCAGATTGCATGATTGCAAGCTTATTGTTATGGATACTAGGGTATAAATAATATATATAAATACCCATGACTCCGGGATTGGAACCTAGGACCGTCGGTGCGAAAGGCAGGATCGCTACCGTTTCACTAAACGGTTGTAATTTAAATGTCATTGTTGTAGTTATTATTTTACTTAAATGAGATATTTTCAACCAAGATCCGGCTAGTAGATTGCAGGTAATCCTTACTCCAAATCGTCAAAGTCCCGGCACTGGGATTCGTGGTGTCGGGGCGCCTCTCGGAGGTGGCCGGCGGAGCGCAGTCGGCCCATTAGCGGTCGCCCTGGGGTACCTCCCGACCCCCCAGGCGTAAGTAGGGTTACCCGGGTACAGGGATCTCTGCCCGGGTGGACGTCGTTTCTCCCATACTCGTGGGTATCAAAATGAATGTTGCTAAAAATAAAAATAAAAACCAAAGACGTGGTTCAAAACCAGTATCTGGTGGAGAACGGAAGATGGACAGCGCACAGAGTCCGGGGCAAAACAGTGCACAAAGGAAGATCACACCCCCAAAGGAGGGTTCGGCAGTGAGGGAGCGCTCCCCTGTTTCAACCGCGGCCAAAGAAGAAGGAAGGAAGGTGACACTGAGGTTTCCCCCCACCCGGAGGGAACAGTCTCCTCAGGAGCCTATGTCCGAAGAGTGGGAAGAGTCGGAGGAGAGTTGCTCCGACGAAGAGTCGGAGGTAGAAGACGAGGCAGCGGAGGAGAGGTTCTTAGGCCTCAAATCCGTAGACAAAGACGAGCGTGAATCATGGAAGGGGCTCCGATGCGACGCTGATTGGAATGCTCGGAGCATGAAAGAGCAGCTTCAAGATGAGGAACTGGATTCCCACACCAGGGACGTCCTAGCGACACGATTGCGTGGGATGACGAGAGCAATGCAGGGCATGTCTGACCTTTGCAGGCAGGTGCTCACCCGCGAGGGGAAAAGGATGGCGGGACTGCTAAAGATGAACCGCAAGCTCATCGCTACGGTGCAGCTGCTCAGCCGAGACATAGCGAAGCTAAAGGAAGAGGCGGCGAAGTCCCCGAGGCACGCTGAAAAGGCGCCTAGCAAGGAGAGCATATTGCAGGCGGTAACCCAGGCTGTCGACGAGCGGCTGTCGGTCAACGATGGGAAGCTGCTGCAGGCGGTGAAACAGGCGGTCGAAGAACGGCTTACAGCGTGGGAGAAGCAGACCTTTCTCCCGCCGAAAGCAAAAGACGTGCAACCGGTGACGGAGGCCAGACCATCAGGCCCAGCACGCAGGGAGGTAGCGACGGAGCCCCCATTGTCCAAGCAAGGTGAACTTTGGACGGAGGCGATCAGCCGCAAAAAGCGTAGGGAGGCGGAAAGGCGCAAAGCGGCTGAGGCCAGCCAACCGAAACGCGCTGAACAAGGAGCGACCGACACGAAGAGACCGAGGCCAAGACGTAAGGTGAGGCTCAATCCACCAAAGACGGCGGCAATTACGCTGAGGCTGAGACCAGAAGCGTTGGAGTGTGGGGAGTCTTACTCCCACGTGTTGAGGAGGGCCAAGGCGGCGGTATCCCTCTCCGAAATGGGAATCACGGATGGGGTGAGAACCAAAGAGACGCATGCGGGAGCCCGCCTCATTGAGGTGCAGGATGCAAGCGGGGTGCTGGCCGATAGACTGGCAGAGACTCCGCGAGGCCGTTGGAGATGTGGCGGAGATATCCAGACCGGAGAAGACTGCAGTACTGCGGATCTCCGGACTGGATGACTCCGTCGAAGAAGAGGACGTGGCGGAAGCCATGATGGCAAAGACAGAGTGCCCAAGAACAGCCATCAAAATGTGGGGCATGAGAACTGGCGCCGATGGCATGGGATGGATAATATCAAAACTGCCGGTAGCCGCCGCCAAGGCCGTTAGTGAAGACAGCAAACTCTGCGTCGGCTGGAGCACCGCAAGCGTGAGGGTGTTTACTGCTCTCCCTCTGCGATGCTTCAAGTGCTTATCCCTCGGGCACACGAAACACAAGTGCCCCGAGACGACGGACAGGAGTGGCCTGTGCTTCAGGTGCGGGGCGCCTGGTCACATGGCCGCCACATGGAGCCAGCATGCTCGGTGTGCGCCGCCTTCGGGCGGCCGGCCGACCATGTGATGGGCAGTCGCAGGTGCGACCCACCGGTGGTGAAGGGGAGGGCCCCTCCACCACCGGTGGTCCCCATGAAGGAAGGGGCACCCAGCCCGTCGGGTGCCCAACCCCCCCCGTAAAAACGCTCGGGGGGGAGAGAGCGTCTTCCACCCCTCCCTCGCGGGAGGGGCGTGAAGACGCCGGAAGCGCGGGCGCGAGCGGGGGTCGCACGCGGAGCGCTTGAGGAGGACCCTCGGTACCATCTTCCGAGGGTAGAGCCCCCTCTCGTCGCCCCCGGGTGGCATCGGAGCTTTTCTCCGAGGCCGCGTGGGGGGGTCGAGAGGGGTGCTCGGCGGGACGGCGGCCGCGGAAGCTCCCCGGGAACTATTGTTCCCGGAGGACTTCCGAGGACGCACGTCCCGATTGAGGTGGAGAGGGGAATTGACTGCACACCTCGGCCGCCACTAGGGTCGGTCGAGTGGTGCAGCGGTTCTTCTCCCCACCAAAAGAGGGCCAGCGGTTGTCGGAGCGGGAGACCGGCAGCTGCATTGCACTCGGCCCTCAGGCGTGCGGGGTGTTCAGGGCGTCACGGTTCACCCCGTTGCTCCGTCCCTCACGGAGCATAGGCGAGGTCCGCCCACGAGCGCGGACCCACACTGGTTCGGGTCGCGGGAAGAAGCCGTAAGGGGCCACGCGACCCCCACCACTGTGTTGCGGGACGCCGCAGGGTTTTAGTGGGTAGGCCGCCAAGCCTTTACCGGGCGCTAGGCCAGGTAGGGGCATGGAGGAGAGTCCCACATATCGTCTCGTGCTCTCCCGGCACGAGCGAATGCGTAACGCATTTACTGCGAAAACAAAAAAAAAAAGAAAAAAAAAAAGGTAATCCTTACTCCAAAATCCTACATCAAATTCAAAAGGTGGTGAAGTAGATGGAACTTGAGTACGTGTTAAGTAAAAGCAGTAGTTCGCAGGAACATGTTGTATTTAGTCCGGAAGGTAGCGCTATAGTTGAGCGAGTCATTTATACCGGCTGAAAATCGTCACGATAATAGTTTTCCTCTAACACATAACAGCTCCAAACGTCAGCCGCTCCGATAGCGGTGAAGCTAAAGGAGACAGCATGAAAGAGTAATTGGGAAAAAATGTGCTCCCATGATTTTTATACAAAGCAAAAATGTATAAAAAAAAAATGTTTCAATTACATTTAAAAAAAACAATCGTCAACTGTATTAACGAGGGGGGGGGGGGGGGGTATATGTCAGTTACGTGCATGAACCTCATTGAAAATTTGATAAATAAAATTATTTTATACGTTATTAAATTTTTACATCTAAATTATTGTTCACGACGAAACGATTCGTTTATCTGTATAATAGCACCTATAACGTAAATTAAGTAATTCATAAATGATTAATGTAAAGTTCTGAAAATAGTGTAGTTCAAAACGCATGTTCGCAGATAGCAGGACTTGCTCCTTATAGGTGCGCCAATAGGACGATCGCATTTCTTCCTTTCGTCAAGTGTGTTTTACGAGATTAAGAACAGTTTATTTTAGTTACGTAATAATGTTTAGATTGTAGTATATTTCTCTAGTTAACCTTTATTAATAAAAATATGATGAATGGCCTATTTATTAACCTGAAATACATAGAAACATCCCGCTCGCCTTCCGCTATGCGACTGCGGACGACAGAGGCGAGCGGGGCAGTTTATATATGACCGAGGCGGGAGGCGAGGTAGAATAAAAGAGCGCCCGCGCCGAGAGCGGCGCCACTCGCTTCCCGCTCTCCCTATGATGAATATTGTATGTTATTTTAGTAAGTATAAATAATATTAACTAGAAAATAAGTCGTAGTCATAAGAAAATGTGTAAATAATAACATAAATAAAGGCGAAAGCACTTGCGGGGGTGAGGTTCGGAGGCCCAAAATGGGTTGCCCCACCTTGGATGGGTCACCCGAAAATATCAAATAAAAGACGGGCTCAAATCAATGCAAAATCACTTCCGACCGAGCTTCCGATCCAGCCTAGAAACAAGCAAGAAGAAGAAACCTGAAGCCTCCGAACCTCACTGCAAGCTTAAGAAAATCAGCGACTTTTCCTTGCCGAAGCTACCCTGCTGACGTCACCATCCCTACGGCGCCATCCGACATTACCATCGTCCATCACCACCCAAGTTATACAGTCCACCCTAGTGGGGTCTATGCCCCACATTTTGGTCCTCGTCGAAGCCGGATCACTGAAACAGCAAGATGGTAGTCACCAGAAGTAACCTCGGGAAAGAAGAGTCCACCTCGGAAGAATCTGGCAACACAACAACGACCGGAAGCGGCGAAACCGGCACCACACACGGAAGCGAAGAAACCGGCACTACGTCCGGGAGCGGCGAAACGGGAACCACGTCCGGCACGGGAGCGACCACAACCGCCACGCCCAGCGTGGGGGGCCCGGCCGACACATCGGGGCTTCAAGCCACGCCCGCCGCCAGTACAGCCACCGTCGTGGAACGACATTCCACAGAATTGATGCCGCCGCCGACCGCCCGAGCCGCCAAACCCGCTCGGTCACGCCGATCAGGAGCCCCCAGCAAGAAACTCCTCGCGGAGTTGGGGGCCAGAGAGAGGCTAGCCGAGTTGGAATTGAAGCGGATCCAGGCGGAAACAGAATTGGAGAGAATAAGACAACAAAGAAGAGAAGCAGAAACATCGTCCGAAGAATCGGGAGAAGAAGACGATCTGGCACCACAACGAGTCTCAGATTGGTTCGACAGACAGCCGACGCAAGAGGATCGACTGTCCCCTATGGAGGAGACTGCAAACGCAACGACGGCCCCTCGGAGTACAGCGAGAGAAGTCAACGGAGTCAAGCAAGGACTGGTTGTCTGCGCCCGGGAAAAACGCAGACAACGGGAAAATGATGAAGAAATTCAGTCCAGCAAGAACCCCACGATCGACGTCACTACGCTGTCCGCCGCGTTAGCAGAAGCAATCTACACCAACAAGTCGAAGAGAACGCACGTTACGGAACTGCCATCGTTCAGCGGTCAACCACAAGAATGGCTGCACTTCAGAGCTTCATTCAACGAGTCGGCGGAGAGCTTCTCAGCAAGTGAGAACGTCGCCAGATTAAGAAGAAGTCTACGGGGAGCTGCCTTGGAAGCCGTCAGCGCCCTCCTGATCAGTCAGCCACCCCCCGAAGATATAATGAACTCGTTGGAAAGAAGATTTGGTCGACCCGATGCCCTGCTCCTCGGCGAAATGGAGAAGATGAAGACTCTCCCCCGGCTGACCGACAACCCACGCGACCTGTGCGTGTTCGCCAGCCGTGTAGCTAACACCATAGCTACCGTAGAAATACTCAAGCGACCGCAATACCTACACAACCCGGAGATATTGCGACTCATCATAGAAAAAATGACGCCGATCCTACGCAACAAGTGATACGATCACGCGGCACAAGATGAAGACACGCCCGAACTTAAGAAGATGGCAATGTTCCTGAACAATGAAGCGGACAAGTGCGCCCCCTACGCTCCTCCCGAAGTAAACAATGAAGTCAGAGAGAAAATTATGAAGAGGAAGATCGAGCGCACATACGCCGCGGCACCCGAAGCCACACCGTTCAAGCCTAGCGAGAAGTCACCGTGCCCGTGCTGCAACGAGAAACATCAGCTGACGACATGTCCAAGATTCATCAAGGCAGACACGAACGAGCGATGGGAGATAGCGAAGAAGAATCGCATCTGTTTTCGATGCTTATCAAGCAAACACCGCCGCATCGTGTGCAGAGCGAAGCCCTGCGGTCTCAACGGTTCCTCATGCGACACCACCGGCTGCTTCATCATGAGAGAGCGACACCGACCGCGGCGACAAAGCCGCCCGCATCACCGTCGCCGATCAAGCCCGAACAAGTGATCGCCTCAGCGATCGATCAAGTTGCATCGAACACAACCAACACGAGCCGCGCGTACTTGAAGATAGCTCCGGTCACCCTACAGGGCCCAGAAGCCACCGTGAATACCTACGCACTGCTCGACGAGGGAAGCACCGTGACCATCATCGACTCAACGCTCGCAGACACGCTCGGCCTTCAAGGACCCAACGAGCCGCTATGGGTACAAGGAGTGAGCGGGACAGAGATAGCGCACAATAGAAGCAAGAAAGTAAACGTCAGCATCGCGGGGAGGCACAACCGAGGCAAACCGCACATCTGCAGCGCGCACACCGTCACCAGTCTGGACTTCACCACTCAAACGATAAGCGAGCGGGAGGTGCAGAACTGCGCGCATCTAGAGGACATCAAGCACGAGCTCCTATACACTAACGCCGTCATCAAGATACTCATCGGTCAAGACAATTGGGAGCTGATCGTATCACGTGACATACGGGAGGGACGGCGCGACCAACTCGTGGCTTCGAAGACTCAGCTGGGTTGGGTGCTACACGGCTGCCGCTCCTCACACGCGGCCCCCGTAGCCTACTGTTGCACGCATCTAACTCAAACCCGCGAAGCAGATAACATGGAGGAAATGATGAAGAAATACTTCGCGCTTGAATCACTATCGATCGAACCGAGAAAACAGAAAAGCGATCCCGAGCTGCAAGCCCTCAAGATATTAGAAGATAAAAGCCGACGTCTCCCTAACGGACGGTTCGAAACGGGTCTACTGTGGCGAGAAGAGGGCACCGACATACCGAACAATCGATCGGACGCGCTCAAGCGTCTACACACACTCGAACGAAAACTCGATCGCGACGCCGATCTCAAGAATAAGTATGAAGAACGAATCGGCAACTTATTAGCGTCGGGCTACGCCGAACGAGCAGGGACGCCCCCTAGCGACAGAACGTGGTACTTACCTCACTTCGCGGTCTGCAATCCAGAAAAGAAGAAAATAAGAGTCGTACACGACGCCGCCGCTAGATCACACGGACGCAGCCTCAACGACATGCTACTCCCCGGGCCCGACCTATTACAATCTCTACCCGGCGTAATCATGCGGTTTCGGCAGCGAGGCGTCGCCGTGTCGGCGGACATAAAAGAAATGTTTATGCAGATCAAGATCCGTGAAGAAGACAGGGACGCACTCCGTTTCCTGTGGAGGGACAACCGGCGGGAGGGACCCCCGGAGGAGTACCGCATGACCTCCGTCATCTTCGGCGCGTCGTCATCACCATGCACGGCGCTCTACATAAAAAACAGAAACGCAAAGGAACACGCCGCCGAGTATCCACGAGCCGCGCGCGCGATCGAAGCAAACCACTACATGGACGACTACTTGCACAGCTTCGACAACGTAGAAGAGGCAAAACGGATCACCAAAGAAGTCGACCACGTGCACAGGCGAGCCGGCTTCGAGCTACGCGGATGGGCCACCAACGAAAAGGACGCAATCAGCGCCGTCGTCGCTCTAACAGAGCGAGAGGGAAACACAGTCGCTATCGGCGGGAGCGAGACGGAAAAAACACTCGGCCTACTATGGGATACAAAAGAAGATTGCATACGATTTCGCCTCAACACCGCTAAGGCGCCACCCGAAGTACTCGACGACCTGCGACCACCGACGAAGAGAGAAGCGCTCAGCATCATCATGTCCATCTTCGACCCGCTAGGCCTCATCTCACCCGTGACTACGCCGGCGAAACGAATAATGCAAGACACATGGCGCTACAAGACGGACTGGGACGAAGCCATACCGGAGGAGCTACACGACAGGTGGAGCGAGTGGCTACGACGGCTACACGACTTAAGCTACTTTCGCATACCGAGGTGCTACGACGCCGAGCCTGCCGCTTACTACGAGCTGCACACATTCGTAGACGCCAGCGAAGAAGCTTACGCCGCCGCAACCTACTGGCGGATAACGCGGAGCGACGGCAGCATCAAGGTCACCCTAGCAGCAGCGAAGAGCCGCGTCACGCCCACGAAACCCATCTCCATACCCAGGTTGGAGCTCCAAGCAGCCGTCCTAGGAGTTCGATTAGCAAGATCGACCGCAGAAGAGCACGAGTATGAAATAACTCGCAAGACATACTGGAGCGACTCACGCACCGCGCTAGCATGGATACGCGCCGAACCACGCACATTCAAAACATTCGTCGCTCACCGAATCGCCGAAATAGAAGATTTAAGTAAGAAAAACGAGTGGCGGTGGCTGCCGTCAATCGACAACGTAGCCGACGACGCAACCAGAGCGACACCTACCGACTTCGACCCGCACCACCGATGGTACCACGGCCCCCGGTTCCTGTATCAACCCGAAACAACCTGGCCCGTGGAGAGTAAAATAGCGAGCGAAGCGACCGGTGAAGAAAAAGAAAAGTGCAACACACTACAACCGCGCTCCGAACACAGTCATCTACCGAAAATAGAACGATTCTCTAAGTGGACACGTCTCTTGCGAGCGACCGCGCGAGTGCTACAGTTCATTGACCTCTGTCGTCCGAAGAAGCAAACAGTGGCAGCAACACGCAGAAAACGAACAAGAGCCGCTGAAACACAAGACGCAGTTTGGAAAAAATCGAACCCGAGACCCCGCAAGCCCGACGATTTAACCACTCCACCTGCGCGTCACAACGATTTCATATTGTTAGAAGCGCGATATTTACTCGCAGCGGAGAAATCGTGGATACGCGCCGTTCAAGAAGACAGCTATAGTAAAGAGATAGAACGCCTACGACGCAAGCAAGAACCCGACAGGAGCGACCGACTCGCCGCGCTAAGTGTATATATCGACGAAGACGATATAATACGACTTCGCAGCAGAATAGCGGAGGCCAGCGATGTCGAGGAAGAAACCGTCCGCCCGGCGGTACTGCACGGAAAACATAGCTATACGAAGTTATATATAGCCCATATACACGAGAAGCTACACCACGGCGGCACGGAAATAGTAGTAAATGAGTTACGTCAATGCTTATACATAATGAAGATAAGACCTACGGTTAAAGGAGTCATCGTTCGCTGCGCCACCTGCCGACTGAAAAAGGCGAAGCCCGCCGCGCCCTCTACCGGAGATCTGCCTGCGGCGCGCCTCGCTCACCACGCACGCCCGTTCACCTACACAGGAGTGGACTATTTCGGCCCACTAGAAGTCACGGTGGGACGACATAGAGAAAAAAGGTACGTCGCGCTCTTCACGTGTATGACGTCACGCGCGGTACATCTCGAGGTAGCCGCATCGCTCAGCACCGACTCTGCAATCGCCGCCCTTCGCCGTTTCATAGCGAGGCGAGGCTGTCCGACGGAGCTGTGGAGTGACAACGGCACCGCATTCAGAGGCGCCGACCGGGAGCTCTCCGCGGCGATCAAGGAGGCCGCCGCTGCACGACACATCAACTGGCGTTTCCTGCCCCCGGCCGCTCCTTTCATGGCCGGGGCATGGGAGCGTATGGTGCGCACCGTCAAGGAAGCCCTGCGCGCCACTCTGCACGAACAGCGCCCCAGCGACGAGACCCTGCAGACACTGCTCGCCGAAGCCGAAGCGACCGTGAACTCCCGTCCACTCACCCACGTGGCGGTGGGCCCGGACGACCCACCTGCGCTCACACCCAACATGATCCTGATCGGGCCCGACTGTCATACTCCGGCCCCCGGCGCCTTCAACGAGTCCGACCTAACTGCGCGTCATCAGTGGAGACGCGCCCAACAGCTCGCCGACACCTTCTGGCGCCGCTGGGTGCGAGAGTACCTACCGCTACTGCAAAACCGGCGGGAGCCCTCCAACGTCGGCACCCCTCCTGTCATCGGCGACGTGGTCATCATATGCGACTCGAACCTACCTCGCAACACCTGGCCGCGCGGACGAGTTACGAAGACCTACCCCGGCAAGGACGGAGTTGTTCGAGTTGTGGACGTCACCACCAGCAAGGGACACGTTCTGCGAAGGCCCACCAAGAAGATCGTCGTTCTACCAGTAAGATCGCAAGGCGACGGCGGGAGAAATGTTCACGACGAAACGATTCGTTTATCTGTATAATAGCACCTATAACGTAAATTAAGTAATTCATAAATGATTAATGTAAAGTTCTGAAAATAGTGTAGTTCAAAACGCATGTTCGCAGATAGCAGGACTTGCTCCTTATAGGTGCGCCAATAGGACGATCGCATTTCTTCCTTTCGTCAAGTGTGTTTTACGAGATTAAGAACAGTTTATTTTAGTTACGTAATAATGTTTAGATTGTAGTATATTTCTCTAGTTAACCTTTATTAATAAAAATATGATGAATGGCCTATTTATTAACCTGAAATACATAGAAACATCCCGCTCGCCTTCCGCTATGCGACTGCGGACGACAGAGGCGAGCGGGGCAGTTTATATATGACCGAGGCGGGAGGCGAGGTAGAATAAAAGAGCGCCCGCGCCGAGAGCGGCGCCACTCGCTTCCCGCTCTCCCTATGATGAATATTGTATGTTATTTTAGTAAGTATAAATAATATTAACTAGAAAATAAGTCGTAGTCATAAGAAAATGTGTAAATAATAACATAAATAAAGGCGAAAGCACTTGCGGGGGTGAGGTTCGGAGGCCCAAAATGGGTTGCCCCACCTTGGATGGGTCACCCGAAAATATCAAATAAAAGACGGGCTCAAATCAATGCAAAATCACTTCCGACCGAGCTTCCGATCCAGCCTAGAAACAAGCAAGAAGAAGAAACCTGAAGCCTCCGAACCTCACTGCAAGCTTAAGAAAATCAGCGACTTTTCCTTGCCGAAGCTACCCTGCTGACGTCACCATCCCTACGGCGCCATCCGACATTACCATCGTCCATCACCACCCAAGTTATACAGTCCACCCTAGTGGGGTCTATGCCCCACAATTATTATACTTTTAAATATCATCATAATACATTTAATCATTTTGTGTTTGTTTTAAATTATATTAACCCTTCATAAGTCAACATTATAAATGTTCTTAATTCTTGTTATTATGGTAGGTAAAAATAAATAAAAAAAACATGTGTTTTTTGTTTCACTTCTTTTTATTAGATATGTAAAAAATCATAAAAAGGGAGTGTTACACTGTGCTATACTATTCCCTTAGAATGTATGAAATGCCTTGAAACAATTGTTCAACTTATTAAAACATAATGCTATGCCACAATTTTCAAAATAGTTGTGTAGTTTATTATATTTTATTTGTATTTTGCAAATTTTACCCACAATGGAATGTCACAAATTGGCGCGAAGTGAATTCCGTACGAGTTTGACCCAAGTAAAGCCATCTAGTTCTTGACTATTGCACTAAAATGCATAGACAGGTATGTTACCGATACGACACACTGACCTACAAGGAGATAAAATGCGTGTAGTGGAAATTATTAGGAATTATTTTATTTGTTACAGTAATGTCCCACAGGGTTACAAAGGGTTAATATGCACTGTAGCATCAATATAGATATAGCAAGTATATATGACTCTAATATTCATCAACTTCACGCTGACTGACAGTCTTAAAGACGATTTTCTTTATTATTTTAAAAGAGTAAAAATTTAGTTGTCTAATTTATTTGTAAAATTTTCAATGAGGTTCATGACCTTATCAGTCATTGTGATTGAAACAATATTTTATACATATAAAAATCATTGAAGCAGATTTTTTCCCAATGATTTTTTTCATGCTATCTCCTTTAACTTCACCGTTAGTTCACGCTCACTTCACTGATTTCTGAACAGTAAACAACTGTTTGCAATAAATATCATTCGATATAAAATTTCTAGAAAAATTTCAACACCGGACTAATTGTCAGATGTTACAAGAGAGAGATTATAATCAATTATATTTTATTTAAGCTAAATAGTAGGTGATCAGCGACAAATGTCTTGTTACAAAGCGTAACGTCAAGTTACGGTACAAGTGTAAAGTAAGACTAAACTTCACCACCACAGGTAGTAAGTACAGATACTTGTTGACTTTGTTGTAATCAACGATAAAATGATATCATAACACTATTAGTATTGTCATAACAAAATAATGTTGTTTTTTTTGTGGATTGTGTATGGTGACGACGTATTATATTGTAAATGTCGTTACTTCTGTTAAAGCTGACGAGTTTCTTTCGCCCATTCTTCTAGTCAGTTAAAAGACGTCCTGAATGGGTGACAGGTAAAAAAAATGTTGGACGATTCAAAACTACTTATTTTTAAGTGCATTTGAATAAAGTTATTTTCATTTTCAGTTGAGGTAATTTGTGGTCACGTGATCTCGGTAATAAAGTCGCCACTGGTTGATTGATGCACTTGAACTCTCCTTGAGGTATATGCGAGTGTCCTTCTCAACTTGGCCAGGTTTGCCGCTTGTGGTAGGCCCGTTAAGCCGATTCGCTCCTACACTGAGAAACTCAATATACACCAATTTTTCTTTAAATGACCACTATGTACGGGTTAAGGTAAAATGAGAGAAACATGTAGCAGTCTTATGTAGCAGGTAGATGAGTACAAAGGCATACCCCTACTATTACACTTATTTATATTAGCCCCGTGGAAAGTATTATAATAATTTGCCTAGCCCAACGTAAGTACTGTAAGGCTCGTGTTATGAATACTAGGTAACGGACATACACACATAAATAAATTTTCATAGAATTATATTTAAATACCCATAACGCATATTCATCACACCAACATTTGCCTCTTCCGGGACTCGAAGCCAGGACCGTCGGTACTAAAGGCAAGATAGTATTGTTATTAATTTATTACTAGCTGACCCGGTAACGCGTCGCTATGGTAACGCGTATACAATGGAAAAAGAGCGGGAAAAAGGGCGGACAGACAATAACACAAACAACAAATTTGTGTTCTTAGATTATAGATTAATTTACCCATTTTTATTTGCCGTCTTACTTTAAACAGGAAAAATGCATAAATAGTTTATAAAAGGTTAAAAAAAGCCTAGTCCTCTCTGTTATTTCAGACAGTTGTATTTATATTTTTTTCTAATGAAATAGTAACTAATGATGCCTCTATTTTGTATTTTATAGTCTAACTAAATAGTTTTTTCTTTATACACACAAATTCTTTATTATAGAGTCACGTCAAATTTTGAAATGTCACAGTCGAATAGTCAATCAATAATGAACTATTACAAAGTTCGTTTGCACGGAATTTTAATTCGAGTCAACAGTTTCGAACAAGAAACGAATGGAGGAGTGTTGACTCTAAAATAATACTAGGCGATGTAGTCGCTAAGCATAAAGCTACGCTAGCACCTTTTTTCCCAAAAAAAAGGATATTTTTATTTGGTTCGATGGTAATTTTTGCGAATTTCAAAATTCGGTCATAATCTTCTCCTAAACCTGTTGATTCGATTCCACACAAAAAATATTAAAATAGGTTAAGAACTCGGGAAGTTATGGCGTAACAGACATTGCGCCATTGAAGCTGATCCATGGGCCTCCAACAACATTTGCAAACCAAACAACTTGTTTGGATAATCTGTGTTTAATTTTTTTTATATTGAAGTTTAACTATATAGCACATGGCTTAAAAAATAGATGGGTAGAAAAATCAAGCGTTAACAAAAGTGAAGGGTCACATTTCCCCCTGCGTAATATACTCGCACATCTTATAGCGCTCCCCGCTCCTCAGTCCCAAGTACTCTTACTCTCTCTTTCTCACTATAGCATTCAGTATACATGTAAAATATCATAATAGTAGTTTATGATACTGTTGCATAATAAGGGTTCTTATAACATGAGTGTGTTTTAAAAAAACGAGCCGTAGGCGAGTTTTTTTATAGTATCACACGAGTGTTATAAGACCAAGTTATGTACAGTGTCATACACTACTTTATCTACTCTCATACTATAATACGTAAAACAATATTGCAAATAAAACGCTGAATATAACAACAAATTTATTTAAATGTCAAATGTTGGCGCCAAGGTGCAAACATCAATTGCGCATGCGTGTTGCGTCGGTCGTCGAGGACTCGTTCATTGAAACCTTTTTAAAGTAGAGGTTCAACCTCCTTGGTCCAGCTGGAGGTTGTATAGGTGTATCGTTATGATTAAAAAGTTATATTATGTTACAGGTGTCCATACAAGACCTGTATCGTAATTAAACTTTTTTTTAAATTATTTTTGACCTGTACGTAATGTTTGTCATAAGCATTTTGTTTTCAGTTTTAGAATCTTTGTATTATAGTATCAGAGTAGATAAATAAATAAATATAATAAAAATAATAATATCATAATTTAAGTAATATATTTTATCAAATTAATATGAATAAATATATAAATTCATTTATTTCCTTTTTAAGGAGTTGAGGAGTAAACTTCAGAATCGCGTCGGAGCTGACACGCACAATTTTTTGCGGATTATGTCAACTTTTTACCATCAAATTTTTTATGTAAAATAATTTGATCAATCAATTTTAAGAGCATTAGTTCGGATAGTTAGAGGTAACGGGTTCGAGTCCCATCTGATACTTGAGACAAGTTAAGTTGAGAGAGATAAAGTCAGTAATGCAGCAAAATGTACTACTAAATCCAAAACTATGGCGTCCGTCACACACTACCGCTCAAATTGTACTTTATAACCTATTTAGTTTCTACTAATTTATCCTCCTTGCATATACGTTTATATCTAATATTTGTTTGGATTGATAACTATGTTTTTCTCTTAATTGGAAAAATATTTTTATAAGATTTCCACCACATCTCCGAGTCCTCAGGTAGGATACTCGGAAATATAGCATTGTGAATGCAAAAAATACATGAAAAATATTTTAAATACTTTCTTGTTGTACAAAACTTACGAATAAAAAAATTGATTGCTGGATTTATGTATTCATAGCGGCCATTTGATGCAATGGTTGCTATCCTGCCTCTCACCTAACATTCCTGTGTTCTAGTTCGGGAAGATGATTTCTGTGGTGAATACGAGTATATTAAATATCTATGTCTGGATCGCTGTGTGCTAAAATGCAGTCAGGACAGCTGCTCAACTTGTCTTCCAAACCTAAAAAGAACTCAAATTAAAAGGTTCTTTGGATACCTATCCGATATCCTATCCTTACAAACATTGTTTAACCTCCACAAAACTACTCTTCCTTATCTTGATTTATTAGAAAAAGATATAAATTCTATTTAAAGAAATACAATATATATTTCAATATCTATATTATGGTTTTACTAGACAGAATTCAAGTCTCAGGTGGAAATGAAGTCCACATGAGCTCTAGCCGTTTGAGAGCTTTTCAATTTGACCTAGCGAGACCTTCACAAACCCATTCGATATTTTCAAGTGCTGTTCAAGCTCCTAACATTCATCTCTTCACATTCTAGATAACTACTATCTAAAAAAGTGAAAGATTAATTTTTAAAAGTAACGAACAAGTGATTAAAAAGTAACAGATATGTTATTCTTATATTTTCCGACTTCTGAGGCAACATGATTTATTTGTAAAAATTTCATTAAGTATAAACTGCTTTAATAATATAAAACATAATGTATGATGTTTATAAAATAAAATTATGATCGTCGACTCCATTTCTAATTGCACTATGTTCTCGTTTCGTCACAAATTTCACCAAATTTTTTTCAACAGTGTCGTTAGCGTCGACTAACGATTTTCATATTTTAGTAACTGACAATGTTGAAAGAAGTTTTCCGCCCTATCCGAATTAATTTATAGGATCTCCTTCCTTTGGTAGAATATTAAAAGGCATAATTTTTAAACTCAACTTGCTCGCCGTTAATAATATCTTAAATACATTTGTTAAGGACCATATGAGTAACTTCGAATAACGCGTGGAAACGAAGAAAAAAAGTTAATAGGAACTTGTTCCTCCTTGCCCCACATATATGCTAATAAGATAAGTATTTATGATAAATTACCTGATGACATTAAATTAAATGATGGAGTTCTTTTTAGACGTAATTTGACTCAATGGTTACAAAAATAATTTGACTATAGTGTTCAAAATTATATAACAGACAAGTAATCTTAACAACTAGCTGACTAAATATTTACACACTTGCTTGCAGGTAGAATACACTGTGGTGGTGGGGTGGCCTTCAGAACCGGGTATGCGTTGGAGGCATTGCACTCACCCCACTGTTTGGGTCGATGCCTGAACTGTACTCAGGCATCACCGATTCGTGGAGGGGCCTAAAGTGGGCCAACCACCGGGCCATAGTGGTGATTCCCAAAAAGGGACCCACAAGGTCACACGGTGGAGTATAGTACAGCGGGAGGTTTTAGTGGGTATGCCCTTCAGCCTTAGTGACGAGTGAGTTCCACATAAACCCACCGTCCACCCAACGAAAAAAAAAAGAAAAGGTAAAATACTCTGTATTCCAACTTGAATTATTGTAATCTGGCAAGTAAATATTATAACTATTACTTACCTAACTTAAGCCTTAATGTATATCAATTTATACCTTTTGATATGCCAAAGTAAATAAGGAAACAAAAACATTACACAAAAGATAGGCACACTTTTATACATATTACCTTACCACGATCCTTCAACTCTCATCAGTATATTATATGCTATTTTAAGCACTTTTATGCTTTAAAAAAAATTACTCAATTGCTTTCTAACATTTTATAACAATGAAAGAAAACCGGAACGTAATAAAATAATCAAACAATTTACTTCTAAGAACGTAAGCACATTTCCCTTGGTCTTTTTTCCAAGGAATACTCTGAAAGCGGATTTCCTGTTATTTCAAACAATCAATCGTCTTTTGATTTTAAAATCAATATTGGAAAATTTTATTGTCTTACACTTCCTCGTTGCGCACATTGAAAGAAAACCACTTTAAAAATACAAGAATAACCGCGTCTTCATAAAGTGGTTTCATTTAAATTGACGAAAATATTTTGCCAAACAATTTTATTAATGAACAATTAATGTATTCAATAAAGAATCACAATCAGCTATCCAGACAAGTGCTCTTTCAATTGACTTAACAGGCCCGGGTTCGAGTTCTACCTGATATCTGAACCAAGTTGAAGTCTGTAGCGCCAGTAGTGTACAACAATAGGTTGGTGGCAATGAATGTCATTTGTCTTTTTTCAGGGTTCCGTTCCTCGAAAGGAAAAAACGGAACCCTTATAGGATCACTTTGTTGTCCGTCCGTCCGTCCGTCCGTGTGTCAAGACCCTTTTTCTCAGGAACACGTGGACGTATCAAGCTGAAATTTATATCAAATACTCAGGTCTACTGTCCCTTGGAGCTGTGAAAAACTCAAACTTCTAAGCCAAAGCAATCAAAAGATACAGCCGTTTATGTCGCAAAATTCCGCAAATTTTCGACACTCGCAAGGGAATCAAAACCTACAGGGTACTTCCCGTGAACTCATAATCTTGAACTTTGATACAAAGCTACGTCTTAAAGCACAGATAAAGGAAAAATTGCGAAAACCGTAAATTTTTAGTTACATCATATAATAATAATATTTTACGGAACCCTCGGTGCGCGAGTCCGACTCGCACTTGTTTCATATAGGATGGGTTAGCTCTTGATCCCAATCAAGCCCGGGGATCCCATTCAAGACAGAATCCACGATGGTACGAGCTAACACAGAAGGTGTCTATTCACCCTGGCTTTGATAATGGACGGGTTATAAGTTCTCGGAAATACAGACGCAGGGAGGGAGTTCCACTCCTTTGGTGTGCGCATTATGAAGGATGTTGAAAAGCATGTCATGGATGTCATTTGTCTTTTAACCGGATTCAGATTACATTAGCGAGGTTCAGAATTTGATGATGTTTTACAACGGTAGCGATCCTGCCTTTCGCACCGAACGGTCCTGGGAACGTGTCCCGAAAGGGACAGATGTATGTTTGTGAAAACTTCTATTTGTACCCAAGTCATGGGTATTTACATATTTATTTCTATTAATATTAAAGTAAGTAAGCAAGCCCAAAGTTAGTACTGTAAAGCTTGATATTGTCCCCGGCAAATAAGTTGAATATGATTTTGAAATCACGTGACATGCGCTGTAGTGAATAATGTACCTAAACTTGCTTCTGCGCATGTCACGTGATTTCAAAATCATGTTCAACTTATTTGCCGGAGACTATACTAGGACAACGGATAGATATACATTTCTGATCCATAGATATTTATAGGCCGTCTCAGCTGGTAAATATATAAATACCCATAAATCTGGTACAAATGTACGTATTCATCTTACAATGTAAATATTAATTAATTTAACAAAAATATTCTTTCGCAGTGATTACAGACGAACTATCTACATACAGAACCAATAATTCTCTCTTGTCCCGTTTTTTTAATTAGGTAATGGAGGCTGCGTGACTTAGCAACCAACTGGTAATTAATTACTTGCTATAATTGAATTAAGCGAGCTATTTATCGTAACAATGATAATTGCTATTGGGGCACAATGCAAAAAAAGAAGGGAAATCATTATTTTGGTATCTCATCTCGATCAAATAGCACTCGACCTATTTCGGAAATGACGATCTTTTTAATAGCAAGCTGTAAAGCCAACATAGACGGAAAGTAGCTACTAGCTATCTGTTTTTTTAAAGGATACATTTCGGAGAGGGTGCAGCATAATTGTACAGCCTTGTTCAACGACAACCAGTCTTACAAATAGGCGCCACCGTGTTATGGTTGATATACCAAAGAGTCGCACTAAGCGTTTTGATTTCAATTTCGTAATACGTACCGCTTAAGAGTGGAACCCTTTTGTCTGAGTCTGTGTTTCCTGAAACATAGAAATTAGAGGTATTCAAGTCATGAGTGAATAGGTATCTCCTAGGGAGGCGCGTCACATCCTAGATCGCATAAATAGCCTACCATCAGGCGAGATAGCGGTCAAGCGCTTACCTATTCACAAAAAATAAAAAAAGTTAAACAGAACTAGTAATAATATTCACGGCGAGCGATTGAATCGAATCGGTTTATAGCAATATTTCCGAACGATTATTGTAATTTGATTTAAAGCGTGTAACACCGAATGGAGTTAAGAGTGTCATGGCGGCATTGTTGTTACTTGTCTTGAGGCAGTTACGAACGTTCAAGTCCATCTGTTCTAAATCCGAGTGTATTATTGTAATCATTAATTGTTTTGTTAATATTTTGTGGCGATTATTAATTATAAAGTGATTGCGATATTCTGATGTAATTATTTTAATAATTAGTGCACATTAAAAAATGATGAAAAATGAAGAAATAACAGATCAGTCACGTCTACTGCTCGTGCATCCGTTATATATAATCTATAATCACAGTGGTTTGTGTGTTTGTCTGTCCGCTCTTTTTCCCGCCCTTTTTTCTTTGTATACGCGTTACCATAGCAACGCGTTAACCGCAAGTAGTTCGTCTACCGGACGTTAGATGGCGCTAACGGAAAAATATTTAATAATAGAAAACATTTTAAAGAATTTTGTACACCCGTGCGAAGCCGGGACGGGCCGCTAGTAATAATTATGATATTTCTTACATTCACATCAATTAGCCTAGCCCAAATTAAGCAGTGTAAAGCTTGTGTTATGTATACTAGGGTGACGGGTGTGTATATATAAGCTACATACATATGTAATATTAATATAAAAATATATAGATATCCATGACTAAGGTACAAATGATCGTATTCATCACACCAACATCTGCCCCGTCCAGGACTCGAACCCAGGACCTGGTGTGAAAGGCAGGATCGCCACCATTGCACCGGTTCGTTTGATTATGCGATTTATTTATGTATAAGAAGTGTGTCTTGTGAACTGTCATTAAATACATATATGTATGTATATAAATGTTTGTAACATCTTGTGATTCACCCTTTTTAAATGCAAATAATAAAATGTTATATTCTACATGTACAAGATGCTTTGTTAGGAAATTATAGTTATATATATTGTTATTATAATATAAACGCAACACTTGCAAGCATTTTTTTGGTTAATTATAATTTTTCTAACAGGTCCCATTAAAAATCAGCATCGTGGCTCAGAGGCTATAGCACGAGCTTAGCTGGTCAGCCTGTCGGTTACTTCTGTAGTAAGTTTAAAAATTTAACTATGACTACTGGCAATATAGTATGGAAGAAAAATATGACTTTATTTTAAATAGTATTTAATTGTAATTTAAAATGCCAGCATTCCACTAAAATGAGATTTATAAAAGTACAGACACTCATACCCATATTGAATGAGGTTACTTATTAGACAGAATTTCCAATAATGTTCTCTTTAATGAAGTGAGTTTGAAGTTGATATATGTAATAAAGAATTCTTAAAATATATTTCACATTGACTCTGCATTCTATAGGAGAAAAATGACCCAAATTACCCCTAAAAGACTTCGATGAAAATATTATGAAACGTGAAAACCATTTAGAAATAACAAGTAAGTTTAAATTATTACAATTTCTGATTTTATCGAACTAAACATGTCAAAGCATCATTCATTAACAATTAAAAATGTTTGTAGGAAAAACAAAACTTTGAAGGAATATTAAGAATATACAACAAAACTCAAAGTAATTGTTTAAGTTTGAAGAACACGAGATAAACTTTCTATTGTGGACCAATTTGATTGAGGCGAGATAGCTCCTAACCTCTGTTTATTTGGTTTTAAAATTAAGCAAATTTTAAATGACTCAGATCATTTATCAAGTTTATTTTTCTATAAATAATATTATTTACAATTACACTAATTAGCCTAGACCAAAGTAGGCAATGTAAGGCTTGTGTTATGGATAATAGGCTAAAGGATAGTCATACATATATACATAAAATCAAAAGAGATCAGAGGTCACAGATTCCTACTTTTCACGATTCTGACATACATATCTCGCTTTTTTGACTCTAACCAGACCTCTCATACAAGCTCGTCGATTAAGGATGCTTTTGGCCTGGCTTTTGTCAGGACATCTTTGACGTTTTGGTCTGCATTAACCGACTTGATCATGCACATTTGGCTCATATACTTGTCTTGTCAATCTTCTTTCACACCATCTGAGCATACCTTTTTATACATACATTCATCACACATATATGATACGAGTACATACAGTTTAATGCATATTTTTCGGTAGATAAAATATGTGATATATGAAAAATCTAACCTAACCATAAGGTTAGGTTAGGTTAGGTTAGATATTTTATAATCTATCGAAAAATAATGCGTTAAACTGTAAGCAGTATTGTTCAATCTTTCAATAGTTTACAATCTCGCGAGATGGGTTATAATCTAAGGGTATTTACAAATTAACGGTGACACATATAATTCCTCGTATTCATCACACAAACACCTCTTACGCAACTTAAACCCAGGGCTATTAAAACTAATTGCAGGATCGCCACCGTCCCAACTGATCGTCATATGGGTTATATATTTTTATAGGTTTCTATATTTCTGTCCTAGGTTTGAGTCCTGGCTAAGCTCCGCGTAGGATGGATTGCCGCAGAGATCAGGGTCCTCGGACCCCGTCCTTTGCGGTGTTACAGATGCATGGGGGTCGGGCAAACGAAACCCAAGTGACCGGCAGCGGAGGACAGGAGCGGCCAGTGTTTTAGGTGCGGAGTGCCAGGACACACTGCCGCTACCTGCAAGAGGGAGCCAGCGTGCTCGGTGTGCGCCGCCTTCGGGCGGCCGGCCGACCACGTCATGGGCAGTCGCGGGTGCGACCCACCGGTGGTGAAGGGGAGGCCCCCTCGACCACCGGTGGACCTCATGGAGGTAGGGGCACCCAGCCCGTCGGGTGCCTAACCCCCCCCCGTAAAAACGCTCGGGGGGGAGATAGCCTCTTCCACCCCTCCCTCGCGGGAGAGGCGTGAAGAAGCCGGAAGCGCGGGCGCGAGCGGGGGTCGCACGCGGAGCGCTTGAGGAGGACCCTCGGTACCATCTTCCGAGAGTAGAGCCCCCTCTCGCCGCCCCCAGGTGGCATCGGAGCTTTTCTCCTAGGCCGCGTGCGGGGGTCAAGAGGGGTGCTCGGCGGGACGGCGGCCGCGGAAGCCCTCCGGGAACTATTGTTCCCGGGGGCCTTCCGAGGACGCACGGCCCGATTAAGGTGGGGAGGGGAAGAGCCTGCACACCTCGGCCGCCATTAGGGTCGGTCGAGTGGTGCGGCAGTTCTTCTCCCCACCAAAAGGGGGCCAGCGGTTGTCGGAGCGGGAGACCGGCAGCTGCTTTGCGCTAGGCCGGGTAGGGGCATGGAGGAGAGTCCCACATATCGTCTCGTGCTCTCCCGGCACGAGCGAATGCGTAACGCATTTACTGCGAAAAAAAAAAAAAGGTTTGAGTCCTGGAAGGGGCAAATGTTTGTGTCATAAATACGAACATATTTAGAGTTATGTGTATTTATATATATTTCTTTGAATATTACATATCCATGTATCATATATGTTCGTTTATCCGTTACCTAAGGTCTCCCGCAAGAATCTTCACAATAATTTTCTACGCTGCCCGCATCCAGGCCCTAGTATCCATTACTGTCTTACAGCGCTTACTTTGGGATAGGGTAATTGGTGTGAATGTAAAAAATATTATATATTTTACTAGCGGCCCGTCCCGGCTTCGCACGGGTGGATAAAATTCTTTAATTTTTTTCTATTATTAAATATTTTTCCGTTAGCGCCACCTAGCGTCCGGTAGACGAACTACTTGAGATTAACGCGTTGCTATGGTAACGTTATTGATACAAAGGAAAAAGAGCGGACAGACAAACCACTGTGATCTTATATTTTATAGATTAATCCTAACGATTCGCCTTTTTTAGGAGCACAGCACATATGAATCATCTTGAAACCCCTTTTTTACATCCCCTCATTTTAATGAGTAAAAAGCGAAACTGTAAGAATTATTAATGGTCTTGTAAAACTGATAACTGAGATGTAATAGAAGCTTCCCCATGTTATATAACTCCGATGAATAACTAAGAGCATCTTTTGTTTTTAATTCGAAGCGAAACTAATTAAGTTTTTTAGGTTAAAGCAAGACGAAATTGCGCTTATGTTACAAAACGTTGACATCGTTTCCACGTGGTGCAACGTGACATAAAGGTCGCAGGTTCAAATCCGGTAGTATCTATATGTGATTAACGTAAGCATTTGTTTCCGCCTTATGTTCGTTAATATAGTTATTTATGTATTCTTTACATTATTTAGTACAAAGTTACAAGCTTAGCTATATATCATATATATATATATATATCATAAATATTTTTAAAACCGCATAAATTGTATGACTATTTGTTTTTATTAAACTTACTAGCTTTCCGCCCGCGGCTTCGCCCGCGTGGAATTCGGTTATATTGCGGTAAAAAGCACAACTATAAGAAAACTTCTCATTCCCACGGAAAAATCTAAGAAGCGCGATGTAACGCTGGATAAAAAATTCATATACTTCATTCCACTTCTTACGTATCTTAAAAAACACATGGTTACCATGTTTTAAAAAACACCCAGCGCCATCTATCGCATACCTCAACTAAATAGCGTAACTAATACTTATACCAATTACTAATTCGTTGACTTTAGTGATTTCAGGATAAGCAGATGTAAAAAAAACAATTTAGACGATAAAACAAATTGTACGTCATCGTCATTCGTCTGCCTCTACCGGCTGATTTTTATAATTATTCTTTATTATTTGTTAAGGAATAAAGATAACAGAAAAGATTTTCACTTTTGGAATAAAATTTTTATTTTATTTTATATTTAATCCTGACGTTTTGACTCCTTTACAGGAGCCGTGATCACAGGATGACTAAGATAATGGTTGTCTAAGTCATCTTACTTACTACCATTATCTTAGTCATCCTGTATTTTTTCGATATATAAACATTATGTTGTTGAAATATACAATGGAAACCACATTAACTTTTCACTTCATGAAGTGGAAGAGAGATGCGCCACAAGTCGAACACTTAAGCCGATCGTGCCTCTCTTTCGCTTGTTCCGCGTTCTCGCTTGCACGCTCGGCTCAGGCGGAACGTTACACATTTTCATGCATGCAGCCGGTGTTCATCGATTTATAAGACGTTATCACGTCAATAATACACAGATATGATAAGATTATTGTAATAAATTTAGAAAGTGCTCGTTGACTTTGATTTTAATAATCCTTACTAATATTATAAATCGGAAAGTGAGTTTGTTTGTTTGTTTGTTCCGCTTTCACGCCGTAACTACTGAACCGATTGCTTTGAAATTTTGCAGACGTAAAGATAAAAGTCCGGATTAAATAATAGGGTACTTTTTATCCTGGAAAAAAATGATATTCCCGAGGAGAAACAAAAATATTGTTTGCTTGATGGATGGATTGTAGATGGCGCTGTGTGTCGTTTAAAACAACGTAAAATATTGCAAATGAATATAAACATGTAAATTTAGAAGCTAAATGATACAAAATCAAAATCAAAATAACTTTATTTCATAGGCCCTTGCGGGCACTTAAAATCGTCAATTTTACATAGAAGAATCAAGATAATATTCTTTTATAATAAAGATAGCCCGTGCGCTAGCGGCAAGTACATCCGCGGAGTTGATGCCGCGCATGTAATCGCCACGAGCGACCCGATTCCGAACGTAGGGGCTAACATGAGAAGAATCGGGCAAGAAACTCATGTGCCAAAACTCTTATAAAATCGCCAAATGTCTTACAAATTGTGCATATTACAAAACGATTCAGAGAACGAGCAATTCATTTCTTTTAGGTCCACGCTGCCTTATCATTCAAAAAATCTTTAACACTATAATAAGCCTTTTTGCATAACTGAGTTTTAATTAAAAATTTAAATTTATTCATTGACAAGTCATGCATGTTACATGGCAGCGTGTTATACATTCGTATACAGTGACCTGCAAAGGAGTTGCTTATTCTATGGAGCCTATGCCTGGGCATTGCTAGCTTGTCTTTATTTCTTAAATTGTAATTATGATTGTCACTATTTTTTCTGAATTTAATATCTTTACACTTATGCGCATACAGTAGGTTTTCATAAATATATTGTGAATGTACAGTCATAATACCAATTTCTTTAAATTTTTCTCTTATAGACTCTCGAGAGCCCATCCTATAGATCGCCCGAACAGCCCTCTTCTGCAGCACAAAAATGCAGCCAATATCGGCGGCATTTCCCCACAGTAGTATCCCGTACGACATAATACTGTGGAAGTAGCTAAAATAGACCAAGCGTGCAGTTTTTACGTCTGTTAACTGACGAATCATTTTTACGGCGTATGCTGCAGAACTGAGTCTGCTCGATAGGCATTCAATATGAGGACCCCATTGTAACTTAGAATCTAAAGTTATACCCAGAAATACAGTTTGATTGGCCAGCTCTATTTCCTCATCCCTAACCCGGACTTTGGCTTTAGCTAATTGAACATTTGGCATAGTGAATCTAATGCATTTTGTTTTATTTTCATTTAACAACAAATTATTGGCGCCAAACCAGTGAACGACCTTGGAGAGTGCAATGTTTACTTCGTCAATATTAATTTGTCCACGTTTAACTTTAAATATTAAAGACGTGTCATCTGCAAACAAGACTATCTCATGGTCGCGTCTTACAAGGTGAGGGAGGTCATTAATATATACCAGAAATAGAAATGGACCCAATATTGAGCCCTGCGGCACCCCCATTGTTACAAATGATCCAGGTGATACGATAATGAATCCCCGAAAATGAGGAATTCCCGAGCGATGACGTACAATTTGTTTTATCGTCTAAACTGTTTTTTTACATCTACTTATATGTTGCAAACGAATAGGAACATGTAAATTTTGAAGCTAAATGATACGAAAATGAATCCTCGAAAATGAGGAATTCTCGAGGGATGACGTACAATTTGTTTTATCGTCTAAATTGTTTTTTTTACATCTGCTTATCCTGAAATCACTAAAGTCAACGAATTAGTAATTGGTATATATATATATATATATCATAAATATTTTTAAAACCGCATAAATTGTATGACTATTTGTTTTTATTAAACTTACTAGCTTTCCGCCCGCGGCTTCGCCCGCGTGGAATTCGGTTATATTGCGGTAAAAAGCACAACTATAAGAAAACTTCTCATTCCCACGGAAAAATCTAAGAAGCGCGATGTAACGCTGGATAAAAAATTCATATACTTCATTCCACTTCTTACGTATCTTAAAAAACACATGGTTACCATGTTTTAAAAAACACCCAGCGCCATCTATCGCATACCTCAACTAAATAGCGTAACTAATACTTATACCAATTACTAATTCGTTGACTTTAGTGATTTCAGGATAAGCAGATGTAAAAAAAACAATTTAGACGATAAAACAAATTGTACGTCATCCCTCGAGAATTCCTCATTTTCGAGGATTCATTTTCGTATCATTTAGCTTCAAAATTTACATGTTCCTATTCGTTTGCAACATATAAGTAGATGTAAAAAAACAGTTTAGACGATAAAACAAATTGTACGTCATCGCTCGGGAATTCCTCATTTTCGGGGATTCATTATCGTATCACCTGGATCATTTGTAACAATGGGGGTGCCGCAGGGCTCAATATTGGGTCCATTTCTATTTCTGGTATATATTAATGACCTCCCTCACCTTGTAAGACGCGACCATGAGATAGTCTTGTTTGCAGATGACACGTCTTTAATATTTAAAGTTAAACGTGGACAAATTAATATTGACGAAGTAAACATTGCACTCTCCAAGGTCGTTCACTGGTTTGGCGCCAATAATTTGTTGTTAAATGAAAATAAAACAAAATGCATTAGATTCACTATGCCAAATGTTCAATTAGCTAAAGCCAAAGTCCGGGTTAGGGATGAGGAAATAGAGCTGGCCAATCAAACTGTATTTCTGGGTATAACTTTAGATTCTAAGTTACAATGGGGTCCTCATATTGAATGCCTATCGAGCAGACTCAGTTCTGCAGCATACGCCGTAAAAATGATTCGTCAGTTAACAGACGTAAAAACTGCACGCTTGGTCTATTTTAGCTACTTCCACAGTATTATGTCGTACGGGATACTACTGTGGGGAAATGCCGCCGATATTGGCTGCATTTTTGTGCTGCAGAAGAGGGCTGTTCGGGCGATCTATAGGATGGGCTCTCGAGAGTCTATAAGAGAAAAATTTAAAGAAATTGGTATTATGACTGTACATTCACAATATATTTATGAAAACCTACTGTATGCGCATAAGTGTAAAGATATTAAATTCAGAAAAAATAGTGACAATCATAATTACAATTTAAGAAATAAAGACAAGCTAGCAATGCCCAGGCATAGGCTCCATAGAATAAGCAACTCCTTTGCAGGTCACTGTATACGAATGTATAACACGCTGCCATGTAACATGCATGACTTGTCAATGAATAAATTTAAATTTTTAATTAAAACTCAGTTATGCAAAAAGGCTTATTATAGTGTTAAAGATTTTTTGAATGATAAGGCAGCGTGGACCTAAAAGAAATGAATTGCTCGTTCTCTGAATCGTTTTGTAATATGCACAATTTGTAAGACATTTGGCGATTTTATAAGAGTTTTGGCACATGAGTTTCTTGCCCGATTCTTCTCATGTTAGCCCCTACGTTCGGAATCGGGTCGCTCGTGGCGATTACATGCGCGGCATCAACTCCGCGGATGAACTTGCCGCTAGCGCACGGGCTATCTTTATTATAAAAGAATATTATCTTGATTCTTCTATGTAAAATTGACGATTTTAAGTGCCCGCAAGGGCCTATGAAATAAAGTTATTTTGATTTTGATTTTGTATCATTTAGCTTCTAAATTTACATGTTTATATTCATTTGCAATATTTTACGTTGTTTTAAACGACACACAGCGCCATCTACAATCCATCCATCAAGCAAACAATATTTTTGTTTCTCCTCGGGAATATCATTTTTTTCCAGGATAAAAAGTACCCTATTATTTAATCCGGACTTTTATCTTTACGTCTGCAAAATTTCAAAGCAATCGGTTCAGTAGTTACGGCGTGAAAGCGGAACAAACAAACAAACAAACTCACTTTCCGATTTATAATATTAGTAAGGATTATTAAAATCAAAGTCAACGAGCACTTTCTAAATTTATTACAATAATCTTATCATATCTGTGTATTATTGACGTGATAACGTCTTATAAATCGATGAACACCGGCTGCATGCATGAAAATGTGTAACGTTCCGCCTGAGCCGAGCGTGCAAGCGAGAACGCGGAACAAGCGAAAGAGAGGCACGATCGGCTTAAGTGTTCGACTTGTGGCGCATCTCTCTTCCACTTCATGAAGTGAAAAGTTAATGTGGTTTCCATTGTATATTTCAACAACATAATGTTTATATATCGAAAAAATACAGGATGACTAAGATAATGGTAGTAAGTAAGATGACTTAGACAACCATTATCTTAGTCATCCTGTGATCACGGCTCCTGTAAAGGAGTCAAAACGTCAGGATTAAATATAAAATAAAATAAAAATTTTATTCCAAAAGTGAAAATCTTTTCTGTTATCTTTATTCCTTAACAAATAATAAAGAATAATTATAAAAATCAGCCGGTAGAGGCAGACGAAGCCGAACTTTTAGTGAACGATTAGAAGATGACCTGAAAAAAAGGTCACTTCAAAAGTATCCTTGACCGACGAGTTTGTATAAAAGACCTGAAGCCCTAACGTCATCTCTTATTGCGATTCAAGTTCAGCTGTTGAAGAGAGACGCCGCTATAGACCACGTGTAGCGCTGTCTCACTTTGACAATCGAACTTGCATCGCGCTTAGAGATCATGGTAGGCCCTCTGATGAGAGTTGAAGAAACGAGATATGTATGTCAGAATCTTTGAAAGTGGAAATCTGTACTCTCTGCCTACCAGAAATAAGGCCTGATTTTATTTATATGTATTTAAAAATAGATAATTCCTGATTTTTAATAATAAACAATCGGTTAATTTTTGATGATAAGCGAAGGTTTAAAAACGTTTTTCGGATTATCCAATGTTAAGGTAAAAAAAGAGAAGATTAATTTTTTTAAAATAACCGTCTAAAAGATTGAAGGCCTGTGTTTGGATATAGATTAAACTTATTAAAACGAAATTTTTTAAATAACTTTGAGTAATCTAGCTAATTATATTCATTATGTTTTGTTTATTTTTGCTATTATATCGTGTCAAATTCAGTAATATACGTGTTATTTTAATAGAAAAATACTGGACAAAAACGACTCTGCTCATAAGTGAATTCTCAGGCGGGAGAAGATAGCTTTGAAAAATGCACAAAATATATAAAATTGCAAAAATATGTTTTTAATTTTTTTGTAATTATCCTGACATTTCAAGTAATTTTTTATTATTGTTCCTTAATGCGAGATGGTGATATGGTTAATGCGACTATTGTTATTTAATTAATGTTATGTACGTCGTGCCTGTGGTGCGTATTAGAACCAACAAAAACTACAGCCAAGTCTTCATTTATTTCTTTTTTAGATAGATCATGCTGAATGATGATGAAAGTTTATTTATGAATGATAGATGATCAAAAGACGATGAATGAATAGAGAAATAATCCCTGTCCCTAGGTATGTGGGTGTGTGTGTGTGTGTGTGTGTGTGTGTGTGTGTATGTGTGTGTGTGTGTGCGTGTGTGTGTGATTGGACGGGGTTTACTAAGATAAAGCATGAAAAGACAACTCCAGCTGTTTTGTTTCACTTGCCAACGCTGGTGCATGTTTACAAGTACTCAGTAGTTAATAATCCAGAATTATACACCAATATCCATCATAACACAAACTTTGATAAGAAAATCAAAACCACCAAAGTGACACTTCCCGTTCCCGCCAAAAAGTCCGACATCAATACTTTCTTAATACAAAAAGTATTTATTTCAAAAGAGTTTTCATATTTTCCACTTATTAGTTTACAAAAAGTCTTTAATGTTTGTGATTTATTTTACAGTTTCCCTTTTATAGTCATAATATCTCTAAACCACAGACTATTTTATAATACCTACTTTATAATTGTCTTGCGTAGCACTGAGCTCCTTTAATCTGCCGCTAACTGTAAACTTTTTGCTAAAGTGTTTTTTGACAGGGATTCCCAATGTCACAGATAAAAAAAACGTAATTGCTATTATGTACTTACTACGGGTTTTATTTAAAGAACAATCCCAAGAGTCTTTTATTGAATAGACTAGAATGTTTGTGACTTAACAGTTTAATATAGCGAGTAATTGAAATGTATTCTTAGGTATTTGTTATACTATGTTGTTGAAAAAAAAACATCTGACAATATGAACGTAATACGTATCTAACGAATTGAAATGAAATGAAAATAACCTTATTCGAATGCACTTAAAATAAGTTGTTTTGAATAATCCAACATTTTTACCTACCACCCATTCAGGACGTCTTTTAACTGACAAGAAGAATGGGCGCAAGAAACTCGTCAGCTTTAACAGAAGTAACGACATTTACAATATAATACGTCGTTACCATACATTATCCGCAAAATAAAAAAAAAAACAAAATTATTCTGTTATTATTGGATTGAATTACCGAGCCTTATGAGTACCTGTCGAAATTTTCTAGTGCTTTTCAATTGGGAGAGTAGTGGACCGGACAACCAAAGGTTACGGGTTTAGGTCCCGCGTGAGAATAACTTGTATGCCGAATCGATTTTTTCCAATATTTTTCTATTAATATTTATCATTCAAGATAGCTGATGGCAACGCAAAAATATAAAATTCATGTCTCATATTTGTCTTACAAACCAATTTACGGTTCATCTTCGGGACGGTTTCGCTTATCAGTTCCAGACTAGAGATGACTCCATTGAGAAGGGGGCCAGGAGGCTTATTTATTTACAAATTTCTTAACATGTGACCCACTGACTAAACAGAACATGCAAACACTTATCACATGCACCTCAAAAGGCATAGCAATGAAGGGTAGAGAGGTAGACATTCAGAACTTCTTATCATCAAAATATTCATATAAAGAATAATAACTTTTTGTTATTAATAACTTTTTCAAAGACCTTATGAATTGATTAGTATTTGTTTCTGGTTTTAGGTATTATGCTTATCGGCAATGACGATCTTTTTGAAAATAAGCCTTGATTTTGTACCGCTAAGGAGTGGAACTCTTTGCCTGAGTCTGTGTTTCCTGACAAATATAACTTAGGGGTCTTCAAGTAACGAGTGAATAGGTGTCTTCTAGGCAAGTGCGTCACATCCTAGATCGCATTGTCGTTTACCATCAGGCGAGATAGTGGTCAAGCGCCTGCCTATTACATATAAAAAAATTGGATAGATCAATTTTCGCACTTTAGGCTGTATATTAAAAAAGAAGTAAAACGTCGATGTTATGGATGCCTTAAATATACAACTTTTCAATTTATACAGATTTCCTTAATTGGGTCAACCGGATGTCTTAAGGTAGGGAATCAGTCGGGCTTGCAACCATCCCTCGATTTGTCGTAATATTCATTTTTTTTCATATTCTTTGGTCAAACCTTTGTCTAATATCTTTTAATACTTTCGGCTGTTTAATTAACCCAATTTAAAAAAAAAACAAGGAAGCCATCTTATTTTCCCATTTCTATGTATCACTTCTTAGTTTTATCGTCAATTCGTCTTGTCACAGAATAAATTATCTTGAATAAGAAATGATAAAAACAAACAAAATTGATTTTACCTTTAAACTTGTGTCGCAAAGAATTAAAATAATTTTCAATATTGTTTTTACTGTCATGTCAAAGAGAAGCTTAATAATGAATTTGACCTTTTTGAAACATTAACACTTACATATATGTATACGAATGCGATCTAGAGATACAGCCTTTATGACTGTAATAAAAGATGTAGTGGTTTTATATTTAATTAAGAAACAATTCAAATTTACGCAGATGCACTTTTCTTTACGCTGAGTCATATGTGAGTGTATACTGTACCTATAATTTATATTCCCGATGGTACTACCATTCGAGGTAATTAAACGCTTATTTCCTAATGGGTTCACGTTTGAAACACTTATTCTTGAATTGAAAACTTCTTTAGCATCGTTGTGATTTGAAAGTCGATAAAAATGAAAAAGCGACAGTAAAAAGAGACAGACACATAAAATCATAAGATTTAACGTAGGCGAAAATGAGATAGGAAGCATTATACAGTGTCTCTTATGTTCGTGATTCTCTTTGTGCTCTGCTTCGTACCTCAATCGTGTTTACTAAGGCATAGTGGGAGTTTGCTTGGGCCTAAGCGTTGTACGTATGAATACGTGTATGTGTGCGCATGCGTAGTACAAAGCTTGAGAGAAGGCATCACAACAACCGTGGAATTTTGTATACGTGTATGTATTATTTTTGAAGGTTTCACTTCTATAACGTGTTAATTGCAGACATGCTTTTTTATTTTTCTTTAATCTTTTTTTTCTTTCTTGGCTTGCTATTAATTTTTAAAGAGTAACATAGTGACATTTTTACCTTATGTTTTTGTTTTAATAGCTGTATTTCTGAATGAATTTGAAAAGTTATATTGTTAATGACTTTTTTCCTTTTTGAATGCTATATAATATTCTTTATTAAATAGAAAAATTCTATAAAATAGTGAGTGGAGTCGATTTTTTCTAGACATTGTATTTTTATGAAATAATTGCCAATTTGAAATAGCTTTGACATTTTATTAATTTAACTGCTAAAATATTGTACGTTATTTGTATATGGTAGACATGTTAAGATAAATTGTAAGCTTAAGACCTTTTTATGAGAGGTTCATTGGTGACAGCAAATTGGTATAGAGCAAGCTCCACACCTTAAGTCACAGCCGCAAGTTGCCTGTCTGTCGGTCTTCTACAGACTGTACTTTGGAGAGTGTGCTCAGGAGCTGCATTTGCTCATACCGCCATCTCTTTTTCTCCATCGCACATCCAGACGCACTGCGGCCTCAATTCTCAACATCATTTATAAATCGCACAGCAAAGCAGTGGAACTCCCTCCCTGTGTGTCTGATTTCCTAGTACTCATAACCCGTCCATTTTCAAAGCCAGGGTTACCTAGGTTTGCTCGTGGATCGCGGACCCACACTGGTTCGGGTCGCGGAAGAAGCCGTAAGGGGCCACGCGACCCCCACCACTGTGTTGCGGGACGCCGCAGGGTTTTAGTGGGTAGGCCTCCAAGCCTTTACCGGGCACTAGGCCGGGTAGGGGCATGGAGGAGAGTCCCACATATCGTCTCGTGCTCTCCCGGCACGAGCGAATGCGTAACGCATTTACTGCGAAAACAAAAAAATGGATCCAGTCATGGCCCCTGGGCTTGATTGGAATCAAGAGCAAATAAATAAATAATAATAAATAAATGTGTCCCTTTACTTTCGTAACCAGTTCTCTAGGTCTTTGATCGACAGAAATCATTGACACTAATCCTTTCCTAATACAAAATAGATTTATTTCAAAATAGTTTTCTATCATATTATCCAGTTATTAGTAAACAAAAAAGATATTGTATTGTTATTTATTGTCACAGTTTCTTACGTAAACGTTGGTCACAGACAAAAGACGTTCTAAACAAAAAGACAAGTATAAAAATAACTATAGTTACTTAAGTGAACTGAGTATAATATTGTAACGGCGAGGTAGTTTTAAATGCCCGTTATGCCCCGTTATGGCCGGTCAATTAATCAAACGTCTCGTTACATTAAATACGGTAATTATTGATTGAATACTTTAATCTGTTAATTAGCTGTTACTGAAAAGGAATATAAAACAACAGATAATAATAATATTTCTTATATTCGTATCGATTAGCCTAGCCCAAAGCACTGTAAGGCTTGTGTTATGGATACCAGGGTAACGAATAGACATATGTACATATGCGACACCTAAATATGTAATATTAATAATATTATATATATATATATATATATATATATATATATATATATATATATATAAATAAATACCCATGACTCAGGTACAAATGCTCGTATTCATCACACAAATATTTATCCCTTTCGGAACTTTTGGTCACTCATCTTATAACCAGCCCTTTCAAAAGTTTCTTGACCTCCGCAATCGCACAAAGATAGGTTCTTAGTTGCTTCCCTACCACTGCGTCTTCATCATAGTTGGCAATAGCGTTGAAGATGATCGCAGGCAGGCAAGATTGCGCTATTCAAAGGTACTGGGTTGAAATAGCGACAGGCCTAAGAAAGTAACGTTGTTGTGCATAAATAAGTATTTTTTAACAATACTAACATTTGCATAAATAAGTATTTTTAACAATACAACAACAATTTTGACCTACTAACATAACTGACAAGATATATATAGCAACTTGCTGCACTGGACACGATTCAGCGCAGAGTTGAGAGGCTCATTAATGTCATCAAACTGGTGAAGAGCAAGCTTCACACTTTTGCTCATCGCCGCAAAGTTACCTGTCTGTCTGTCTTCTACAGAGTGTACTTTGGAGAGAGTGCTCAGAAACTGCATGTGCTCATACCACCATCTCCCTTTTTCCCTCAGATATCCAGATGCAATGCGGGCTACCACCCTTTCTTGTTTGCCTTTCCCACCTGTTGTATCAAGCGCTTATCAACATCTTTTATAATGCGCACAGCAAAGGAGTGGAACTCCCTGCGTCTGTATTTTCGAGTACTTAAAGCCCGTCCGTTTTCATAGCCAGGGTGAATAGGCACCTTCTGGGTTAGCTCATTCCATCGTGGATCCTGTCTTCGCCCCTTGGTTTGATAGGGATCAAGAGCGAAGCCATTAAAAAAATGAATTTATTTATTTAATCGCAGCCTGATAAATTTAGCTTATTACTGCATCATCAAGTTCCTCGTAAACCTCATTCACTAATTCAGATATAAGTAATAAGTAATCATGATTGATCGCTATTACTTTCAACTAGAATTTGTCTTAGACTGAATCTACTTAAGACTAATAAAAATAGATAACCTCTGGTTGACAAAACGAATAGTTAACGGAATACAGAAACCGGGCGCGTATCGTTAGAAATCACGAATTTGGAATAATCGCCAGATTTCTCTACAGTGAATACTGTTTCATCAAAAAACGTTTATGTTAGCGTGGTAATCGAATCGGCGACCCTTGCGCAAGGATAGAATTTGAAATCACTTGATCCGAAAAGTAACACCATTCACGATTAACGAAGCGTGTTTAAATATATATAAACTCCATGTAACAGTGTTTGACCTCGATGAACTCCGTAACTACTCTACTGATTTTGATGTCTTTTTTTTTCATTTTGCTTGATGTGTTCCAACTTAGGACATAGGATGTGTTTCATTTTAATTTATAACACAGCAACGCGTGGCTGGCTCGGCTAGTTTTGTATATTTATTAATTTTTTTATTCGTCTCTTTAAAAATGAGTACATTAATTATTATAATTTTAAATGCCACATTATTTATAGAAGAGCACCACATACACCATTATACGTAGTGTTGCCCAAATTCAGTCTTGGTCTTGCAGTCTTGGTCTTGTTCTTGCGTTTTTGCAAGACCAAGACCAAGAACAAGACCGCGTATTTTTAGCAAGACCAAGACCAAGACTGACCGTGCAAGACTTGAGCAAGAACAAGACTAAGCCTGCAAGACTCTTGCGTCTTGCAGCTAGGACTTAGCGCTATTTCACGGAGTAGTTAGGTGTAACAGTTCGGTGTATAGGTACGCTTAGGAATTCTATGAGACGCAAAAAACTGTATCAAAGAATATGAAAAACTGGATCTATGCGCATTACGACTAATACCATAAACATACCTACATAGCGAATAAAAAAATATCCATTAAAATCAAACTGAGTGCATGCATAGTTATGTTTTAACCATCGGCACTTTGATAATGCGGCATCAAAGGTTTTGTACTTACTTCTCAAAGAAATTTGCTGCTTTTCGGAAGCACATGGTTATAATACACGCGCCGGCGGCTTCTTTTGAAATCATATACAACAATCGTTGCCGCCGCGCCGAAATCACAACATTTGACACTATTTGATTGCCGCCACAGGGCGTAGGCGTAGGTATACTCATGCAAAATAATTTCGAATTTTAAGAGTACCTACAGGTGTTCCAAAGAATAAATAAGTTTCAGAGTGCTTATAATGAAAATGAATACATTATACTGATCACGCAAGTAGTATTATGATTAGAATAAAATGGTAAGGATAGGTAGTAGATGTCATAATAATTTATTCTAGTAAGTATATATTATAATATTGATTATATGGTTTTAAACTAATTACTTAGGTACTATTATTGTACATTTAGTCATTATATTTCTTAAGTTTTTACAAGAAAAAATAGCAAAAAAGTGTTCAAATATCACCCGTTTGATAAATATTGTAGCCACTTTTAAATATACTTGAAACGTGTAAAAAAATTCTACATAATTAATAAAATAATATAAAAAGCGTAGGTACTTACCTACTAATAAAATAAAAAGCCTGCGATTTATTATTAGTAAATAATCACGGCAGCCGAGAGTGTGTCTCCACTTTTGAATACATAAATCATAACCAGATCACTAGAGCCACTTCAAAAAAGAAATTTGTAATTCCTAGGGTTCAAAATTATTTTGGTGACAGAACTTTACAGAAGCGTATACCATATCTTCTTAATTCGTTGCCCGAAACTATTAGATGTGAAACGGATAAAAATAAATTTAAAAAAATATTAAAAGATTATCTGATGACTACTATTTAACACAACAATTGTATGTTTTTATTTATTTTTTTGCATTCACAATGCAATATTTCTATAAGATATAAAATACGTGTGTAAAAAACAACCACGCCTCCGAGCCCATCTGAGGGCTCGGAGGCGTGGTTGTTTTTTACACACGTATTTTATATCTTACAACAATTGTATCTTATTATTATCACCGCTAAATTTTCCTTCAGTTTGTTGTAATTCAGTCTAAATCCAATTATTGTGCACTTAACTTTACCTGATACAGTTATAGTTGTATTATATACCTACATAATTATAATTATAAGCTAAGAGACTAAAGATCCCTCAGTCAAACCGACAAGTCGGTTTTGTGGGACTAAATTGTATCTTTGTATTTTTTTTTCTTGTATATGAAATAAATAAATAAAAAAAATAAATAAAAAAAAAAAAAAAGTATTTACAAGCAGTGCCCGCGACTTCGCCCACGAAGAATAGTAACTTTGGAGGTATAGTGACGTTCAGGATTTATTTATTTATTTTAAAACTTCTGTCATCAAACATACAAACAAACTCTTCAGCTTTATAATATTAGTATAGATTAGTATAGATGTACGCCAAAACATTCACTTATATGTAAAGAATAGTGATTGGCACTAATTCTTTACATATATTTTATTCACGCGTCGCGTCTGTACAAGTAGGTAATAATCTGTGTTTGTACGCCGCACGCGGCATCGTTTGATTTGCGGCGGCATCCTTTTAATAGAGCCGGCACGTGGCGAGGCGGCGCGGTAGAAAGCAAGGAAACGTACTATAAACAAAGGAATTATTTTAATTCCAGTCATTTCCAATTGAGCTGTGCTTCGAGTCTAACTTAATAATTGTTTTTACTAATTCTTGTTGTTTTCTAAAAACGTATCACGTGTACAATTTAATATGAGTGACGAAGATTCAAATTATTCTAGTCCGAGTAACGAGAGTTTGAGTCACAGATCTAAAAGACCCAAAAGCAAATTTGAGGAGTTTTTCGAAATAATTCATGCATCCCAAACTGCCTTGTGTAAATTGTGCCAACATAAAAAGACTGAAATAAAAATGAAAAACAGAAACACTTCAGGCTTAAGGAAACATCTAATATCTTTCCACAAAAAGGAATCACAAATATTTCTTCCTGTTAAACCAAAATTAAGTGGAGATATCACAAGCTTTTTAGTAACCGCTGGAAGAAGTGGACAGGTAAGAATATATTTTTTTTATATGAAAACTCCAGGAACTCAAAAAAGTCTTTTTTGAACAAATGACTTTAAACTGACTTCGGAATATTTTATAGATATTGATAAAATAGTAATACATAGGTACATATTTCGCGTCATTTTTAACAATGGTCGAAATTGTCGCTACGGGAATTTTAACTCCGCGTAGCTGTTCATGCGATACTTTCAAAAACGCCATTAACTTACGTAAGTATTTTTGAGTTAGTGGTGTTTTCATCTAGGGGTGCGACATATTAAGTATGTAATTATCGTCTTAAATATTTTTATAAACACCTATATTTTCATTTGTTTTCATAATCGGCCAGTAACAACTAAGTACTTTATTTTGGTAAATTACAGTACAGTGCAACCTTAATATAACAAATGTCAATTTAACGATTTTCTCGATTTAACAACAACAAACCTCCTCCTCCTAAACGCTCAAACCTAGTATGTTTTAAATAATAACACAAGATTTATTGTTTTATTTCAGTCGGAAAACAGCAGTGACAACATCACGACAGCTACAGTTGATTGGGTAGTGAAAAAATATCTTCCCTTCTCATTTTTCGATGACGAAGCTACACAAGTATATTTTCGACGTATTTGCCCTAATATGGAGTTTCCTAAAAGGTCTACACTTAGAAGGAAAGTCAAAGAGCGATTTGAAGAGCTCCAATTTAATCTCAAGGAACGACTTCAACAATTATCATCTAAAATGTCATTTACCATTGATGGGTGGACGTCAATTGCTGGTAGGAGTTACTACGGGGTTACTATGCATTATATAGACAACGAATGGAAGTATCGATCTGTAGTTCTTGATTTTATACCATCACGCGGTCGACATACTGGGGAAGATATTGCAACGATTTTCCATGAATGTTTATTGGAATATGGCATAATTGATAAAATACAAGGTATCACGGTCGACAACGCAACTGCAAATACCAAATTTATGTATGAACTGGGCAAACAGTTGCCACACTTTGATTCAGACAATCAACATTTCCGGTGCTTTGCTCACATTTTAAACCTTGGTGTACAAGATTTATTAGAGACCTTAGCATTACACTGTGAGTCTGACACTAACGCGCAAGATCAGCAGTATGAAGACTATGCAGACGAAACTGAGGAAGATGAAGAATATGCACCAAATATTGCTGACTCGCGTACATCTGTAACAAAGTTACGCAGTATTTCCAGTAAAATAAAAAGAAGTGAGATAGTGAAGAAGAAGTTTCAGTCTGCTTGTGAAGCAGCTGGCGTGCCATCAAATCTAAATGCCATTCTTGACTGTCCAACAAGATGGAATTCCACACATGATATGATTGGATTTGGTTTAAAAGTGAGAGCGGGCATTAACATATTGTGCAGTTCTGTCACCGAATTGAATGATTTTCAAATCACAGCTAGTGAATGGCAGGTACTCGAAAAATTACATAAATTTCTAATAAACTTTAAACTTTTAAGTACAAAACTTGGTGGAGACAAATATGTTACATTACCGCTAGTCATTGTATCATTCAATCTCTTGCTAGATAAAATTGAATCCATGGTAAAACAGTTAGATGAGAAACCTAATCGATCTGAAGTGGATGAAAGGCTCATTCTAGCTTTCCAAGCAGCTCGAGACAAAATGCTTAAACATTATAAGAAGAGCAACTGGATTTATTGTACTTCTTTAATTTTAGACCCAAGGCATAAGGCTCAGACTTTTGACCTGACAATGTGGGGGAAGCAACTTAAAACAGAAAGTCTGCGCAAGTTCAATGAACTTTATGAAGAATATAAAAGTCTACACTCACTGAACAAATCTCTGGAATTGCCAAGAAAAGAAAATAAAGTATGTGATGAAGATGAAGACATTATAGACTTTGATAAACTCTATGAATGTCCCTCGACGTCATCTGGATCTTGTCTTCAAGGCTTAGTGATAGACGAGTTGGAGGAGTACCTGAGAAAACCAAGAACTGCCAGCTCGGAAGACATTTTAGATTGGTGGAGGACGCATGAGACAGAGTATCCGACTTTATCGAAGATGGCCCGTGATTTTCTCTCAATACCTGCAACTTCAGTACCTGCTGAGAGATTATTTTCTAAAGCATCATTAGTAATTAGAAAACATAGAAATAGGTTAAGTGATGAGTCAGCCAGATGGTTACTTTGTATTAATTCTTGGTCAAAAGAATTGATATAAAGTAACATAACCTAATGATAAAGCTGTTGTGTACTGTTATGTTTGATTTGTGTTGTATTTTATTTTTGATTGAAATAAATGATAAATCATAAAACTCTTTTATTAAATTTCATGCAAGTTGAGGGTTCAATCTCTTTCTAGACAGACATTGTTATTTAAAATACAGTCAAGTTATTGTAATTAATTTGTTTTTTTACATGTTTTAGCAAATGTAAGCTTATAAATCATAAATGTTTATTAAGAAACAGTTACTTCCATGGAAAACGACATATAGGTCAGTTGATTTTTCGACTTTCTTATCAAATCTTCAGTTATTTATTAATCTGATTGATCTTTACTATGGCTATGTTAATTCAAGCTCACAATGTTCCAATTCTAATACGTTTTTCTAAGATTTAAAGTAAACTTTAATAAATAGCAATAGACTAATAGGTAATTGCAAGACTTGCAAGACTCTTGCTGCAAGACCAAGACCAAGACCAAGACTGCAAGCGCAAGACCAAGACCAAGACCAAGACCAGGTGTATTGGCGCAAGACCAAGACCAAGACTGGCTAAGTCTCGTCTTGTTCTTGCATTTGGGCAACACTAATTATACGCTAACATGTAGTACAACTTTAAATTAATTTCAAATTACTATAATTAGTTATGGCGCCATTAGCGAATCAAATTATAGAAAAAAAACAGAATTTAAAAAAAGAGCAAATGTAATACTTGAACTAATGAAATTAATATTACTATCATGTACCTGTATTTAATTACTTTATTAATTTATAAAAGTGGTTTTACGTGCGATAGACGCGAAAGTATATGAACTAATTTATTATTGGAAAAGTAACTTTTTATGAAATTATAATGAAAATAAATAACAACAAATATTTTTTAAGTAAGTACTAGCGGCCCGTCCCGGCTTCGCACGGGTGGACAAATTTCTTTAATATTTTTCTATTATTAAATATTTTTCCATTAGCACCATCTAGCGTCCGGTAGACGAACTACTTGCGGTTAACGCGTTGCTATGATAACGTTATTGATACAATGGAAAAAGGGCGGAAAAAAGAGCGGACAAACAAACACACAAACCACTGTGCTCTTAGATTATAGATTAAAATAAGAATTTCATGTTCATTAAAAAACTCAATTAATTTAATTTAATTTATTTATTTATATTATGTTATGTTATTACTGATATTATGTTAATAAAACATAATATCAGTGCTAAACGGTGACTAAATTTCGTCGATTGGCTATTGGACATATAATATTATTAAGAATAACAACAGATCTTTTTTCCTCAATACACAATAGTTTAATGTAGGAGAACAATAACCGTTTGGTTATTGTTCTCCGTCTACATCTCGCTCCGAAGGTCCTGGGTTCGAGTTTCAGTAGGGCAGACGTTTGTGTGATGAATACGAATATTTGTACCTGAGTCATGGGTATTTATATATGTATATATCTATGAATTATACTTTTTATGTATGATATATGTCTATTCGTTACCCTAGTATCCATAGCACCAGCCTTACAGTGCTTACTTTGGGCTAGGCTAATTGGTGTGAATGTAAGTGTATATAGTTTATCGCCAAAAAACGCACGCTTTGCATACCGAAATGGACAGACAAGTATTAAAAAAAGTTAATTGCCATCAATCACTTCCGGTACTTCGAAGTCACAGCCGAGAATTAACATATTCTAGTGCATATTCGACCACCCCGGAAGCTACCACACCAGCGCCATCATACATGAATAATAGATAACCTTTTATAAATAATTTATATTTATTTAAACTTTAATGCACACAAAACATATGTACAAGTGGCAGACTTAATGCCTATAGGCATTCTCTACCAGTTAACTGGAGAGTTCGAAACTGATAGCGTATTGGTGGTGCATTGAAAGGGAAAATAGAAAATGAGAAGTATAGAATAAATAAATATACGTTTACATACATGTTATGTCATATATAATATAATAAGCTATTTAAATATCGATACACCAAACTAGATATAATATAAAAGTGAGGTTAGGTGGATAAGGTCGGAGAATCCAAAAGGAGTTCGCAAATCAGTCGTTTGAAATCAAGTTTGTTGGGTGCTTTTTGAATATGGGGTGGTAATGCATTCCAGAGTCGTATAGTGAAGTGAAAGAGAGTTTGAAATAAAACCAGTACGGTGATTTACATCAAATAGATAAGAAAAGTTATTATTGTTTCTTTACGATTAAATTGTAAACGTTTTCCATTCGATTTAATTAATTCTCAACCCGGTTGTATCACTAATGAGTAACTGTTTTGACATCGATAGTTTTTGTCGATTTTGTCTTTAAAAGTAACTAGCTTTCCGCCCGCGGCTTCGCCCGCTTGGAATTCGGTTATATTGCGGTATAAAGCACAACTATAAGAAAACTTCTCATTCCCACGTAAAAATCTAAGAAGCACGATGTAACGCTGGATACAATTAGTTGTTAAACCAAAACTGAATGGTACACTATATTATATGTTTTCCCTTGTGGAGCAAAAACATGCAGATTTTGGGCACTGAAAACCCGGGAACACGCTACATAGAGCTGACCATGCGAAAAACAATGTTTTTCCAAGCTATCATTCCACTTCTTATGTATTTGAAAAAAACACATAGTTACCATGTTTTAAAAAAACACCCAGCGCCATCTATCGCATACCTCAAGAACTAAATAACGTAACTAATACTTATACCAATTAGTAATTCGTTGACTTTAGTGATTTCAGGATAAGTAGAAGTAAAAAAAACAATTTAGACGATAAAACAAATTGTATTTGTAATTGTAAATTTGTAATTGAAAATGAAAAAAAGAAAACATAATTTTCACTTAACTCCTTCTTTGTATGCTACAAAATAATGATAATTCAGTGATAATAATTCAATTCAATTCATAAAGGTATGCAATTTTTTCATCAATATTTTTTATGACGCTGTCACGTAAAATTATCGTACGTAAACTAACTTTACCTAAACCAATTTTTTCGACCAGCTTGAATATAATTATTGCTTTCTTCCGAAATAAAGTAATCAATTTAAACATTAAAATTACAAAAGTTACCTATTTAATTAATTTTTTTGTTAGTCACCTTTTCCTTTATCGCTTGTACTTCGTATTTTTTTGCAGTATAGACAACTGTTAAAGTTTTATGAGTCAACACTCCATTGTTTTATATTTATTATTAATTGGGGACCTGCAAAATTATATTGTGAATCGAATCGATAAATTTGATACACTTTTTGTATTATTGCGTCCATTCATTAAAATGGGCATTATTTGTACCGAAAACAATTTTCTTGTTTTAATATTATTCTTTATTAAATTATATATGGAGCTGCATATGCTCATCCTGCCAAAAGAATGGAATACCAGTGAAGGATGCAGGTGAACAAAAAACGCAGTTCCGGTGACATCAAAAAAGTTGACCCGCAAACTCACCAAACTAAAAAAGGACAAAGTTCGCCAAGTTATTAGTTTAATAACTGGACATTGCCTCTTAAGCAAGCACTTGTTCACAATAGGTGTGACTGATAGCCTCCCGTGCAGAGGCTTAATAGAGGCAGAAGAAACTCCACAGCACGTGCTTGCAGAATGCAGGAGCGTGGAATATCAACGGGCACAGCTTCTCCAGTCCCCAACACTCTCGAAAGCATAGAGCAGCCTGAAAAGACTGCTTACCTTCTGGAATTAATTAGGACTGCTAGAGTAAAAAGAGCTAAACTAACTACCAAACTATGCTCATCCCACCATCTCCCTTCTTCCATCGGACATCCAGACGCACTGCCGGCTACCACATTTTCTTGGTTGCTATTCCTACCTGTCGCAATAAGCGCTTCTCAAAATCTTTCATAATGCGCACAGCTAAGGAGTGGAATTCCCTCCCTGCGTCTGTATTCCCGAGTACTTATAACCCGTCCGTTTTTAAAGCCAGGGTGAATAGGCACCTTCAGGCTTGATTGGATTCGCTCTTGAACCTATTCAACATAAATAAAAAAGGAGCTTTCCGGCAGACGAGAATAACACCCACCCTCAACACTTCGTAAATGATAAATTAAGCGAGGCATACTTTTTTATTTAGTATTAATTTTTGTGTTTAATTTTATCTATTTGAAGACCTCTCGGTAGAGTATTTTTAGTTAGAGACACGACACTAACATGACTACGATATCTCTGACAATCTAACTTAATATTTAATTCTTAAACTTTCGCGCTCATTACACATTTCAATAAAACAATTTGTTTGGGATTTTTTGCGTATATTTTATATTTAATTCCGACGTTTCGACTCTCTCACATAAGCCGTGATCACAAGAAGACTAAGACAATGATGAATAAGTGATTTTATTAAAATGGGCGAAAGTATAAGAACTAATTTATTACTGGATAAGTACCTACCTATTTATAAAATAAAAACTTAGCCATCCTGTGATCACGGCTTATGTAAAGGTGTCGAAACGTCAGGATTATATGTAAATTATGCCGAAAAAAATAATTATTACTTATTACTTTATTCTTAAATAATTTGTTTTATTTAAAAATCTTACTTAATTTTATGTATATATATCATGACTTCTTTAAGAGAAATCTTACTATTACAATGAATGGAAAATGGCGAAAACAAGGTTGAATTCTATATATAACTTAGATGGTAGTAGTTTATGTTCGTCCTTTTGGGGACAGGCGTAGGTCTAAGCCAGTTCTTTTGTAATTTCTCATCTTAATGAGATGGTGATGAAGGGTGAGAGCCGATCTTTGAATAGAAAGATTTTACTGAATCCTCCTCGTGGACTTCTTGAAGGTGGAGGAAAAACAAATTCCGCTGTTTTGGTCCACCTGCCAACTCTCTTGCATGTTTACAAACACTTAGTGCTTAATTATCCACTATTATTACGCAGTAATACGTACCACAACATACATTTTAACAAGAAAATCAAAACTACCAAAGAGACGCTTCCCGCTCCCGCCAGAAAGTTACATGTTTTTTTGTTAAGTTTTCCCATAAGGGAAGACAAAGGATACAAAGCCCATACAGCCCAAGCTACAGTTTTATTTTTCTTAATTTTATAACAATAAATTCTGATGAGAGTTTATTTAAAAAAAGGATGGATAATCAATGGTCGATAAATAAAAACGAACTGACCTTTTTGCCTAGGTATCAATAAAGGAGGTAAGGTAGGAGTCTCATCCCTTGTGGGTCGGTGTCGGTCGAGGGGTGTGGTTTATTCCTTTCCTCACCAAAAGGGGCCAGCGGTTGTCGGGGCGGGAGACCGGCAGCTGCATTGCACTTGGCCCTCAGGCGTGCGGGGTGTTCAGGGCGTCACGGTTCACCCCGTTGCTCCGTCCCTCACGGAGCATAGGCGAGGTCCGCCCACGAGCGCGGACCCACACTGGTCCGGGCCGCGGCCGAGTCCGACAAGGGACCCCGCGACCGCGACACCACTGTGTATTGGGACGCCGTAGTTTTTAGTGGGTAGGCCTCCAAGCCTTTACCGGGCACTCGGCCGGGTAGGGGCATGGAGGAGAGTCCCACATATCGACCGTGTTCTCCCGACACGGTGTGAATGCCTAATGCCATTTTATACGAAAACAAAAAAAAAAAAAAAAATGTGTATGAATTTTCAGATAACTCCACGGATTTCTTGAGAGAGTGCTAATAGAAAGCTTCCCCTATTTTTATTTCTCTAATGATTGGAAATTCACCATCATTATAGATTCGACAAAGCATAAATTTTACAAAGAAATAAAAACTGACGTGATTTTTTAATATTCCCGTCAAAATGAACCTTTGTAGGTTTTAATTGATACCTGTTATAATACTTTTTAAATTTCGGAATATCCATTTGTTATCCAAATCAAAAGCTTTTTAATACAAATACTATTTATCATTAGTGTATTAATTGTATTGGGATAATTTAGACAATATTAATGATATTATTACCTTTTATACGGAACTGTGACCACATTCGAGACACTCGCTTGACCGGGTTTTACGTTACTACGCATTCATGAGACAGTGACTCACAAAAACATATATAAAAACTTGAAGTGATGCCGATCGCCATATATCCTTCAAGACCGCCGTTTAAAAAGTGAAACTTAAGTGAAACAAAAACCCGCATTGTTGCCGAAAAACGGTTTAGTCATCTGTGACGGGTTAGTGAGTTTGGTGCCGGTCCGGCAGACGAACGAGTGATGGGTTGGAATTCGTTCGGGTTACTGTTTTTTGTGAGTAATTTATATAACATTAAATTTATTTGTGAAAAAAGTGAATAGTGCCATGTTAACAAAAAAATATATCGAAAAGGGAGAATTAATTATGGAAGTGCATGATTTAAGTGTTAATTTTGGTGAAAATATAATTATTTAAAAACAAAGCGTCAGTGAAATACTTGATACACAATAATAATAATATAACTAATAAATATAATAATAATCGTTTAATTATAAAATCTATGACATTAAGATTTTAATAAATTAATATTACTGTGACTTTAAAAAAAACAATTAATTAAATCAATTTCGTTTGTATAATTGTTTGCATGCGTTTTCAATATAAGAAGAAAATTTTAATTATATCTGTGACATGACATCTGTTAAAGTTATACTGAAATGCTGGCATATTAATAGTTTATAAATAAAAAAAATTATATTATTATAAAAATAAACAAAATTAAATAAATTTTTGATATAAAAATTAATTAAGAATAATAAATTCAAAATAAAACTCAATAATTAAACTGACATATAAAAATGAGAACAATGGTAAATATTTTTAATTTGTCGTGTTTAAATTAATTTTAGATAACGAAATATTCTAATTAAAGATTTGTAGGGAAACGTAACAGGAAATCATCTGCATTATGTTTCAATTTTTATTTTAATTTATGAAAAGGCAATTAATTTGCGATTCCTTTGAGTCTTTCTGACATCATAATTATTTTAATTAATAATCCATTGCACCAGGTTTTGTAAGAACAAACGCCAGTTTTTGAGTATTTTATTTATAATGAGATTTTTCTTTTGCTTGAAACCCATTCATAAATAAATGTATATATATAAATAAAATGTTAAATTTCTTTTTAACACACCAGTTAGCCTAGCTAGCTAACCTAGCTGTAGTTGCTATAAGCAATATAGGGTTTGTTTTATAGATACTCAAATAAAGAAAACAAACATATATGAAAAAATCAACCAGAAATACGTTTCCTGAATAATAGTAGTTAAAACGTCTGAAACAGTTAATCAACGATTTTTCAGTTTTCCGATGATTTATTATTATAAATTATAATACAAGTTTCATGATCCCTTATAATTTAATAAAAATAAAGTTGATTTGCTTAATAACATGTACAGACATGGCACGTGGTATAGTTGTACCATGTCCATACATGGTATAAAGCAAATCAACACACAGATATAGTTGTCAATTTGGCTCAACAATATTAAATGTAGGCATGCAAATATTCAAGGATTAATTAATTAACCATAATATACATTGAAAAAAAAAATAATTTAGTTTTTTAAAGGTATGTAAAAATTATGATTTTCATATATACATATTTTTTCATTTTTAGTGCTATGTTATATGATAAATTATTTTAATTGCAAAATATTACATAAAAATTGATCTCAGATTAATTTGTGAGCAGAGTCGACTTTTTCTAGTATTTTTTTCTATTTAAATAATTCATCATCACAATTTTATTTTATGTCAAAACAAAAGATAGAAAAAAGATAAATCTGCGTAGTTAGGTTAGTTACATTCACAAAATTCAAAGATAAGAGATTCATAAAATTGAAAAAGTGAAGTAGATTTAACACAATCTTCGCACTTCGCAATAAATACTGATTTAACAACTTGTTCGCCCAAACAAAGAGATGACATAGTTTCCGGGTTGTAATAAAAAGCTTACAACCTTTTGTTAATTAACTGACTTGCAGTATACTTAAAATAATGAAAAGATTTTTAAATTTAAAACAGTGTCGTGTAATATGCATTTGGTTACAATTTTTTTAACCGACTTCATAAAAGGAGGAGGTTCCTCAATTTGACCGTATATATGCTTTTTTTATGTTTGTTCGCGGATGACTTCGTTGCTTATGTACCGATTTTGATGATTCTCTTTTTGTTGAAAAGAGGATATTTCAAAGGTGGTCCAATGATAAGGAAATCAGGGTTTGATGATGGCAGACCAGAGAAATCGAGGGGAACAATCAAAAATCGTTGGGGCGATTAGTGCGTTTTTTTTCATTAAAGATAAGTTTTTTTTTATTTTATATATTAATTTTTATATTAGCACATCTTGACTGGTGGAGTGACTCGCATAACAATTTTCATAATTAAAGTCACGTCGAGGTCTCGTATTCAATCCCAAGCCGGGTCGGTGCAGAAAACAAACTGTTGTATATTGGCGCGGGTCTGGGTGTTGTGGTAACGTCGCATACATAAAATCACGCCTTTTTCCCGCAGGGGTAGACAGAGATCTTTTTCTTTATTTGTGGCTTGTACGATTTGTGCATTTAGCCAGTGTCAAGTAAGTATAATTGCCAGTTCTTGAGTAATTTCTTTCCTTAATTTCATGATGATGACTTAACAGTAAAATATATTTCACCCCCCTAGGTGGTTGTGTGGGGTTTTGCTGAAACTTCCCCGTAGACTTATTGAGAGTGCAGGAAAAGATAACTTCCGCTGCTTTGTTACACTTGGCAACAATTTTGTATGTTCACAAACACACCATTATTACACACTTATACACACAACAACATAAATTTTGACAAGAGAAACAAAACCACCAACGTGACGCTTCCCGCTCCCGCCAAAAAGTCCTAGGCAGAGATCAAAAATTTCCACTTACCACCATCCTGACATACATCTCTCGCTTCTTCAACTCTCATCAGCCTTTTCATACAAGCTCGTCGGTTAAGGGTACTTTTGACCTGGCCTTTTCAGGACATCTATTTGGTTCATGAAAGTTCTCCTTGGTCTGCCGTTACCGACTTGCCCATACACATTTACCTCATATATTTGTCTTGTTAATCTTCTTTTGTCCATCCTCTCTTCATGTCCAAACCATCTAAAAGTCTGTTCATTCTAACTTGTCCTATTAGGTAACAATCTTGGCACAACTTTTAACGAAATCGCCCATTTAAAAATAAAATAATAACAAAGTCAATAATCTATTACAATAAATCGTTATTATAGACTGAAACCTATTGAATCTAGTTATCAGTTGATTTTTAATGCTGCATTTTTAATAAAAAGGAGTGCCAAGATTGTTTACCAAATAGGACAAGTTAGGATGAACAGCCTTGTAAGCATCGCTTTCAGAACAATATATGGTTAATAGTTTAGCGGGGTTTCTTCCTCACTTATCCTCTTGATTGGGCTATTGTGCGTATCTTGGGTTGTCTTTCTACTCCAGCCTTTTTAAATCATCCCAAAAGGTAAGCATCCTTTTCAGGCTGTATGCTTCCGGGAGTGATGTTGGGGAGTGGAGAAGCTGTGCCTGTTGATATTCCACGCTCTTGAATTCTGTAAGCACGTGCTGTGGAGTTTCTTCTACTTCCATGCAGCCTTTGCACAGGGGGCTGTCAGTCACACCTATTGTGAACAGGTGCTTGTTTAAGGGGCAAAGTCCAGTTATTAAACCAATGACTTTGCGAACTTTGTCCTTTTTTAGTGTGGTGAGGATGCGGGTTCACTTTTTCGATGCCACCGGAACTGCATTTTTTGTTTGCCTGCATCTTTCACTGATATTCCATTCTTTTAAGTGTTTTTCTTCCGTGTTACAATTTATGTGATATAATCGGATACTAGCGGCCCGTCCCGGCTTCGCACGGGTGGACAAAATTCTTTAAATTGTTTCTATTATTAAATATTTTTCCATTAGCGCCATCTAGCGCCCGGTAGACGAACTACTTGCGGTTAACGCTTTGCTATGGTAACGTTATTGATACAATGGAAAAAGAGCGGGAAAAAGAGCGGACAGACAAACACATAAACCACTGTGATTTTAGATTATAGATTTATAACGATTTCCGTAGACGAGTGACTCGCATACCCGCATATATGTACGTGTTCGATCCGAAGCCGAGTCAATGTAAAAACCAACTTTCCTATATTAGCTCAGGTCTGAGTTTTGTTGTGCGTCGTTATTTCTGAATTCCATAAAACAAATGCTGCAGCTATTTGGATTCAGAACAATGAATCTTATGTTGTTTAATTTTAACTAGCGGCCCGTCCCGGCTTCACACGGGTGCACAAAATTCTTAATTTTTTTTCTATTATTTAATATTTTTCCGTTAGCGCCATCTAGCGTCCGGTAGACGAACTACCTGCGGTTAACGGTTGCTATGATAACGCATATACAACGGAAAAAGAGCGGGAAAAAGAGCGGACAGACAAACGAGAAATTTGTGATCTTAGATTATAGATTTTTATCATCATCAATATTAGAAGATTCATTATTTGAGCCAAAATACGTCCACAAATGTTTAGTTTCCGTCCCAAAAGCTTAATTTCTATAATCTCAAGATTGTTGCAGTTTGCAGAAAAGACAGTAATTCGGAAAACGCTGTTCTTTATTTTCTAGTTTACGAGATATGTAGGTATGGCGATTACTTCCGGTTTGTTATTCATCATCCATTGATCATTTATGAATAACAAATCAACTCTTATTATCATTTTATCATCTAATATATTTTGGGCACGTTCCTAGTTGTTAGAATCCTGTGATCACGTCAGGATTAAATATTAAAAAAGTAGTAAATTTTATTTCAACTTTTTACATCTTATTTATAATGTCTTTCAAATAATTTATTTACTGTACAGTATTTTAAAATCTAACTCATAATTACAAAAAAATTTAAGGGAACCAGTCAAACAGTACTTCCTATAAAAAAAAATGAAATAAAAGTATTTCTTCTCGGAGCGTTAATGTCGTTTGGTTGGTACTACCCGGGATCATAAATAATTTATTGCTGAAATCAATAATTGAATCTGAATACAAAGGTATTATACTAAATTATGCGAGTTTCACGCATGAACCCGGTTCGGGCACAGCAAACTTAAGCATACATTTCTACTTATTAAACGTAACTAAATTTAACTCTCAATAATTGAATTTTATTAAATGTGTTTATTATATATAGGAATTTTGAAAAAAATTTACAAGGTTTAAAAAGCTTTATTTATAAGTATATTAGCTGACACCTCCACGAGTTGCTGTGTTATAAATTGAAGTGAAATTTATCCTATGTCCTAAGTCAAAACAAATCCAACAAAAGAAGAAAAAATCATCATAATCGGTTGAGTAGTTTCGGAGTTCATTGCGGTCAAGCACTGTGACAGGGAATTTATACATATATCTTTATATATATAATTCTACTGTACGTGTGTATGTCACTGAACTCCTCTTAAACGACTGGACCGATTTGAATGACTTTTTATCTAGTATAGAGCTAGTATATATATATATGTATATATATATATATATATATATATATATATATAGGTAGATTTCTTTATTCGTTTTTATCGATCGACGGTACAATGTGCCATCCGAAGCTCGGAGCTTAAGATAATTAATTTCCGGTCACCTAACCCTAAACAAACTTTTGAAAAAGATGCGTAACTTTCATAATCACAGGCCGAATGCTCAACACAACAACCGATATTTATATATTTATCTGAAGTCACGTTCTCGAAAATGGTTCTAAGCGAATTTAGTCGGTAAAAGTTTTGTCTGTGTCGGCACGTATTATAGCGATAAATTGACTTACCAGCGCAACATTGATTGATTTAGCAACAGTGATAGTTTTTACACAATCATAGTGGCTAAATAGACTACGCCTGAGTGGGCTCGATCCAGCGATCTACCCACAGCGGGGTAAAAACTAGTAAAATGAAATTTAAAAATCCCCAACTCAAAAGCAAACATTTAAAAATATGTAAAACAAGTATTTGACAGAATCAGGCGTTACTTGGTGGAAGTCCATATCCATTAGTAAAATAAAAATATGTAGCTTACTTCCGCAAAACTCAAGCAGTGTGCACCGCCCGCCCGCCCGCAAATAAATGCAGGAACCGCAGACACCGGCACCTTCACCTCTACACGTGTTTCGCCCCCACACGGAGCATCATCAGGAGCTGTTAGACCGTGCAATAACGAGCCCTAAATAGTGCAGTAGTCTAGTAAGCACTTGGCAGACTTACTGCTTAAGTTTTGCGGAAGTAAGCTTCATATTTTTATTTTACTAATGAATATGTAAGATAAGACCATTTGGTGCAACGGTAGCGATGCTGCCTTTCGCACCGATGGTCTTGAGTTCGAGCCCCGGAAGGGGCAAGTGTTTGAGTGATGAAACCGAGCATTTGTACATGCGTCATGGGTATTTATATACATTTATATATATAAAATTTACGTGTCAGTATTTGACCGCAATGAACTCCGAAACGACTCGATCGGTTTTGATGCTTTTTTTTCTTATGTTGGTTTCATTTCATTCATAACCAAAAAAATATGCAAATTATAATAATTTATCCACAGCGACACGTGACAGAATCAGCTAGTATTTCTATAAATATAACATATCTATGTATCATAAATGTATGTCTATCCGGAACCCTAGTATCCATAACACAAGTCTTACAGTGCTTACTTTGGGCTATGCTAATTGATGTGAATGTAAGAAATATTATTATTATATAAATATCGGTTGTTGTGTTGAGCATTCGGCCTGTGATTATGAAAGTTACGCATCTTTTTCAAAAGTTTGTTTAGGGTTAGGTTTTTATTAAAAAGTCAAAAATAGTGAAATTCTGTTAGAAGTCGCATATTAAATTGTTCCTCCATGCTAACGTATTGAACGTATAGAACTTCTAGTAGCACGTAGTCTGTAGTCGTGCATTTATGAGAAAGATTTGTTAATTTATTCACGTTATGTGTCTTAGATCAGCTGAATCGACTTTGATAAAACAATTCTAAGAACCACCACTAGGAAACCTGCTTTCAAATCTCTTATTTATTTTTATGATTTTAAAAAGTTATTGTTGTTTGTCTCATATTTCTCATCAATTTGTAGGATTTCCATACTAATATTGATAAAAAAGCAACTAATAGATCGACTTATGTTACTTTTATGTTTTTCAAGCAATTTTTTTTTGTAATGAGAGTTGGTAATTAAAAAATCCTTTCATTGAAATAGTTATTCTTTTAATATATCTTTTTAAGATGACACGTCTTTTAAGAAAAGTTTACTGAATTATTATATCTTTATATATATAATTCTTCTGTGAGTGTGTATGTCACTGAACTCCTCCTAAACGGCTGGACCGATTTGAATGTTTTTTTTTGTGTGTGTTCAAGGGGATCTGAGAATGGTTTAGATTCACAAATCAGCCCGGCAGATGGCGCTGCAGACGGTATCTAGGTTATTTATCTATACTGCAAAAATAACAGGCAGGACAACGTCTGTCGGGTCCACTAGTTTATGTATATAATTCTACTGTACGTGTGTATATCACTGAACTCCTCCTAAACGGCTGGACCGATTTGAATGAATTTTTTTGTATGCGTTTGGGTGGCGTCCTGGATGGTTTAGATTCACAAATCAGCCCGACAGATGGCGCTACAGTCGGCACAGCAACGCGTGGCCAGGTCAGCTAGTATAATTATATAATGTAACACATAATAAGGGAGAAAAATATCGCACTTGGCGAGTTTCTTGCGCCTTCTTCTCTTTACAAGATCTCCCGACGTAGGATTTACGAAACAATGGCGTAACTTCGACATTCAATACAAGCTAATACTCAAATTGAATAAAAATTATCTTTACCTTTATCACCTCAGGTCGGATTCTAACCGACTTCTCTCTGACAAACTGGACCAGACCCACACCACAAGGTGACTGAGGCTCTTACCTTCACTTGTCAACATTATCTAATCATTCAAAATGCTTTTTACACTACCAATCACTTATGTCACCAAATCCGTTATGACGTAATCCATTAACTGTATATAGATTGCACTTTAATGCAACAGAATTCATTATATAATTAAGCAAAGCAATATATTTTAATTAAATTAATATAAATATATGTACTAAAAATATATATTTATTCTAGCTGCTCGCCAAGCGTTGCTGTGGCTCAGTTATTATAATTTGCAATATAAATTTTTCATTATTATAAATAAAAATGAAACCTTTCCTATGTCCTAAGTCAGCACAAAACCAGTGAAATGAAAAAAAAACATCAAAATCGGTTAAGTAGTTTCGGAGTTAATCGCAGTCAAACACTGTGACAGGGAATCTATAATCTAAGATCACAGTGGTTTGTGTGTTTGTCTGTCCGCTCTTTTTCCCGCTCTTTTTCCATGGTATCAATAACGTTACCATAGCAACGCGTTAACCGCAAGTAGTTCGGCTACCGGACGCTAGATGGCGCTAACGTAAAAATATTTTATAATAGAAAAAAATTAAAGAACTTTGTCCACCCGAGCGAAGCCGGGACGGGCCGCTAGTTTTTATAAAGATTTGTGAAAAAACAGTACATATTAGTACCTTAAATACCTTTTATTACGTAACGACTTCCGTGGCTCGCATAACGGTTTTCCTGGTAACGCCACTCTGAGGTTCTGGATTCGATTCCCGGCCGGGTTAATGTAGAAAACATTTCCATATTGGCTTGGGTCTCGGTGTTGTGATACCTTAGTTGTTTCTGATTTCTATAACACAAGTGATTTAGCTACTTAACTTGGGTTCGGAACACTGTATCTACCAGTTCTTTAATACACAAACGGACTACTGAATTCAAGACGCTCGATTGGGGGTCATCCATTGACCATGTCAGGTCTAAATAGGGGAAGGCCCCCCGGAAACCATCACTATGGATCACAATGGGGAGGGGTGCTTGCAGTTATATATCACGTGTATATTTTTATGCATTATTTTTAATCATTAAATAAAGTCTGTTCATTCTAACTTGTCCTATTTGGTAAACAGTCTTGGCACTCCTTTTTATTGAAAATGCAGCATTAAAAATCAACTGATAACTAGATTCAATAGGTTTCAGTCTATAATAACGATTTACTGTAATAGATTATTGACTTTGTTATTATTTTATTTTTAAATGGGTGATTTTGTTAAAAAGTGTGTCGGAAATTTTGCATACTTATCATTAACCGATGACAATACAATTTTTTTTTGTTCATCGAAATTTTTTGAAAGACATTTCAAAATACGAAGAACTGGAATATTATAGTAAATAAAAAATGACATAAATTATAAAAAAAACACTTTTATAGCTGATCGATTAAAAATAAAAATAAATTTCTTTAACATAATGTTTTATCTCTAATTTACTTGACATAAATTCAAAAGATATAAATTGACATATATTAGGTTAGAAATTTTTTTACCCATTACCAGTTAGCAAGTTATATCAAATAATGCCTTTAAAAACTGTCTTTAAATATTTTGGTTAATAAAGTTATTCCAAAAAAGGGGAATTAAAAAATATCTAAAGACATATGTAACTGAACATTTGTTCAAAAGGTTTACGGTCTCTTGAATAAAAGACCAGTTCTCCTATACAATACGACTTGTCTTTATTATCTTATACTAATATTAGTCGCATTACCCTGCTTAAAAATTCACAAGCACGCACCTTAACCTACCAAAGTCGGCGCTCGTCGACAACTCGTCGCAGAATGTCTAGTCGTGTATCACACCTATAAGCGGACGCAATTTTTGGCGGGAATTCGAATAACCATCGTTGCTTCTTAGTCAAAACACTTACTTATTACTACAACTTGTTAATCAACTGACTTTTCCATATTTTTTTTCTTTTTCTTTATTTGTGGCTTGCACGATTTGTGCAATATGCCAGAGTCAAGTAAGTATAATTGCCAGTTCTTGAGTAATTTCCTAGTTTTCAGTAAAGAAGTGGGGTTTTACTGAAACCTCCTCGTGGCCTTCTTGAGAGAGCGCGAAAAGACACCTTCCACTGTTTTGTTTCACTCGCCAACACCCATGCATATTCAGAAACACTCACCCACCATTATTACACACTAATATCAACCACAACACAAAATTTAAGAAGAAAACCAAAACCATTAAAGTGACGCTTCGCGCTCCCGCCAAAAAGTTTTTTTCAATAATTATTTAATACAACTTAGTAATCACATAGATAAGGTTAAAATGATAAAAAGTTAATACATCCACTTTAAGGTAAAGTTAATATTTCTACACATTAATCTAGTTTGAAAACATAAATAAATAAGAAAGTAACTTTAATTCTAGAAACTTGGCAAGAAGACGAGAAAAATATTATTTAACTTTTAGACATTTATGATTGAAATTGACATATTTTTGCCGCGAAAATTCTTTTCAGTATAAGAATATTATTTCGTAAATTTAACTAACCTAAAACATAACTAACTTCCAATAACATTCTAATTATTTACCCGTTTTTATAATTTATTATTAATTTTCATTTTTATTTTTTTTTCTCAGCTTTGTCACTGATACTAACATAGGATAAGTAAAATAATAACCAACAAAATGAGTCTTGTTACTTGAATAAATAAATAAATTATAATTATTATTATTGAATGGCCAACTGAAGTCAGATTTATAAAACAGAAAACTTCAAGTAGGTACATATTTTCGATTTGAATAATTTTTATGTATGTCTGTAGTATGAAATAAATACATTCTCTATAAATCTATTTCAATGTAATTATATTATGGAATTAACTTCTTTCAATATTAAATGCGAATAGTTTGGATGAATCAAACCCTACAATGCTTACTAGGCTAATTAGTGTGAATGTAAGAAATATTATATAATGAAGCGGTTTAAGTTTAAAAAGTCGGATGTTTACGTAAGTCTTTGACATATTAATTTCGTCATTAATAAAATAAAAGTAAGGACCTTTAAACAGTTTTTTGCGCATAATTTATATTTAATTCTGACGTTTCGACTCCTTTACAGGAGCCGTGATCACAGGATGACTAAGGCAATGGTCGTCATATATTTTCTACTACCTTCACAATATTTTAATCGGACACGTTCCTAACTGTTAAATTTTGTATAAATGAAAATTGATTTATTTTGTTATTTTAGATATAAAATATAAACGTCTGGATTAAATATAAAATATGCATAAAAAACTGTAAAAAAGTTGTTTCATTTAAAAGTGTACTCGTAATGTGCGCGGAAGTGTAAGAACTAGGGAAATACTTCGTTAGATTGAATCTCTGTCATGAACACGAAAAGAATAATGATGACAATTCAAATAACCAGAGCTGGATTTGGAGGGGAGGCGAGGCAACTGCCCTGGGGCCTCCACAACAAAGATATTTTTTTTGAAGAATATAGAAGAACTGTTAACATTGTTATAAATATGTATCACTCATAATCGTAATAAACAATTTTTAATTTAAATATAATTAGGACCGTCTGTTCCCTACACACGCCCAAATCCGGGCCTGCAAATAACTAACACAATGAAGTGAGATATACTGAGTCTAATAAAGTAGTGACAATTAATCTCCATTTATTGGAACGGTAGCGACCCTACCTTTCATCGACGGTCCTGGGTTCGTATCCCGGAAGGGACAGATGTTTGTGCGATGAATACGAACATTTGTATCTAAGTCATGGATATTTATATATATTTTCATAAATATTACTACACATTAAAAAAAAAAAAATAAAAAAAAAAAAAAAATTTTTTTTTTTTTTTTTTTTTAGTCTATCCGATCTAACGGATAGATACATATATCTATCCGTTAGATAGATATATGTATGTCTATCTAACGGATAGACATACATATATCATATATCTGTATGATATATGTATGTCTATCCGTTAGCCTAGTATCTATAACACAAGCTTTACAGTGTTTAGTTTGGGTTAGCCTAATTGGTGTAAATGTAAGAAATATTATAAAAAATATTATAGTCGAGCAGTTTAAACGCCGGTTTCAGAGTCTTTAGTTCCATTCCCGACTGAGTCAATATTATTTCTAATTTCTAAGTAATTTCTAATTTAATGTATGTGAGTCATAGGTGTTTATAAATAATATATATATATATATATATATATATATATATATATATATATATATATATATATATATATATATATATATATATATATAATTATAGTTCCTCCAAGGGGCGGACCCACACTGGCTATGGTCGCGGCTGCATCCGAAAGGACACCACGCGACCCTCACCAATGTGTTGTGAGACGCTGCAGATTTTAATGCGTAGGCCTCCAAGCCTTCACGGGGCACAGGCCGGGTGGAGAGCATGGAGGAGAGTCCCACATACCGTCTCCTGCGCTTCCAGCATGAGCGAATGCCGAATGCATTTCCTGTGAAAACAAAAAAGAAAAAAAGCAGTGTCAACCAAACTAATAAAAATTACAAAAAAATACAAATAAATAATGCGGCAGATTTGAATTTAAAACTGGCGCAACCAATATTCCTTACCCTATTATCCATAACACAAGCCTTACAGAGATTAGTTTGGGTTATGCTAATTGGTGTGAATGTAAAAAATATTTATTTACTTACAATTAATTCGGCAAAAGTGGTTTTATTTCAATGTGTGATGTACACCGAAGTTTAAAGGACTAAATACGTACCGTAGGCTTTTGGCATCAGGTGCATTCAAAGTTTTCACATGAATTTCTTAAACAAAAATTTCATATCTGTATTGCTACAATAAAGTGAACGCTAAAAGAAATTCAGCCCTGTGGTTCAGCAGAGTACAATAGAACCAACCCTGTATACTTAATGGTGTCTTAAAAGTCAATTTATAGTAGCTGCAATTTCCAACGCACCTGTCATGCATGGAGATTAGGGGAAAGGTTTTCTTTACGCATGTTTGACTTGGGGAGTAATCCCGTGGATGTGGGACGAGAGCGTTACGAAAAGTGTGACCGGGCGTGGCGAACGGAAGTTGAGAGGAACATATATACATGTAGATGGAGTTTTAGAGGTTTTACTTCAGTAGTGTGGTTTAAAGCACATTCGTTTTCATTTTTTTTTCTTTTTTGAGGAACCTTACATCCGGCAGTACAAAACTTTTTAGCGGAGATGATTATGATAAAAGAAATTACACGAATATATTTACCTCTTCTCTTACTTGTTCACCTACATGTTGACAGGCAGGCGCGTAGTGCGCCCCTTTCCCCCCTTTTTCCGTACCCCCCTTTGGTACCATACCCCCCGGGCCCCTGAACCGCGCGGGCGAACACTCATTTAAGCGGTTGACCTGTAAATATCAGCGTCATTGCATACCGTGACATCTCATTCCGACTACAGCCCGTTGTGAAACTATGCTCGTTCGGAGATACATGGGAGATACCGTCCATCTAGAAAACCACTATGATGGCTACTCTCGGCTTGAGGTCCATTTAAGGATCTAGCCAGCCCAAAACCCGGTATCGTTGTTAAGGTCATCTGCGACTAACAATAATCACACATCAAAAAAAATGCCGTGACATCAAACGAACATTTATGAAACAGGACACTAGTATTATAATATCGATAGCCGGTTTAACCGAGTGGGAGTGACTGTACCTTTAAAGTTAAACAGTTCCGGGTTCGAGTCCCGGAAGAAGGCGGATGTTTGTGTGCTGAATACGAGCACCTGAGTCATTGGTATTTATACATATTTCTATTAATATAACTTGTTTATTTAAAAAATTATGTGTTATATCCATTACCTTAGTATTCATACTGCAAGCCTTACAGTGTTAGTGCTAAGCTAGTTGCTGTGAATTTAAGAATGTTATTATTATTATGAGGCACGGTTATATAACGCAACTTCATCATCACTAAATAAATAATAAATGAATATTTCCTACATTCACACCAATTAGCCTAGCCCAAAGTTAGCACTGTAAGGCTTGTATTATGGATACTAGGGTAACGGATAGACATACATATATGATACATAGATATGTAATATTCATAGAAATATATATAAACACCCATGACTCAGGAACAAATTGCTCGTATTAATCATACAAACATCTGCCCCTACCGGGATTCGAACCCAAGACCGTCGATGCGAAAGGCAGGGTCGCTACCGTTGCACCAAACGGTCGTCAAAAAATCACTGCCTATAATTTTATTAAAATAAGTAAGTACTTTGATAATCTCTTAAATGTTACATTCACACCAATTAGCTCAGTCCAAAGTAAGCACTGTAATGCTTGCGTTATGGATACTAGGATAACGAATAAACATAAAATGAAATGAAATGAAATGAAATTTATTTGCAAAAGACATGGTTTTACATGATGGTAAATTAAAATTAAGTTGCTTATCATATCTTGCCTGTACAGCATGCAAAATGTCACATATTAAATATGTATTACACGGAATATCATTCATTTTTTAGATTCTGTAATTATTAATTTAATTTAGTACATACAGGATATATAAATATATAACATTCATAGAAACATATATAAGTACTCATGAGTCAGGTAAAAATGTTCATATTCATCACAGAAACATTTGTCTCTTGTGGGACTTGTACCCATGACCGTCGGTGCGAAAGGCTGGATCGCCACCGTTGTGTCAAATTAATCGTCGACAATTACTTTCATGAGGATTCAACTAATTTAGTATTTACTATTAAAATGACAGTTGTTTTAACATAATTTTTGGACAACTACGGAACACACTGTACGTGGCCTCACACACGCTTGGCCTGTTTTTTATTGTGATTACACTAACAATGTTAAAACAATAAAATCATCCGTGTTCTTAATTAATAGTTTCTAAATATCAGCAATTTTATTTGGCAAGCTATCTATTGCTTGGCCTTAATCAATGACCATGATGTCTGAATACATTCAAGATTATTTTTAGAATATTCCTGTTTAGTGATCATGGCTCCTATAAAGGAGTTGAAACGTCAGGATTAAATATGAAAAATATGAATCAGTAAAATTAAATTAGAATATTTAAACAAAAACAGTTCCTTATTTGAAGGCTAATAGCCGTAAGTAATTATGCCGAGCGTTTAACCAAATTCAAAATGAACAGTCTAGAAGTTCGACGTAACAGATATGACCTCCTCCTGTTGCATAAAATAGTTCACTCCAGAATTGGTTGCTCGAGTTTGTTCCAAATTAACTTCAAAAAAACACAAAAATAAATAAAATAGTACATAAATTAATTATATCAATCGCGTGTCCGAAAGACATGATTGAATTAAACTATGCACATATTTTGCAGCATGGGATGCATTCGTTTTACTTCTATTCATTGAAGCAAGTTGTGATATACGACATTGATTTTTTATCAGGCGCAAGAACCAATAAAGCGCATGATTTGCTGACACGTGAACATGCCACGTACAACTGAATATGAGAAAAATATGGATTTTCTAAGTTGAGACCACAAACAGTCAAGGATTGGCCTTGTGACTTGTTAATCACAACAGTGTGGCCAAAATCATTGTCATGAGGAATGTCTTTCCAGTTCCACCAGAGGCATCCAGGAAAAATAAGCCTCCATTTCCATCAGAAATTGCATTTATTAATGTATCATAGACTTCTTTCTGTTTTGTGTGTAATTCATATCGATCATATTCACGTTCACGTTCCAATTCTCTATTAAATGCGTCATTCACTCCGCGATCTGGCGCTGGCATTCCTAACCTAACAAACTGTTGCACATGAGGTAACACATATCTTCGATCAAGAGCAAAGCTTGGTTATGAATCTCCTTATTCGCCTCAAGATCAGGATTCTTCGAACTGACACGAATTCGATGTAAAACATCTTCTGACATTTTATGATTTTTATATTTTTGCATATTATTATTAATAAAAAATTACTAGAAAAAATCGACTCGGCTCACAAGTGAATTCTTAGAGTACTTAACCCGCAACATTTTGATGTCCCGTCCAATGCTCTCCCAATTGAGCTACCGAGCCATATGAACACTCATTGATATTTTCTAGTACCTTTCTACTTTTTACGCTGTAGGCTAGCGTTGTCTCATCAATGCAAGGAATATCCTCTCTTATTCCAAAGAAACACTTTTACAAATGTTGAATAATCGATTGAGACGAAATAGCCATTTAGTTTTATGATTTTATATATTTTTGCATTTTACAATGCTACGTTATATGACAAATTAGTTTTAATAGAAACATACTAGAAAAAATCATCGTCGGTATATATTGAATGTTTGGATGCCAAAAACGGTCATATCGCTGCCTTTCGTGACATATTTACAAATGTATTTAATGAACTTCACCGAATTGCAATACTCAACGTTACAATGTGTTGAATGTTTTTGAGAGAAGTAACGAATAAGTTCTTCTTTCAATTTCGTTGTAATGGTTCTACCGTTATCATCGGGTGATCACCGCCGATACAGTGGACACCCATCGTTGACAATTAAGGTCTCCGCCGTCAATTTTCGTGGATAACGTAATGTGGAACACTTGCCGTTGACCATGCACGGTGATTGGCGGTTGATGGTGCCACATGGTCCATGAATCATATTCGTAATATGAACATCATGTAGATCTGGATCTGTTTCGGGATCAGGAATCTCTGCACATATGATATCATCTATTTGATCTGGCCGAATTCTTTCGACTAACTAAATATGAATATGTAACAAGCCTCATTTTTGCCATTCGATTGAATACATCCAGCATCGAGTAATCCCAAAGATGTGTTGCTTAACAATGTAATTCATCAGCGAACAGATTTTTGGCTTAAAACCACATGCGGTGATATCGTGCCGATCACTTGATGGTTGTCCGTGAAGCAGCATTTGAACTATTTCTATCCATTTCGGATTACATGTCGGTCTGGATGACCATAATGACGAACATATTAATTGCATCTTGCGCATATCCATGCATGTGATGCGGGCTACCTATATATGTCGCCGGTATAATAGTCAATCGACCAATATTAGATGCATTTCCTTCGGTGCTAATTGCATCGCGTAAATGGATATACTCTTCCGAACGCAATTTAGCTTGGTGGAACCTAATGAAATTTGGGCGCTCAGCTTCGATTTTGACATAGCTGTCGACGCAATATTCTTGAAACAATCGACGAAATCACAACAAATTGTTGTCAACATTTTGACGCATTATCAAACAATATGCGTAATAATTCATCGAACTAACCTTTCTGTTAGTTTCCTCTCCTGAAATAAATACAATAAAATTTATATTATATTATATTTTAGAAGTAAAACTCACGACCACTAAATCCCCGAAGTCTCTTTTATCGTATGTGGTACCAGTAAACATCCCATTTACTTGAAGATTTTTTACTTGTTAAGTCCGTCCTTTAAAAAAGGACGTATACTCGAAAGAGGGCCTAAAAAAAGTGAAATATTAACCAGGATTGTATTAATGAAAACTGGAATTAATGTTTGTCTTAGGAATCCCTAAAATTGAAAATGGCTGTGAAATGTTATAAAAGGCTGTATAACAGTAACCGTAATTCTGTTTTGTTGTATATCGGAGTCTTAAAAATACTTTCCAATTAATTTAATTTTATTTGGATAAATAACAAAAAATTGTCAATGCAAGTGATATTGAACAATTTCTAAATACTTATATAATTTTCTAGATGATCTACACACTGATACAAAATGAATGAATCAGAATCACCAGATTAGGACTCAATGGTTATATATCAGCGTTTGCTGTGCCGCTTTATCATCATATTGTGATACAAGTGTTTAAAAAAATCACACATATAACATCAAAAAGTCACAAAGAACACACATATATGATAAATATGTATCAAATTAGCCCTGAGCGGAGCAGCAATACAATCACTACATCACTAAAACGTTCTAAATCTGGGACTCTTTTTGAACTGGTATAAACGTTTCTAACACTGTAATAAGACCAGTCATGAACACCATATGGAATCCAGGAAATGTGGCTATGACCGACATACATCTAAGTTTTTCTAGTTGGAATGTTTCTAGTCATACTTTTCCTTTTTTCTAAGAAATAAATTCATATATTTAACAACCTACATTTTAGCCAAATTATTTTCATAGTAGAAAATGAACATTTACTCTACAACATAAATTACCTTGAATATTACATTAAATCTCTGTTCATCTAAAATTTCCACTCCAAATGAAGTCATTTGAAAACAGCCATTGTATTTTTGAGTGTTCGCTAGAAAATGTCGTGATTCTGGTGTTTCGCCACGAAGCAAGGAATGCAATGCCTCTGGTGGCGGAACCAATAATAGTAATTTCGCTCTGCCATTAAGGCAGCACAATCCAGGCGTTTCTCCAGCAAACTTCAATGCCCCACAATGCTCACAAACTACGTCCATTAGACCAATGCCAAAGAAAAGAAGGAAAGCTGTAGTCAATTGTGCAATCATATAAAAAACACTGCTCAACTTTTGAAGTATTTCTTCCTGCATTTCGAAGATTATCTCATTGTTGATCTGTGCGATTTGCTATACGATTACTCGTTTCTAATCTAGCCGTTTCACGGGCTGTCTCTCTTTGCTCTTCTGTTTGAGAAGCACAAACTTCGTGCCTCACCAACACGGCGCTCCTCTCGTGCAATTTGTCTTTCTTCATCAGTTAATTGATTCGCAATGTTCCGTAGCCTCATTGCATTACGGCTATGTTCGGAAAGCTTAGGTCTTCTTCGTCGCGGCATTATTAATAATAATACTCACGCAAAATTAATTTAATAAATTACATCAATATAATACACTGACTTTGAAACATAAATATTTGACAAGCAATAAATATGTCAATCCTTTTCATTACGTTTTTTAAAATCTAAAATACGCAATTATCCGAATTTTGCGAATATATCTTGTCGATTCGAAACCTTTATTTATATTACGTTCTTTGATATGAGGGAAGAGTTTACCGTGTCGACGGGATGAACATTAAATGTTTGACAGTTACGAAACCCATGAACATTTTGTATGGGTAACCGTTTTTTCTTCCTCAATTTTTTTTTCTCTTTCGGCCGCCATTTTGTTTTCTCGTAACCAAGACCTGGGCTCTCATACTAATTCGACCACCACTACTCATGTAAATGTCCTATCAACATTAAAAAGATGTCATCTGATAGCTAAACATGTAGACAACAGTTACACAGCCATCATGTTTCAATTGTCATGGAAATATAGAAAAAAATAATTACAGAAAAACCAGTACATTCTTTTTTGTGTATTTTGTCGATAAAAAATGCCATATTTCACACCATTAAAGGCTCTGACACTGGTGACGGGACACACATATATATATATTTCTAATGGACACAGTGTTATTCAAGACTACCCTCCGAATTGATAAATGTATTTGCAAAATAAAATCTTCCTTCTTAATATTATTATTATTATTCCTATCAAAAATGATGTGGGAAAAAATATCTTTATCTACTCTGATACTATAATACAAAGATTCTAAAACTGAAAACAAAATGCTTATGACAAACATTACGTACAGGCCAAAAATAATAAAAAAAAAAGTTTAATTACGATACAGGTCTTGTATGGACACCTGTATCATAATATAACTTTTTAATCATAACGATACACCTATACAACCTCCAGCTGGACCAAGGAGGTTGAACCTCTACTTTAAAAAGGTTTCAATGAACGAGTCCGCGACGACGCAACACGCATTCACAATCGATGTTTGCACCTTGGCGCCAACATTTGACATTTAAAAAATCTTTTCAATATTTAAACAAAGTTTGGTTTTGTTTGCAACATTGTTTTACGTAATATAGTATGAGAGTAGATAAAGTAGTGTATGACACTGTACATAACTTGGTCTTATAACACTCGTGTGATACTATAAAAAAACTCGCCTACGGCTCGTTTTTTTAAAACACACTCATGTTATAAGAACCCTTATTATGCAACAGTATCATAAACTACTATTATCTGTCTATATACAACGTCTTACAAAAAAAAACATGTTAAAAATGTAATAAATTATCAAAGCAAAAAATATTGTCAACCTTAGTAAGCTGTCACTGCATAGAACTGAAGTTGTCATAGATTATTTAACAGAGTGTAATCTTTAACGGATTTTAAGTTTTTCATTCAAAAAGGTTTGCAAACTCAACGTAATTCGAAAAAAACGTTATGTTGTCAATTTCAAATCTTCTAATCGATATCTTACAATTATTTAGTTCTTACACTTCCGCGCACATTACAGATTTGAATAAAACACTTGTTTACGGATTTTGCATATATTTTATTTTATATTTAATCCTGACGTTTCAACTTCTTAACAGGAGTACTTACTCCTTACAATTATTTCGTGTTTTAACCAACATTATTTTATTTTAGGTTGAAAGAGACCTAACATAAAGTACCTATGTTGTCTTTTTACATTATCTTTGACTTGTAATATCGATCTGAGCGGCTTCTCTACATTTTGTTTTTGACTCTATGTCGTTCCGCGGATATTAGGTAAAAATGTACATAAACATTCTGAAACACTCTGTGTTATTAACTCTTTAATATATGGAAATAGGGTTGGCACATAAATGAAAAAAAAATTGTTTTGGCAGTAATACTGCGGTACTACGGTTTTTCAAATATTGTAAATTGACTCTTTATAGGGGACCATTTAACCCCGTGTCTGCTTTACGGGTATTTTTGTAACACCTTGTATATTAAAATGCCCTATTAGTGTTTGACCGCAATTAACTCCGAAACTACTCTACCGATTTTGATGATTTAGTTTTTCATTTTGCTGGATTAGTCAGCTAGTTATTATATATTTATTTGAATATATATTTATCAAAAATCACCTGAGAATGGCGTGGGTAGATAGATTTAGGGTAAATGACATAAAAGATAAGTACACGTTAATACGGACAACCCTCCTATTTTTTGAAATTTTAAAATTATTAGGATACTTTTCCAGAATTTATAATTTATTACATGGAGCTGTGGAAGTAGTTATTTAGTATGTGGACTACTAAAGATTAGTTTTTATTTGAAGTATTTTCTAATGAGCAAAGTGGTTTCCCGCCATTAAACTACGTAAAAACCTTCACATAACCTTCACATTGCCTTGCACATGGCAAGTCACCAAAGTTTCGAATCAGTCTGATGAATATCATGGGAACAAATAGGGAATGAACAAAACACATAAACAAATTTCCATGTCAAATCTCTTCTTTGTAATTCCAACTGTATAAATTAATAATATTTTTATTATAATCACATTTTTATTTTTAGTATTCACAATGCCATATTTCTATAAGATTTAAAATATGGTCATAGTAGAAATTGAAATGCGTTTGTAAATTTCGAAGTGTCTACCAGCGTCTCTACTCAGCGGTTAGCACTCAACTGGATAGCGAAAGTTGTTGGTGGCGTGGGTTCTAATCCTACTTGAAGATTTGGATTTGTAGTTGTTTTTAACAGACATATTTTAAAACTCACTATATTTTGTGACGACCGTTTGGTGGAACGGTAGCGATCCTGCCTTTCACACCGACGGTCCTGGGTTCGAATCCCGGTAGGGGCAGATGTTTTTATGATGAATACGAGCATTTGTACCTGAGTCATGGGTGTTTATATATATTTCTATGAATATTACATATCTATATGTCATATATGTATGTCTATCCGTTACCCTAGTATCCATAATACAAGCCTTATAGTGCTTACTTTGGGCTAGGCTAAAATTGGTGTGAATGTAGGAAATATTTATTTATTTATTTATTTTATTTTATACCTAGATCGATGCAGACGCTAAGCACAAAGCTTCTTTAGCACCATATATTGTAGCGGAACGTAATACTAAAAAAAAAAAATTAACAATTCCATAAGAATGAAAACTTTTTAAATGGGAAATCCCATAGAGCCAATGTTTTTTGGTCATAACTTTTTTATATTTGCGAATTTCAAAATTCGTCCGTCACTATCTAGTCCACCAATTAGTTCGATTCATTACAAAAAATATGAAAATCGGCTAAAAACTCATAGTGGTATGGCATCACATACATAATCCGATCCATGGGAACTTCGCTCGCTGTGCTCCAATAAATAATATTAACCGATAAATACTGGAATTTTTGGGAAAGGCATATCAGTGTTATGTTTATCATGATGCAAATACGAGAAATCAATCTTCATAAATATTCGTGTATACAAAGCGCCTGTCAATCAATTAGAGCAATATTTTCTTCTATATGTGTTACGCCTAAAACTTCAGTACAGGCAATATTGCTTTTGTGCTTAACTTCTATAAACTTTGTATAACTTTTAAACAAATCGAATTATCTGTTCATTAATTATATTTCGTTCATCTGTGGTAGAGGTTATTTGGTATTTGAATATTTCAAAGCTTTTTTAACTTCTGTAAATATATTGACATTCTCTTAAAGACACAAGCATATTGAAATTATAACGTTGGTCAGAGAAAATTGCCTCATAGGAAAAAAAACATACTTCAGAGAGATGCATTATGTATTGCGGTTAAAATTTATTTTACTCATTAAAATATGTGCATTTGTTAACTTCTATACATATAGTAGTAGGTATAAATATGTTTAGAAAATATTCTTCTTCTAAACCCAAGATTCATATATTAGATTCGGCACCGACACCCCTCTATGCACAGCCAGTCCGGCCTTTGTTGACTGCTCCTGCTGCTAAATCTATAGATTTCCTAAATTCTAGAAATCCAATTATGTAATACTTGGTCATTAGTGCCTATTTTTATGTCCAAATATGATACATATATTATTAATTGTTTCAGATAATAACCATCAGTTTATCGTCAGCATATCATCGCTACCATCATTACAGACCCCGGGACGTTTATGATGAATATAGTTATTCTGACGGCAGAGACCACGATTCAGGAGAAGATGAAACAGATGCATCTGAAGTAGATGAACCCAATTTTCAGGAAGAACTAAACGCTGCTGATCCAGCATATGACATACCAAACTATGAAATACCGAATATAAATGAGATACCAGTTGACAGACGAGCGAATCCCCTGGCTATTGGTTACGAGGTAACTGAACATGTCGTAGACATTCCCAATCCTGCGGAAGTCAGACCGATTATAGCAAACTATTCAACACCAAGACCCTTAAATTTTGCTAGACTAAATAATACCCATTATAACAGAGTCAACAAGAAACATAACCAGAAACGCATTGTGCCAAATTACAATACTCATGACAATTTTAACACCTACGGATATATCATTCCAACTATTAAAGAAACTGTTGAAGATGTAAAGACGAGCTTCAAGAATGATCTGAACGGTCTCAAGAATCAAATCATAAAAACAGTGGGTGAACCTGTGTCGTTTTTAAGCAAACTACACAAGAAAGCCAACGAGGTAATCAACAATGTGAACAGATGGTTCGACTCAAACCACGACGGCGGAGATTTCGAAACATTTTAAAGAGCCATTTTATGTCTAGCAAATTCGAAGTAATTTATTAGTACAATGATTTATTAATTTAATTGATAGTATAGATAGCAGTAAATTATTTTAAATACTAAAGGAGTTTCAACGTGTAGTTGAAATGTAGTATGATTGATTTACATTTTACAAGCCTAATATGCTTTACTCTGTACGAGACTAATTGATGTGAATGTGAGAAATATTATATTTTTAGGATTAAATAAAAAAAATAACAAACGCGTTAGCATTTTTTATTAATTATAAACAAATCAACCTTTAATTTAATTCACTGTTAATTCGGATGTCACACAAACACGTTTTTAAAATAGCACGACTTCTAGCAAATTGCGCCGATCACCAGACAACTGTTACGCTCGACAGCCAACCAAACGGAAGCCATATTTATAGGGGTTGACGTATGACGTCACAAGAGGCGAATTTTCCTATTTAATATCCTAATAATATTATTATTTTAATGGGATTCTTTATTTAAAAATGTATAAGTATTACTAACAATATTAATAAAAATAATATCTGGATAGCAAACAAAACTATTTTCAATATAGTTGATGTTACTGTAAATTATTGCAAAGTATGTATCTTTATAAATAGTACAGTCAATCTGTCGAAAAAAAGGTCGTTTCAGTGAAAAAATTACCCAATGGCTGATTCTTGTTTTTTCTGTTGCCAAATGACGTCACTAAGCTACCTTGGCGATGGGCATGTTCAACTCGTAGCGGTTTTTTGAAAAACTCAAAAAAACGTCCAAAATATTTTTGAAATGCATTTTTCTCGATTTCTATGCATTTTACAAACTTTTTGTTTAGACAAAAATTGTAGAGGGCGTTGAGTACTACAATTTATGTTATCGATACAATGTCGTACAACAAAAAGTGCGCATTGTAGGTGGCGCTAAAGTGTCCAAAAAAGTGTTTTTTCACATTTTCACCCTAAAAATATCATTTTAATGGAAAAAAATTAAATATTAAAGTTGTTCCTTACGTAATTTTCAACAACTTTTGTCTGAACAATTTTTTTGTATTACTTACCGTTTTCAAGTTACACTGCTTTACAGCGCTACGTATACAACACAGTGCCACTAACGGTAATTTTTTCGGTCCTTTGGGCACTTTCTATTAAACTTTTAAGCGATTATCATGTATTAATTCAACTTGCACATTTGAAATAAAAACTTTTTTCCAAATCTTGCAAGAACGCATTAACAGCAGGGAATAAGTTAATAACAATTTAAAATATTTATCTCCTATGTACGGCAAAATAATCATTATTCTATCAACTACTTTTGTTCCTGCAATGAATTCATGCAAAACAAAAAATCCAAAGCTCTAATTGTCGATATTTCAAGTTGATAACAAATCACAATTATTACAATCATAAAAAAATAAAAAATTGTAAAAAGTACATTGAAATATGCACTGCAAATGTGTACTTGTACTACGCAAAACCGCATTATTGGATTTTTCATACCTGCGCCACCTATAACTTGAAAACGGTAAGTAATACAAAAAAATTGTTTAGACAAAAGTTGTTGAAAATTACGTAAGGAACAACTTTGCCATTTAAACTTTTCCATTAAAATGATATTTTTAGGGTGAAAATGTGAAAAAACACTTTTTTGGACACTTTAGCGCCACCTACAATGCGCACTTTTTGTTGTACGACATTGCATCAATGACATTAATTGTAGTACTCAACGCCCTCTACAATTTTTGTCTAAACAAAAAGTTTGTAAAATGCATAGAAATCGAGAAAAATGCATTTCAAAAATATTTTGGACGTTTTTCTGAGTTTTTCAAAAAACCGCTACGAGTTGAACATGCCCATCGCCAAGGTAGCTTAGTGACGTCATTTGGCAACAGAAAAAACAAGAATCAGCCATTGGGTAATTTTTTCATCACTCAACCTACAGATTGACTGTACTAAAAAACCTCAAAAAAAACGAAGGTAGCATACCACTTATCCAAGAAATTGGTTGTTCAAGTCCCATTAGACAAAGAATTTGGATCGATATTGGGTGGTACCATCTAATATACATAGTGATGAAAATATTGTGAAGGTAGCACATGTATTACGACCATTACCTTAATCATCTTTTGAACACGGCTCCTTTGAGTCGAAACTTCAAGATTAAATATAAAGTATACGCAAGTATCTGTTAGGCAGTCGTTTTATTAAAATATGTAATCTACGCTGAAGTGAAAGAACTAAATATGATACTTTTGTAATTTAATTTAAGCTTAATAAAGATTTATTTGACAATTATTTTGATGTTAATAAATATTGACCGCAAAACACCCTCAATAAATAACTTAAATGTAAGTAAAATTACTTTAAATAATTGACGGGAAAAGACTTTTAGTATTTATTTATTTAATTATTTGTAGCATTATTTTGGTACGCAGATAAAATACAAAAAGTTTCTTTACATGACTGTGTACCTACATCAAAACAATTTTCAGTATAATAAGATATTGTCTTATAAGCTATTAAATTTTATGTAAGACAAGATCTCTTTATCAATCATAATAATAAACTAAACTAACTAAGATGACGCAGCAACCCAAATTAAGTCTTGGCCTCCGATACTACGAGACGCCATTCGGTACGGTTCTGCGCCTTCTGCTGCCACTGGGTGTCCTGGAGTGTGCGAAGATCCTCCTCCACTTGGTCTCTCCAACAATCATAATAACAATTATTCTAAACAAACTTATTAGTGAGAAATTTAGTAATATTATTAACTCTTTTCAATCCAATTTTATTTGAATTAATTTTTCAAATAACGTGCTTTTATCTATACTTTTAACAAAAATATATATAGTATGTATGTTTGAGAAATTGTAGAAAATGGACATCTCCGATCTCTGCGGGAAAAAGGGTTGAAATATATGTATGTGACAAGGCTGGAGAAAGGATGTTTCAATTTACTATAGGACGTTTGACTAATGACCGACGACCGTTTGGAGCTATGTAGCGATCCTGCCTTGCATTGACTGTCCTGGTTTTAAGTCCCTGTAATGGCAGATGTTTGTGTGATGAATACGAGTATTTGTACCTGAGTATTTATATATGTTTCTATAAACATTTTAAATCTATGTTTCATATATGTGTGTCTATTCGTTACCCTAGTATTCATAATACAAGCCTTATAGTGCTTATTTTTGGCTAGGCTAGTGTGAATGTAAGAAATATTATTATTATTATTGTTATTAACAAGAGAATATAATAAACAAATTATTTAGCTTTATAATTTTTATATATTTTATGCATTTTTTCAATGCTTTCTTATAAGATAAATAATTATAATAGAAAAATACTAGAAAAAATCGACTCCGCTCACAAGTGAATTCCCGCCTAAGAATTTACTTGTGACTCGAGTCGATTCGAAAAATTATAAAACTAAATGGCTGTTTTATCTTAATCGATTGTTCAAACATTAGTAAAGATGTTTCTTTCGAATACGAGAGAATGCTCCTCTCATTAATGAAACAACGCTGGCTTACAGCGTAAACTCAGAAAGGTACTAGAAAATTTCGACGAGTGTTCACAAGGCTCGGTAACTCAATTGGGAGAGCATTGGACAGGATTTCCAAAAGTTGCGGGTTCAGTTCCCGCCTGAGAATTTACTTGTGTTCCGAGTCGATATTTTCTAGTATTTTTCTATTATAACAATTTATAAATAACAAATAGAATACATAGATCATGACTCGGAAAAAAGCCTTTGTGCTCGTCAAACAAACATATGCATCTATCAGGATTCTAACCCGGAACCTTTGATGTAAAAGGTAGGATTGTTAAAAATTGACCCTGTCTCCGATTTTAGGCAGGACTCGGACCCACATACCATCATTATCCAGGCGAGTACTCTTCTAACTGAACTACCGAGACCTTAGGAGACCCGTCGATTTTTTTCTCACACACAGAGAAGGGATGTGGGTTTAAACTCCGATTGACATCTGTCACAAGTTAAATGTTTTTTTGTAACAAATTGAATATAACAATTATGTTACTTCGATGGTTTGGTGCAATGGTAGCGATCCTGCTTACATACCGACGGTCCTGGGTTCGAGTCCCGGAAGAGACAAATGTTTTTGGGATGAATACGAACATTTGTAGCTGAACTATAGTTATTTGTATAATATGTCATAATATATCTATGTATGATATATGTATGTCTATTCGCTAACCTAGTAGCCATAACACAGGCCTTACAGTTCTTACTCTGGACCAGCCTAATTGGTGTGAATATAAGAAATATTATTGTTATTATTAATATACAAATACTTAAATGTTGTACGAAGAAGATTTTAAAACAATTTGCTTTCAAATAATCCAGGGTTATTGAAGGATTACCAAGTTTAATTGACCAAGATGGAGCCGTGAACAAAACTTTATAGATCAGTCATTTTCGAACCTTACACTGTCGGGCATATCATATTTTTAGCCGTCTTAACTTCAGAAAATATTTGTTATTTAAGCTTTTAACTGTAATTTTTTTACATCTAAAATAATAAGCATTAGAAAATATTCAACTTGTCTCGCGGTCTGACTCGAACCCACACCCCCTGGCTATCGGGGCGAGTGCTCTTCAAACACGCTGTGGGTTATAGACTATGTTCATCTCTATGGAAGGCCTATCCGTCACCAATAAGGATATTGGTAGACTGTACATCATTTAGGTGAGAAAGAAGGAGAATGATCGCTCCGTGTTAAAGCATTAGCCCGCCTGCCCCTGAAACTTTGTAAAATTTTTAGTTCATTTTTCAGCCACCAGCCGCGCTGCCGTCGGTAAGTAGTATCTGCGAAGTTAGATGTTTACGAGTACAAGTAGATGAAGTTAGTTGAATAATGTACGAATTTTCTTCGCGGCATTGGTGAGAATATAATCGTGCCCAACTTAGCGATCGCAGCGCCTCACTTTTATATTTTATTTTTGGCTTGCACGTTTTGTGCAATTAGCCAGTGTCAAGTAAGCATAAATGCCAGTTCTTGAGTTATTTCTTTTCTTAATTCGATAGTGACGAACGAACAGTAAAATATATTTTTCCCCCTAGGTTTTAGTAAATGTATGGGGTTTTACTGAAACCTCCCCGTGGACTGCTTGAGAGAGCAGGAAAAGACAACTTCCGCTGTGGTGTTACACTTGCCAATACTCTTGTATGCTCACAAATACTTTTATATACTTTTATATAATATATTAATAATAAAAAAAAAAATTTAACACTAATGTTAAAATTATTACGCACTAATATCCACAACAACACAAATTTTAATAAGAAAAACAACCACCACTAACTTGACGCTTCCCGCTCCCGCCAAAAAGTCAACCATAATCTAATTCCCGACAACTATTCTTTATTTTTTCGTTTTTGTTGTTAAATCGTCCCATAGGAGAAGGCAAAAGGTACAACGCCCATTCTGCCTAGTCTTTACTAATTTATTAATTTAATTAATAAGATATTGAATAAATAATGAATAAATCTCTATGCCAGTAAACGTGTGAGGTTTTACTTAAATCTTCCTATGGACTTCTTAAGAGAGCGTGAAAATATTCATTTGCCACACTCGTGCATGTGGTTAATAAGCCACCATTATTACACATAAATATTTAACTTTAACACAAAAGTTCAACAAGAAAGCCAATACCACTTAAGTAACGCTCCCAGATCCCGCCAAAAAGTCTCCAAAATCTTTGATTATGATGAAAAGTGTTTTCTACTTCAAAAAAAAAATTTTAACATTCATTTTGTTTCAAAAACATCACTTGTATTATTTTAGTACACAAAATTCAACAAGAAACCCGAAACCACTTAAGCGACACTTCCAGCTCCCACCAAAAAGTCTCCAAAATTTTACTTTGTCTATGAGAAAGTGTGTTTTCTACTTCAAAACATTTTTTTTTAATTTCTTTTGTTTTTAACAACACCAGTTGTATTATTATTGTACACACAATTCTGACTCTTCGAATTCCCTCCAAGAAGTCTCTATAAAAAAAAAGTGTTTTTACCTCAAATTCCTACAAAGACCTCAAATATTTCATTTGTTTTCAACATCATTACTTTTATTATTTCTGTACACAAATTAAATAAGGAAACCAAAACCACTGACGTTTCAATCTCCCGCCAAAAGTCTTTAAAATTTGTTGCCTATCAAGAAGTGTGTTTTCTATGTCAAAATACTTACAAAGACCTCAAAAAATACCTTTTGTTGTATTATTTTTCTACATTTCGGTAGTTCGAAATCCTGAGGTCGAGAATGGACTTGTAAATTTTACCTGTATGGTAATGCATTGGCCAATGAACCTCATGTTTATCCTGTATGTGAATCACTAGAGCTGTTAATACCAATTTTTTAATATTTTTTATATACAAAAAGCTGAGTTTTTATTTACTTGTTTTGCTTATCTTGAGTAGTAAGCTGGTGAATGCGTGACGAAAACGTTACGAAAAGTGTAATCGGTGGCGGCGAACGGAAGTTGAAAGAGTTATATAAGTTAGTGAAGATAGAACGAGAGAGTTACGTTTTGTATATTACTGTAGGAGCTGTTACTGTAGGTTTCTTTCTTTCATTCTCTCATAGCTAGTTACGTTTCGTATATCTAATATATATCTATATATGTATAGATGGAGCTAAAGAAGTTTTTCTTCAGTCGTGTGGTTTAAAACACACTCGCTTTTTTTTGGAACGGCAAGACGGATTTGAATAAAACCTTTTTGAATTTGTTAGTCCAATTTTTAAGAAAGACTGTATTTTTTTTAATACTGATTCGACCTTTACAAATAATGCAAATAGAAAGAGCGAACGCTAATGACGTTGTTAGCTTTGTTTTTTGATGCGACGCGCAAAGAACCGAGCATTCCCGAGAAAAACCGAATGTAGTCACGACATCTAGTAAACCATAAGGAAAACTACCGTTTTCCAGAGATTAACATATATACATTTGAGTTTAATTCTAAAATAGAGTCATTCATATTTGTAGCATTAAAATTTAATTGCACTATAGAAATTGAGTATAACTTCTAATATTTTGTTCGTTACACCTAGTTTATTTAAGCACTGTAATTTTTTTTTAATTTGTTTAACAAAATAACCAGCGCACCAAAAATCGCTAGAATTTGTCCGGTGTGCTGAGAGTACATAATTAATAAGTACATAAATACATAAAGATTGTACACTGTTAAAATGAAATAATCTCTAAAACAATGGTATAATGTCACAAGGATGTAAACCTTGTCGACTTAATAGACGTGGATTAAGAAAAAACATACGTTGTCTGTAAAGTCAGTTTACGGACGATAATTTTACGTGATAGCGTCATAAGAAAACATTGATGAATAATTGCATACTTTTATGATTGAATTGAATTATTATCACTGAATTATCATTATTTTGTATGATACAAAGAAGGAGTTAATTGATTTTTTTTATTCAATAAATTAACGTTAAGCTATTGTAATAAACAATGGACACGATATTAACTTTTCACTTCATGAAGTGGAAGAGAGATAGATGCTCCACAATTCGAACGCTAAGGCCGATCGTGCCTCTCTATCGCTTGTTCCGCGCTCTCGCTTGCACGCTTGGCTCAGACAGAACGTTACACTTTTTCGTGCGTGCAGCCGGCGTTCATCGATTTATAAGACGTTATCACGTCAAACTGGCAAAGCTTTTTTAAACTTTATTTTATTTTGCTAAGGATAACAAACGATTTTACAATATTGTACATAACAATTACTTAATCTACAAACAGCAACGTTATCCACAGATTACTTTAAAGGATAATGAGCAGGATAAAAACACCGGCCAAGTTTGAGTCGGACTCGCGCACGAAGGATTCCGTACAAACTTTTAGTTTAGTAAAAAAAATCAAGTTTGTTTCATGGGAGCCCCGCTTAAATATTTATTTTAATTTTAATATTAAAATTATTATAAAAGTAAATATACAACTGCGTATTTTGTGAATATTTCAAGTGCCTACCTGTTGCGTGGCAAAAAATTGCGTTTGTTGTATGGGAACCCTCTTAAACATTTATTTTATCTTGTTTTTAGTATTTGCTGTTATAGCGGCAAGAGAAATACACAATTTGTGAAAATTTCAACTGTCTGGCTATCGCGGTTCTTGAGATACATCCTGGTGATAGACAGACAGCGAAGGCTTAGTAATAGGATCCCGTTTTTACCCTTTGGGTACTTCCGTACCCTAAAAGCGCAATGACAAAACTATTTATTTATTTACTTTTCGGATGACCAACAGCTATAATAAAGAAATAATTTACATACATATATAACGAGCACTATTATAAATAATAACTTAATAAAGGTACACTTATAATTTTAGGAGTCTACAAAGAATATTGAACTTATAATTTGCTTTATCGAAGCATCACCTGTTCCAAGTTCCAAGTTCAAACAGTTCCAAGTTGAAGCCCGACGCGATGCTGAGTTAAAGCTCCTACACGCATGCATGAATTCCTACGATAATTGGAGGATACAGGGGGGACGCACAACAGATTATTAAATCTAATCGATTTAGTGGTTGTTTTAAAGTTAAGTTTAGAAAGAAGTTCTGGACAGTTTACATCACCTGAAAGATTTTGCAAAGATCAATATAGTGACTGGAGTTCTAATGCTGCTTAGTGCGAAAACATAAATATTTAATAAATCTTTAGTTCTTACACTTCCGCGCACATTACACATCAGAATAAAACACTTTTTACGGATTTTTGCGCATGTTTTATTTTATATTTAATCCTGACGTTTCGACTCCTTTACAGGAGCCGTGATCACAGGATGACTAAGATGATGGTTGTCATGTATTTTCTACTACCTTTACAATATTTTAATCGGGCACGTTCCTAATTATTAAATTAATTTATATAAATCAAATTGTTTTATTTTTATTTTTACATATTATTTAGTTATTTAATTAATTCTCACTACGATTACATTGTATACTACTGAGTCTACTACTGTTTAATTATTTGCAAAAAGAGCTAACTACATCATCAGGTCTTGCAGTGTGTGTTTTTGTAGTTATTAATTTATTAATTATGGGGTCCCAGGTAGGTGGAACGCTCCAACCTTCGTCTTTATTGAAATTAGGATGTTTCCTGATTTCAATAGCCTCGCGTAGCATCCTAGGAACAAATCTTTGTTCTCTAGCGAGAATTTGTGGTTTATCGAAACGAATGTAGTGGTTTGGCCCCTCAAAAGCATGCTCACACACTGCAGACCTATTATCGCGCCTATGTTTCATGTCAGCTACGTGTTCTTTAATGCGCGTCCCTATACTTCTCTTTGTTTGCCCGATGTATGAGAGCCCACAGTCACAATCGATTTTGTAGACACCCGCTGTCTGAAAGGGTATATTGCACTTGACCGATCGTAAGAATTGGTCAATTTTCCTGGCTGGTTTAAAGTAAGTATTAATAGAAACCCGCTTCAGAATATTCCCAATCTTGTCAGTGACCCCCTTCATGTGGGGAAGGACAGCAGGTTGGCGCTCTACTGTGGCTGGTTTGGCGCGGCTTCTGTGACGCAGTCTTGGTACTCGCAACTTTTTATCTTGAAGTACTCGCTTGACATGTTGAAGCTCAGCAGTCAGATGTTGTTGGTCACAGATGCCGCGAGCTCTCTGAAACAAAGATTTCCCTACGGTAGCCAACTGTATAGGGTGGTGGTGAGAGTCACCATTTAAATATCTATTTGTATGAGTTGCCTTTCTGTACACTGTAAGACTAAGGGTTTGATTTGGATTCCTGCTGATTTGAATATCTAGGAAGGCTATTTTATTGTCTGTCTCTAATTCCATAGTAAATTGTATGTTGGGATGAATGGAATTAAGGTGACTTAAAAAGACGGAAACCATATCTCTTGGTAATATAGCAAATGTGTCATCTACGTACCTTTTGTAAAAGCGTGGACACACCGGTGCCGTCGCTAGGGCCCTTTCCTCAAAGTCCTCCATGAATATGTCGGCGACTATGGGTGATACAGGAGAGCCCATTGCTACACCATCCACTTGTAGGTAGAATTCATCATTCCACAAGAGATAGCCCGATGTTAGGTTATTCTAATGTGTAATGTGCTCGGAAGAACTAAATATGATATTATTTATTTACGAGTTTCAAAAGTACATTCATAAAACAAACGTATTTTATAAAATTTCGACGTGCATCTTTTTTATTATAATCTTATACTATATAATGGGAATGTGTCATGACATTTAAATACTAGCATTTGTAGCAAAGTTATGGGTATTTATTTATATTTCCATAAATATTACTTATCTATTTATCCTATATGTATATCTATCAATTACTCTAATGTCTATAACGCAAGCCTGAAAGCTTACTTTGTGTGAATTAATTTAGTATGAATGTAAAAAATATTACGATTATTATTCATATGACAAATATCAACTTCACCTGCACGTAAATTTTGATGATAAATGCAATTATATCAAACATCAAATCTGACTAATTCATTGATTGGTTTTAATTGTAAATCCAATGATGGCGTATTACCTTTTGCTCTAATAAACCAGTATTGGTGATTGATAAAGCACGTATATATCCGAATCCTTAATAAATCTCAAACTGGTTTCTAAGCAGCTCTATAGCATTCGGAGCAATGTCCGGAGGCTGCGTTTAGTGTTCGCGCGTTCGTCGCACGCGCACATCGCGTCAGTGTTTGCGTCGCAAAACGGTAAGTCATCTATTTATTTATTTTTAGGTACACTAACAGATTATTATCAAAGCAATATATAACAATCTACACATTTAAAAATTCTGTGTCACAATGTTTGACCGCAATGAACTGAAAAAATTACTCTACATATTTTTGTTTTGTGGAATTCGTTCCTCCTTAGGACATAGGATAGATTTCATTTAAAATTATAACACAGCAACGCGTGGCCGAGTCAGCTAGGAACCACGAGTGTGTGTGTGTATATATATATATATATATATATATATATATATATATAAAGATATCTGTCATAATGTCTGACAGCGGTGAACACCAAAACTACAACTTAGGACACAAAATAGGTTTCATTTATAACACAGCAACGCTTGGTACAGCTAGTACTTTATAAAAGCAATTTAAATGGTTTTCGTTGAACTGTGTATAATTTTTATAATAAAATCCATTCACATGAACTGGTTTACAATAAACAACACATCCTTCAACAGCCTTTTGGTTAGAATATCGTATATCCTAAGATACAAGTAATCCATTAAGATGAAAAAAATAATTATCAAAATTGATGGAGTAGTTTTGTTGTTCACCGTGGTCAAACATTGTGACAGGTATCTTTATATATATAGATACTAGCTGACTCGGCCACGCGTTGCTGTGCTATAAATTAAAATGAAGGTCCTAAGCAGGAACAAATCCCACGAAATAAAAAAATTATCATCAATATCGGTTCAGTAGTTTCGGAGTTCATCGCAGTCAAACATTATATTATTATATGGCTGTGCAACTGCCATGGGTCAGTTGAAGTCGCTTTATTTACTATATTTGCTTTGTTAATCAGTAAGTTCACAATCTTTTTTTTTAATTCTGCTTAAACTTGTTAACCATGTTTGTGCATATGGAAGTAGCCTTTAATTGAGGCGTCACTTTAAAATGTGTATCAAAGAATATGTTAAAGCCTGTAATCAGCGATGATCTTGTTGTTCCAATAAAAAAAATTATAACTTGACTCTTTGGTGCAACGGTAGCGAATCTGCCTTTCACACCAACAGTCCTAGGTTTGAATCGTGGAAAGCGCAGATATTTGTATGATGAATACTATCATTTGTACTTGAGTCATGTGTTTATATGTATTTTTATGAATATTACATATCTATGTGTCATATATACATTTCTATCCGTTACCCTAGTATCCTTAACAGTGTTTATTTTGGGCTAGGCTAATTGATGTGAGTGAAAGAAATATTTATTTAATATTTATTTTGATATTTTAATTGTTATAAATGACATATCGTTTTTTACTGTTACTTAATAATATATATTAACTTAATTACTATTAATTTCTATAGGATTGTTTAATATTGACATTCCCTTTTAAGGGCCACGATATTTAGGATTACAAACAAACAAAATGATTTCTATAATTTTAATTAATATTTAAAAAATATTTTCAATTCCTTTAGCCACTTGTAAGCCACCCCACCCTTTACCATTGTTATTAATTTTTTTTTAATGCAAGGGTGACCTTGCCTTTCGCACCGATGGTTCGGGTTCGAGTCCCAGTTGTTTGTGATGCTGAATACGAGCATTTTTATTTGACTTATGGTTAAATTAGGCTAATTGGTGTGAAAAATGGTATATTATGCAAAAGTCTTAAAATAACTATAAATCTAAATAAATATGGATATATGTAAGAAAGAACAAACATTTCTTTGAAACGATCAAATTCTTTGGTACAAAAAACGATTACAATAGTATTATATATTTTGTCCCAAATCGGTCCCGAGTCTCGACTCAGCATAATGTAAGGCTCCCGACAAACGCTGATTTTCTTTTACAACCGTTTTGATGATATTGCGGACTAAGAATTTTCTTAAGTCAACATTTTTAAGATATAAAACTTTGCAGTTGAATGCTTGGATGTCTTATCTATACTAATCTATACTAATATTATAAAGAAGTAAAGTTTGTGTGTTTGTATATTTACTAAATTGTAAGGGGTAATCTCGGAATCTACTGAACCGATTTTAAAAATTCTTTCACCAATAGAAAGTCACATTATTGCTGAGTGTCATAGGCTACACTCGCGAGCAACCAAATCGACTCAAGCCCTAACTCTGAGTATAGACTCTGTTTTCAAGAAAGTTATAGGAGATATTTTTAAAAACTATATATCATCTGAAAGCTCCAAACTGCAGCTTTAATAAGATATCACCATTATCAATATCCGTTCATTATCTTTGTAATTAATGATATCTAAACATAAATACAGGAAAAACAGGAATTTGTGAGAAGATGTTGTGGTTGGGTATTTTAGAAATAAAAGAAAATTGATTAAGAAAATACATAACAATTTAATAAATCAATACTTGGTATTCCCCCCCCTAGCCCTAATCACCGCTTGAAGTCGATTCTTCATTGATCTGATCAACTTTTTGACGTCCTCTTGAGGTATGTTAACCCACTCTTCCAACAATGCTGCCTTCAACTCTTCCACCTTCGAAGGGGCTTGATTTCTGGCTCGTACTCTTCGTTTTAACTGGTCCCATAAATGCTCGATCGGATTCAAGTCTGGACTGAGCGCAGGCCAGTCCATTGTACGCATCTGGACTTCATCCAAAAACTGCTGGGTAATGCGCGCTGTATGACAACGAGCATTGTCGTGCATTAAGACGAAGTCCTCGCCGACAAATCCTTCATAGGGAACAACGTGTTCCAGGAGAATATCGGTGATGTACCGATCAGCTGTAAGCCCGCCTCCTCGGCCTCCACCAGGCACGAAAACGAGCTCCGTCTTTCCCTCTAAAGAGATGCCGGCCCACATCATACAGGAACCACCGCCATATGCTACTGTTTCAGCGAAACAGCATTGGGCAAATCGTTCGCCCGGACGCCTGTAGACTCGGCCTCTTCTGTCGTTGCCATGCAGACACATTCTGCACTCGTCAGTAAAGAGAACCGACTGCCATTGGGCAATGGTCCAATTGACATGCTCTCGAGCAAACTGAAGACGCGCTTGTCGGTGGGCTGCAGTCAATTTGGGCCCCGTCGCAGCCCTTTTTGGAGTGAGATTGGCTGCTCTCAGTCGTCTTCTTATTGTCCACTCGCTTACAGCTACACCACGAACGTGCCTGAGTTCTTGTTGAACATCAACACTCGTCAGATGCCGATTGCGCAGCGATGTTGAGACAATGAAACGGTCGTCTCTGTCAGAAGTACACCGGTGGCGGCTGGTTCTTGGTCTTCGATTGAAGGCACCGGTCTCTCGAAATCGTCTGTAGACCCGGGACACAGCAGACTGGCTCAAGCGAAGCTGGGCAGCGACTACTCGCTGGCTAAGTCCTTGTTCCAACAAGGCAACAACTTGAGCGGCTTCTTCAGGTGTGGTATCCATGGTAACGTGGAAAAAATGATTGCAATTCTCGGAGATGTGTACATGTCAACTTGTGATAAGCGACTGTTAAGGTGTGCCGGTTGCGAGAGCTTTTATAGGGTTGGCAGTTAGCGCAAGTCGCGGATAGCGTAATGAGCAAAACGACTCATAGTGCTATTGATGTAAAAATGAATGCGTTAGATTTAAAAAAAAAAAACAATATTAGTGTTTTATGAAAGCTTGTATATTGAGCTTTCTAATGACAGTCTTTTTTTATAAATACCTTGTATACTTTACGTAAATACAAAGTTTGTAAGCAGAATGAGGGTTTGAGTCGATTTGGTTGCTCGCGAGTGTATATTGAATGCTAGAAAAAAATTAAAGAATTTTGTCCACCCGTGCGAAGCCGGGACGGGCCGCTAGTATCTTATATAGCAGTTTCTTCTTTTGATACTTGTTGAAGTATTAAATTTGATGTTGTGAGAGTAGTTACCTAAAACATTAAGAGATGGCGCTGGTAGCTAACTTATGAAACACTTTGAAAAATTTAGGGAAGCTATCAATATCTCGGTAGCTCAACTAAAAGAACATTCAATCATAGCGAAAAGATATAGGTTCGTGTCTTGCCTGACGCTGGAAATAAGTAGAATATATATAAAAAAAACAGTAGCAGTCCTGGAGTGCCGATAAAAGTGAAAACTCAGAAATATAATAGCTACCTTGAACTAACAGAAATGCGCGTTAAATTGTATAGCAGCACTACTTAAAGCATTTCCTTTTTCTAACTCTCGTTAATCCACGGTTCTCATACCCCCACTTACTAGTAAAAAAAAAAAACTACCACTACTATTGCTAGTAAGTAAAAAGAGTAAACTCTCAGTAGCTCCTCTCCAAAATAGATAATAGCGCTCCAAAAGTAATTAATAGTATTCATCACACAAACATCTGCCCCTTTCGGGATTCGAATCAAGGACCCTAAGTGCGAAAGGCAGGACAAAATGTCTTCAAATAAAGTCCCAAAGGTTGCCACACACATTCATAACTCATACATAAAATATTCGATTCAAGTCAAAGAAAATACAAACAAAATTGATAAACACAATGTTAAAAAGCCGGCCAAGAGCGAGTCAGACTCACTCACGAAGGGTTCCGTACAAACTTTTAGTTAAGGTAACAAATCACGTTTAAGGGAGCCCCCTTTAAATATTTATTTTATAATGGTATTTTTACTTTAATATAATTTTATTAAAGTAAAAATACCACTGAGTATTTTGTGAATATTTCAAATGCATACCTGTTGCCATTATTGATATCAAGCAAAAATGGGCAAAAAAATATCGCGTTTGTTGTATGGGAGCCCCCCTTCAAATATTTATTTTATTTTGTTTTTAGTAATTATTCTTATAGTGGCAACAGGAATACATAATTTGTAAAAAATCCAATTGTCTATCAATAAAAGGCTTAAGTTCTTGAGATACAGCGTGGTGACAGACAGACGGACGGACAGACAGACAGCGAAGCCTTAGTAATAGGGTCCCGTTTTTACCCTTTGGGTACGGAACCCTAAAAATAAATGCACGTGTGTGCAGCAGCAAGAAGGGTCAAGTCTCTATGTATAATTTTCGTCTGTCATCAAAACACAGATTTTCAGCGGTCACCCAATAAATATCGGCCCTTGTTAAAGTTGCTTGACCTCCTTAATAAACACTTCAAGCTCCGATTAAAACGATTTAGCATAAAATTCACGTTTACTTAAATTAAAATGTTTACCATGAGTTCATTGTACTGCAAACTATAATACCAAAGATTTATACACGTTTTTTACGTAAAACACGCGAAAGAATCTTAAAAGCGATAATAAAACGCGACTTTATGTTGCTCACTATTGTACAGTCGACAACACATTGCGCTATACACTATGTACGGTTTGTGTACCGTTTTATGATAAATAATATAATATTTCGTACATTCACACCAATTAGCCTAGCCCAAAGTAAGCACAGTAAGGCTTGTGTTATAGATACTAGGGTAACGGATAGACATACTTATATGACGCATATATATATGTGATATTGTTCGTAAATAGTTTCATCACGCAGATATCGGCACCGTCCAGGATTAGAACCCAGGACCGTCGGTCCGAAATGCAGGATCGCTTTCATTGCATCATTGTCGAAATAACATGACAGTAAAAATATAATTCAAGGAAATGCTGATGTACATTTTGTGGTTTACGAGAGACATATGGTGTCTGCCTCCAGTAGCATTTAATAATATATAATTACAATAAAAATAAATTATTACAATAAAAAACAACGGGTAGGCACTCCGGGAGTGCCGGCAGAAGTGAAAATATGAACATTAAAGTTGTGCATTTTTGATATTTTGGAATTCGAATTGAGGTTAGGGAATAATTTCGCACGAATTGCTTTATTTATCAGTATAAAAGTACTATGATTTATGTGATAAAATACAATATTAATTTATTGCGCTATCGTACACAAACATGACAACAAACACACACGCACACTTCGCAAGCGCCCTGCACCGCTTAAACGAAACAGCAGGAGCAGGTATACATTTTCGCCGCGCGGTAGAAAGAGAGTAGTTATAGCTAAAAATCATTGTTCGATTTTAGTTTTCCTCACACAGACAACGCCTTGAGCTCTAGATTCTCCAACAGGTCCTAGAGTACTAGAGCACAGCAGGAAATGCTAGATTTAGCCCACAATAGGACACAATACCGTTATCCGAACTGGTTCTAACTGAGCCGAAGCTAACTGCGATACAAAGTAGAATTAATCAGTTAAATATTTACTTTTGTCTTACGTGCAAAATTGCGGATTTCCTAAACACTATTAATAATAATATTTCTTACATTCACATCAATTAGCCTAGCCCAAAGTAAGCAATGTAAAGCTTCTGTTATTGATACTATAGTGCGGCCAACGAAAGAATGTGATCCTTACGTTCTGTCCGTTGGTCAAGACTGGTGATGGAAAATAATTAACGCTAATATTTACTTTTAAATTGACTCAATAAAAAAGTAACCTTACTTTCATACCTCCTTGTCCGTCAGGAATTAAATTTTAACTAAAGTAATAATTAGAATAAAACACTTTTTTACTTTTTTTACTAAGAACCATCATCTTAGTCATCCTGTGATCACGGCTCCTGAAAAGTAGTCGAAACGTCAGGATTAAATATAAAATAAAATAAAAGTGTTTTATTCTAATGTGTAATGTGCGCGGAAGTGTAAGAACTAAATAAAGTAATAATGAAAATAAAATGCGATAATAATACTCAGAAATATTTACGAATAAATGTAACAGTATCTTCAAATAGAGTTGCGACTGGCAAACATACAAAAATTCAATTATAATAATATTATTATAATATATTTATGGATTATTATGTGGACAATTTTTTTTATATCTGTATGATTTCTTTTTTAGACAAGCGCGTCACATTTTAGGTCGCATCATCGCTTAACATTAGCCGAAATAGTGCGATAGGTCAACCGCTTACTTATTTACAATATTTTATTAGTTTGTGAATAGGTAAGAGTTTGACCGCTATATCGCCTGATGGTTAGCAACGATGCGATCTAGGATGTGAAGAAGACCCATAAATTGTATTTATCAAGACTCAGACAAAGAGTTCCACTCTTTAGCGGTACGGTTCACAAAATTGGAACCAAAATGCTTAGTGTGACTCTTTGGTATATCAACCATATAACGGTGACGCCTGTAAGTCTGGTTGTCCGATGAAAAAATGAGGACGGCGGAACAAGGCTGTGCATTTCTGCTGCACAATCACCGAAATGTATTTACCATAAAAAACATATAGGCTGAAAAATTAAAAAATAAATTATTACAACAAAAAATCGACTATTGTCAGGCCACAACCCATCGTTATCTGGACGAGTATCTTTCAATTATAATAAGGGCAATGGAATAAACAACAAAAACAACTGACCTACCTATGAATTTGATAGACTCGTCCAATTTTTTTAAACATTTCTTTAACTGATAGAGCGCCATCTCTTCATATTCTTGGTACAAAAAAATATATCATCTATAGTTTTTTTTATACTTAACTAGCTGACTCGGCCATGCATTGCTGTCGCTCAGTTATTATGACTTCCAATATATTTTTTATTATAAATTAAAATGAAACCTGTCCTATGTATGTCTTAAGTGGGAACGAATCCAGCAAAATGAGTTTTTCGGAGTTCATCGCGGTAAAACACTATAAGAATTTATATATATATATATATATATATATATATATATATATAGGTAGGCGCTTGACCGCTATCTCACCTGGTGGTGAACGATAATACAGTCTAGGATGTGACGCGCTTGCCTATAAGTTGCCTATTCTCTCTTGACTCGAAGACCCCTAAATTGTATGTGTAGGAAACACAGACTTAAAAAAAAAAATTTCTTTATTTATGGAGTACATTTGGTGCATTTAACCAATGTCAAGTAAGTATAATCTTTCTTCTATGTTCTTGAGTGATTTCCTTCTTTTGAGAAAACGCGAAAAGACACCTTCCAACCTGTTTTGTTTCACTTGCCAATACTCATGAATATTCAAAAACACTCAGTGGCTAGTAAACCACCATTATTACACACTAATATCAACCACAACACAAAATTTAACAAGAAAGCTGAAACCATTAAAGTGACGCATCGCACTCCCGCCAAAAAGTCCCAGAAATATAATATATATATATGATTATTAACTGTTATCTATGTGTATACTTTGGAGAGTCTGCTCAGGAGCTGCATTTGGTCAAACCGCCATCTCCTTTTTCGCATCGGACATCCAGACGCACTGCAAGCTACCACCCTTTCTTGGTTGCTATTCCTAACTGTCGCACCAAGCGCATCGCAACATCCTTCATAATACTCACAGCAAAGGAGTGGACCTCCCTCCCTGGGATTCTGAGAACTTTTAATCCGTCCATTTTCAAAGCTAGGGTGAAAAGGCGTCTTCTGGGTTAACTTGTTTCATCGTGGATCCTATCTTCGCTCCCGAGCTTGATTGGCATCAAGAGCGAACCCATTCTAAATAAAAATAATAAAAAAATAAAGAGGTCGCCAAGAAGAAGTGTGGATTATTGATATTATTTTTTAATATTACTAGGCGATGCAGTCGCTAAGCATAAAGCTACGCTAGCACCATATATTGGAGCGGAGCGTAATATCTAAAAAAAAAAAATTCGATGGGATTTTTTGCGAATTTCAAAATCCGTCACAATCTGGTCCTAAACCTGTTGATTCGATTCCACGCAAAAAATATTAAAATCGGTTAAGAACTCGGGAAGTTATAGCGTCACAGACATTGCGCTACTGAAGCTGATCCATGGGATCAGTTAAATTATTAAATTATTCCAATAATTTGTGCATGTGCTTTGGTTTTAGTTTTTTATTTGTCATTAGAATGGAATAATAATCAGTAAATGATAATACATATGAAAGTGAATTGAAAGTATGACACATTTGACAAATTGTGACAGTATATGAATTAATTTTAAGTCAGTGCAAAAGTAAATGGAGGTTTTAAATGTAATTTTGCATAAATATTCTTAAATTACATAACTTAATCATATAATGAATTACTACTATGTCTAAACCTAAAAACCTTAAGAAATATAATATAATATCTAAAATATATTACTAAAAGGAGTCCCTTTAGGCAAGGTTCCAAAGATACTGGCAGCATTCCCCCTTTGAATAGCTAAACTAATTCTTTGTCCGAGGTAGCTGCCAAATCTTCGGTCAAAGTCGGTAACCCACCCTGTTTAAGGCAAATAAATAAAATGAAATTGAAAATTGAAGTATAACATACTCGTACCTAAGTTAGTAACGAAAAACCAAGTAACTTTTGGTTGGTTAAGTCATCGTCAAAGAAAAAGTATTTTAAAAGTTATGGCATATAACGTACCGAGCGTACAATTTAATTTGCGATATGCGGGCACATTTTATGGCCCTATTTAGGGGCATTAAACTTTATGGCTCAGTCCTAAAGAAGTTTTCCTTTCAAAAGGATCTAAATTTGTGCTAAAAGACACAAAGAAAAATCTTAGAACTACAATGTATGAAAAGTCATATATTACAGTACAGTAAGTATGCCGGGTGCAGCTAATAATCTATACTAATATTATAAAGAAGTAAAGTTTGTGTGTTTGTATATTTGTTAAATTGTAAGGGGTTATCTCGGGATCTACTGAACCGATTTTAAAAATTCTTTCAGCAATAGAAAGGCACATTATTGCTGAGTGTCATAGGCTATATTGAATGCTAGAAAAAATTTAAAGAATTTTGTCCACCCGTGCGAAGCCGGGACGGGCCGCTAGTATGTAATAACTTTTCTTACATTCCCACCAATTAGCCTAGCCAAAAGTAAGCACTGTAAGGCTTGTTTAAAAAAACACATGACTCAGGTGCAGATGTTCGTATTCATCACATATATCTGCTTCCGGGACTCGAGTCAAGGACCGACGTTGCGAGAGGCATGATCGCTATTATTGCACCAAACGGTGAAATGTCGGTGAAAAAACCGGGTCGATTGTTGGTCTGACGACTAAACCCTTATAAACAAAGGCTTTTGCAGAATTTATGATTATTAAAAGATCAAAAATGCTTGATTTTAATTTAAAAACTATACTGTTAGTTAAATTTATTGTACAATTAATTTTATTACTGCTCCAAAATTTTACTAATTTTTTTTTTTTTTTTTTAAATATACATACACATTAACAATTAAAACAATATCAACTTCACAAAGATATAAAATTGCACTCGCTTTTGCACACACACGCACACACACACGCCTGTTCCGTTTCTATATTTATATATATATATTTTAATATAATTGTTTAATTCTGCTTGTATTCGGCTTTAAATCTTATGTTAATCGTATGTTCTCCTATAGGACAGACAGTTTAATGTGGGAGTTGGTTATTTTTTACCTTATTTTTTACGACTAATCTACCTTATCTACCTTTTTCGCAGACAATTAAAATTCATAATTTCAGAACGCTTTTTTATTTTAATCATTTGGCATAATTTGAAATAGCATGCTAGCTGGTAATGAATAAAAAAATACGTGACCTAACATAACCTGTAATGTAAATGTCAATATATGCCTTTTGATGAGTATACCAAATGACTCTGCGCAACGCGATTCCGCCAGGCCCACCCTTTTTTTACATCTTGCTAATGTCGTGTAACTCCCGCAAGCGTTGGCCAGACATGTAACGCCATTTATACTTTGTCCAATGTAGGATGATACTTTTGACAGCTGTCACTTCCTTATTGCTACGTACTAAGCTTGCGTTTGTTTCCTTATGTTTGGCTTGACATTGCAATAGCAACTTTATACCCTCTATATAGGTGTCAACTGCCAAAAGTATCATCCTACATTGGACAAAGTATAGTTCCTAATGCATCGTGCGTATCCATTCATATAGAATACATAATCTTATTAACTGTCTTATATCTTTTCAGTCGTGAAGATGTTTCGCCACATTCTTCTTCTGGCTACCCTTCTGCAGCTCACCAAAGTGTCTTTGGTAAGTAAAAATTTCAAATAAAAGACGTCGTAAATACAGGAAACGCGCAAAGCCAAATAAAACGAAAAAGTTTTTAAAAGTGATCGCTATAAAACGTAGTTTTTACAACTTAATAAAATCGTACGATGCGGGAGTTAATAACTTTTGAAAAACTGTTTTGAATGCTTGAGTTATGTTAGAAATAACATTTATTAATACAATGAAGATGTATTTTTTTGACAAAAATATGACAAATGGCCACATAATGAATTATGTCGTTATACATCCAAAAACGGATTTAATGTACATTTAAATAAAACCTCTTTTCTAGTAAAACGACGTGTTTAATTCGGTTCTTTATAGATTTAATTCTGACGTTTCGATGCCTATATAGGAGCCGTGATCGCAGGATGACTAAGGTGATAGTCGTCTGGGTTCGAGTCCCGGAAAGGACAGAAGTTTGTGTGATGAATACGGGCATTAGTAGGAGTCACGGTTATTTATATTTCTATATATTTATGTATTGTGCAACACCTATAAAGTGAAAAACGTAAACATCAGATATTATAGTAAAATAAGTTATTTACGGGATTGTTACCATGTACCTTGTTCTTAGCGAGTTTCCGATATTTCGGCACTGTTGCAAGCGCCATAATGACGGGGCAACTGAAATAATTGCGGGTAGGCTGTTAATGACAGACATATCGGTCTACCCTCCGGATCGGAACTCGCTAAAACCGAGGTACATGGCAACAATACCGTAAATAACTTATATTACTGTAATGTTAGTGACCATGAATTTTTAAAACAATATAACATCAGAGATTATTCACTTCTGTTTTCGACCAATGATTTGTATATCCATCTGGTCTACCTTTTTCGCAGAAAAAATGCATAATTTTAGAACGCATACTAATAATTTGGCATAACTTGAAATAGCTTGCTGGCTGGTAATGAATAAAAAATACCTTACTTAACCTAACCTGCAATATATGTCAATTTATGCCTTTTGATTAGTATGCCAAGTAACTTTATGTCAAATGAAATTATGCGTTATGAATGGCTCGCATATCCATCAGTTACCCTAGTATCCATAATACAAGCTTTACAGTGCTTACTTTTGGGCTAGGCTAATTGGAGTGAATTTAAGAAATATTATTTTTATTTATGCCGCAAATTTTGACACTCGCAAGGGTATTAAAAACAATAGGGTACTTCCCGTTGACCTAGAATAATGAAATTTGGCGCGAAGCAAGGTCTTATAGAATAAATTCCGTTAATTTTTCATAAACTTACATAAAAAAAATGTAAATGCAATGCATTTGCAGTTGAAATGTATGGAAGTTCAATTAGGAACTTACCAGATTTAAATATTGTGAAGGTTGTAGAAAATATATGACGACCATTACCTCAGTCATCCTGTGATCACGGCTCCTGTAATGGAGTAGAAATGTCAGGATTAAATATAAAATAAATTATGCGAAAATTTCGTAAACAAGTTGTGTTATTTAAATGTTGAGTTTGTCTTTTGGTTAAAATTAAAAACGTGGTAGATTTGGTAGTTATTTTGGGCTAGGCGAGTTGGTATAAAAATATGGAATTATTGACCAAACAAATCTAACATTATATTCATCAACAATAACAAAGTAATTGGAGTAACGACGGAAATCATTAACGGTCATTAGGGTCGCGATATGGGGCCGTTGATTTCATTATTTCGGTAAAGTGTTGCTTTACTAATTGGTTACATTTCGTGTTGAAACGTAAATATATATTTATTTTTAATAAAACCTCATTTAACGGATTAGTTGCGGATTTCAATTTTTTTAGAATTTACTTCTTCAGTATTGATTTTTATATACTGCTCGGTATGAAAAAATATGTAGAGTATTCGAATTCGAATGACAACTTTACGTTTTACTGTTATTTTGTGGTTTTGTTTTATTTTGTTCTGTGTCTCTGACAATCGTTCTTAAGAAGTAAATTTCAGGCGTGTGTCGGAGTTGACACATACTTTTTTATATTTAATCCTGACGTTGTGACTCCTTTACAAGAGCCGTGAGCACAAGATGACTGAGGTATCATTTACCATGTGTATGTACCTTCCAATATTTTAATTGGGCACGTTAAATCCAAACAAAATTGATGTATATATGTAACTAAACTAAAATATAAATTATCTCAAATTAACTTAAAACTAAAACTATATGTATATGTAACTAAAATATATTATAAAAAGAGTCCCTTTAGGCAAGGTTCTGCTGATACTGGCAGCGTTCCCCCTTTGAATAGTTAGGCTAATTCTTTGTCCGAGGTAGCTGCCAGCTCTCTGCCAGCTCTTTGGTCTCCTGTGATGACGACTAACCTTTTTGCTATCTCTTTAAAAAGCCTTATAGCGCTAATACCCCACGGACCAAGGGTCTCGACACCTAATGGGCCAAAATCATATAAGCCTAGACCCCTGTATTTGCATACTTTAGCTTTTTGTTGTATATTACATTTTATTTAGTTGTGTTATTTTATCTACGATGACTGTAAATTAATGAAACTATCACCAATTCGGAAATTGGGAGGCTCTTTCGAGAAGAACCGGCTCCAGCTTGCTTTTAATATTTACAAAAAGAGCTAACTACATGACTAGGTCTCGCATTGTGTATTTTAGAGATTAATCCGGTTTTATTTATATGTGATAGACGCGGAAGTGTAAGAACTAAATATAACTTATTTTGATTATTTTATTCAGTTATCAATACAATATAGGTTTACATAGATGTTTTCCAATGTACTTTGTAAGTCACAAAAGTAATTAGAAAATAAAGTAAAAATTATTATTAATTTTATAATTTTTATATAGTTTATGCATTTTTCAATGCGATCTTATAAGATAAATTATTATAATAAAAAATACTAGAAAAAAATCGACTCGGGTCACAAGTGAATTCTCAGGCGGGAATCGAAACCACAACCTTTGGTAATCCGGTCCAACAATCTCCCAATTGAGCTAGAAGTGAAATCCGGCTTCACTGAGCCTTGTGAAGCCGGATTTCCAAAGGTTGCGGGTTCGATTCACGCCTGAGAATTCACTTGTGACCCGAGTCGATTCTTTTTGTGTTTTTCTATTATAACAATTTATATTAATTACAAAAATATTCTCTCAATGATGAAGCAACGCTGGCCTACGACGTAAAACAGTTAAAAATACTAAATATTTTTTATTGAATTTTATCATTTGTCATAGTCAATTAAAAAAAGTATATCAAAAACATAAATATATCAAAAACAAATTAAAAATAATAACTTAGAGATTTTTTAAATCATGACAAAATAAAATAAATATCTTTCTGCTGAAATAGATGAAAATTTCACAAAAAAGAACTGGGAAACGTTGGCACAAATAAATATTAAAGGATCAGCGCACAAGTTCATTTCTAGTTATTTATAGGTTTTTGTCAATAATACACTTAGTGTGGCCGCAATAAAGTCTTTTTTACAATTCCACTAAACAAAACACGATGGAAAAGAAAAGTCATTTGAGTTCCTTCTTTTGACTGTCTAAAAATATGACTTTATAATTCCATCAAGTCAAATGACAGCCTCAGAGCCTAATGATTCAGTATTTTAATTTTGTGTAACACGATTTTACAACCATTACGGTCTCCTGTGAATAATTCAGCTTCATTTATAAAATGTCCCACCATCTAATAAAACGTCAATTTTAATCCCCTTGAAGTAATCAACTTGCAAGCTTTTAACTTTGATTAAATGATGAAAGTATAAGAGGAAAGTATAAGATTTTAACTTAATTATGAAACATTAAGAAAGTGTTAAGTAAACATCAAGATTCAAGATCTATATGTGACCTTTCGAACTCCGTGGTTGACACCACCAGGGTTCGGTCCAGAGTTGGGTCTTTAAGGATATTGCAATAATCTTAATTTTAAAGTTATTCTACATTATTAATAATTAAATTGAATCCTCATATTAATATAATTATTTGGATATAAAAATTCATTGATAGTATAGAAATATTTATATGTAAATTCAGGCTTCGCAAGACGGCAGTACTCTACGCAGTCTGCCTCAATCTATAATAAAATAAATAAGTACCTTAACATTTACCCCCTTAATAAACACAAATGTAAGAAAACGGTCTTGGAATGGTTAAATACATTAAATTACACGGAGACAGAATTGTTCCTTAAAAACTAACATATCTTTATTTATTACGTATAGGTATGCACTTCTGAAAATATGTATTATATGCATAACACAAGAACAATACAACACACGCACACGCACTCTCTCACAATCAGACACATACGCACACACACACGCGCACGTACACTCGCGCTCACATACACAAAACACATACACACACTGCACTCATATTAGCAGTAAGAAAATATAAATATACTTAATTAAAGCATTATATTACTTGCTTGTTTAGTGTTTAACAGTTGTTATTTGGCTACGTAACTGATTGTTAAAAGAGCGGTTTTTCCTACCACAGGCGATGTTTTGCCTAAAGGGGAGTTCCCTCATCTAATATTTGTAGTAGACTAAGTTACCGAAATAAAATATTTGAATTTGAAGTGGGAACAAATCCAGCAAAATAAAACAATATATCATAAAAAAAATATACATTTATCAGTCAAGTGTATATTTAATTTTTTTCGGAAGGAGATCAATTTTAATATCTATTGGTAATTTATTATATATTTTTACACACATATATTGAGGGCTTTGGTTAAGCGTTGTTAAACGCGATGGAAGATATAACCTTTGCTTGTGGCGTGTATTTGTATTGTGTGTATCCTCCATTTTTGTGAACGTGTGTATGTTTTTATGAACAAATAATGCTACATCTTGAATACTATTGAGGGTAGGATTAGTAACTTGTATTTGAGGAAATATGGTTTGCAGCTTTGTGTATTGTCTATATGGGCCATAATGCGTAGACATTTTTTTTGCGTTATCAAAAGTTCATCCGCGTTCTTGCTATATATCCACAACATTCCGTATTAATGCAGTTTTCGTATAATAATCATAATAATTTATTTGCTTTTAACATGGTATAAAAGGTCTTACATACATTTATGAGCTCAACATGTTAAGCTAACTTATTTTTAAAGCTAAACATATTTTATACAATAATACAAAATTAATTTATTATTAAAATCCTGCTATATATTATAATTAATTATATGCGATATGCGGTATTAGTGTATTGTTTAAGCTGATAAAGGGCGTAAATAAATTTTGTTAGTTTTGTTTTTATGATTTCTATATGGGACTTGTTGCGGACTCCTTTCAACTATACTTTAAGATTCTTTGGTTCAAATTATTGTCAAAATTATGAGTGTGTGCTAGTCATTTTTCTTGGTATCCTAGATACATGGATCTTGTTTGTGGTGGTTGTTATTGACGTGTATAAGATTGCAAGTTTGTATTTTCTATCAAATTCAGTATATATAATATATTAAATATATATTTCTTTGTTTCTAATGCAGTCTTTCATTGTAGTTAGTGTTCGTCTTCTTCAGGACTTCTAATTTAAGTGTGTGTCTATGGTAATGGCTAACGATTCCACTGTTTGAAGCTTTATATCTAATTTTAAAGGAGCTTTTTGATAGGAACGAAACTGCATGATCTTAGTTTATATATATACGTTCTTAAATATCAATAAATCTGTGCTTGTTTTGGGATGTAACTTTTAAAAGAACCTTTTTTGTTATTTGAAAGTCTACAGAATGCGTTTTCAGATAGTTATAAAACAGAATGCATTTTAAGTTTAACTAATCATAGCATAAAGCCTTATTTATTTAATTTATTTAATGGTCACCAACATAAAAAAATGACAAAAAGCAATAATGGCACAATTCTAATAGATTTCACATACAAAAAATAAACAAATAGCAAATATGAAAATACTTAAAAAAAATATTAAAATGAATAAATAATTTGCTGAAATTTGAAATAAATTAAATAACATATAGTATATTAAGTACACTTAGTACACTATATGAGCTTGATCAGACTTTTTTTAGACTTTTTAGGACTGTTCAAATCGCTTTATTTCCAAGATTATATTTTCTAGAAGATTCAAAGATTGTGGTGGTCACAGTTTAGGAGCATCAAGGATGCCCCTCAACCAATTTATAACATAAGACAATATCACATACTCGTAAATTCTTCCGAATCCAAAGTAGCTAAAGCACTTGTGTTACGGAATTCAGGAACAATAACGGTACCACAACACCCAGACACGACAATGCAAAAATTACGTTTTCTTCATTAACTCGGCGGGGAATCGAACCCGGAACCTCGGATGAGCTTTACCATGAAAGCCGGTTTGCGTAACACAGAGGTTGTCAATTTAATAAGTCATGCACGCGTATTCGATCCGAAAAGTATCATTAAGGATTTTGATGTGGTTCACTTTTAACCAGACTGCAGTAATAAGTTAGATGTTTTAAAAATCTCTTTTGGGTGTGTTCAAATGACATAGAAAGGATCCCAGACCACTCAGTACTCCAATCCGCTATGTAAAAAGGAATTGTATAAATGAATCTAAGGTTTAGCATCTCTAAAGTTTATTGAAACGAATCAAACTTTGAAACTCTTTAGGGCAAATTGTATCAATATAAAAATTCAATCTCAATATCCTATTACATAAAACTGCGTGCGTATCAATGTCTTTTAAAGTTAAGTTCTGGATCTTATATTTACAGTTGTTAGTGTTACTTTTTCTCAAGAATTGCATACTAAAACATTGAGAAACACATCACAAGGCGATAGAGATAGTTTTGTAATAGCATACCATCAGTAACAGTCGAAACGAAATTAAGCCTTGCCTTAGAGATGAAAAACCAACTCTGACAACGAAATAATTTTACGTTGATAGCCTTAGTGCCGTCAGAATTATCGTTGTATGTTTCAGAACGCAATTTATATGACCAACAAACATATTTAACACACTAATACTGAAAATGAAATAGTATAATACATTATCAAGTCGAAAAATTCCAGGTCAATACAGCAAAACAGCAGGTGCAGCTTTCCGATTCGTATCTGCCAGTAGCAATGCAGGTTATAGCTCACCTCACTGACCAGATGACCTACGAGGTCAAGGACGACCCGCAGCCGACGATGAAACCCCCAAGGACGACTACAAAGGCAAACAGACCAACAACCAAGCCAACTAAGGCCCCTTGGATGCCAACGAGTAAACCACAGTATGTCACGCAGACCAACTATTCTGGCAGCTACCAGCATTATCCTAATGGATGGCGGATGAGCTACAAAACTTTTAGGTGACGGTATCTCGCTTGATTCTTCTTTCTTTCTTGAATTATTCTGAGTAAAGTTTTTTTTATAAGGGATAAAGAAAAAATTACTAAGAATAATTCTAACAATTCATTTTCTGATTAACTGATGGTAAGAAGTATCTCAACATTTTATGCTGCCAAAAGAACCTTCTTCTTACACAATTCTGTCTCTGAAACTTGTAATATCTACTAATTTTCTCCTTCTCTCAGATTTGCTATTATTCACATCGAATCTCTTTCAACTATTCTTACACTATTTTAAATTTGCCTGCTTGGATAACTGGGGAAATAATTCCTTTCTCTTCTTTTAGTAGTCTTCATTTCTTATAGATATCTGTAACTTAATCTCGACTAGCAGATATTTAATTATTATACACTCAATGAGATTTACATTTTATTCCTAAACCTATTTAATAAGCGAAGTAATTGTATAAAAACGCAAATTACAGGCTCGACTCAACGACTCCACATCACAAACCAGGATTATACGCACCGTTTGCACCACCAAAAGCAAGCGATAGACAATCATCTAAAAACCAATTTATCTTACTACCATTAGAAAGTAATTCCCAATACACCGTGATACCGCCTCCAGATCGAAAAACTGAAGAACCCTTGCTCTCTATCCATAATGAAGAAGTAAAACCTTTGATGGAGCCAAGCCCTGAAGAAATGCCACTTCTTCCACCTCACTTTGATGCTGATAAAGTTGCGAGGTCCGATGTCTTGAATGTTGATGAAGAATTAAATGATGATAGTTTACAGTACTTGTCACAAAGCGTTCGAGAGATGATTAAGATGGCGAATGACGCGACGGATGATAGAGTGGTGGACGTTTGGGAGGGGATAAGGTCAGGACCTATGCCGACGCAGAAAGTGAAGCTATCGGGTTCGAATTTGAGGCTGCTGCTGCTTTATGACCTGTTAAGCAGGGAGGCAAAAAGGCAACGGCTTTCAGACTATGGCGTAAGTACAATATTAACATTTATTCATTATGCTATTATTTTTTACATTTTCTGGAGTTAGAAGCAGGCAAAAATGTTTGATCCATTCTTGGTTATAATGATATTTTTGAAAAATCAGGCGTAAATGATAGTTAAAGTAAAGCACCATATTAAATCAGATACCTATTGTATGCAAATAAACCAAATGTTGATTTATGTAAAGGTAAGATAATTTGAAGCTTTGTTGCCTAACAGAGGGTTAATACAAGATACTTTCAGTTTAATTTCACATTCAATAAAATTGAACAAATCTCATGAGTGTCACCTTTTAAAACGAGCGAGCCAATTAATTGATAATGCTATTATAATCCTGCTAAATGGAACCTCTCACAAAATGCTAGGTTTTGCCAAAATCCAACCCTGACCAGGCGCGTTAGAAGTTTTAAAGAGAAGGAGAGGAGACCCATTGTGTTGTGTACGAGGTGTATGAATTATCTCTAGTATTATTATTAGCCTTTTTCGACACCTTAAGTGGGAAAGGTTAATGTCATTCTACCCTACTGAATGCGACATGCATGACATAAGCTATCAAGGCTACAGTGAAATAAAACAAAATAAACCTTATTGTGGTTGGCTAAGAAATCTTATTTTAATGGTGAACGTAACGGGCGTGTTTTCGTTGCTGTATCGCTTTTGTGTTTTGTCTGTATTTCCGAGAACGATTCCGATAACCCATCCATTTTCGAAGCCAGGGTGAATAGGCTACCTACTGGGTTAGCTCGTTCCATCGTGGATCCTGTCTTGGCCCCCAGGTTTGATTGGGATCACGAGCGAACCTATTCTAAATTTAAAAAGAAAGACATCTCTTTTTGGTAGAATTGGGCCAAGGAATTGTCATATGTGCATCATATTTAAATATTTTTACTTTTAAACGTTACCCGATCACTTTCACTGGTTAATGAATTCTTGTCACACTCGCAAACATTTGCATTTAAAAGTGGCAAACAATACGAAAAGTGTTGACTCATAACATATTATAATTCGTCTGGGTTGAGGTAATTTCTACTTTATTATTTTTAAACTTTCTCAAGGGCTGGGTATTGGATGAGTGATCACTATAATCACCAATCCCTTCATGAATTACAAAAGTTCTTACATTGCCTTTAGTATCACACACACACAATGGGCCATCTGTGTGATTCTTCGTACACGTTGTATGAAGAATCACACAGATGGGCCATTACTTACCCACTTAACTTACACACTCTTTCCGGCTTCAGAAGAGGTGGAAGTGGCTCCGGTCCCCTATCTATTAGAGGGTGCTGGGTAACTAGGCAAAATGGACGCCCCCATCACCGACGATGTCTGACAGTGGCGTCCGTTATACTAGGATCCGGTTTGCGTATTTTCACCACCATCTCCCTCGCCGTCTTCTGTCGTTAGCGCCTTTTTTTAACGCGGTTAATGCCTTACCCATAGTCCGACGTAATATGGGATTCTCCTCCATGCTTCCACCGGGCCTAGTGGCCAATGGAGACCACTAAACCACAGCATTGTCTCTTCTAACATCTTGGTTGGGGAGACAGAAAAAGGAATGCTTAGATCGGTTTGGACACGTAGAGAGGATGGACGAAAAAAGATTAACAAGACAAATATATCCTTCCTGACGACCGTTTGGTGCAACGGTAGCGATCCTGCCTTTCGCACCGATGGTCCTGGGTTCGAATCTCGGTAGGGGCAGATATTTGTATGATGAATACGAGCATTTGTACCCGAGTCATGGGTATTTATATATATTTCTATAAATATTACATATCTATATATCATATATGTATGTCTATCCGTTACCCTAGTATCCACAACAGAAGCTTTACTGTGCTTACTTTGGGCTAGGCTAATTGGTGTGAATGTAGTTAATATTTTTTATTTATTATTTATTTATATCCGGAAAATGTGCATGGGCAAGTAAAGGCAGACCAAGGCGAACTTTCAGGGACAAAAAAGAGGATATCCTGAAATAGGCCAGGTCAAAAGAACCTTTAAGCATTAGAATAAGAATATTTGTTTGCTAAAACCGTGTGTTACAATGACGGTATGTTACATCGATTTTGTGAATCAACAGTATTCGCCATATAGTTGCAAATACGATACATAAAATTTTGATTTTTAATTCCTTTTTTTAAATTACAATGTCACGAGATTAGAGAGAAAAGCTGTAGAAAAGAGTGGACTGTATATTTGTGGGCTGGTGGTGAAAGGGCGGCGTAAATTAAAGATGATTTCACTATAAAACGGTTATATTCTTGCGATTATAGAAAAACACAAAATTGTACACGGCACCCGCGACATCCATTCGTAGAAGAAGGAAGCAACAACAAGTGTTGCTATATTACAAATTTCTTAATTACCATTTAAATGTTGGTATAATGTTGCCAACAAAAGCAAATCAATAATTAAATGAAATGAACTCAAATAAACCAATCATTATTTATTAATCAATCAGTGCCAAAAAAAATAAGTATTTCGATATTTTAGAAATAATAATTTCACAATATCACTATTATTAATGTCATTACATTGATTAAAGACGAGAGCATGTTTTTGTCATCAAGAAACTGCTTAATAGAGTAGTAGTTGCGTTTGACGAGCGTATATAAAAAGGCTGATGAGAGGTAAAGAATCGATAGATGTATGTCAGGATCGTGGTAAGTGGAAATTTGTGATCTCTACCTACTCCAGGTAGAGATCACAAATTTCCTTTACGCGGGGAAAAGACGTGATTATAATAATAATATTAATATATTTCCTTCACCCAATGTATGGTACAGAAAAGACAAAATTAAAGAAAATACATACAAATAAAATACAGTAATACATTGTGGGAAGCTGGCATCCATGCTGGGTAAGACCTGTATTACGGACTGCCAGGCCCCCCACCCGTTTGAGTTAAAATTAAGTAAGTAAGTGTTTTACATCCTTCCGTACATCCTCTCGAACATTAGTTTACGTCATCGTAGAACAACCCAACATCTTGATAGCATTTTATGCAAAATCTAAACTCTACAGTATATGATACTTTTTAAATAAGTGTATTTATATGTTTTTTAGATAAATTGTTAGATTTATAAGTAAATAATATTTACATTGGCCTTAAACAATTTATTTACATTTCCGTTAAGCCGTGGTAAGCTAATCTAAGATCACAAATTTGTTGTTTGTCTGTCCGCTCTTTTTCCCGTTCTTTTTCTATTGTATCAATAACGTTACCATAGCAACGCGTTAACCGCAAGTAGTTCGTCTACCGGACGCTAGATGGCGCTGACGGAAAAATATTTATTAATAGAAAAAATTAAAGAATTTTGTCCACCCGTGCGAAGCCGGGACGGGCCGCTAGTTGTTTGTATTATTAATGGATCCACATCTGTTGTACATCGTCTATGACATACTCAACCGCTAGGCCACGGCCGCCTATAGATATAAAAATCTCACAATACAATTTATCAATAGCACAAAATAATGCTTGTATTTACAATATTTTACAAAGGAATCTTAAATAACACATGTTCTATAAGTAAACATTAGGGCCTTTGTTCTTTAGCGATTAAATGCCCTAGAAAACTAATCAGACACCCGAACAAAGGAAACATCGCTAATTAATTTTATTCAGCGGTTTTGAACCAGTCTGAGACTCCATTTTTACTTAGTTCAACTTATACGGGCTGATGGTATATAAAGAAGAGAATGTATGATTATACGATAAAACATTTACTGACAAAAAATACTTAAAGATGTTTATGAGTCACGGTTGGATTGTAGACTGACTCGTTTAGTGCTCTAGATTTCTTCAACTAGTGTAAAAATGCTTGTTCAATTGTGCTTAAATTTACTTTTATGTAAAATAAACTTAAATTACCAGAATATTTCAAAGCTAAGACCAATATAAATAACATCACAAATACTTTAAAACAGCTCTTTATTACTTCAATTTTTATTTTAAAGATAAATTTTAACGAATCAAGGTACATGCGATTGTTGAGAGTCTAGAAGAAATGTTAGACTGTTATCAATTGCATTAAATACTTATATAAAATCAATATAATCCTTATCATCTTCAATCTTATCCCTTTTGTTTATATCTTTAAAAAAAACGTTAAATAAATAAATATAAATTAAATAAATTTATATTTATTTAACGTTTTTTTTGCCACGTCGAATTTTGCCAAGTATTTTTAAGTTGACGCCAACGACAGCGCCATCTTTTCGATGTTTCAGAAACTACTACCTACAACATCGAACGTAATACTTAACAAGTATCGAATGATAAAGAAGAAAAACTATGTAATATTATATTTTTTGTTATATAAGAATTTTATTGCTACATTTTGGTATATGTAAAGAAATTGTTACAATAATAAATTCAACTTATCTTAAGTGTCTGACGCGACTCGAACTCCCACCCCCTTGCAATCAGGGCGAGTACTCTGCCAATTGAGTTACTGAGACCATAGCACAAATTCTGCTTCTTATAGGACTAAAGAATTGTTGTAGGTTGTCCGAAAATTTATTGATTTATTTCTATTAATTATAACTTTTTCTCGACCTCCATTGTCAAGTGCCTTGCATACCGGATTTCACGGAAACACCACTCCGACGACCCGGGTTCGATCCTCGGTCTAGTAAACGATTTTTTCTATATTGTTACGTGTCTGGGTGTTGTAGTACCACCATTGTGATGTTGTCCAAAATTTATTTATATTTAAATTTGTTCAAAATATTTACTGCAATTTCACATTTGGCATCAAATTAATCGAAATAGCATTATTTTCATAGAAACATGATCACTTCAAAGTCTTGATAAATATGTTGTTTCCCCATAAAGATTTCATGTTAATTGCTAAACAAGATGTTTAAATAATTAACCAATCAGCAGAACAACCGCAAAAATCACTCAATATCCTTAAAAATTATGAATCAATGAATTTAGTTTTACATATCTGTACGATACTTGAATATTGAGTTCGTTTATACTTTTTTGTCTTGTAAATTAAGGTCCATATTGCTAATATTTTTACAGACTATTTACTTAATATCAGTATTGTTTCTTTTCGCAAAATTTTGTAGAAAACTCTTAATTTAGTAAATGTTTAATTTTATTGTCACAATAAAGATCAAGTGTTTCGATTTTGGATAGTGAGTTTAAAGGATCGCAAATTAATTGAGGAAAATGGTATGGGCTTCACTATAAGCAATAGTTTTAGAAGTGAATACTTCTTTAGCATCATTATTTGATAGTCGATGAAACGAAAACGCGACAGTAAAAAGAGACAGACACATAAATTCATAAGATTTAATGTAGGAGACAATGAGATAGGAAGCATTATGTACGTGTTTGTGTGCGCATGCGTAGTACTAAGCTTGAGAGAAGGCATCACAACAACCGTGGTATTTTGTATAAGTGTACGTATTATTTTTTAAGGTTTCACTTCTACCACGTGTGAATTGCACACGTGCTCTTTTGTAATTATTACTATTTCTAGATATATTGTGAATGCTGTTTGTTATCTATCTATCTAATAAATAAATTTCAATTCCAGAATTTAGTATTAGGCTTATTTATAAACCACAGATCATTGCAATTATATGACTTTTAAAGATTTTTTATAACGATTTTGTAAAATTATTTATTCTTGTAAACAAGAAAATAAGGCTGTATTTCTATTTATTTGATGGTAAGGGATAAGCTTTTTAGCTTTAAAAAAAAGCATTTTGAAATCACATGATTAACCTTAGAATCGACAGCCAATAATTACTGTAGGGGCAAGAGAGAGAGGTTCGATTCCCGCCTGGGAATTCATTTGTGACCCGAGTCGATTTTTTCTAGTATTTTTCTATTATAATAATTTATCTTATAAGATAACATTGATAAACGCATAAAATATATAAATTTGAGTGGTAAAATAATTTTAATGTGAATATTCATTCGTATAGTAGGAAGAAGGATGAAATAATAGTAACAATTTAAAACATTTATTTATACAAAGAATTATATTTAAAACATTAATTTATAGGCACGCGTCCCTTCCACTTTTTATGTCTGTCTCTCTCGCTCTTAGGCGGGCTAACCATGCCCGAGTGGAAGGGACGCGTGCCTCTCACTCGCTCTCACTGTGAGCGCATAACGTGAGCGGAGCGTAACGCAGTTTCTTGAAGTGTCACCCGGCAAACCAATTTATAAGACGTTGTCACGTCAAAAATATAAAAGTGAAGTTTGATGTTGTCATAAGTGAAGTGTGAGATGTAATGAATGTTTCGTAATCTCGGAGCCAATATTAGTGAAACGGAGACATGTTGCTGTTACGAGTTGGTAGGCTCCATAACGCAAGCCTTACAGTGCTTACTTTGGGCTACACTAATTGGTGTGAATATAAGAAATATTGTTATTAACATTCATTTCTTCGTCACATGTCTTATTATAAAACTGAAATTGAACTGAAGAGACTTTATAATAATTAGGATAAATAAAATAAACAGATAATTGGGTTCCATTGATGTATCATACTGCATCCAGTTTTAAAATCAAAATATTGTTGTATTAGCTGACCAGGCCACCAGATATTATATGTTCAATGATATATAGCCTATAGCCTTCCACGATAAATGGGCTATCTAACACTGAAAGTACTTTTCAAATCGGACTAGTAGTTCCTGAGATTAGCGCGTTCAAACAAACAAACTCTTCAGCTTTATATAATATTAGTATAGATTTCACCTGACAAACATACATGTATACATATAATCACGTCTTTTCCCGCAGGGGTATGCAAGAGGTCACAGATTTCCACTTTTCACGATTCTGACGTACATCTCTAGCTTCATTAACTCATCAGACCTTTTATACAAGCTCGTCGGTTAAGGGTACTTTTAACCTGGACTTTTTTCAGGATACCTCTATTTGGTCCCTGAAAGTTCTCTTTTTTTTTTGTGGTGAATCCTTCAATGGCTAAGCCACAAGTTGTTATGTCAGGCTAGACTGACTTAACACCACCCCTACCTAAATAGTAAAGCTATTGAGGCTGTGAAGGTTCCATCTAAGCGACCGCCTCGGAGTACCCTCGGTGGCGCAGACTGAAAGTTCGCCTTGGTCTGCCGTTACCAACTGTCCATGCACATTTGCCTAACAAACTTGTTTTGTCAATCTCCTTTCGTCCATCCTCTCAACACGTCCAAACCATCTAATCATCCCTTTTTCTATCTTTGTCACTATATCTTCTTCCACACCATACCACTCTCTTATTATATTAATTCTGATTTTATCCATCAAATTCACTCCAGCTATTCTTCTCAAAGCTCTCATTACCACTGCATTAATCATACATTCGTGCTTCTTCTGCTGACATTGGAGAGAAATTTAATTTTTCCAGTAAAAAATACTTTAACAAGCAATATCTTGTAATTCTGCGCACCAAAACAAATTATTTAAAAAAAAAGCTGGCACTCCGGGAGTGCCGACAGAAGTGATAAAGTCAACCAACAAAATTAGCGTAATAATTACTTTTTTTTAATTAAAAAAGGTTACGTATCGACGAAGAGATAAACAAGCAGCCAATATCTTTAAATTTTAAAATAAAAACTTTTTGGATTATAAAAAGTTTTCATTTCTAAATTCAAAGATATTGACCGCTTACTTTTTTCTACTGACATTGCTTACTTTGGGCTAGGCTAATTAGTGTGAATGTAAAAAATATTGTTGTTATATCGGTAACTGGAATTATGGATTTAAAGTCAAAAATATTAAAAAGATAATATTAAAGTAACGTATCCATTCAATACGAAAAATATCATAGATCTTTTTAGCCAATCTCAAATTACGATCGATACTTTGTTTCATAGCATAATTATAATAAAATTTCTTACAATCACATCAATTAGCCTAGCCCAAAGCAAGCACTGTCAGCTTTGTGTTATGCATACTAGGGTTACGGATAGACATACATGTATCATACATAGGTAAGAAATTTTTATTGAAATATATATAAATACTTAAGAACATGCTCCTATTCATCACACAAAGATCTGCATCTCGGATTCGAACCCAGGACCGTCGGTGCGAAAGTTATTGTCGCTACCGGTGCATCAAACAATCGTCAAACATAATATAACAAATACAGAGCAAAAAGGTTGGAGTTTTATTTTCTTTCAAAGTAGAAAGTGAAAAAATTTCATTTCTTTTCTTTACAAAGGTATAAAAGTTTATTCATTTGTCGGCCATGGATCGCTTGGGCGGTCAAACCTTCGCCCGCCCTTTCATCAGGACAAGTGAAGTGATAAAACGGCCATTGTAACAGTTTACTGCTCCACAGACCTATTCTGTAAGCAATATTGATTCGAATAATAGAAGTGAGTCTATGATAAACACGTTATTTTCTCTCTAGATACATCAATGTTTATTAAAGTGTGTGAAACGTAACGCTAAGGAATGGAACTCTTTGCCTGAATCTGTGTTTCCAGGATTCACACCCGGGACCATCGGTGCGATAGGCAGGATCGCTATTGGTGCACCAAAGGTTCGTGGAAAATAACTCTGTCATTTTCCCGGACATTATTAAAGTCAGTTTTTGGCTTTTCAGGTTGACGTATTATTTTTTCACGTATCTCGATTGTTGTTATATGTTGTTTTAGGCAACGGATGCCATCTTGCCTTTCGCACCGACGGTCCCGGGTTCGAATCCCGAAAGGGGCAGATGTTTGTATAATGAATACAAGCACTTGTACCTGTGAATATTTTTTTATATATTTTTATGAATATTACTTATTTACATATCATATATGTATGTCTATCCGTTACCCTAGTATCCATAAGACAAGTGTTACAGTTCTTACTTTGGGCTAAGCTAATTGGTGTGAACGTAAGAAACGTTATTATTATTATTTTTACTAGCTGACCCGGTAACGCGTTGCTATGGTAACGTTAATTGATACAATGGAAACAGTGCGGACAGACAAACACACAAACAACAAATTTGTGTTTTTAGAGTATATATTTCAAGCAGAACTCGAATGAGTTTGTATTCTGACAAAATATTGACGATATTTTAATAGGTCGTTGCTTTTCTAATAACTTTTATTTGCATTTTCGGTCTTGATTCTTGCTTTATGAGTAATAAACATTATAACATTTCGTGGCTGTGTTAGCATATCGTTTATTATCATTACGAGAGTGTTAACGATATTATTATATGATATACGAGAACATATAATGTTGATTTGCCTTGTAACGTTTGCATACTGATATTTCATGGTGGTACTTACTTGATTAAAAACGGCTAACAATATAGTGATACTAATATTTTTTATATCATACCAAAAAGCCTACCCCTAAAGTAAGCACTGTAAGGCTTGTGCTATGGATACTAGGGTAACAGATAGGCATACATATATGATACATAGGTAACATTCAAAGAAATATATAAAAATATCCTCAGGTACAACAAGTGCTTTATTCATTACACAAACATCTGGTTCTTCTAGGATTCTAACCAGGGACCGTCGGTCGGCGCGAAAAATACGATCGCTAACTTTGCGCCAAACGGTTGTTTATGAATTGAGTTTTTTCTATACATATATCCGCATTGAGGTCACCCATCCTGCTAATGGTTTCTTATCTATAAAAAAGCATGTGTGCAATTCACACGTGATAGAAGTGTAACCTTCAAAAATAATACGTACACGTATACAAAATACCACGGTTGTTGTGATGCCTTCTCTCAAGCTTTGTAATACGCATGCGCACACAAACACGTATTTACTCACCTACATAATGCTTCCTATCTCATTTTCTCCTACGTTACATCTTATGAAATTATGTGTCTGTCTCTTTTTACTGTCGCTTTTCCACCCTTCTCTCAAGCTTGGTACTACGCATGTGCACACAAACATGTATTAACACACCTTCATACTACTTCCTATCTCATTTTCTCCTACGTTACATCTTATGAATGTATGTCTGTCTCTTTTTACTGTCGCTTTTTCGTTTCATCGACTTTCAAATCACAACGATGCCAAAACATTTTTAAGTTCAAAAAATCATTTTTGTAATATATCATTCGAAACAATAGTAATAATAATATTAGTTTACATCACATAAATTATTCTGAACTAAAGTTAAGTAGCTAAAATACCACAACACACCCAGACCCAATAGCCAAAATAGAAAAAAAATGTTTTTAATTGAGCGACCTTGGATTGAACACGGGATCTCGGAGTGGGATTACCATGAAAACCTTTATAAGAAGGTCGTCAAAAATTCTGATCCGATCTGAAATATTCCTCTAAACCTTCCGTAACAGAAGAGAAAGGTATTCTTTTTATCATTACACTCCCCTATAAGAATTTGATTGAAATAATACTTATAATATAACTAGCTGACCCGGCCACGCGTCACGTGTCATAAATGAAAATAAAACCTATCCTATGTACTAAGTGAGACCAAATCCTGCAAAATTAAAAAAAAACATCTGATTCAGTTGAGTAATTTCGAAGTTCATCGCGATCAAACACTGTGTCAATGAATTTTTAAATATATAGATAGACAGATAAAAAATAAAACATTTTTCTATTGTCTTGATAAAATAAAAGCTACTTTGAGGTTGTACAAAACCAAAGGAAGAGATTAAATAAATTAATCGTTTTTCACTTGCCGATTTTGAATAGCTAATAGAGATTTCAACTTATTGTCAAATTGGTCAAAAAAGTTTCTTTGCTATCTTTATAGTAAAATGCCCATTTCAAACAAACGTACCTTTGTTTTTTATTTTTAACAAGAAACTCTTTTCATGGATAACGAAAACTTGTTTATTTTTTTTATTTTCTTATAATTATCTTTCAATTTTCGAACAATTTGTTTTTAAAGCATCAATATTAAGCGAGGAATTTTTATCACACACATATAGGTTTGCATTTTCAATCCTCGACGCAAATAGTAAATGCAAAAAATAAGTTTGACCGCTATGTGTGTCTAGCACTATAGCTCCTAAACGAGTGAACCGATTTAATAAATAATAATAAATATTTCCTACATTCACACCAATTAGCCTAGCCCAAAGTAAGCACAGTAAGGCTTGTGTTATGGATACTAGGGTAACGGATAGACATACATAGATATGTAATATATATAAACACCCATGACTCAGGTACAAATACTCGTATTCATCATACAAATATCTGCCCCTACCGGGATTCGAACCCAGGACCATCGGAGCGAAAGGCAGGATCGCTACCGTTGCACCAAACGGTCGTCAAAAATATTTAAATGTAATTTTATTTATTTGAAAGCATGTTTTCTAGCGGTAGTTCTCAGGTATGTTTTATCGAAATAGGATAAACAGTTTCAAAGCCATCAGCACATTTGTTAGATCCGGTTGGGATCTTTGATGCATAATAATCTTTCTTACTTATACACGACTACAAACTATGTACGGTTTTTACATACATACAAACACGCCTTTTTCCCGCAAGGGTAGGCAGAGATCACAGATTTCCACTTACAAAGATCCTGGCATACATCTCTAGCTTCTTCAACTCTCATAAGCCTTTTCGTACAAGCTCGTCGATTAACACTTTGAGTGCGAAACCAGGTCTAAACATCTTGTATATGTCTCGTTTACAGTGCGGCTAAGAAAAGTATAGCATTCCTTGTCGTGCGGAAGGCATAACTTCAATTTGGTTTGGTGTAGGAAAAAGATGAATATATATCGAAGATGTATTATTGAAATAGAATCCAATGGTGTACCTACCTTAGTACCAGGTTTAGACACCTGGCTCCGCACGGAAGCAAATAACAGGATTTAAGTTTCTTAAATGATACAGGGTCTATAAGCCTTGTGCCGCCACAATGGACGTTTTCATTACCAGGTGTATTGGCCTTGTACCGAAGGAATGGAAAGTTACTGCCGCAGCGAATGTGTTAAGGGTAGTTTTGAACTGGCCTTTATTTCAATAGAACATTTTCTATTTGGTCCCTGAAAGTTCTCCTTGGTCTGCTTTACCGACTTGTCCAAGCACATTTCCCTCATATATTTGTCGTGTTAATTTTCTTTCGTCAATCCTCTCTACATGTCAAACATCTAAGCATCCCTTTTTCTATCTTTGATACTACATTTTCTTCTTCACCACAACACTCTCTTATCACATCATTCCTCATTTACAGTTTTTATCAACAATAATTATTTAATTTTATGCTTAATGAGTAAAAAAATGGGCCGAAATATTATATGAGATAGCTTATTTTCATTGCCACACAATTCATCTTAACTTGCATTTCCACTTCCAGGGTTTTTCACCGGACGTGATGAAGAACCTAGTAGACTCTTCAACTGGCAGTGCCCGTGATCAACTCAAGATGGCGCTCTCCAAGATGGTGGAACGGCGAGATTGTGAACACGAGTACGCGAACAACAGAGCCAAGGAAATGGTCACTGAACTTGGGAAAGACGAATCAGCGCTGTCTTCTGAGCTGAGATACTTACAGCCTCTTGTTTATAAGATTTAAGGTTTAACAATACAGGAAATAATAGCACTAGGTGTACTTGGTATCAAAACGTTTATGGAGAGTCAAAAGTCAAAAGTCAATGGTATTTCCCATGCATACAAATACGTTTTATTACGGCCAATCCTGAAGAGATATCTGTAAAGTGAAGTTTATTGCATTTATAAATTATTGGAACGTTAAATATATCAGAGAACAATAACAGGCTTATATTGAAAAGTGATTTCTTCTAGCCAACTAAGGGTACGTGGGGTGACTTAACAATTAGGCGAGAGAACTTAAGAGTGCAGTTCAAATAATATGCATAATAAAACACATTTATATGTATAGAATTATTTCTATAAATATTATTCGAATACTATATAACTAAATAAAATATATAACTTAGGTAAACGTTGTAAGTAATTGGATTATGTTTTTTTATACTGAATAGGCAGGCGCCTAGCCACTAACTCGCCTGATGGTAAGCGACGATGCGATCTAGAATGTGATGCGCTTGCCTAGAAGTAACCTATTCATTCCTGACTTGAAGACCCCTAAATTGTATTTGTCAGGAAACACAGACCCAGGCAAAGGTACTATGATAATATTGTGCTAGAAAGATTGTGCTTCTTTTTAAAGAACTAACGCAAATTTTCTAGAAATTCAACGCTATTAAAGTAGCATAAGCCTTAATTATGTGTGTAAAATTACACGTAATACTTATTATTGTTTTATAATCACAAATACTAAAAGCAATTCACTGCAGACACCGACACACCTTCACTAACTACTCTCTTTACATTTAAATAAAAACTTATTTATGTTTTTTGCGCATAATTTATATTTAATCCTGACGTTCCGACTCCTTTACAGGAGCCCTGATCTCAGGATGACCAAGGCAATTGTCGTCATATAATTTCTACTACCTTCACAATATCATAATCGAGCACCTTCCTTATTGTTAAATATTATATAAATCAAATTTTTATTTTGCGTTTTATTTTGTAATTAAAGTTTCACTAAATTTACGGTGTTACAGTACTGTGTCTACCACCAAGGTAATGTCTTAGTCATCCTATAAATTCTAAGTAAGTTGTGTTATTCACTCTCTTTACTCCAAACTCAATATCTTTCGATATTGCATAGTCTAACAGCTCCTGATGATGCTTAGTGGGAAAGCGAAACACGTATATTAGTTGGTTAAGGTGCAAGGTATGTCGTCTGCCGTATTTCTTTTTTTGCGGAAGTAAGCTACATATATGTTCCTTTTATTAACGGATATGAACTTCCGCCAAGTAACTCCTGATTCTATTAAATCATGATATATTTTTTTGTCACCAATAACTTGGGTTCATGTACATTTTTCTTATTCTCAAATAATTTCAAACATATTGCGATTACTATCGGAATATAATCCATCAATTCTTTTCAGTACAAAAACCACTGAAGGTTTTTAAATATATATGTTTACGTTAAATCGTATTTACTATTATTTAAGCATAGTATAAGTTTTAAGTTTACCATTCACGCAAATATATTTTCATTACGTTATTAATGGAATAATATACAGTAAAATATATTTATTTAAGAATATTTAAAATTAGTCAAAGTATTGTTACGTGTTTGTATTAATATCAGTATTTTTATATTATTCTTGTTATTATTTCTTTGAACAGTAACCTGGCGTTCTGCATACAGTCGTTCACACACACATTATCCCCCCCCATACACACAAAAATATCCCTCCCCCCCTACACACACACACACACACACACACACATTGTTTATCACGGAATAGTGCGTGTAGCGAAGGAGACGCTGTAAAAAGTCGCCACTGTTATTGGTACACACGCATCAAACTCTTGAAGCACGGATCCCTTTTTAACAGTACCTCTTTTTTTTTATGAGTTCGCTCTTGATCCCGATCAAGTCCGGGGACCCAGGAAGGATCCACGATGGAACGAGCTAACCCTATTCAACCTATTCACCCTGGCTCTGAAAACAGACGGGTTATGAGTACTCGGAAATACATACCCAGGGAGGGAGTTCCACTCTATTGCTGTGGTCGTTATGAAAGATGTTGAGAAGCGTTTGGTGCCATAGGCAGGAATAGCAACCAAGAAAGCGTGGTAGCTTGCAGTGCGTCTGGATGACAGATGAAAAAGGGAGATGGCGGTATTAGCACATGCATTTTCTGAGCACACTGTCCAAAATACATTCTGTAGAAGACCGACAGACAGGCAACTTTGCGGCGGTGACTAAGGTGTGAAGTTTGCTCTTCACCAATTTGCTGTCACTAATGACCTATTTGCCTACACTAAATGAATGCACGTGATCCATCGATCGTACTTGATACATGTTTCATAAGCTTGTAACTACACTATCGTATAACGAAATAGACGCATTGCAGGCTACCACCATTTCTTGGTTGCTATTCCTACCTGTCGCACCAAGCACTTTTCAACATCCTTCATAATGCGCACAGCAAAGGAGTGGAACTCCCTTCCTGCGCCTGTATTTCCGAGAACTTATAGCCCGTCCATTTTCAAAGCCAGGGCACCTTCCGAGATAGCTCGTTTCATCGCGGATTTTGTCTTGGCCTCCGGGCTTGATTGGGATCAAGAGCTTATCCTAAATTTAAAAAAAAACGAAATAGTTACTCCTGTGATAAAAACTTCCCTCGTCTATCATCGTGTTAATTATCTGTAAACATGACCAGTTTGAGAGTGTCGTAAAAAACGCCTGATGTTACTGAACGTTATCACCATATTCTTCACGTAAACTTAATATGCAGCATGGTTTTCCCTTGGCCTTTTACTCGTCTGCGAAGCGTGAAGATTGTGGTAAAACCCTCGATTCTAGGGTAGGTAGGGTACGAGCAGTGAACGTCTTTTCAATTGCGACGATGGTAAATATGACACCAATGTTCCTTAGCTTTACTATGTACAGGAAATTCTGGACTTTTGAATTTTTGGACTATAATATACAACACGAGCTCAATATGTTTTGGTAGGCGTGACGTTGATGCCCGTTTGGTGCAACGTAGCAAACCTGCTTTTCTCACCAAATGGGCCCAGGTTCGAGTTCCGGAAGGGGCAGATGTTTGTATAATGTATACGACCATTTGTACCCAAGTCATGGGCATTCAAATGTATTTCTATTAATATTATGTATGTCTCTATCCGTTATTCTAGAGTAAGGCTGATTGGTGTGAATGTAAAAAAAAAAAAATATTGTAATATTTCTTGGCTTGTACTTTCACGCACCCATAAAGCGAAATGAATATTATTTTTTCGGTTTGGTGGTTTGATTCCAAGAATGTACGACACGTGTTAGCGAATAAAAAAGATAAATACATTTCATAATTCATAACGTATAAATCTCACGCCATCGGGAAAATTTAGGGAGATAAAGACGTAAAGAACAAAAGAATCACTGTTATTTTCGTTTCTACTTAAGTTGCAATTTCTACAATTGAAGAAACACATGCTGAATATAAATATAAAATAGTTCAACTACATTCTGTAAGCGACAACAATGAAATTAAATACACAAGTATGTAATTTCATTGCTGTTGCTACGAAAAAATGTTGCGTCTACATCAAAATGTAGACCAAATTGTGCGATTTTTTTACTGGTTTACCAGCTCCAGCGACTTGACGTAACACTAAGAACAGCGGGGGCTGAAATATGCGGGGGCATATTTCAGAATTGTGTTGTTCATATATCATAATTATGTGGCTGACATTTTTTGGCGGGGGCCCGAAGCGTCACTTTAATGGTTTTGGCTTTCTTGTTAAATTTAGTGTTGTGGTTGATGTTAGTGTGTAATAATAGTGGGTAATTAACCACTGAGTGTTTCTGAATATGCATGAGTGTTGGCAAGTGAAACAAAACAGTGGAAGGTGTCTTTTCGCGCTCCCTCAAGAAGGCCACGAGGAGGTTTTAGTAAAACCCCACTTCTTTACTGAAACCTAGGAAATAACTCAAGAACTGGCTATTATACTTACTTGACACTGGCTAAATGCACAAATTGTGCAAGCCACAAATAAAAGAAAAAAAAAATATGTTGCTTTGAAGCGTACACTTATGACTCTGCAAACCGTTGCAAACTTTTCCTATCTATAGCGTAGCAAAATCAAATTTATGCCTCGACGACCTCCGTGGTCGAGTGGTTCGCATATTGGTTTTCATGGTAACGCCACTCCGAGGTCCCGGGTTCGATCCCCGGCCGGCTCAATGTAGAAAACGAAATTTTCCATTTTGGCTTGGGTCTGGGTGTTTCATTACTGTGACGTATTAATAAAGTGCAAGTGACACACGCCCGTACGCACGGCCTACAGCGGTAGTGGGGCATTGCTCACTCGACCGTCGGCCGGTGCGGACGTGCGTGTGCTGCTTGGTGAAACTACTGACTGCTTTCATTTGATGGATACCCTGACAGTAATCGAGGACACCACACGTGGCGACGAGCCTTCAAGTAAGTGGTGTATAGAAAAATTAGCTCGTGAAAATCAAATTAAAGGAGGGAGATAACGAACCCATCTGCAAAAAAGGCTGTCTCATAGTATTGAGACAAAAAAATGTTAAATAGTTTATCCACTTGATTCTAAGAAGAATTGAAAAATCATTGACTATAGCAATGTAAATATCAACTTGAATAACGGCAGTGTTAATTGCAATTCTAAAGAACTTGTGTAATTATTGATAGCTATTTTATTTTAAGAAAAGAAAATATATGAAGTCATCCTATTTTGCTATAAAGAAAATCCTTATAACCTTGTAATAAGCACTCGATTGAATAATGTATGTGTTGAGATTATTATTACCTTCACGGTTATTTCTGCCATATTATTCTAGTAATGAATGTCTTGTTCTTGCTTTTAATAATTCTGGCTTGTGCTACCTACCCACACCAAACCTAATATTACTTACGATTTAAATCGATCGAGATTTTAACTTAGTTAATAGTAACCCTGTACGGGTTAAATATTACATTGCATTATACGGGTTAAATAAACATACTATGATACTAAAGAAAAATAGATTTTTAAGTAGTTTCTTATATTCCTGAAACAACGATTTGAATTTCAATGGTTATTACGTCAAAACTTATATAAAGGTTATACAGACAAGTGGATATACTACAATACATTAATTTGAAAAGACATGTACCAAGGGGTACAAGAATATATTGCCAAGGTGCAACAATAGTGCCAAGGTGCACAAAGGTGTGATTTTGCCAAGGTGCAACAATGGTAACAAGGTGCACAATGGTGTGATTTTGCCAAGGTGCAACAATGGTAACAAGGTGCACAAAGGTGTGATTTTGCCAAGGTGCGACAATGGTAACAAGGTGCACAAAGGTGTGACTTTGCTAAGGGGCATCGATTTAGAATTAAATCGTTGTAAAGACATTCAAAAATATAATTACCTTCGATAACTATCTCATCTTTTATAGTGATATTAAAAGACATTAGTATTTTACACTTATGACTGAAATAAACAAATAATAAATTCGGAATTATACGTAATGTTATTTCTGAATTTGATATTCATTGGATAATAGGTTAGGTTAGTAATATTATATATGATGAAGCATTCGATTATTTCAATTAGATGAAAATTAACTCTAGAGGTTAAGCTTAAAATAATGTTTGTCAGTAAGGATTTGTTTACAAGGTACGATTTTATCAAATGGAAAACGTCAGGTTAGTACCTGGGTGAAATCCTAGATGGCGTGACCTTAAAGAGGCGTTGCAAGTTGGCAACACTAAACGTTTCTGAGATGACTTGAGAAGTAGACTGTCAGCGTGCTATAAGTGTAAACGTTTAGTTAGCATGAAATAAGCGTGAAACGGTTAGTTTATAGTGACCGTTAGCACGCTATAAGGGTATAACTATTACTTCATAGCTTATACCGAGCGAGAACGTTACTTTTCGTTGGACCGCGTTGGAGGTTGTCGCGCCGTCTCGGGGATCACCACGTTTTTCATCCATTGAAATCTCGTGCATCATTTGCGATTTCAGACTGCAAGTGGTTTTAAATAATAAAGAAGTCTATCCTACAACCATACACGTTATTATTTTGAAGATCGCTGCAACTCTTTTTGGATAATAAAGAGCATTCTGATGACCGGCGTGAGGCCTCGCCGTCATATATGTAAAAAAATATTGTATACAAGTTAAAAGTTATCGAATTACAGTCAATCTAGATGATTTAATGTTATCAGCAAAGTATGTAATTTGGAAATGGTATAAAATGTTATGTTATAATATTCGCTGGTTAATTTATTTCTGAATACACTCTTAACCGTACGGGGTAAGGGACTGCACATGCGTAAGGTGACTCCGGAAATAGATCGGAGTTATCCTATATTCTTCCTAAAAAAGATATAGATCCAGTGATTATCCACGTCCATAAATATATCCGGACTAGTAGTTTAATTCTTTGAAAAAATATCAAATCATACCATATATCCAACTAAGGTGTTATTATATATATTTATCAATATCCGCATCTGTTTATTAAATCCGGACTAATGAGATTTCGCAAAATAAGAGCACATGAAGCGCTTCAAATTTGTTACCGTTTTATAGAAACAAAACTTTATGCAGCGCTTGTTTCGCTTATAATGACGCTTGCCACCTCAGTCAGAGCGAACGCAGCATCAGCAGTATTGCGTTTTTAAGAATTTTACCGTTCATCGGAAAACACCGAAAACACAAAGCGTTTTCGGCGCTTTAAGTCTTTCGATTGACGCTTTCGCTGTCGATATCTGTTATGTAGTTAGCCAGACGGTATCTGACCAAATGATTTGGAATTGACCCATGTGATTGGATTGGATATACTGGATATGCTAAGAATTTTGAACGAATAGATTAGTTATATATCCGGAGTGGCATATAGCTCCAGGATATAACTGAGTTAAACAAGTCTATAAAAGAAAATAAATCAACAAAAATACCAATACATTTTATTTATTAGCATCAGACACTATTATTAATAAATAATTTCCAGTAGGAAAACACATATAAAATAAAGGCAACTTTTACCAAATATTGTTTTTATGTGGCTTCAAAAATATGTTAATGTAATGAAAAAAATACATATAAGGTGTATTTATACACTATACAAATTTTGGAATTTATAAGAAGTAGGTACAAGAAGGAAAAAGAGTTATTGGTGTTAGATGACATCTATTATAGTAAAATAGGTCTCTTGTTGTGAAACACAGAACCAAACAATAAATAATAGAATACCAGTATGCATAGAAGTCAAGTTACAAGTACAGACTGCTGATAACATGTTAAAAAGAAACTTGGGCGTGTTACCGTTAAATTTGTTATAATGCATAGGTATAAATGCGACACACCATATTCAATGGCGCCAAGGGCGCAAAATAAAGGCGTACAGACATTGTTCTGGGTCGCCTAAAATGTTCAGCCTTCCATCGTAGAACCATTGCAATGCGATGACAATTCGATGTCACTGGGGTTACGCTGGGACAAATGGATGACGACCCTGGGAATATATCTTTTGACAACGGGGGTAGATACAACAGTCAAGAAAAGAGCTACTCTTCTCTTTATGGGATGATAATGAGTAACAGCTACTTTTGATGTTTATAAAATAGTAAGCAATAAGCTTGACGAGTTTCTGTTATCGAAACAAAGTAAGGCACCATACCTACCATTTTGTTAGTGAAATACAACACCTACATCTCACTGATGATGAAACTATGGTTAGCTTCGATGTTCAATCTCTATTCACAAGCTTACCTTACGTACTAGATTGCATTGATGTCACTATGGAATTAATGACAGACAATAAAATAGCCTTCCTTAATGTTTAAATCAGCAGCAATCTAAATCAAACCCTTAGTCATACAGTGTATAGAAAGGCAACGCATACAGATAGATATTTAAATGGTGACTCTCACCACCATCCTATACAGTTGGCTACCGTTGGGAAATCTTTGTTTCAGAGAACTCACGGCATCTGTGCCTAACAATATCTGACTGCTGAGCCACAGCATGACAAACGAGTACTACAAGATAAAAAGTTGCGAGTACCAAAACTACGACACAGAAGCCGCACCAACCAGCCACATTAGAACGTCAACCTGCTGTCCTTCCCTACATGAAGGGGATCACTGACAAGATTGGGAACATTCTAAAGCGGGTTTCCATTAATACTTACTTTAAACCAGCCAGGAAGATTAACCAATTCTTACGACCGGTCAAATGCAATATACCCCTCCAGGCAGCAGGTGTCTACAAAATCGATTGTGACTGTGTTCTCTCATACTTCGGACAACCAAAGAGAAGTATAGGGACGCGCATTATAGAACACGCAGCTGACATAAAACATAGGCGCGATATTAGGTCTGCAGTGTGTGAGTGTGAGCATGCTTTTGAGGGGCCAAACTACTACATTCGTATCTATAAACCTTAAATTCTCGCTAGAGAACAAAGACTTGTTCCTAGGACACTACGCGAGGTATTTGAAATCAGGAAACATCCAAATTTCAATAGAGACGATGGTTGGAGCGTTCCACCTGCTTGGGATCCAATAATTAATAAATTAATACCTACAAAAACACACATTGCAAGACCTGATGATGTAGTTAGCTCTCTTTGCAAATAATAACAGTAAGATGGAGGTCGGTCCCCTGCCCGAGTTTCTTCCGCCAGTTCTTCTCGGAAGGGCCTCCCAATTTCCGAACTGGTAGTAAACTCAGTAGTGTACAATGTAATCGTAGTTAAAATTTAATAACTAAATAAAAATATAGAAGTGACGGTTTTGATGAACTACGCTCACATTTGATTGTGAATGTGCGGTCGAACTTACCTTCTCTTTCACTGTCAATCAATCTTTGCAAGTAGAAGTTTATCCTGACTCATTAAAAAACAACAGTGATTACCATTACATGAGAATAACCAAAAGAGTGACCTAAATAATTACAGTCAGTCAACTTTATTAGCTTTTCTCAAATACATTCAAAAGATAATAAGTAATTGAACATTAAAAATATGCTATTCGAATATTGCTACATATGTATGTACAAGGCGTATGACCGTGTGCAACATAAAATATTAATAAACTGGTTGTATCCCAAATACAGCTCACAAATGGTTTATCTCTTATTTAAAAGATAGACAGCAATATGTTCTAATCGAATATTATAATCATATGAGTAGAAAAGTTTATAGAGTTCGATTTGATATTAAAAATTATAATGCCTCAACATCACAAGGGAGTGCCTAAGACTCTCTTGTTTTTAGTTTACATAATAGACCTGCCGAAGGTTATGAATGAACCGTGTATTTTGTTCGTTGATGACGTAACAATAGATTGAATAAAACCCTTAATTGGTTAATTGAACATAACTTGAGAGAAACTTAAATAAAACAAAATTGTAATCTCCTGCATATGCACTGCATGATGCTATAAATATATAATTATATATATTGTTTCATTAATTTGTGACTCCCTAATTAGGAGATAACCGAATAAAACGACATTTTATCATTCACAATCATTTATCTTAATAGGGTAGTTGGCATTAAGATACTACAAAAGGGGTTCGTGGGTTCACACGCTGAGTGAGCTCACTTTAGTAATACCTAGACCAATTTTTCCGTGTGAATCCTTTGTTAGCTTTTTAAGTTATATAGCTTGTAATTAAACAATATTGTAAGCTGATGATTCGTCGAAAACTAAATAAATTAATATAAATAAAAAACTGATACACCTAAAAAAAAGGTAAAAGGAGAGTGGCGTATTCAAAGAAAAATAGAGGACACGTAAGATTAGAAGTATTTGGCTGCAAGTAATAAAACATAGTTTAAAAAAAAATACTTCTTAATTAAATAACAATTCAAAATATACTATTTAAGAATATTAATTACATTAATGTATTTTAATTATTTTTCATTGTCTCAAATTATTCGAATCAATTGAAAAGGAAGAGGTGTGACGTATTAATAAAGTGCAAGTGACACACGCCCGTACGCACGGCCTACAGCGGTAGTGGGGCATTGCTCACTCGACCGTCGGCCGGTGCGGACGTGCGTGTGCTGCTTGGTGAAACTACTGACTGCTTTCATTTGATGGATACCCTGACAGTAATCGAGGACACCACAATTACACAAGTGTGTAATTTTTATATTTGACCAATATTTCATAAAAACTGTAGGGTGTCCTACAATAAGGTGATATAATTGATAATTGAGCTTCACACCTTAGCTCATCGCCGCAAAGTTGCCTGTCTGTCGGTCTTCTACAGATTGTATTTTGGAGAGTGCTCAGGAGCTGCATACGCACATACCGCCATCACCTTTCTTCTATCGGACATCCAGACGCACTGCGGGCTACCACCCTTTCCTGGTTGCTATTTCTAACTGTCGCACCAAGCGCCTCTCAACTTCTTTTATAATGCGCACAGCAAAGGAGTGGAACTCCCTCCCTGCATTAATATTTCCGAGTACTTATAACCCGTCTGTTTTTAAAACCAGGGTGAATAGGCCTTCTGGGTTAGCTCGTTCCATCGTGGATTCTGTCTTGGCCCCCGGGTTTGACTGGAATCAAGAGCGAACCTATTCTAAAAAATAATATTTATAAAAACTGAGAGTATGATGTGATAAATGGTAATAATTTGATTAGCACAAGGACAAACATTAAATATACGGTTTAATAATCGGCATTATTGCTGCTGCCTTATGATTGTGTATAGCAATTAACAATAGCGAAGAGGTGAAGGAAGTTTACGCGAGTGATTGTGGCGCGATTTTCGATGTGAACGCAACAGAAAGGAAACCTAAAACACACTCACAAAGTTATTAATAATTAGTACAAAAGAAGTTCCATCGCTGAATAATTATAGTAATAATAATAATATTTCTTACATACACACCAATTAGCCTAGCCCAATCTAAGCACTATAAGACTTGTGTATGGATACTAGGGTATCGGATAGACATACATATACGATACATTGATATGTAATATTTATAGAATATATATAAAATCAGGTACAATGTTTGTATTTATTACATAAATATTTGCCCGTTTCCGGGACTCGAACCCACGACCATCGGAGCGAAAGGCAGGATTTCTAATGTTGCACCAAAAGGTCGATCAGTAGGACGGTGACCTCAGAGTACAGACATCTTTTTTGGTGGAAATACTTCTCTTCCTGCGGAATTAGTGCACGCCGACGCACTTATCACTGCGTCATCGAGATGCTCAAGCATGACTGGCACATTAATGCTATTTTAGGATACCTCAAAACCAGATTTTTTTTTCGTTTGTTTGTATCAAGAATCCGCAAGTCTACCAATAAATTAATGACAAAATCCTATCTCATGAGGGAGGAATGTAAGTTGTGGCAGGGTTGTCAAAAGGTCTTTTTCAAAATCCTAATATATTTTTTTAATAAAGTTAAATAAAGAGATAAGATATTTAAAAGTAAAATCAACGATAACCAACCACGGATATATAGATTCTACAATATCGATTCTGCCTACTCCTTTTTAGTAGCCATGCTTACGAGATACCATCACTTTACTTCCTTTACGTCTTTTAGGATAAGGAGTCATCATGTGATTACGGTTTCTGAGGAGAAATTTTAATATTTGAATCTTACTATTCCGCACACATTACACATTTAAATAAAACAATTTATTTAAAGACATTTGCGCCAAATTTATATTTAATCCTGACGTTTACAGGAGACATGACTAAGGCAATGGTCATCTTATATTTTCCACTACCTTCACAATATTTTAATCAGGCACGTTCTTAACTGTTAACATGTATATTAATCAAAATTGCTTTCTTTTGCATTTTTTTAGTTATTAAAGTTTTACTACGATTACGGTGTACACTACTGAGTCTACCATCAGTTCGAAAACTAGGGGGCCCTTCCAAAAAGAACTGGTAGGGGGACCATCCTCCATCTTACTTTATTTTTTTGCAAATAATAATAGTAAACTTTATCTTACTATTACTTAATAATTAGTATAAATAAATGTTATTATGAGAAAACATACGAGGGAGAAATCTATAATCTAAGATCACAGTGGTTTGTGTGTTTGTCTGTCCGCTCTTTTTCCCGCTCTCTTTCCATTGTATCAATAACGTTACCATAGCAACGCGTTAGCCGCAAATAGTTCGTCTCCCGGACGCTAGATGATGGATAACGGAAAAATATTTAATAATAGAAAAAAATTTAAAAAATTTTGTCCACCCGTGCGAAGCCGGGACGGGTCGCTAGTACGTTTATAAGTAAAGAGCTATTTTAAATTAATGTACCTACTTTTCACTTAACTTTCTGTTTTTAACACTTAATATTTAAAAAAAATATAAATTATTCTAAGATAAACACATACATACATAACATAACGCCTTCTTCGTAGGGTTCGGCAGAGATTTCTTACCAGGATTCTGACATACATCTCTAGCAACAACAACAAATTCATACAAGCTAGTCGGTTAAGGGTATTTTTGATCTGGTCTTTTTTCAGGACATCCTAAAGAAGAATAAACAAATTTCAACTAAATTCCATAATCTATACGTAAAAAAAAATTACAATCTTAATAAATAATACTAATTTTATAAATATTTTAATTTTTGGCAACCCTTATAATGAAACCGCAATAACACAGTATTGGACAATAATGCTCAGAACCAATACCCTTAAACTAAAGAGTCCCGTGGGAACTCGAAGCGTTTCCCTCGTGAGATAATCCAATTAACACAGTTTCGACTCATTTATTACAATGTTGCCGGCTGATTTTCTGATTTACCCACGAAATGGGAGCACCAGCTATATTATTCTGAGCTTCTATTACTTTATGCTTTGTTTACCTGTAATATCTGTGGATATCTTTAGGGTTACGTACGTTAAAAGGTAAAACGAAAACCTTATAAAATCGCTTCGTTATCTATCTGTCTGTCGGTGGAACAAGGCTGTGTAATTCTGCTGCACACACTCCGAATTGTATCCTTTAAAAATTATCATAAAAAATATTTCTAAAAACCACGTTTTTCTCTTGTTACAAATGCACTAAAAAGGGTAAAATAAGTTTTTTTTCTCTAGGCTATGTGGATCCGTAAATATGTTTAGTTTAAACTAACTGTAAAATTATACAATTAAAAACGTGGGGCGTGATATGGTGTAGTTGGGAATTTTTGAAGAACTTTTAAGTCATGTTGAATGGTTCCTTTTAAAATACGCCCCACGTTTTTAATTGTATAATTTTACAGTTAGTTTTAACTAAACATATTTACGGATCCACATAGCCTAGAGAAAAAAAACTTATTTTACCCTTTTTAGTGCATTTGTAACAAGAGAAAATCGTGGTTTTTTAAAATATTTTTTATGATAATTTATTTAACACTTTTTAGTCTTAAACCTTTAAAATATTGTATTTTCATCGTGAGCAAGGCTATATAAAAAATGTCAGCTCAATTGAATGTCTGAAAGTGGTCGAAAAATCGATCGCAAGATTTGACCCAAACAAACAAACATACAAGAAAGCAAGTTAAGAAAAACGTGGTAAAAAACGTGGTAATAAACAAAACAGATAGGCTAGTTACCTTCTGTCTATATTCAAGGCTTTTCAGCTTATTATTAAAAAGATCGCCTTTGTCCTCCTTTCCATGGATTCAAGCGTCTGGAGTTGATATCGGGCGGAACCATTCCAGAGATGAGAACAGAGGCCTTACCATCACGTATTATAGCGATTCAAGTTTAGCTGTTAAAAAGAGACGCCGCTATAGACCGCGTATAGCGGTGTCTCACTTTGACAATCGAACTCGAATCGCGCTAAAAGATGATGGTAGGCCCTCAGTACTCCATACACGATCAAACTTGCGCTTCGTAAAGATTGAGCAAGTGTTCCGTGAAGAACCATCTCACCTTCGCCACCATTGCTCAGATTGAAATGAATCTTTGTTAAGTTGACCTTTGCATATGGAAGGTTTGTATGTATAGTCAGCAGAAAAGAGCATTGCAAAGCATACCGGGTGCAGTTTGTAAAATATAAATATCAATTTATAGCGCCATTTATGGTTATCAAATAAGTTCAGAATTTTCTGTATTTTTCTGTAACCATAGTTTTGTAAACTTGTAAAATTGTATTAATAAACTAAACCCGGCCACACGTTACTCTGTTATAAATAATAATAATAAAATGAAACTTATCCTATGTACTAAGTTGGAACAAATCCAGCAAAATGAAAAAAAACATCAAAATCAGCTGAGTAGTTTCGGAGTTCATCGCGGTCAAAAACTGTGACAGGGATTTTATACATTGACACTTTTTTAGCACTTCTGATATTTAAGCTCCCGTATCCGTTACACACTGTCATAGGTACAGATAAGGACAAGGGTCCCTTTAATCTAGATGGAAGTTTTGTTTCTGATGGATATGATGATTTATTTTGACTTTAACAGTTGAACATTAATTCATTGGAGTTATTCATGATCATCACAAAGTAATGAACTAAGTATAACTATTAAAAGAAAACTTTATATATTTGTATCATCCCCTGCATAATATATGGATGGGAGACCTAGTCCCTCAACCATAATCAGCGGGAGAAACTAGCAAGGTGCCAACGGGCGATCGAGAGAAGTATGTCAGGAATAAAGCTTTCAGATAAACAATCAGTCAGTGGTGTAACGGGTCACATGTTGCGTGGAACAAACAAATGGAGTATACAAGTTACCTTATGGTATCAAGATGTTCGGTTAATTTACCGAATACAGCAGTTTTAGTTTTACCTAATGTGGCGCGGTGACTGAATCGAGGTTACCGCAGGTTACTTAGAGTTAAACTTACAATTTTCAGTGCTTTACGTATCGGTTAACAACTTGATTGCGAAACCAGGTCTACACATCTTGTATAAGTCTCGCTAACAGTGCGGCTAAGAAAAATATAGCATTCCTTATCGTGCAGAAGGCATAACTTCGATTTGGTTCGGTGTAGGAAAAAGATGAATATATATATCTAAGATGTATTATTGAAATAGAATCCAATGGTGTACCTACCTTAATACCAGGTTTAAACACCTGGCACCGCACGGAAGCAAAAAAAGGATTTAAGTTTCTTAAATGATACAGGGTCTATAAGCCATGTACCGCCACAATTGCAGCTTTATTACCAGGTGTATTGACCTTGTACCGAAAGAACGGAAAGTATTGGAAAGTTACTGCCGCAGTGAACGTGTTAATTGGACGGATTACATTCAGTCCATATACATTTCATACAACATTCCATACATTTTTAACATTTTATATAATAGTTTTAGTGACGTTTATTATAACTGAACATTGTTTGAAAGCTTATAAAATATTAAAGTGATATTTTTAATTAATAACTTTGTACTTTAAGCACGCACCCGCTCATTCTCGAACACGAGTGATGGTGTAAGAAAACAAGGACACCCAACCAGGAGATAGGAAGATAATATACGTCTCACACTGGGACCATAATGGACAAGGGTTGCCTATGACAGATTATAGTGGAAAATATTTGAGGAGGCCCATCTCAAGAGGCACACAGAACTGAAGCATATACTGTAAACAGTCTCCGTATACAGTAAACAAAAGACAGTTGTATCATATATTCACTTAGTATACGGAATATAAAGGCTATATTATTATATATATCACTTATTTCATTTTCTATTAATTCTTATATCTGTTGCTATTCAGTTTAGAAATACAATTTTCCATATTTTTTGAGGTGAAAACTTCTTTAGATATAGATGGCTAAAAAATGTTAAACTCGCGTCAGGACACGTGCACTAATCGAAAAATCGTAAGACGGAGGGAGAGTAGACCGCCGGCGCGGCGTAGGAGAGGAAGTAATATCCCCCTCTCGTTCTACCGCGCGGCGAAAATGTATGCCTGCTCCTGCTGTTTCGTTTAAACGGCGCAGAGCGCTTGCGCGAGTGTGCGTGTGTGTTTGTTGTCATGTTTGTTTGCGATGGCGCAATAAATGAATATTGTATTTTACCTCATAAATGATAGTACATTTATACCGATAATTAAAGCAATTCGTGCGAAATTATTCCCTAACCATTCCAAAATATCAAATATGCACAACATTATATCACTTCTGCCGGAGTGCAACCCGTTTTTTTTAATATGTACATGCATAAACATTTAGACTTACTGATGTAATATATAATGATTTAAAATATTATCTAGATAATAAAAAAGAATATAAAAAAATTCGAAAGTATTATTGAAACATACTATCTCTGAAAATCGTTCATATAAATCTGATATTTCATAGCATCAATATTGTTAGTAACAGCCTCGCTGCCAAGAATTTCATAACATCGGACAGACCCTTAGTACAATATCAGTATAAAAAGCTCGCTAACAGCGAAAACAAAATAAAGCACATAGGTATCTTCGTGTCTTCGGACCTCAAAGGGCGGGCAACTCAAATATTTTCTTGAAAATGCTGTTTGTTCAGTAGTAGTGTGTAGGGATGTGAGATATCAGCAAAACATCGATAAGTTTATATTTAAAACAAAGAGATAATAGCTATACCTGCATTAAGGCATGTTTATAATTATGTAACTAACTTTATAATAATAAAATTAGTAACAATAGGATAATAGCGTTTGAATCTTAATCAAAGCAGCCCGTTTCTGTATTTTTTTTTCTACATTTTACAGAGTATAGAATAAAAATAAAGTTGCAAATGATAGGAGTTACGTGTCTCAATAACAATAATATATAATCATTAATATCTGTTTATTCTTTATTGTTTTTTCGATACTTGTAAATGTATTAGATTCTATGTTGTAGGCTTAAAGTTACTTAGAAAATGAGGCCATTCGGCTGGTATTCGGCTAAAGAACACTTGGTAAATTTGGATAGGTTTGTCTAGACCTCGATAAGAGTACTCAATAGAACTGGGAATACTGGGAATCGTGCTGATAATTTCTGGTGAAAAAGTATTAAGATAAAAAACTATAGCAGTAGAATGTCTAAATAATAATAAAAAATATAAATAAAATATTTTTGAACTCAGATTACACATACAATTAATTAACAACAAGATAAAATTACTAATTTAAAAAAGAATTTTAAGGGTTTTTTGCGACTCCTTCACTGGAGCCGTAATCACAGGATGACTAAGGCAATGGTTGTCATAAATTTCTACTACCTTCACAATATTTTAATCTTAAATATTACTTTTTACTGTATCGATAGTGAGAACATACTAAATTGAACTACACTAGTTGTGAAGCTTCGCTTCCGTCGCGTCAGGAAAATGGCCCTGACAAAGCCCGCCTTCCGCAATAATGTCCTGGCGAGCGATGTCATTTGTCACACCATCCTACCGTCACACTTATATAGAACAAGACTTGAACAAAGTCAAAATCAATTTATCGCTTTCATCAAGTAAAAATAAGGTGCACAATAAGTTTTCTGTGCCAAGACATGAACGCTGAAAGGGCACCGCAGCGTAGATTTATTAAAAAATACAATAGTAACCACCACAAATCCACTATCTTAGGTTATGAATATAAAAAATAAGAGTAACTACCCCTGTCAGCTCATGATCTGCTCAGTGGTAGAGCTACAAAAAAATATAAACTATCAGTTATTTTTTTACATATATAGGTATAAAATATAGAGAACCTTCAAAATAATTCAAACAAAACTATGATAACAATATCCAAAAGACTCGCAAAACTGTTAACCCTCTGATGACACTTCAGGACATACTTACCGACGGTAAATCGATTACGCAGGTGTTTAAATAATAAATCACTCGCTTTTCAATCCAGGCTTCTTAGCCTTGTTGCTTTTAGATTCTCAATTTTTAAAGAAACTTCCAAGCTAAAAGAGGCACTTTTTATAGTATTTATCACACACTACATATATTATACGTTACATTACACCTGACGTTACGCGTCGGTGTTACAACAGCCTCGTTCGGTATCAAAACAAATGAGAATGAGTCACACTGTTAGCTTCCCGATTTCTGTCTGTTTGTCCCATTACAGCTGAGTAAGGGGTTATTTGTTCCACGGATCTACTAAGGAATTGGCACGAATATATTATTCAAAATTACTTCATAAAATAACGATAACCACTACATACTTATTTTTAGAAGAGTAGAATTTAGCTACAAAGAAAACAAAGAATGTGATACTGAAACTTACAAAAAAACTCCAATTTGAGACAGCGTATGACGATTTACGACTTATTTTTTCTTAAATAATAATCTTGATCATGATTACTGTTACTGTGACTGACTGTTACTGTTACTGTGTTACTGTTACGTTACTGTTACGTGACCTGTCTGAAGTTGCTCCGGAACGCAAGCGCCATCTAGTGAAGCGTTGCGTTGAACTCATCTTTCGTCCTATTCAGCGCTGCGAGCAGACGCTCCCTAGAAACTATATCGCATCCTATACTACTGTGTTATCGATTTGTGATAAGAATTACAGTTAACTCAAAAATATCGAGAATCGTAATTTTGACCACACTACCTCACGTACGCCCTGATAGTTAAAAACTATGGCCGAGAATAAAGACCAAGAATTCCATTCACCGACAAATATTACATTCTATAAAAACCGGTTAAGTGCGAGTCTGACTCGCGTACGTAGGGTTCCGTACAAACTTTTAGTTACGTAAATAATAAAAAACGACAACGGATTGAGGGCTCAACTTAACTTTGCCGTTGGAAAACTGTTGTCCCCATACATCGACATAGGTCGAGGTTAATTTACCAACTGCAAATAACTTTGCAAAACACGTTTGTTGTATCGAAGCCCTTCTTAATTTTTTTGTTTTATTTTTATCGGAACGAAAAAAAAAATTTTAGATGTGAAAAGATCTTATAACTAATATAGTCTCATGAAGCTAAGTTTTCAAAAAAAATATTGAAAAACATCCATTTCACGTTTGGATATCAATTACCTTTATTTTTAGAGTAGTGTTAGCATATTATAATAGCTTAACGTTTATGGTATATATTTAAATTAAAAAATTACAGTACTTAGCAAGATTAAACTAACAATACAGTACTTACGCCGGTTGTCTACGAACATTACATCCATCTTTGAAGACGGCTGGACCGGCACTGACTCCCCGCTGCCCCACAACCCCCTTTGCACAATGTACCTTCAGTCTGTCCATCCTAACTTGTGTTATCTGGTAAACAATCTCACTCCTTTTTATTGAAAATGCAGCATTAAAAATCAACTGATAACTAGATTCAATAGATTTCAGTCTATAATAACGATTTATTGTAATAGATTATTGACTTTGTTATTATTTTATTTTTAAATGGGTGATTTTTTTTTTAAAGTTGTGCCAACATTGTTTACCAAATAGGATAAGTTAGAATGAACAGACTTTAAATCAACACACAAACGATCGACGCCGTATCGAACCAGTAAAACGAAAGTTCGCACCAAAATTTTCTTTTTTTGTGAACACACGTTTGGTTTACTCCTTTCTGAAAGTTAGTTTAATTATTTATTTTTAAAGTGAATATATAACTAAATATTCTGTGAATATTTCAAGCGTCTATCTGTTGCCGTTATCAATATCGAGCAAAAACGAACAAAAAGATCACGTTTGTCATATAAGAGCCCCCTTGAATATAAATATTTATTTTATTCAGTTTCTTTAGTATTTGTTGTTATAGCGGCAACAGAAATACATCTGTGATAATTTCAACTGTCCCTCACGGTTCATGAGATATAGCCTGGTGAAAGACGGACGGAAGGACTTACAACGGAGAATAATAGGGTCCCGTTTTACCCTTCGGGTACGGAACCCTAAAAAAGCAAATCGTGTTCAGCATAAAATAGTACACCTATTTTATCTTATTCTCCACCAAGATCCTATTACTTGTTGCAATGAGACCTCTATAAAAGCTTTATTTGAGCTTTAAACTTTGAATGGCGTTTTTCCGCATCGAGTATAAAGCAAATTGGCTTTTTCTTGCATAACGACTATGTTCAATTTATTTTACGACAAAGTTAACTTCAAACGTTCCTTTGTCAACTATGACATCATCTTATGTAATCAAAGAATTGAGATTATTAATTTTTTTATACGAAAATTGTTAAAAAATAAAATAAAGGTTTATGATTTTAAATTTCTGCCTTTTTAATGCTATCTTTTATAAGAAATTTTCATAAAATAATATTATAGAAACCGACTCTCGATTTCTCTAAGTGTACTGAATCGATTTTTCTAGTATTTTTTGTTACATTTATCATAAAATATAGGTATTTTGTTAATATTTAATGCAAACAAGTAGCTTTTACAAGAAAAATAGCAAGAACTTTATTGAGCGAAGCTCTCTTTTAGGCAACTCACAAATTTCGCTTGTTTCCCTCCTGCTACTTAACGGTTCAACCGATTCGAACGAATTTTGGCATGAACATACACGATTATAACCTGAAGGACAAAGGCTATATAAAAAAAATATAGACTTTACCATGGAGGAATAATCACAGACAGAAAAATTTAAAAATTTATCACAGCCAAACCGCTGATACTACATTGATGAAATTTGACGCCAAAACTCACATCGTGGTTGTGACTAATATGCAAAAAAAAGTTTTGAAATCGGACATACCATGGAGAATTAATCACCGAAAGAAAAATTCAAAAGCTGATCACAGCCAAACCGTTGAGACTACATTGATGAAATTTGGCGCCAAAACTCAAATCGTGGTCGTGACTTATGTGCAAAAAAAGTTTTGAAATCGGACATACCATCGAGGAATAATCACCCTTCAAAAATCTTATTGCTTCGCTCAGTATTTACGAACAGCAGCATGTATTGCCGACCTAGTAATTATTTATACAGTGTGCCGGCTAATAATGTTCACAGAGTAGAGTGAAGAATTTTTTTTTGTGAGAATTGAAACATATTTTATTTAAAAACTAAATAATAATAACAAAGAGGTAAAAATGAAAAGCACAAGATACCAAGTCATAGTCCTTTCATAAATTAGTACGGCCCGCACGTAGTAGAAAACTCTTTTCAACATTTTCTAAAACTCATCAAAGGCCAGTCTTTGTGAAATCGAAAACTTTTCTCTCTTTAATAAATGCTCTTGACTATACTATAATGAGCCAAACAGTCTCAACAGAATCTTTAAAGTACAGGGGAAATCTTCTATTGATTTATCAGACATAAAGGTTGTCTGGACAGGATACTGTCGAGCCATTTAAAAGGAGCTGGTTGGACGAACTTACATTGAATTGAATTGGATTGAATTGATTGATCGGTGGAAAATATTTACGCTTTCAAAGACAAAATAAAGACCCTTATATCATTTGGTATTTTTGAGTTGAATAAGTGAAAAATAATCATTGGATAAATCTGTTCAAATTTTAACATGAAAAAAAATTTACTTCTAGTCTGTTGAAATCAAACCCAAAGGCTCTTGCTTACCGGAAAGGTGTTTTTCCAATTGAGCTTCCATCAGATCTATTGAGATTTCTCATTATTTTAAGAATATGAACGCCAGGTCTTCATATTTAAGGTTACTACTACCTACAACCAGTCGATAAGGAAGTAACTGCTGTTTTTTTTTAATGGGTTCACTCTTGATCCTAATGAAGCCCGGCGGCTAAGACTGAATCCAGAAGATGCCTATTCACCCTGGCTTTAAAAGCGGACTGGTTGTAAGTACTCGGACATAAGCGGGGAGGGAGTTCCACTGCTTTGCTGTGAGCATTATAAAAGATTTTCAGAACCGCTTGGTGCGACAGGTTGGGATAGCAACCAAGAAAGGGTGATAGCCCGCAGTGCATCTGGATGTCCGATGGAAAAATGGAGATGCGGTATGTCATTGAAACATTTCATTGTTACATTTCTTAAAAGAAATTCTATCTAGAAAATATTTCAACTTATCTCAGGAGTTTGGTGGAATTGAACCCAAAGGCTCTCGCTATCCGGGCCAGTGCTTTTTCAATTTAGCCACCGCGACCCGTTAAATTTTAGAAATAAAAATTTACCAAATTTTTCAAAACAGTAATACAAATTGATTACACTAACTCCTCTTTTATGAGGCTCATATACTGTTTTTCATGTTATCGCCACTTTAAGGTCCCTTTCTGAATTCCATAACACAAGAGGTTACTTAACTACTTAACTTAGGTTCAGAACAATGTGTGATGGTGTCTAATATTTATTTATATATTTACTGAAACAGTTTAAACCTTTAAATTTATTAAAATAAAACTGCACAATTGATAATGTACTTATTTATTAACGATGGTATTGATACATAATCATCAATCGTCACAAAATAATTTATTATTGTGTTATAAATATATCCAATGTAATGTAAACAATATCAAACTTAAAGAGTATTTACTTAAAATTAAATTATATAAAAATATCTATCATACATGGACGGGATATCAGCACCATCAAGACGAGTAAAAAAATAGTAAGTAAATTAAAATAAATTGACATTATGGTAAACCGAAAACTTCAGCAGTATGAAAAACGTTAAAAAGGAGCAATGAAAGACGCTAGATAGAACGTTGAGCTTTAACACTGCTTTGAAGAAGAAAAACTTACAACAGATAAAAAAAGGTTTAATAAATAAACAAAAGTAAAGACTAACAGTGTTTTCATAAATCATGAAGAACTTATTACAAATAACGCTCACATAGTGAACGTGTCATGGCTGCAAGAATTATGAACTACAAGTTTGTTGCTTATTATAAAACAAGACATAAGTTTGAATTTCTTTTTTAAAACAAACTTGTTAATAATACGTACTCAAAAGTTAAAAATCCTTAACTCGATGGGGTTGTGTCGTTTTATTACTTGTTTTCCTATGACCACGTTCCAGCTCCTGCATCAGACCCTGGTCCATATAGGATCAAAATACTCGTCAATACGAATCAAACGAGCACAAACTCGATGGCGTGTCGTTTTATTGCGGAGTTTCTTCCAGCTTCAGCATCAGAACAGCTCCATGTCATCATGATATTGCATTGTCACGCGATATACATATGCATGCAAAATTTTAGCTCAATCGGAAACCGGGAAGTGGGTCAAATTTAACTTGCAAGATTACATTACAGACACCGGGACAGGTTTAAATAAAAACTTTTTAAAATAAGGAGTACTATCAATCTTATATAAATACTGACCATTAATTCATTGGCTGACTACTAAAATATAGCTGACTAAAATATTTGGTACGGAGATGTAAAACAAATTGTTTTAATTCATCCTAAGACGAATTTTGAGTAGAAACACTAGCATTGAACCAAGCTGTAACACCGCCCCATACTAATTGCACAAAACTACTTAATAATTCTATAACGTAAATAAATTTATTATCGTTGGATCCGTCGTCATCTCCAGCAATATCATCTAGAGTAAAACTGTCATCGTTATCGTCTTCGTCTTTGGTACCGTCAATTTCATTAGTTGTATCATTTTTAATCTCCAAATTACTTTTTACTGGTAAGTAACTGGAGTATAATGTTATCTTTTCGGGCTTCCTATCACTTTTCCTAAGTGCTTCTACTGAGAGCTCCTCAATATCTCTGTCTTTAGAAATATCATTATCCACCGGAAGATAGTTGGGTTTTGTCACTTCTTCAAAACCGTCGTCTAGTATTTCAATCTTTCCCCATGGTCTCTTCGTAGTTGTTAGGTTGTCTGTCCTGTTCTTGCCTATTCCCAAAAACCTGCAAAAGTAAACATTTTTGAAATTTTTATTCAAATTTTATAAATTTCGTTTATGTAGTTCTTACACTTTCGCGCCTATACACATTTAAATAAAATTACTTTTACATTATTTACAGGAGCCGTGATAACAAAAATTGCATTCGACGTCATACATGTGCTACTTCCAATATTTCAATCAGTTACGTTCCTAACTACTCAAATTATACTACTACAATACAATACAATTACAATACAAAAAAAAAACATGTGTGACACGCCGTAGAAGTGAAACTTTCAACAATTTTGGTTTCAAGAAAATAAGACGAATGTAAAATTTCGGGAAGAGGATTGTAGGTTTTAGTAATTATCATAGTGATACAAAGTTAAATAATCATTTTACATTTTATTCTTATATAGCCTCGGAGCTTATATTTTCGATAAAAGATACAAGAGGCTTATGGTAACTAAAGTACATACCAGGAACATAAGAGACACTGTATAATGCTTCCTATCTCATTGTCTCCTACGTTAAATATTATTAATTTATGTATTTTTCTCTTTTTACTGTCGCTTTTTCGTTTCATCGACTTACAAATCATAACGATACTAAAGAAGTTTTCACTTCAAAATGTGTTTGGTTTTCTTACATTTTATTTTATTAATTTTATTATATCTACGTTTACTGTAAGCTTGAGTGTAGACTTGGTAGACTTACCACCAGTTCGAAAATTAGGAGGCAGACAAGGACTGACCTCCATCTTACATTTATTATTTTCAAAAAAGCTTGCTACATCACTTTGATTCTCTATGACTGTTTTTGTTTGAGATATGATTTTATAAATTATGAGATCCCAAGCAGATGGAAGGCACCTACCTTTATCTCTATTGAAATTAAGATGTATCCTAATCTCAATAGCTTCGCATAGCTTTCTATTAACTAAAACTATTTTGGATACCGAAACGCATATATTTTTATGTGGGCTAACGTTTATATTTATTTCAGAATTCTCGTTCACAAGGTGAGTAACGTAATGGCTATTACATGGCCATAGCTAATCGTCGTAAGTTGTATTTTATTCAAATGAGTGGAGGTGAAAGTGTAAGGACTAAATATGTTTTTATTAACTGCAAGTCTCTATTACATGATGTGTAACACTTGTAGATTGTATAACATAAGGCAACCAAAGGAAGAGACAGCATCTGACTAATCGTTTAGACCTGAAGGCATCTGATGTCGTGAAGCAGTTAATAATAGAATTTTGCTCTTAAAGAAGGATACAATAGGACTGAAGTATTCTGTGTCAAAGACTCTTAATTAAATTAGGTCGATGTGTTCGCTAAGAATAAAAATTCGCTAGCACCATATACTAAAAATAATTGGTAATATAACTAAAGAAATAAATAAACAAGAATCAAAAATGTTAAGTAAATTTTAAAATTCCATAAGAATGAATACCTTCAAAAGCGCGCGCTTTTTTGTTTCAATGGGAAATCCCATGAAGCTTAAGTTTTTTGGTCATAACTTTTTTATTTTTGCGAATTTCAAAATTCGATCTGTCACAATCTGGTCCTAAATATGTTGATTCGATTCTACACATAAAATATTAAAATCGGTTAAAAACTCGGGAAGTTGCGTCACTGAAGCTGATCCATGGGAGCTCCGCTCCAAAAAAGAACATAAAAAAAATGTCTAGTGTTTCTTGGGGATATTCTTAGTACCTGTATATTGGAGATGTGATCCTCTCTGCAATGTTGTTAGCGATTTGGTGATAGACGTCGAGGGGTGGATGGGTTCCACTGGTGGTCACTTGAGTAGTATACACACTCACTACCGACTCTTCTTCTGCTGGCCGGCTTTGGCACTGCTGGTAGGCCTGCAATTCAAAAGTTGCGCATCAACGTAGGTAAGTTATCTCGTATTGTTTACCTATCTTTTACAGTATTTTTTTAAGTTATATTGAATAGTAGCTGACTCGGCCACGCGTTGCTACGGTACAGTTATTATAATTTGCTATCATTTGTTTTTCGTTAAAAATGAAAATGAAACCTATCCTATGTTTCATGTTGATCGCGATGAACGCCGAAACTACTCAACCAATTTTGATGTGTTTCTTAATTTTCCAGTATTTGCTTCGCCTTAGGTTTCACTTTTATTTATAACATAGCAACGTGTGGCCGGGTCAGCTAGTAATAAATAAATATTAGTTCTAATGAGAAGCAAAATAACTAAAAAAATAAAAATAACTTTATTCAAATGCACTTAAAATAAGTTGTTTTGAATCGTTCAACATTTAGATATTACCTAAAGGACTCACGATAGCTTTTTGAAGTCAAAGAAACGTGGAAGATAAACAACTGTTGCTATTTTTCTTATACGTAACTAAATATACTTCAATATTTCTTTGACTTTGTGGAGCTTGTAGGAACCAATATATAGGAGTCTTTAATAAATCATTTGAAAAAATTTCTGTTAGGTTTTTATATGTAAGGAATTTACCGTAATATGAACCTAAATAATGGTCGTCGTGGCATCAAATGGAATAAATACATTCCAAGGGCTTTAAATACTTATAATGCGAGGTATGGTCACATCGATATCTATACATATAAATAATATTGGAGTGTCTGTTTGTAATATTGAAATAACCGTTTTTTACTACATGCATATGAACATACATAGAGTACATACACCAAAATAACATTTTTCACAATTTTTGTCTGTCTGTCTGTCTGTTTGTTCCGGCTAATCTCTTTAATGGCTGGACCGATTTTGACGGGACTTTTATTGGCAGGTATTTGATGTAGTAAGGAGTAACTTAGGCTACTTTATTTTAGAAAAAATAAATTACTATGCCATAGGCACAGGCTGGGTCAGCTAGTCTATACATATAAATAAAATTGGAGTATCTGTTTGTGATATTGAAATAACCGTTTTTTACTACATGCATATGAATATACATACGGTACATACACCAAAATAACATTTTTCACAATTTTTGTCTGTCTGTCTGTTTGTTCCGGCTAATATCTGAAATGGCTGGACTGATTTTGACGGGACTTTTATTGGCAGGTATTTGATGTAATAAGGAGTAACTTAGGCTACTTTATTTTAGAAAAATTAAATTACTGTGCCACAGCAACGCGTGGCTGGTTCAGCTAGTCTTTAATAAAATTTAAAAGCGGAACAAAACAAAGAAGATTAAGTTGGCAGTTTTTTTTAGTGATTATATTTTGGTAATCTTATTTAAGAAGTCAGGTTTATTGTTGTTATTTTAATAGTATTTAGAAGGCATTATTGTGTATAATAAAGTGATTTACTATAATTATAAGTGGTAACTCTAATGCTTAGTGGAAAACCTAGAGTAAGCCATCTTCATTTATTTAGATCTTACACTTCCCCGTACCTTACACATTTTAATCTTTTACAGGAGCCGTGATCACAGGATCACAGGGCAGTCATACTGTGATCACGCCTTCTGTAAAGGAGTTGAAACGTTGAATCGAATATAAAATACTCGCAAATATCCGTTAAAAAGTTGTTTTATTTAAATAGCCGTTTTTTTCTCAAATAAATAAATACTAACATGTTATTCATATGTTTCGGTAAATAATATTATTAAATTATATCTCCAGAGGAAAACACGTAGAGTAAAACCGAGTTACCGGAGCTACACTCGAAAATAAAGGATGAAACGTGACGCGAATCGCACGCCGGTCACGGTGTCTACACGTGTGCGAGATATGGAAGTACTTTTATGAGGATCAAATTTGAGATACCGCTGCTAACTTGATAGTATTCGTATACGATGGCAGAAGAAAAATATATCCTAACATTTCAGTTGTTTGTGTTCAATATGTTTTTGGACCGACTTTAAAATACAAAGTCGGACGAAAGAATATTAAGAAGACAAATATATGAGGCAAATGTGCATGGGGAAATCGGTAAAGACAGATCAAGGCGAACGAAAAGGGACCAAACAGAGGATGTCCAGAAAAAAGTCCAGGTAAAAAGTACCCTTAACACCTTGAGTGCGAAACCAGGTCTTAAAAAACCAGGTCTGAAAAAGTATAGCATTCCTTGTCGTGCGGAAGGCAGAACTTCAATTTGGTTCGGTGTAGGAAAAAGATGAGTATATATCTAAGATGTATTATTAAAATTGAATCCAATGGTGTACCTACCTTAATACCAGGTTTAGGCACCTGGCACCGCACTTAAGCCAAAAAAAGGATTTAAGTTTCTTAAATGATACAGGGTCTATAAGCCTTGTGCCACCACAGCGTAAGATTTATTACCAGGTGTATTGGCCTTGTACCGAAGGAATGGAAAGTATTGGAAAGTTACTGCCGCAGCGAACGTGTTAACCTACGAACTTGAATGAAAAGGCTGATGAGAGTTAAAGAAGCGAGATATATATGTCAGGACCGGGGAAAGCGGAAATCTGTGATCTCTGCCTAGAGGCGTTATTGTATGTATGTTTTTAATTCGATTGTGTTCTTTTTTTGAAAATTAATAATACTTTTTTGATGTGATAAATCGATGAATGCCGGCTGCATGCACGAAAAAGCGTAACGTTCCGATTGAGCCGAGCGTGCAAACGAGAGTGCGGAACAAGCGATACAGAGGCACGATCGGCCTAAGCTTTCGACTTGTGGCGCATCTATTTCTCTTCCACTTCATGAAGTGAAAAGTTAATGTGGTTTCCATTGTTTATTACAACAACTAAATGTTAAGTTAAAAAAAAAAACAGTTAACTCCTTCTTTGTATTATACAAAATAATGATAATTCAGTGATAATAATTCAATTCAATTTATTAAAGTATGCAATTTTTATCAATGTTTTCTTATGACGCTATCACGTAAATTTACCGTCCGGAAACTGACTTTACAGACAACCAATATTTTCTCCGATTCATTGCACGTTTATTGTCATAATTCAAATGTAAAAAAATAAACAATTTTATTTGTATTTAGGTAGTAAATAACATGCCCTATTGCAAATGCCTAATTCGCTAATGGCGATTGACAATATTTCATGTTTGCAAGCGAGTTTATTATTGATTCTCCTTGCGACTTATATCAAATGTAAATAAAATATAACCTACTAACTAGAATGATTTACTATTCAAATGATGAAAGAATTGTTTAAATCAATTCTTTAGTCCCAAAAGTTATCGTCCTCATTAAACTTTACAAAAATTTTCTCTATATTTAGTTTATACCGACGGAGAATTAAAATTGTTTATTTGCACGTTTTAATGAAATTTCCTTAGCGTATTTTCAGTTGCAAGTGCATCAAGTTAAATAATAAATAAACATATTTTTAACTAAACGTTTTTTTCAGCTTGTGTATTATTTTGAAATTAGTAATTAGGTGTTATTGGCACTTCGCCGTCGATACACACCGCACCTTTTAAGTAGAACCACTACGCTTTTTTTTATACTTAATCTTGAAGTTTCGACTATTTTTTACGAGATCTCAAGATGTCATCTCAAGATGGCTAAGATAATGGTCGTGCTACTACATTCCAATATTTTATGCGAGCATATTTCTCACTACTAAAATACAAATAATAATTGTTGGGAAAAATGATTTATTTAAATAAGTTTCTCTGATCAAAATATTTATATATATTAAATTACTACTCCTAGATTGTGGCAGGTTAATTGATTTTACAAAATACGTGATGATTTTTAACTTCTTTTTTATTTTGTTATACCGCCTATTTATTTTGGATTGTATTTCTAAATGTTAGATTACAGCAATGCATGTCTCATCACTAGAAACTAAACACATCCCTAATGTAAAATAACTCTATAAAAAAAAAAAAAATTGTCATTAAGTGTGTCCGCCGGTCTTGTATAAGTAAGAAGTTAAAAGTATATTGTTTATAGATAATAAGTTGGTTTTCATTTTGAAGAAATAAAAGGAAAAATTAGAATAGTATTTTATTGAAGAACCAAAAATACTACAAATTGGTAGCAGAGCGTGGTTCCAGGTACGAGATTAAAATAGATTGAAAAAATGATGTCACAACGTGAGCTAATGACCATTGCTCCATTTGATGGAAGAAATTTTAACACATGGGTATTCCGTCTGCGAAGCATCCTGAAAGAGGCCGATGCCTTAAGTGCTATTGAAAAACAAGGATTCGCGAGTGAACCGGGAAACAAAAAACTGGAGGCTAAGGCACAAGCTATCATCATAGCCTCAGTGGCTGACAGTCATGTTGAGTATGTTCGAAAAGATTCGGCATATGCTATGATTAAGTCTTTGGAAGAAAATTTTAAATGTAAGGGCATAAGATCTAAACTTTTCCTACGAAGAAAATTATCAGAAATAAAATATAATGAAAACATGCCGATGATGTCTCACATAGTTCAAATGGAGTTTATTTTCACCGACTTAAAAGAGGCAAATTCTGATCTAAAGGAGGAAGAAAAAGTAAATTACTTACTATTGTCAATGCCCCAGAGTTATGATGGCATTGTTACTGCTTTAGAAACGGTCGAGAAGTTAAAATATGATTTTGTTAAAATGAGACTACTAGGGGAAGAAGAGAAAAGAAAGAGAGGTGACTCTGAACAGAATGATATGCCGGCGAGTAATGCCTTTGCTTGTTTTATTTGTGGAAAGCCAGGGCATAAGAAATTTCAATGTCATCAAAGATGGTGGAGACAAGGACAAGGCGTTAAGTATGGAGAAATTAGTGGACAGTTTAGACAAGGACGTGGTGCAGATATTAGACAAGAAAGAGGATTAAATAGGCAGCGAGGAGGTTTCTATCGAGGGAGAGTACATCAAGCATATAATGCAGGTAACAGTGACAGTTTTTTATGTCCAAATTTTGAAGTAAATTCATATGTAAAAAAACTGGTTGGTTGCCTGTAAAGTCGGTATACGGGCGAAAGTTTTACGTGACAACGACTTTGAGTGGTAAAATAATTTTAATGTGAATATTCATTCGTATAGTAGGAAGAAGGATGAAATAATAGTAACAATTTAAAACATTTATTTATACAAAGAATTATATTTAAAACATTAATTTATAGGCACGCGTCCCTTCCACTTTTTATGTCTGTCTCTCTCGCTCTTAGGCGGGCTAACCATGCCCGAGTGGAAGGGACGAGTGCCTCTCACTCGCTCTCATTGTAAGCGCATAACGTGAGCGTAGCGTAACGCAGTTTCTTGAAGTGTCACCCGGCAAACCAATTTATAAGACGTTGTCACGTCAAAATAATCAGTTAGTGTGGTACATTGATTCAGGATGCTCAGATCACTTAGTTAATACAAAAGAATATTTTACAGAGTATATAGAACTAAAACAAAATAAAAATATTGCTGCGGCTAAAAATGGTGTTAACTTACAAGCACTTGGTGTTGGAAATATAAATGTTAAATGTTATGTAGGTAATAAGGAAAATTACTGTACTGTAAAAAATGTTTACTTTGTTCCTGAGTTGAGAAAAAATTTGTTATCAGTGTCTAAAATGAATGCTAGTGGTTATGAAGCCATTTTCTACCAGGGAAAGGTAAGGATTTTTAATAGGAATAAAAAGTTATTAATGATAGGAAATCTAAACAATAATTTGTATTCAATTGAGACTGAAGTTGATCAAAATTCTTCCTATTTGGTAAACAAAGACTATAAGTGTGATGTTAATTTGTGGCATAGGAGGTTTGCACATTTGGGTATGAACAACTTAAATTTATTGGTTAAAACAAAAATGGTCAATGGCTTGAACTATTTATCAGATAATAAAATTGAGAATTCATTATGTGAACCATGTCTATTAGGTAAGATGACACGTCTCCCATTTAATAAAAAAGGATACAGAGCAACACAACCTCTTCAATTAGTTCACACCGATGTCTGTGGTCCTATCACACCAACCAGTAGAGAAGGACATAAGTATTTTTTAACTTTTATCGATGATTTTACCCATTTTGTTATTGTATATCTGATAAAACAAAAGTCAGAAGTTTTTGAGAAATTTCAAGAATACTATCACTATGTCACTAAACATTTCAACACACATCTATTAAAACTCAGATCGGATAATGGTAAAGAATATGTATCTAATGATTTCAGATCATTTTGCTCACAGAAAGGTATATCTTTACAGTACACTGTACCATATAACCCCCAAATGAATGGGATAGCAGAGCGGATGAACCGCACTCTTATTGAAAAGGCAAGAACAATTCTTATAGAATCTAAACTGGACAAAATGTTTTGGAGTGATGCTGTATTGTATGCCGCTTATGCTACAAATAGAAGCCCATCAGTTGGAAGAGAAGTAACAGCAAGCGAGCTCTGGACCGGTAGAAAGCCTGATGTGTCAAATATGAAGGTTTTTGGATGTGTGGCATATAACTATGTTCCAAGGGAGTTGAGAAAGAAATTAGATAATACAGGAGAGAAGATGATTATGCTTGGATATTGTGTATCGGGATATAAATTATTTGATCCAAGAAAAAATAAAGTAGTACATGCCAGAAATGTAATTTTTGATGAACGGAATGAAAAGAATGAACTGTTATCAATACCAATACAAAATGGAGAAGAACTAGAAATCCAAGATGAAGATAAACATACATTTGAAGAAGAAGAAGTAAATCAAGATAGAGAAGAATCAGATAAGAATAAAAAAGAATCAGACAAAAATAAAGAAGAACCATCTAGGAACAGAGAATAATCAATTGAAAAGAGAGAAGAATTAGGAGAGAAAATTTAAATGGAAAATAATCAAGCTCATGAACAACAAAAAGGATCAAGGAGAATCACACGTAAACCTAAAAAATTTGATGAATATTATATAGATTTTCAAGAGGATAATGATGAAGTTTTATTTGCACTATTAGCTAACCAGGAGAATGCTCCATTGTGTTTTGAAGAAATTGAACATAGAGAAGACAAGCAAGTGTGGAAAAATGCAATTAAAGAAGAATTTAAAGTTCTTGAAGAAAGTGAAACATGGAAGATTGTACCCAAACCAGAAAATGAAAAATTGTTAGACAGTAAATGGGTCTTCACCAAGAAAAATATAGGAAATAAAGAAATAAGAAAAGCAAGACTTGTTGTTAAAGGTTATCAACAGAGGGGACAATTAGATGATGTGTACTCACCAGTTTTAAAGTTACAAACTCTAAGAATAATGTTATCAGTAGCTGCATGTAAAAAATATCATATACATCAAATGGATGTGAAGGGAGCGTTCCTGTATGGAGACATAAAAGAAAATGTATTTCTAAAACCACCACAAGGATTAAAATTATCAGAAGGATATGCACTGAAACTGACAAAATCACTATATGGGCTCAAGAAATCACCTAAGTATTGGAATGAAAAATTCAATAATACCATCACTAGATATGGCTTTATAAGATCTGAAAATGATTATTGTTTATATAGCAAAGATGATACATACCTGTTGTTGTATGTCGATGATGTGTTGTTAATGGGTAGTGATATAGTAATGATAAATAAGGTTAAGAAGTTTTTATCAGATCAATTTAGGATGAAAGACATGGGACATGATGATTTAGTATATTTGGGTATTAATATTTGTAAAAGGAAGGACAAAATAATGTTAAGTCAGACAACATACCTCAAAAATATCTTGAAAAAATATAATATGAACGAGTGTAAAGGCTCTAAAACCCCTATGGATGTAAATTTTAAGTTAGATGATAGTGTAGTTGATTTGGAATATGAACATCAATGTAGATCATTAATAGGGACATTAATGTATGCATCAGTAGGAACAAGACCTGACATAACTAGTTCTGTATGTTATTTAAGTAGATTTCAATCTAGACCTTCTAAAGAACTATGGCAAGCACTAAAGAGAATACTTAGATATATTAAACAAACTGTAAACTACACTTTAGTATATTATAGAAATGATTGTAATTCAATAACTCCTCTTATAGGATATGCAGATTCTGATTGGGCTAGAGACAAAGATAGGAAGTCAACTAGTGGATATATGTTTCATTTTTATGGAAATAGTGTAGTTTGGAGAAGTAAAAAACAAACAACTGTGGCTTTAAGTACCACAGAAGCTGAACTAATTTCATTGTTTGAAGCTGTAGTTGAAACAAGTTGGATTATAAAATTATTAAGTGATTTAAATGTAAAATATAAAAAGGTTATTATATTAGAAGACAATATAAGCACTATAAATTCAGTTAAGAATCCTGATCAGAAACGTCTAAAACATATGGATATAAAATATAACTATGTAAAAGAAAAAGTAGAAGAAGGTTCAATTATTGTGGAATATGTTAACACAAAATTTCAGTTAGCAGATGTTCTAACAAAACCTTTGTCAAATAATCAGTTCAGTAAAATGATATTGTGCTATGGAATGAAAGATGAGAGATGCATTGAGGGAGAGTGTTAGATTACAGCAATGCATGTCTCATCACTAGAAACTAAACACATCCCTAATGTAAAATAACTAAATAAAAAAAAATAAAAAAAAATTGTCATTAAGTGTGTCCGCCGGTCCTGTATAAGTAAGAAGTTAAAAGTATATTGTTTATAGATAATAAGTTGGTTTTCATTTTGAAGAAATAAAAGGAAAAACTATAACAGTATTTTATCGAAGAACCAAAAATACTACACTAAATGTTTTAATTTATTGTGTTATTTCTTTAGTTTCAATTTTAATTTAAAATTTAATTTGCATTTAATTTTTTTTTTTCTGAAATTGTTTGTTTGTTTGTTGACTGTGACTTTTGTTACGTGAATGAAACTGGCGTGTACAATCGCCTGTTATTGGTGTTCACATCAGGTATTATAATATGATTGTTCACTTTGATGCAGGCCCGGATTTGGACATGACCCTGGGGCAACAGAGGCCCCTAATTATATTCGAATAAAAAATTAAAATCGTTTATTGCGAGTGTTGCGATATGATACAGTTTTTATAACAATGTTAAAAGTTCTTCTATATTCTACAAAAAAAAATGAAAAACTTCGTAGTCGAAATGAGTATTTGTTTATCTCTGTTGTGGGGGCCTCTCTCTTGTGGAGGTCCCAGGGCAGTAGCCCCGCCTGCCCTCCCCCAAATCCGGCTCTGCTTTAATGTCTAACTAGATAAATAAGTAAATAAATGATTTGTAAATAAAACAATAATCACGAACTAAATGGGAACTGATCAGTATTAACACAAGAATGCATTTAAATCAAAGCGACCGACAAAACATAAAGCGCAGATCATGCATTTGATCCTTGAAACCAATGTCAGCGGCCATCACTACGCCGCTCACGTATCTTGGTCCTTTTGCTGATGACAATGACACTTTTTAGTGTTAAACTATATTGTTTATCCTGTTCGATTGTGCAATTCACATGAAAGAGGATAGACGGACGGATGTACGAGTATTTCATGTTGTCATTTTTATTCATTCATGGATATCTTTCATCCATTTTTTAAACCCCGGGTTTAAAAACAAAATCCTTTGTTGTTTAATATATAAATTCACAATTAACTCTACAGAACTCATTCATATATAGACCACAACACATGCAACTATTGCCGCGAAATAATTTTAACGCAATTTTTTACCTCAAGTTTAAATCTTAATATATAAAAATCCAGTGTCACAATGTATGTTCCCAGTGAACTCTTCACCAACTCAACCGATTTTGATCAAACTTCGTAACTATCTGTTATTTGATCTAACTTAAAAGATAGGATAGATATGATTTTAATTTATAACACAGCAACGCGTGGCCAGGGCAGCTAGTTAATAATAAAAATTGTTCTCCAGTAATAAATAAGGGGTCTTGGAAAAATAATTGTACAGTACTATATCAAATTGAAATAATATTACTCTGCCTCCGGGTTAGGTTAACCTGTATTCTAGGAGACAGCTCCTTCTCTATGAGTATCGGTATTGCATTAGCACATAACACTGTCATTCATGTGTGCGTGTGTGCATGCGTGTGTGTGTGTTCATATGACGATCGTTTAGTGCAACGGTACAGATGCTGCCTTTCTTGCAGACGGTCCTGGGTTCGAATCCCGGAAGAGACATGTTTGTGTGATGAATACGAGCATTTGTACCTGAGTCATGGGTATATCTATGTATGTCTATCCGGTTTCCTAGTATCCATAACACAAGCCTTATAGTGCTTACTTTGGGCTAGGCTAATTGGTGTGAATGGAAGAAATATTATTATTATTATTTAACACAATTCTTTAGTTACTTATCTTGGGTTCAGAAGGTATTATTTATTATTATTAACTTTTAAATCAATAAAACATCTTGTATCTATCATAAGTTTAGTTACAATAACGATTTGATGACGTCACACGCTAGTAAACACGACCGAATATGGCGGACAATAATAGATTAATACTGCGGTTTGACGGTCAACAGCAAATTGATTATAAAAATTGATTTGAATAGAACAACACGAATTGTTGGTAGAAATAATGGTCTAATGGATTTGGTGAACTGTTTAAAGGGGTAAGCTTTTCTTTTGAAGGTGGAATCTAACATCCTAGTATTGATACCGCTACCGAGTCTGTCTTTCCTGACAAATACAATTTAGGAGCCTTCAAGTCACGACTGAATAGGTATCTTTTAAGCAGGCGCGTCACATCCTAGATCGTATCATCGCTTACCATCGGTGAGATAGCGGTCAAGCGCTTGCCTACCTATATATAGTTATTAAAAACCCTTGTCACAGTGTTTGACCGCAATGAACTCCGAAACTACTCAACCGATTTGTTTTATTTTTTTGCTGGATTTGTTCTAACTTAGGACATAAAATAGGTTTCATTTTAATTTACACTACAGCAACGCGTGGTCGTCTCAGCTAGTGTACTATCAAAAATAAGAAACTATAGGAAATATAAGTGACGCAACGGGGAAGATTAAAAAAAGCTTTGTGTTCAAAATAAGCATTTACAAAGCATATTTGTGTCTCTGTATTGTGTTTTTCAGTGTTATTCCGATTGGATCATTTGTCAAAATACATTTATACCAATTAGCCTTATCTCAAAAAAGCACGGGCTTGTGTTATGGATACTAATATAACTGATAGACATGTATTGACTTGAAATATTTATAAAGTTAACTTGCTGACCCGGTAACGCGTTGCTATGGTTACGCGTATACAATGGAAAAAGAGCGAGAAAAGAGCGGACAGACAAACACACAAACAACAAATTTGTGTTTTAGAGTACATACTAGCTAACCCAGTAACGCGTTGCTATGGTAATGCGTTGCTATAGTAACGTTATTGATACAATGGAAAAAAAGGGATAGACAAACACACAAACAACAAATTTGTGTTCTTAGATTATAGATTAACACAAGCCTTACAGTGCGTTACTAAGAAACCAGATTCAGGTTTAGCTAATGAAAGATGTATACAGTAATACAATTACAGAAAAAGCGATTGAATTAATAGATCGATAAATAAATCGAGAAAGGTCAATAGTTGACCGACTTCGTCAATCAGCGAAGCAATAAATACCGCATCAACCTTATTACCTGTATCAAAAACTTAAGATTAAGACCATAAAATAATGTAAAAAAATCATTTTCTTCATTATCAGTACTGGAACAGTAGTAATAATATTTTAATAATATTTTTAAGGAAGCGGTTTTCTGAAAACAATATCACGCTCAAACCGTAAGTCATACAACATCTTAATTGTGTAATGGATCTTGAGTCAAAGTAACTGCATAGACACATTTTATTAAAATGTCTTTATATGTAAAAGTCTAGAAGTTAAATGCTTTTTTAATAAGACATAAATATACTATAAATTATTGTTACAGAAAAAAAAGTAGAAAAATCGACTAGGCTTACAAGTTATTCTCTGGCGGGAATCGAACCCGAAACCTTTGGATATTCGGTTCAATGCTCTCTAATTATACAATTAATTGTGAGAAAAGACGCTTTTTCTAGTATTTTTGTATAAGAATAATTTATCTTATAACATAGCATTGAAAAAAGCAATAAGATATAAATTCATAAAAATAAATAAGATACCACATAGCATTTCCTTACAAAAGTAGTTACTTACAACACTAAGAGATGGCGCTGGTATTTAAATAAGAAACACTTTATAAAATGTTTCGGTAACTTAATTGGAAGAGCGAGATAGAGGAAGTAAACTCATTTTTTTTCGTTTTGTTCGTATGATGCCTGCGACTTAGTCTAGGTGAAAATCTGTTTTATTACTGTTCCACGACCTCTGTGGTTGAGTGGCTTTTATGCCTGTTTTCATGGTGACGCCATGCGCAACTCTGAGTTTGATATTCGGCCGGGTCAATGTATAAATTAAACTTTTCTATCTTATTTTTGGTTCGGTCTGGTGTTGTTGTGTTAATTTTTTAAAGCAATACAATTTCTTTGAAAGTGTACTAGAAAAAAAGAACTTGTCTCAGAATTCAGGGACGCGAACCTACTTCCTCTAGATAATCGGGTGTGTACGTTTTCAATTGAGAAACCATGACCTGAGAGACCCATCAAATTTTTCAAAATGTTTCTTAGCCGGATATCAAGTCATCTCTTCATGTTGTGAGTAACTACTTCTTATAAGGAAGGAATAACTATGTATAATATTTATTTGTATTGCATTTAACTTCTAGAATTTAACATATAAAGTTTATTAATAAAATTTGTATATACAATTTACAATTTAGATTTAGATGACAGCACAAATTTGATGCGGTATAAATTGTTAGATTCATTCTCGATTTCGACGACCGTTTGGCGCGACGGTAACGATCTTGCCTTTCGCACCGACGGTCCTGGGTTCGAATCCCGGAATGGGCAGATGTTTGTATGATGTATACTAGTAATTGTCATGGGTGTTTAGATATATTTTTATGAATATTACATATTTATGTATGATATATGTATGTCTATCCGTTACCCTAGTATCTATAACACAAGCCTTACAGTGCCTACTTTGGGCTAGGCTAATTGGTGTGAATAGTAGAAATATTATTAATTATTTTTTTTTAGTGTAATGTTGTGTGTAGGGAGACCGCTTATGTACATAAATATATACAATAAATCATAACATTTATAATATAAACGAATAACCTAACCAATACACAAAGCCGTCGTTTCTCGTCTCGAATGTCACGAAATTTAACTATTATTTACTTTTACCCAGAAAAAACTAAACAAATCATGAAACTGATCATGTATATCTTCATTTATCCGTATTCCTAGAAGTTAAAGGTGAAATAGCGTTCTCAGAAAGATAAATCGTATATCGTTTTTCGCACTGTGTTATCAAAACACTGAAGAAAACTTACAAAAGATTCCTGTTAGCGCGTTCTAGGAATTAAACACAATTATTGTTTTAATGGCTGCCTATGTTTAATACAATTCCGGACAAATAAATTCCGGACAACTCATAACAATTATTTAGTTCTAAACTAAGTTGAACTATACTAAATTCTGTTGAGAATACATTAATCCCTACTAATATTATAAATGTATAAGTAAGTTTGTTTGTTATGCTTTCACGCAAAAACTACTAAACCGATCATCATGAAACTTCGTACATATATTCTTGGAGGTATTAGAAGTAACATTGAATACTTTTAATTGGAAAAAAAAATTGCAGGCGAAGCCGCGGATAAAAGCTAGTAAGTTTATAAACGACCATGTCTCTGGAACAAGTGCTTATGTTCATCACACAAACATACCTACCGGGATTCGATCCCGGAACCTCACAGTAGGTAAGTTAGCTACCATTGCACCAAGCGGCGCCGTATGTTCTAAAATTAAAATAAATACAGCATTTTTAAACTTATTAAATAATATAAAAGGCTTTGTACAAATAACGTACAGTCTAAAGCTTTGAAATTTCGAGAGTGTGTTTATAAGAAAGGATTTGGGAAGATTAAAGCTCTAATGGGATGAAATTGGAGGTAAATTACTGTTGTATAGAAATCTGAGAGATATTAAATTTTAGGCAGATGTAGTTATTACGTTTTATAATAAGATGCCACACCATGTGACTGAACTGACTGTAGAGAAAGTTAAAAAAATATTTTTAAATACCGAGTGTGCTTTAGACCACATAACTGAGATAAGACTTTTTATTTCCATCTATATTTTTATATAGATATTTATTAGATATTCAAATCATAACAGAATCATCATAACTGTAATATACTAACGTAACTCTCTCTCTCTATCTTCACTAACTTATATCTCCCTCTCTCAACTTCCATTCGGTTGACCTGATCAAACTTTTCGTAACACTCTTGTTCCGCATTCACCAGCTTACTCTCCAAGTCAAGTGTGCTTAAAGATGTAAACTCGGCGTCAAAAAAATCGCACCTTATAAAAATCTTATTCAAAAATTCCTAAACCTTATATAGAGGATAGTGTTAGGTATCATTAGAAAGGTAACAAAAAGGAGCATCAAACAACAATTAAGTGCAATCTTTTTTTTAATTAAAATTATACAAAAAGCATAAAAATTTGAAAAATAATAAAAAATCTTAATTAAGTCCTAATTAATAATCGATAATTTACAAAAAAAATGTACAAAAAGTGTCTTAAAATTAACTCAAAATCTAGTGTTACCCCCCCTTGCCCTGATGACGGCTTCCATACGGTCCCTCATAGACCTCACCAACTTCAGGAGCTCTTCTTGAGGGATAAGACCCCATTCTTCAATCACCGCGGTTTGGAGTTCCTCTAGAGTCGAAGGAGCCGGATCCCGAGATCGAACCTTACGTTTAAGATGGTCCCAGAGGTGCTCTATCGGATTCAGATCAGGACTTCTCGCTGGCCACTGCATCACAGGAATTTGGGACCTCCGCAGGAAGTCGTTCACGATGGCTGCAGTGTGTGCGCGAGCGTTGTCGTGCATTAATGTGAACCCCTCGCCAAAAGATTCGGCAAAAGGGACCACATGCACATCCAGGATCTCTGTGATATAGCGGCGCGCAGTCAGCGACCCTTGTCCGCGAGCACCTCCGGTCCGGGAGACGCAGACCAGGTCGGTTTTGCCGGCAGCCGACATACCGCCCCAGAACATGCAGGATCCGCCTCCATATTCCACCGTCTCCTGGATGCAGGCTTGAGCGAAACGTTCACCCTGCCTCCGGTATACTCTTCTTCGTCGGTCGTTGCAGAAAAGACACACTCGTGTCTCGTCTGAGAAGAGAACAGCTCCCCACTGCTCAATGGTCCAATCGACGTGGTCGCGAGCAAACTGCAAGCGGGCTCGTCGGTGCGCTGCAGTCAATTTTGGACCTGTAGCAGCTCTGCGGGCTGCTATGTTCTTCTCCTTCAGTCTTCTTCTAACCGTGGATACACTCACGGTGCGTCTGCGAACTGCCTGGAGCTCCTGTTGCAGCTGAACAGCGTTTGAGAAGCGATTTCTCAAAGAGTACGACACAACGAACCGGTCGTCTCTTTCCGAAGTGCAGCGACGTCTACCGGACCCATGTCGCCGGATATAGCCACCGGTCTCTAAAAAGCGCTGGTAGACTCTACGAACCGAAAAACGGCTCAGATTCAGTTGCCGGGCGACATCACACTGCCGCACCCCTGCTTGCAGTAGTGCAACCACTTGAGCGGCCTCATCAGCTGTAGTGTCCATTTTCCAGATGTTCTTTCTTCAGTAAAATCAGTGCGTGTGTCCCCTTCAACGGTTTAATAGCGAATGACCCACATTGAACCCGTGTTGACCTCTTTATACCCACAAAGTTAGCGCAACTCGCGACTCTCCCGAGCAGCAAAATTTCCTTAGAATTTTTGTGACCCTTTATTTGTTGCTTTAGGTTTTATTTGATAATGAAAAATAATGTTTTTTTATTAAGTTAATTAAGTAACCTTTTAAATAAAATTATAATTAATACGACTGCATGTGCATATCCAGAGTTAATGCCATTTGAACGTGATTTTCTTAGAGGTGCGATTTTTTTGACGCCGAGTGTATATTGCTACTGATATGTTTTATGCGTGTTTACTAAACTCGATACAACGATACTTATAGATTTTTTTCTAAAAATTAATAGTATTTTTTCTTTCATTTTTCAATGCTATCTTATAAGATAAATTATTTCAGTAGAAAAATACTAGAAAATCGACTTGACTCACAAGTGAATTCTCAGGTGGTAATCAAACCCGCAACCTTTGGAAATCTGGTCCGGAAAAATTGTAAAATAGTTTTTTTCCGGAAAACTTTTCCATGCGAAAAGAATTTTGGACAATGACATTTAAATCTTATATATTTAATTATCCACACCTTAAGTAAATTATCTGCATCATTGATCAATTACGTGGTATTCCGTTTGGTTTTACATGGTTATTCGATTCGAATTTAATGAATCATTCAAGATCAATTTTGATATACGGCTTTTTGAACACGTAAAATTATAAACCATATATCTAAGGAATAACCAAACCAAATTTGGTAAAAGCATTTCTACACCTAGGTTAACTCAATTTAGCACTCAGTTTGGTGGGTTTTTCATTGGATTTTTTGACGTGATAACGTCATAAATCGATGAACGCCGGCTACATGCACGAAAAAGTGTAACGTTCCACCTGAGCCTAGCGTGCAAGCGCGAGCGCGGTACAAGCGATAGAAAGGCACGATCGGCCTAAGCGTTCGACTTGTGGCGCATCTAGCTCACTTCCACTTCATGAAGTGAAAAGTTAATGTGGTTTCCATTGTTCATTACAACAACTTAATGTTAATTTATCGAAAAAAATATATTTTTCAATTAACTTCTTCTTTGTATTATACAAAATAATGATAACTCAGTGATAATAATTCAATTCAATTCATAAAAGTATGCAATTTTTCATCAATGTTTTCGTATGACGCTATCATGTAAAATTATCGTCGGTAAACTGACTTTAGAGACAACCAATTTTGTTTTTCTTCTTCGTTAGTGTTTTCTTAAGTTGTCCTGCTATTGTTTTGTTTATTAATTAAATTATAATTGGGCGCAGCCACACTCGTTAATAATAAGTATTTTTATAGTGCATTTTGTCTGATATTGTGCCTTTATGAAAATAAAAAATAAAATAAAACAAACTAGCCAAATTTTCCAATGCATTAGGCTGGACTATACGTATTGTGAAACCGAGACCAACACAAACCCCTTCGAAATCATCCAAGTTTTTTTAAGCTGACTTTAGCGCCATCTCTATTTTTATACCCACAACCTCCCGCGTGAATTTTTCTTGTAACCATTTCTTTAGATATTAAAATTTAACCGTCAAATGCTTCAATAAAAAATATAAAAAACTAGTCAATCTTACTGAAAATGTTTATGGCCTTTATTTGACTTTACCCATCTAAATATTTTTACCAAAGATGTACGTTAAATATCATTTAATTTGAAATATACTCATAGTAAAGGTTGAAATACGTTTGTAAATTGCGACGCGTATATTTACCAGTATTTCGGCAACTCAGCGGTTTTCGACGCGTCCATTTGCCAGTATTTTGGCAGCTCAGCGATCAGAACATCCGCTGGGATAGCGAAAAGTCGCGTGTTCGAATCGAAAGCCCGTCTAGTTTTTGAACCACTGACGATCAAGAAAATGGTGAAATTTTTGAAAATCCGACGATTGACCTCTCATAAACTACTCCATGAGCAACCCGCATTCGTTGGAACCATTTCCTATGGTTAACCCAACATATTTCGCTTCCGTGAAAGCGTATTCAAATGGGCACCCCCATTTATTATTGGTTACTTAGTATATGAAGGAGTTGAAAGAGAACATCACACACTGAGCCGCAAAAATCCTGCTGAGTTTGATAATGATCAATAAGTAGTACTATAACATTACTGCCATTAAATTTTAGTATTTAAATTTTAGTAGGTACTAAAGATGTGGTTATTTTATCAAGCGTATTTTAAATCTTATAAAAACTCTAGCTGAACCAGCCACGCGTCGCTACGGCATAGGTATTAAAATTTGCATAATAATGCAACCTCTCCTGTCTTAACCTAGAACAAATCCAGCAAAATGAAAAAAGAATTATTAAAATCGTTTGAGTAGTTTCGGAGTTCATTGCGGTAAAAACACTCTAACAAGGAATTAATATACATATATATACTAGCTGACATGTCAACGGGTTGCTGTGTTATAAATGAAACCTATCCTATGTATTAAGTTGGAACAAATCCAGCAAAATAAAAAAAATCTAAATATTGTATGCATAATTTTGTGGTAGTTAGACTTGCTGAACTTATTAAGGGCAAAATTAAATGCTTAATGCAAAATAAAACAATTTTGATATAAATAAATTATTACAGTTAGGAACGTGCCCGATTAAAATTTGTGAAGGTAGTGAAAAATATATGATGACCATTACTTTAGTCATCCTGTGATTACTCCATTAAAGGAGTCGAATCGTCAGGATTAAATATAAATTATGCGCAAAAAACCCTAAATAAGTCATTTTTTTTAAGAATAATTGTGAGGAACTAATTTGCTGTCACTTACCAACAAAATAAGAAGAAGTTTGGTCCACATGTTATCGCCACAGCCTCCTTAGGATCTTGAATCTCTTGCTTCGCTTGAACCTCCACAGCCTGAACAAGCGAGTTGCGCGGACGCACATCTGCGGACGAGTGCACATCACCGCGGGTTACGGTCGGTGAAGACTCAGCTAAAGTAGGGTGGATATAATTAGTGAGGGAATATTTTTTTATTTATTGTTTAAACGAAAAACAACAGCTTCTTACGAAAATGTATAAATTAAATTAAGATAACATGGACAAATATATTTATATGAATATTACTTATCCGTTATCCGTTTAGTGCAACGTAAGCGATCGCGCCGATGGTCCTGGGTTCGGATTCTAGAAGGGGCTAAAGTTTATGTGGTGAATACGAGTATTTGTACCTGAGTCACTTTCATTTATGTTACGTATGTATATGTTTATCCGTTACCCTAGTATCTATAACACAAGCCTTACGGTGCTTACCTTGGGCTAGGCTGATTGGCACATACATACATACCTGATGGAAGGAATAATAATAAATAAATAAATAAATATTTCTAACATTCACACCAATAAGCCTAGCCCAAAGTAAGCTCTGTAAGGCTTGTGTTATGGATACTAGGTTAACGGATAGACATACATATATGATACATAGATATGTAATACTCATAGAAATATATATAAACATCCATGACTCAGGTACAAATGCTCGAATTCATCATAAAAACATCTGCCCCTTCCGGGATTCGAACCCAAGAGCATCAGTGCGAATGGCAGGATCGCTACCGTTGCACCAAACGGTCGTCAAAATAAATTGGAAGGCTTTGATTAATTACTTTTAAAAATACTCTAAAGTTAATGTTATATATATATATATATATATATATATATATATATAGTAATGATAAAAAACTACATGTCAGTACAATAAAATCCTATTTTTTTATAACTAATCTTATCTACCTAGGTAAGAAGATAAAAAGGTAAAATTTTATAAAACTGACATGCGGATTTATTTATCATTATATAACATTAAATTTTGAGGATTTTTTTTAATATTTGATAATTTATGTTGAATAATATGCTGTCAAAATGACTAAGGCTTTAAAACAATTGTGCTATCTGAAATGATTCTAATTTATTTTTTCCGTGATAATCACAATGCGTGGCGACCTATTCGCGACCTCTGCGCGTGCGCCGCCCGTGAGCCGCCAATCAATTAGATTTGCTCCTCCGAATAATATCATTGAACCGCAAGATAATGTAATTTTGTGACATAAACATTATTAAGGTTATAGGTTCGTTTCCCGCATAAAAGATTGCCTATTACTACTGCAATATTTAGATTTAGCGCCTTCTGCTGAACTGACTCAAGCTGCCTGATATGTCAAACCGTTTTTCTCTCTCTCCTCTGTGAATATTACGAGCCGGCACATTGTATGTTAATTAATTGAAGTTTTTGCTATTTTTCTATTTAAAATTACTTGTTTTTATTCAATATTAATAACTACAAACTATTCGCTCGCTCCTACTTCACTCGGGTTAAACATAAAATATTTATACATATAAAATAATTACTGTCTGTTTGACCGCGATGTACTTCGTAACTACTTAACTGATTTTGATGATTTTTTTTATTTTGCTTGATTTGTTTTCACTTAGGACATAAGATAGGTTTCATGTTAATCTATACATATAAATAAAATTGTAGTGTCTGTTTGTAATATTGAAATAACCGTTTTTTACTGTATGCATGTGCATATGAATATATATATTTATATACGGTACATACTCCAAAATAACATTTTTTACAATTTTTGTCTGTCTGTTTGTCTGTTTGTTCCGGCTAATCTCTGAAATAGCTGAACGCATTTTGACGGAACTTTTTTGGCAGGTAGCTGATGTAATAAGGAGTAAATTAGGCTACTTTTATTTCAGAAAAAATCTTTTATTTTAGAAAGATAAAGTAATGTTGCAATGTTCCACGCGGACAAAGTCACGGGCGGCCGTTAGTATATAATATAATACAGCAACGCGTGGCCGGGTCAGATAGTCTATAATAAATAAGGTACTTCCACCTAGATTGACTAAATTGATAAAAATTGACGACTGTGAAATTAATATGAAATGACGGTTAATTTTAATTTTAACGTATTTTAATGTATTTCATTCACTGTTTTTAATTAAAACAAGATGGCGCTGTAGCGCGTAGAAACAGTATTGTCGTAATATAATTAGGATAATTTGATATTTAATTAATTAATGTAGCGAAATGTATCTGATCCATTTAATAATGTATACCGTATGTATAAAACCGAATTTCAGGCAAATAAATATCTCCTCTTATCTAAAATTATTAACTTTTCTTACGGTAAAGAAATTTGCCAAATCCACTGCGAAGTGCCATTTACGCACTGCTAAATTCAAGCTGTAAAAACGTTTAATTTCTTGACAAGTTAAAAATTAGCTATAAAATTAGTTTATATAATTTTAACTTGAAGCGTTTGCAACTGAAAATACACATAGGAAATTTAATTAAAACAGGCAAATAACGAATTTTAATTCAAAATGACAATAAAGTTAATTTCTCGACGAATTTCAGTTAGATTTTGGCACTTCGCCGTCGAAATAATTTAATTGTTTCGTAATATAAAAAACCTTGCAAAATCCGCTCTATTTTTCTTTATATCAGAGTTCAGATTTAGAGCTCTATTTGTTAATATTAAGATAAAATAAGATAAATAGTATTATTTAGGTATGTGTGTGTAAATATTTTATTAACACATTATACTCGTATATATATTTTTATTGATTACCATCGACTAACCTGGATTATTTTATTCCCTACCTTCCTATCCATTCCAGATTGCCTGGATGATATTGCTTTTAGGCCGAAATTTTTACTTTGTCTGTTTGTTTGTCTGTCCTTGTCTTTATTTTGTCGTATATTGATAAAAGTCTGTCTATTCTATTTAATGCTTAATATTCTATAGGTATATTCCCAGTAATTTATTTTTTCTATTTATTTTTATTAACAGTTATTTGATTTTAAAATCATTCTACCTATTATTATATCGTAATTTTAAATGTATTAAAGTTTATGTTGTTCAATTTGGTAACTCATCAGTTTATACCTACTATGTACACTATTAAGGGTAAGAGTCTAGTACTCATTCATTTTAATTTGTCTGTGACGATTATATTTCTTACTAGCTGACCCAGCCACGCGTTGCTGTGGCACAATAATTTTATTTTTCTAAAATAAAAGTACTCCTTATGACATCAGCTACCTGCCAATAAAAGTCCCGTCAAAATCGGTCCAGCCATTTCAGAGATTAGCCGGAACAAACAGACAGACAGACAAAAATTGTAAAAAATGTTATTTTGGTGTATGTACCGTATATTTATTCATATGCATGTAGTAAAAAACGGTTATTTTAATATAACAAACAGACACTCCAATTTTATTTATATGTATAGATATATAAACAACAACAAAAATTTTAATAGAGCTGAAAATTGGTACGAACGTTCGGAACACCATTGTAAATCAAATGTAAAAAGTCCCCATCAATACCGCACTTGCAAAAAAAATATTAAAGGTCAAACTTCGCAAATATTTCTTGCGTTTTTTAGCCAAACTGAAAGTTTTATCATAAAAATAAGACAAAAAAATGTAGATCATGCAATTATCTATAAAAATGTGTTTGTTTGGTGCAACGATAGCGATCTTGGCTTTCGCACTGGCGGTCCTGGGTTCGAGTCCCAAAAGGGGCAGGTGTTTGTGTGACGAATACGATCATTTGTACCTGAGTCATGGGCATTTTGTATATATTTCTATTAATATTACTTATTTATGTATGATATATGTATGTTTATCCGTTACCCTAGTATCCATGACACAAGCCTTACAGTGCTTACTTGGGCTAATTGGTGTGATTGTAATATAATAAACATAATATAAAAACAAAATCAAATAAAATCAAAATGTGATCTCGGCTCCTGTAACGGAGTCAAAACGTCAGGATTAAATATAAAATAAATTATGCGCAAAATCCGTAAAAAAGTTGTTTTAATCAAAAGCACAAAGTTTAGAATTATTTGGATATTCATCCCATAAGGCATAGCCGTCGTTTGAATTGTAATTTATGATCTGTAAAACAAAAAGGGATTTTTTTCTGAAAAACTTTTCCAATTTTTCTTTCCAAATCTGATTCGAAATATAACGCACATTTAAAAAAAAAGTTCGAATCGGTTCGGGATATGAAACTTCTTTTATATCCCTATACTATGTTTCTATATATGATATTATAAATGATTATCTGATTGATAATCGTAATAGAGCAAAGGCGTTTGGGAGGTTACCATAGGAGAAGGTGCAGGGTGAGTCGCTGTTTTGGTGTCTGCGGTATCTGCATTTATTTGCGGGCGAGCAGGTGCGTTTTGCTTGTTTTAGCGGAAGTATGATATTTTGACGATTGTTCGGTGCAACGGTAGTTATTCTGCCTGTCGCACTAACAGTCTTGGGTTTAGGTCTGATGTTTGTGATAGGGATGGCCTGTGAGGACATTATAATAATATTATTAACAATTAATTTTCTCTCTCTCTCGCTCGCTTTCAGTCTCTGTGTGTGTGTGTGTCTGTAATTTAGGAGTAAAGCTGTTGTCGTTGTAGCTCTCTCCATTCTAACCACTAGAACCTACAAAATACTAGGGTAATATGACAACTTCCCGTGTGCAGTTGCTGGAACTGCCATCGGGCGCGTCCCCCGGGTGGCGGATTGGGGGGCCTCCAGATATGGGGGCCACCGGCTTAGCCGGCGCGGACCAAAACCAGCAGGAGTGAGCTCGGCTGGCGTCCTGGGTATCCCGGGTAGCGGTAGCCGAGCTAGGGGAGTTTTAGGCGATTCCAGTCCTGGTGTCGCCGAAGGAGCTCGTAACCCTGTACGTAGTGCAGGGCCGAGGGCCGCCATTTTCGGGTGGGGGCCGCGGGGAAGACAACCCCTCTAAAAAATCACCCATGGGGGGCCTTCGGGCCAACAAGGGAGAGCTCGGCTGGCGTCCTGGGTATCCCGGGTAGCGATAGCCGAGCCAGGGGAGTCCTAGGCGATGCCAGTTTCGCCTGGTGTCGTCGAAGGAGCTCGTAACCCTGTACGTAGTGCAGGGCCGAGGGCCGCCACCTTCTGGTGGGGGCCGCGGGGAAGACAACCCCTTTAAAAAATCACCCGTAGGGGCCTTTGAGTCCAGCTCGCGCTAGCGGGCAAGTCGGGGCGGTGTCTGGTCTAAAGACCAGCTCCGGCCAACCCGTAGCCCTGTACGTGGTGCAGGGAGTGGGGGCCGCCACTTCGGTGGGGGCTGCGTGGAGAAAACCACTATAAAAAATCCTCGAAGGCCCGACACCGCGTTACACCAGTGCCGTGCGCGGGTGGTTGGTGGAGTGCATCAACCCGTTAGCGACCCCCCTCGGGTACCTCCCGCCCCCCGAGGTGTAGTAGGGTTGCCCAGGTATCGCGGGATCTCTGCCTGGGTGGACCATTACATCTCCCGCTCTCGTGGGTCCAGAATGATGTCAAAGAATAAAAACAAAAACATGAATAAAAAAGGAGGGAGAAAGGACGAAGCACTGTGTCCGGGCAAAAACAGCTGCGAAATGGAGACGGAAACGATGGAGGAATCCAGAAGGGATTTGGCGCAAGGATCGCCGGCAACCGCCGAGCAATCCCGAGACCGCAAGCGCCAAAAGTTGGAACTTAAGGAGGAGCATCAGCCATTCGCAAAACCAGCTGTGAAGGCGCTGACGTTAAAGTTCCCGGTTGCGTGCAGACCGGAGAGTGACGGAGATGAGTGCGAGACGGATGACGACTCGTCGACTGCGAATATCCGCCAGATCAACGAAGAGCATGTGGATGAGTTGAAACGTTACCGTGCGAAAGCACGTGAAACTTACGAGCGACTAAAGACCGAACTCGAGGCCGCTGGACTTTCCGGGGACTCGAGAAGAAAAATCGCAGAGATAGGCCGAGAACAAGTGGCTTTGCTGAGCGACTTTAGGGCATTTACCGCCAGAGCCCTCGAGGACGATCCCGAGTATTTTGAACTCGAAGAGGAGAATAGGCACCTAAGAGAGGTAGTCCGTAAACTTCGAAAGGAGATGGCCGGCTTGAAGACGGAGATGGCGAACGTGAAAGCCGAAATCAGGCCACGATAAGAGCTGCCAACAAAAGAAGACTTGCGACAGATGATCGACCAGGTAATGGAGGAGAAGTTTAAGGCGATGGCGGAACGCTTTGCCGTACCCTCCAAACCCTCGCACCAGGAGACGGTCACGAGAAGAGTGGTGAATGCACTGCCCCCTGCCCCCCCAGGAGAATCCCTGGGAGGTGGCAGGGAGCAGAAAGAAGAATCGCGCTAACAGAGAGCGTGCTGCTGAGAAGGCGGTCAAGGCTGTAGAGCCGAACTCGGCAGACAGCCGGAACGGCAAGAGGAAGAAGAGGCGAGGGAGGCTCATCCCACCACGAACGACGGCCGTGACAATAACAATCCGGCCGGAAGCTGAGGAGTGCGGTGAGACATATGCCCACATTATAAAGAGGGCCAGGACGGTGGTGTCCCTCTCCGAGGTTGGGATTGAATCCGGAGTGACGGTGACAAGCACAGCGACCGGGACGCGCATCATCAAGGTGCCGGAGACAGATGGTGCAAAGGCGGACGCACTCGCCGAAATCTTGAGGAGCCGACTAGGAGATGTCGTGATGATTGGCAGGCCTGAGAGGACAGTGGATGTGCGGGTCTCAGGCCTGGACGACTCGGTCGATTTACAAGAGGTGATCGAGGCGGTGTCGGCCAAGACGAGCTGTGCCAGAGGTGCCATTAAGGCGCAACCAATTGGGCGCTCCCCAAGCGGAATTGGGCATACCCTAATGAGGCTGCCGATTGTAGCAGCGAAGGCCTTAGAGGATGGTGGAGGGAAGCTCCGCGTGGGATGGAGCACCGCAGAGATTAGGGTCCTTGGACCCCGGCCCCTGCGGTGCTACAGGTGTATGGGGGTCGGACCCAAGTGCCCGGCAGCGGAGGACAGGAGCGGCTTGTGCTTCAGGTGTGGAGCACCAGGTCACACAGCCGCCACCTGTAATCGGGAGCCAGCGTGCTCGGTGTGCGCCGCCTTCGGGCGGCCGGCCGACCACGCCATGGGGAGTCGCAGATGCGACCCACCGGTGGTGAAAGGGAGGCGCCCTCCACCACCGGTGGACCCCATGGAGGTAGGGGCACCCACTCCATCGGGTGCCCTCCCCCCCCCCCGTAAAAACGCTCGGGGGGGAGAGAGCCTCTTCCACCCTTCCCTCGCGGGAGGGGCGTGAAGACGCAGGAAGCGCGGGCGCGAGCGGGGGTCGCTTGCGGAGCGCTTGAGGAGGACCCTCCCACGAGGGTAGAGCCGCCCCCAGGTGGCATCGGAGCTTTTCTCCGAGGCCGCGTGGGGGGTCGAGAGGGGCGCTCGGCGGGACGGCGACCGTGGAAGCCACACTGGTTCGGGTCGCGAAAGAAGCCGTAAGGGGCCACGCGACCCCCACCACTGTGTTGCGGGACGCCGCAGGGTTTTAGTGGGTAGGCCTCCAAGCCTTTACCGGGCGCTAGGCCGGGTAGGGGCATGGAGGAGAGTCCCACATATCGTCTCGTGCTCTCCCGGCACGAGCGAATGCGTAACGCATTTACTGCGAAAACAAAAAAAAAGCAAAAAAAAGGGGTAATATGACAACTTAATAAATGTTTTATTCATAAACATCCTTGTTTCAGTTAAAAGACGTTACCATCTGAACAGAAACTTCCCACAAAATAGGGAGATTTTGTTAAAATCGTGGAGATTAGCCAACAGGTTGGATATTGCAGTAAAAAACTATACTATAGAATATACTGACAGACATGCGAAAAACGGGAAAAGGATATAATACTTAAGACAGATACTTGTTGACTTTGTTGTAATCGATGGTGTAATGAAACCATAACACTACTATTATTTTGAAAACAGATTTTTTTTTTATTATGTATGGTGACGACGTATAATATTGTAAATCTCGTTACTTCTGTTAAAGTTGACGAGTTTCTTGCGCCCATTCTTCTTGTCCGTTAAAAGACGTCCTTAATGGGTGGTATATAAAAATGTTGGACGATTCAAAACAACTTATTTTAAGCGCATTTGAATAAAATTAATTGTCATTTCATTCGTTCACTTAAAAAAATAATATTACCACTTATCACAAAATAACCGAAAAGAAATAACCATTATAGTAATATGAGTTATTTACGGGATTGTTACGATGTGCCTTGTTTTTAACGAGTTTCCGATATTTCGGCACTGTTGCAAGCGCCATGATCACGGAGCAACTGAAGTAATTGCGGGTAGGCTGTTGTTGGTATACATATTGGTCTACCCTCCGACGAAGTTTTTTACAAGTGAAGTACACGGAGCCTATGAAGTGCAATTACTTCAGTTGCTCCGCGATCATGGCGCTTGCAACAGTGCCGAAATATCGGAAACTCGCTAAAAACAAGGTACATGGTAACAATCCACCATAAAAAAGCTTAGTGGTACACGTTGCGAAGCAAGAATGAGCAGTTTTAAAGCAGCCAGTGCCATCCATGATGCTTTAATTACTTTCGCTAATGAAACACAAAAAACTGACGTTCAAGTTTCTCATGAGCCTACTATTCAAGCCGAATAGTTCAAAGATTTCAGCTTCAAAGCGCCCCTTTATGTTTGGCGTCCTGAGCGGTCGCCCCAACACGACCATCATGACGGCCATTTTGTGATCAAAGAGCAGTGTATGATGTTTGACATCAGTATGATTAGTCGCTTTCTACGACATCTTTAGTTGTAAAAGATAAGTGCTATTCTGCTGGACACCACAACGACTTATATTTTTTAGACTATTATGTTACATTAATTATATTTCACAAATAAAATATTTCTACTAAATCACAGCCTTGTTCCGCCGTCTCTATTTTTTCATTCGACAACCAAACTTATAAATAGGCGCCATCGTTATATGGTTGATATACCAAAGAGTCGCCCTTAGCCTTTTGATTCCAATTTTGTAACCGTAAGGGTTACGAGTTAAGGCTAAAGAGTGGAACTCTTTCCCTGAGTCTGTGTTTCCTGATTAATACAATGCAGGGATCTTCAAATCACGAGTGAATAGGTATCTTCTAGGCAAGCGCGTTACATCCTAGATCGAATCGTCGCTTACCATCAGGCGAGAAAGCGGTCAAGCGCTTTCCTAATTAAAATTAAAAAAAATTGCCTGTGCGCTAAGTGAAGAAATTGCCACTTCTCCTGACACTTCAATATGACGAGCAGTAATGACTTTTATTTGTTCCTATTAAAATGCGTGTCGACTGTTTAGAATCCGCAATATTCAAAGTAATCATAGTAATAGCTATAGAAGAAAATTAACATAAATCCATTGTGCATTTGAATTTACAGTTTAAAAAAACAATTATTAACCTTCTTTCGATAGGTAAGCGTCGGAAACATATAATTACGTAAATAAAAATTTACAATAATATTTGTTTTATTCACACAAATTAGCCTAACCCCAATTAATCAATGTAAGGCATATGTTATTGATACTAGGGTTCCGAAAAGACATACATATATGACACAAAGATATGTAATATTTATAGAAATACATAAAAGTACCCATGACTCAGGTACAAATGCTTGTATTCATCATAAACGTATGCCACTTCCGGGACTCGAACCCGAACTGACGTCAAATAGAGCTAGAAACTCTATTCATGGTCCCACCGTACGCTCCATGTAGCCTCTAAGTCTACGTTAGTAAAAAAATAGCACCAAATTTATGATGAAAAATATTCTTTCTTAATTTATTTTTCTTCAAAGAAAAGGACACTTTAAAACCCTTTTTTGTACTAAGCAGCATAATTAAAAAGTACTTGAACAAATTGAAGACCGTATCTATTTCACAAAGTACTTTAATTAACTATCGAGTTGAAATTTATTACTACTAATGAATACCTATTAGCAGTATAGAGTAAATAAATAAAAAGAATAAATCATATTATACATAATTTAGAATAGCGACATCTCTACGTATCTCTGTAAACCAAAATCAAATACGACTTGCTTTAAACGAATTCAAAAGCATACACACGATACGATGTCCGCATCTGTGTTGCTAATTACATATCTAACTTATAGATGACGCTGTATGCGTATGTACAGAGTTAGAAGAAACTAAATAAATATTCCACCAAATACATTATTAAATGATAGTGATAATTAATTTAATTATATATTTAAAAGCAGTTGCATAGGCAAAGGTAATAGGCCTATATGAAAGAAATATTAATAAATTACATTGTGAATTGATTTATGAAATATTTATACTTTTAGGATAATAATTATTGTAGTAAACTTAAACTAGATAGATGAAAAAAGTACCTATAAGTAACATAGGGTTGCACATTGTCTTATGCCAATGAGGTAAAAGCAAATTTCTATTTCTAAACATAGCGACGGTTTCCATGGCAACGGTTTGTTTGGACTTGTTGACGCTGCTTCTGATTTGATGTGTCTATTATCAACTTTTAAACTTATTAAGACTTTTAAACAATGTCTTATAGGTATTACAATAAGGCAGCATGTGAACGAGCCAATAGAATAAGTTCAGCGAAAAACACAAATTGCTCTAAGAGAGTAACACCGAAGAGGATGATTCTTTCCAAAAAGTTTGGAGGAAAAAGTTGCTCCGACGGAATCATTATAGAAGAAGGACAAAACAAACCGAGGAAGTCCACACAATCTGACGCCAGTTTCTCATCCAAGAGTACTAAACGCATCGACTATTGCAAGAGATGTGGCGACCAAGTGCACAGTCAAAGTCAAAGTTCAAATTCAGATAAATCTCAAAGTCAAAAAGATTATAATATTAGAAACATGCCAAGCACTTCCAAAGTTTTCAACAAAACAAAAAGTAGAACAGAAGGTTTAAAACTCAAGTTGAATGGCAACAACGGGAGAAGTAACGGTGTTAAACAATATTACAAGAACGAAAACTTTAAATCGACAGTCTCCATACAAGACGCTGAAGCTGAATTTAAAAAGATATCCTTAGATCCCATTAAAGAAGATCCAGAATTGCATACTGTAAATGAACAGGGTGTTAACATACATAACGCTTTATCAGATAGCGAAGAAGAAATAGGTTTCCTAGATACAAATGACGGTGATAATATCGAAGAATTAAAGAAGTTCCGTGAAGACAATTATTTTGAATGTCATTCAGTTAAATCAAGGATAGGAACCAAAGGTAGTGTTACTAGCCTTGCTGATCATAAATGCATGTATCGATTTTATTTGAACGATCGTTTGTTTCCCGTTCCTATAAGTACCGATCATCACAATAATATTAGGTGTGTAGAATGTCATCTACCTATGAATTTAAGGATTGATGATGTAGAATCGAATGAAACAAATGGTACTATCCAAGCTAAAGTTAAGATAAGTGATAACGAAGAACAGGATATGGTATTATTTTTGCCGGTGAAGCAGTCTTTAATAATAAAAGAGAAGAGAAAAGAAATTAAAACGGAAAAGGATGTTTTGTACTTCGGTGTGATCAAGTTGAGCACTATTGGCAATTCTGTATTCAAATCGAATCTGCCAAATGACTCTTTGGCTCTTAAATATCAGAAAGGATACCAGGAGTATGGGAACAATCAAGATTTTAAGTATAGCGGCGTGAAAGAAGATAATGTTATTGTTATATAGATTATATGCCTTTTAGAAGATAGTTTATACATATATTTAATTTAGTTTCAAATTTTAATTAATTTTCAACTCCTTTTTTGGAGACGTGTGTACAGGATGAATAAGGCAATGGTCCTTTGCCAATTAAATAAAAGCATTTTAATTTTGCTTCTTTTCTGAAATGCGATTATTGAATAAACTTTTTTTATATAATTATATTTATATATTAACATTGAACTCCCTGTGACTTAATTTTTTTGTATAGGGAAAAGGACTAGTTAAATAATATATTGGGAAAAACTAATAATAATTACATTTTTTACAATAACACCGGCCTAGCCCAAAATAATCAATGTAAGGCTTGTGTTATGGATACTAGGATAATGGATAGATATACCTATATAATATTCATGTAGGTAATAATAGTAGAATTAATAAAAATACTCATGACTCAGGTACAAATGCTCGTACTTATGACACAAACATTTGCCCTTCCGGGGTTCAGACCTTCGGGGTGAAACAATGCATCAAACGGTTGTAAACGAATTAACCTGATAAATTTAAAATAATTACAATCATTATGTATCGAACTTATTAGGAAAATTAGGTCTAATTTCTAAACTAATTCATATTGCCGTCTTTTCTCTATTGAATTTTCATTCTCTTTTATAATAAGGATAATTTGAAAGAAGTTAAATAAAAAAATATTTTATTATTCTTAGTATGTCTCCAAATTCATAAGTCTAACAGTATTATTCATAAGAATACAAAAGCTTAAATCCATTTCAATGATGTATCCTCTGAATTGTGATTTGAGTTTGATAGAACAAGACAAAACACATTATATCTAAAATAGTAAAAATATGTAAAGTAACGTTGTTTTTCTTTACTTTCTCAACACTCAATACTCAATCATTTATTGCATTCCACAATGTTAATAAAAGATGGTGAACATAAATAAAAGATTCAGTGAACATAAAGAAAATTCTATTTATTTTATACATTTTTCAACGCTATCTTATAAGATAAATTATTTTAATAGAATCGGCTTACTTGTGATATTATTTCGGTGACTACAGGTCACCATGAACACTAAAAAAATTAAAGATGAAATATTTATTTAATAATTATCGATGCTGGTTATTATTTCAATAATCTTAAAAAAAACTGAATATGATCTTCAACGTTTTCTACAACCTCATATTGGATTTATCTCTCTAGCTCAATTATTTTTTAAGATATGGCTGTTTAACGGATAATCACACATACAACCATATCTCTAGATTAAAGTGGAATACGGCAGAAAAATTCATAGTAATTGCATATGCACATCCAGTTGATACTATAACATGAATTTGAGAAAAGTTGTCATTGGGGACCCATTCACAATACTTATCCTGTTACACTCTTTCGAGGGGTGTTCACAAGGCTCGGTAGCTCAATTGGGAGAGCATTGGACTGGACTTCCAAAGAATGCGGGCTAGATTCCCGCCTAAGAATGCAGTTGTGAGCAGAGTCGATTTTTTCTAGTATTTTTCTATTCAACTTATTTAAAGTAACGTAGCTTAAGAAACATTATTTATTCATATTTAGTTAGAAAATTTAAAAACTGGCAGAAATTGTCGTATTTTTTGTGTCTGGAAAATCGTATGATTTCCAATTATTCCTTATTATGTATACTCTCAATGTTTTACTCAATAATCACTTACCTAGTCTCAAAAGTTTTATCAGTTCTCACTTAAGGACAAAACTTTTTCACGGATATAAATTTCAATACAATTACATGAACCCTTTTCTCAGAAAAGTAAGTGTAGGTAATATATCACGGTAGTATAGTTACTTTGATAACACAGCTCCCAAAAAAGTATTGAAAAGAAAAAAAAAGATAAATCTATATAAATAAAAACCATTATTGAACTGTGATGAAACTGTGTTGCTTTTGCATGCCAGGGACGGTTTATAATGTAGAGTCGGTAAAAATATTAACAAAAAAGAGCATTGCAAAGCATGTAAAAAAATCATTTTCCATATTTCATTTCCTATTAAAATATTCCTTGATAAAATTTTTCGTTTCATATAACGAAAATTATTCCTACCAACTTCGAATCGATTGCACATTCGATGTAAATGCATAAATAGGCCGAGATTTACGCGCACGCGCCAGTCTCTATACATTCGCCGGTGTTGTGACAGTAAACAGTGAAAGATGAGAAACTGTGCAGTTCTGATTGTGGTGACCCTGTGTGGAGTTAGGGCTGACGACACTCTCCGTAAGTTTTAGTATTTAATTATTATATTTTTCATTATAAAAGCATATGACTAGATTTTAATATCTAGCAGTCTAATCAGTCTACATCGATCTATCAAGTTGACTTTTGTCTAGAAATATTTATTCATAACAAACAAGAAAACAAAGTATAAAAAATATTTGAAAAAAGTTGCACAAAAACATTTTAAGAATAAGCTAGGTAATAAGTTAAAAAAAAGCTAGAGAAAGGTAAAAATATAACAATTTTATTAAAAAATGACTTCATTTTGTTTAATTTTAGATAACACTTATTATTAAATTTGAAACTTAACGAAAAGCTAACGAAACAACCCTTATAAAAACGTGTGAATCGTTAACAACATGTTACATTTTATTTAAAGAAAAATCGAGGAACACAATTGATCTATTTATGCTTCTAGGTTTTTGACATCATTTAAATAATATGAGAGTTAATTATAAATTACAATTGATAGGTAATGCACGGTTATTTTTTTTTTAGTTTATTGGTTGGTCATTAATATTTTAATATTATTTAATATCCACTCCGCTAGGGCTGTTTTTTTACACACATGATAAAAGGGAGTAGAAACAGCCCTTGCCGAGTTTATTGCGGCTTCTTCTTAATACACGATCTCAGTCAGGGCGTAGCGGTGACGCTTAATACACGCATTGTAAACGCTAATATTGCATAAAAAGATTTTTATTTTTATCTGATTTTAAAGTAATGTTAGGACACCATGAGAATAATTTATTCTTGTTTTAAAATGAAACTGAAAGGTCTCAAAATTAATATTTTTTGATTTTTTTTACTTTATATCTTTATGATAATGCTTTTTACGTAATTTTGTGTTTTATAATTTGTTATTAAGCACATAGTTAAAGTAAATAAAAACAATAAATGGTATTAACAGAAAAAAGGTGTCGAAACATTAATTCTGCGAACAGAAACTATACACAATTATTTTTCAATATCAAAATTAAAATATTATTGTACGCGAATTGTTGGGAGTTTTAATTGACAGTCACTTAGTATAACAATCAAAAGGCATAAATTGACATACATTACAGGTTAGGTTAGGATAGGTATTTTTTTATTCATTTCCAGCCAACAAGCTATTTCAAATTATGCCAAATGATTTGAATGCTTTATTATATTATGATTTAAAAAGTTCTTCGAAAAAAGGTAGACCCACTTAAAATATGGTCTGGTTTCCATTTAACAACACAAACAGAAGTTGCCTTACAGGAGTTATGGGATCAATGGTGTATATTGAAAATCACGGTAAAAGGAAAGTAGTTAAGAAGTTTTAAACCAGAAATTTGTTTTGTTGGTTATGGCGCTTTCATAGTTTATAATTTTTTGTAATCTGAACAGCAATCCTATTTTAACCCACTATCTTATAATATAAGATATATCTTATAATATAAATTATAATAAGTTTTATCAATATTTGATTTATGATTTTACATTTTCGAAACTGTCTTATAGGATGAATTTTAATAGAAAAATATTATAAAAAACTACGCGGCTCGCAAGTATCAATTTCTCAGACCTATTATGAAATTAAACGTTATTTTTCTACTAATTTTAATAGAAAAATATAGTTTTATTATAATCGGTTAATTATAGGTATATTTATACCTAAAATTAAGTTGTTAATTTCGATGAAATGGTTTAAAAGATCAACAGTCCTCTATTCTGTAAATTTTCAATAGTAATGTATAAAAATGCAAGTTTAACCTCTTTTCTGCATCATTTTTGAAATTATTTAATAAGTTGTAACTATATGTAAACTAGAAAATCTGCAGAGGTATTCAAAAATACAGAACATTTTCATAGTTGTGGTGCAACAGAAATCAAATTATATTGTGCAAAAATTAAAACACAATTTTATTTTTAAACTTGTAAACAACTTCATTTATTTACAATTATTTTGTAAATAAAATCTTCCCTTTCATATCTGAATTTGTATGTAAATTAGAACATTATAATTTGTAATGCACTCCGCCTTTTTAATACTCTAATGATAACAATAACTTCTTTGTTACATATTTGGCATGTAATTGCATTGTAAAATAAACAAAGAAAAATTCTTCAATTACAATCAATGTCAAAAAAAAATATTAAACGGAAAACTTCATGAGATTTTCTCGTCCAAAATACCGCAATATCTCAAGACAAAAGTCTTTGACCAATGTGTGTTGTCAGTGATGACGTATGAAACGGAGACGTGGTCCCTTCTTTTTTCAGCCTTTCGCCACCCAATGCTGAGTGTAGGCATCCTGCATTGCCCGCCATTCTTCCCTATTTTAGGCCTTCCTCTGCCAGAACTTTCCGGCAACTTTGACCAGATCGTTGGTCCACCTCATCGGCTGTCTGCCCACACTCCGACGACCAGCTCTTGGCCTCCATTCGATCACCTTCTTCCCCCATCTTCCATCCGTTCTACGCCCTATGTGTCCGCCCATTTCCATTTTCTTTTGGCGATTTTTACGGCTATGTCGGTAAGTTTAGTTCGTATCCTTATTTCGGTGTTTCTAACTCTGTCCCGATGAGATATACCCAACATAGCCCGTTCCATTGCCACAAAATCTATAACTCAATCTTAATTAAGTTACAGATTTTGTAAATACGCTTGACCACTATCTCGCCTGATGGCAAGCGACGATGCGATCTAGGATGTGACGCGCCTGCCTAGAAGATACCTATTCACTCGTGACTTGAGAGTTGAGACCCTTATATTGTATTTATCAGGAAACACAGATTCAGACAAAGAGTTCCACTTTTGAGCGGTACGTATCTCAAAATTGGAACCAAAACGCTTAGTTTGACTCTTTGGTATATCAACCATATAACGGTGGCGCTATTTGTAAGTCTGGTTGTCCGATGAAAAAATGGGAACTAATTCGAACTCATATGCCTTTGAGGTTCCGAGGTTTACCAGCTGCAGCCAAGTTGAACGATCGATGACGTAAGCATCGCCTATTACGCTTTACTTCGTAACATTATCTAAGATTGTACTTTCCCTTACTTTACGCATTCAAAGTCATACCTTTCTATTTTATAATCCTATTTGACTAAAACTAATATCGCACTGTAAAAAAAATCTTGCTTTAAAATAAAATTTTCAATAAAAAATACTGATGAAGGCACAATACAGATGTAATGAAGTTAAGAAAATTAGAATTTTAATTCCTTAACCGATTTAGTGCAACGCTAGCGATCCTGCCTTTCGCACCCCGTGACTTGTCTACTCGGTAGCTTAGCGGTTAGAGCACTCGCTCGTATAGCGAAAGGTCGTAGGTTTCCCAACTGTGGGTTCAGAGATGCGGTTGTTTTTATAGGCGAGATTTAAAAAAAAATCGGTCACACATCCAAAAATTGACCATTGCTAAAGTCGCTGAACTTCCGCAATCTCTACCATAGAGCTCCATAACTCGTGTATTTAAAACTTCCATTCGTTTATAAACTTGTTTATAAAGGATATGAATACATCAATAATACTTCCATCGCAAAGAAAACAAGCTACCTTTTACAGATCAAGGCGTTCGGTTCGCACATACGCATTCAAATAGGCACATTTTGTCCCAATAATGCGACAGCAAACAATGCTTACACGTATGCAATGATAACTGCACGTCTGCGATTATCATTATAATAATAAAAATCCTCATTAAAACTAAGGTTAATTTATTGATAAGGTTGCCCATATATAAATAATAGGGCGCCTTGAATTATTAATATTATTTCCCACATTCACACCAACTAGCCTAGCTCAAAGCAAGCACTGTAAGGCTTGTGTTGTATATACTAGGGTAACGGATAGACATACATATATGATACAAAGATGAGCTGTAAAAATATCCATGAGTCAGGAACAAACAAACATCTGCCCCTTCCGGAACTCAAACCCAGGACCGTCGGTGTGTAAGGCAACATAGCTACCGTTGCACCAAACAATCGTCAAAAATGAAAATTATTTTATTCAAATGCACTTAAACTAAGTTGTTTTGATTCGTCCAACATTTGAACCTACCTACCATTGGAGACAAATTTTAAATCAATTTTTTTATACTGCAAGTAATATTTGCACACGCATTCGAGTCGTAACAACTGAACTATTGTGCTTTTGTACTGTTATTTTTGTTTGTAAAATTTATTTCATTGTTGTGTTGATCAATAAATGGTTCTATCTCTCTCTCACTTTTGTGCCATCAATAGATGTAAGGTTCAGTTCACTCAATCATAGTCGAAGTGTGATTTAAAAGATTGCTCCGAGCGATAAGACCTCATTTTACAACACACTAGTTTAAGATGCGCTGTTTTTCCTTAATCTATTATAAATATAATTAAGTTGTTATTTCTCTTATTAAGGAAACTATAGGTCTTATTTAATAATATATAATCAGAGATTTTAATAACGTGTTTATTTTTATTTATTGTAGAAAAACAACATCTCTTTCTGATAGTAAATCTATAATCTAAGATCACAAATTTGTTGTTTGTGGTTTGTCTGTCCGCTCTTTTTCTCGCTCTTTTTCCATTGTATACGCGTTACCATAGCAACAGCAACGCGTTACCAGGTCAGCAAGTCTTAACAAAGATACATAAAAAATATTAAATTTCAAATGCGATTTTTCTTTGTAGTTAAAATGTAAGAATAACGAAGAATTATAATTTTATATATATTTTGTGTATTGTTTCACAAAATATATAAAATTAAAAAACTAAATGACTGTTTCATTAATCGATTGCCCAAACATTTGTAAAAAAAATTCTTTCGAATATGAGAGGATGTCTCTCATTGATGAGACAACGTTGGCCTACAGCGTAAAATTAGAAGGGTACTGTAAAATTTTGACAGGTGTTCACAAGGCTCGGTAGCTCAATTGGGAGAGCATTGGACCGGACTTCCAAAAGTAACAGGTTCGGTTTCCGCCTAAGAATTCACTTGTGAGCCGAATTGATTTTTTCTAGTATTTCTTTTCTATTAAAATAATTTAACAAATGCTTATATAAAATATTGTCTTTTTTATATTTCAACATTGAAAGAGACTAACAAACGTTAAGTTATTACAAAAAACTATAACCAACATAAATTTCAATAAGAAATATATGTCTTTCCGTTACCCTAGTATACCTAACACAAGCCTTATAGTGCTTACTTTGAGCTAGGTTAATTAGCGTGAATATAAGAAATATTATTATTGTAATTCCTCTATCTCTCTCTTTTATCTATATCGTAAATGTATACGTATATTTAACAAGCATAATATACAAGTTAATGTATAACCGTGTCTTTTAACAAATAAAATAATAGCTATTTAAACAACCGGCCGCAGTCACCCACGCCGGCAGGTCAAGGTCTCCGATTCGATCATGCAAATAGCAGATTACCACCGAAGATAGCGCTGCTTACTTATGCTGATCAGGTACGCAATTTGGCCTTGGTGACTGACCACCTTATGCGCAAAATAAACACTCAAATAAACAAGAAATTCTATTAACGGTAATGCTCATTATTTACGGTAGAGCTCCCGCCTTTCGCACTGACGGTCCTGGGTTTGAGTCCCGGAAAGGACAAATATTTTTATGATGAATTCGAGCATTTTATCGGTGTCATATATATTTCTAGAAAAACCAAATTTGAGAGGCAATTTTTCGATAAAAATGCCATATTTCACACCATTAAAGGCTCCGACACTGTTGACGGGACACATTGTAAATGTTTTCTATATGATAGAAAAATAGTAGAGATATATCTCTCATACATCTATACTAATATTATAAAGAAGTAAAGTTTGTGTGTTTGTATATTTGTTAAATTGTAAGGGGTAATCTCGGGATCTACTGAACCGATTTTAAAAATTCTTTCACCAATAGAAAGGCACATTATTGCTGAGAGTCATAGGCTATATTGAATGCTAGAAAAAATTAAAGAATTTTGTCCACTCGTGCGAAGCCGGGACGGGCCGCTAGTATGATATACATGCGCCGATTGGCGCATTACTTAAATTTTTACATCCGACATACAACTTTTTCTAAAAAAAAAGAAACAATTCCTCTCACCTTCGGAGAAAGCGCAAATTATTGATTGCGTAATGTTTAATATCATGCAATTTAACAAGTTTTATAACATTAAATTATACTTACGAAGTCTAAGATGATCTTTTTATTTTTTTGCCAAATCTTTTATTTTGATTTGAAAACTTTGATACTAATAATAGAGATGTTTTCTTTTCGTTCCAAAAGTAGGCAGGTATCCGTATTGCAATACAGAGGCAAAAATAATTATTGTTATATTTATCCATTTATTTCAGCAATTTTTTAACACAATACTTTTTCCAGATTTAACCCATTTTTAACCGACTCCAAAAAAGGAGGAGGTTCTCAATTCGGCTGTATTTTTTTTTTAATGTTTGTTACTTCATAACTTTGTCAATTATAAACCGATTTGGAAAAAACTTTTTTTATTTGAAAGAGTATACCTTCACATTGGTCCCATTTCATTTTCATATCATAAAATTTAGTTCTTATATCATAGGTAACATATAACGATTTCGGTGTTTATAGCAAACTAAATAATAAATAAAAAAATTCTTCAAAAAACTTGTTGCAAAATAACGCACTAAAAAGCAAGAAATATAAAAAAAAAACTGACTCCAAAAATTACTCTACAATTGCAAGCACCACTAAAAAGTTAAAAATAATATTTTTTTGTCTATTCTATGCTTTTATATTATTAGCCAAAAGGTGATTTACACCATATTTTTACTTTGGTTGTAAAACTTTGATATGCTGACCATTGTCAAGCTGCAAACGTAACTGCACCGTTTTAAAAACATTAAAAAAATACGGTAAAAAATCCTTTTGCATAATAATAATAATAATGTTCGGAAAAACAGAAAATCTTTATTGTTTATAACTGTGTAACAATAGATTGTAAAATAAATTAAAAATATCAACAGTTTACCTTTACAAGCAGGACGACCGTTTGGTGCAACGGTAGCGATCCTGCCTTTCGCACCGACGGTCCGAGTTCGAATCCCGGTAGGGGCAGATGTTTGTATGATGAATACGAGCATTTGTACCTGAGTCATGGATATTTATATATATTTATATGAATATTACATAACTTTGTATTATATATGTATGTCTATCCGTTACCCTTGTATCCATAACACAAGCCTTACAGTGCTTACTTTGGGCTAGGCTAATTGATGAGAATGTAAAAAAATATTTGTTTATTTATTATTTTTTCAAGCGTTTCCGCAAACAACAAGCAAAATCCACCGCCGCGCCCGCCCGCAAATAAATGCAAAAACTTGCAGACACCGATACTCCGTTGCAATGCAGTTGCAGTACGTTACTAAAATTGCATATAACGATGATTGCACATTTAGCATGACATCTCTACTATATAAAAGAAGGACTTTGTGTGTCTGTTACCATATATAGTTACCAAAGTTACCATAAGCCTAAAAATAACAGTTTTTACAATCAATTAACGATACCATTGCAACGCGTGGCCGGGTTATACCAGCAACGCGTGGCCGGGTTAGCTAGTCAGTAATAAAATCAAAATATATATGAATGGTTTATGATATTTATATTATGCATTTTCAAAGGTATCTTATATAATCAATTTTAATAGAAAAATACAAGAAAAAATACTAAGCAAACCTTCTACATGGCTTGGTAGCGCAATTGGAAGAGCAATGAATCGGAAATCCATTCATTGCAGATTCGAGTCCAATTTATGATCACAGAATATTAATTTTAGTTTTTCTTTAAAAACCACCATCAAATGCTTTTATATCTGTAAGTAAATGATTATACGTTTTAAAGTGGTAAATAAAGGATGTCTTGTGATATATTATACGTGAGTGACTATAAAATTAAAAAAGGTTTTAATGAAATTCACTTACGTTAAGCGGTAAATATAGAAAACCAGTAAAAGTATCATAATATAGGATCATTATATATCCATGGTAATGATCCATGTATCAGTGAATAGTAGTTTATGATACTGTTGCATAATAAGGGTTCTTATAACATGAGTGTGTTTTAAAAAAACGAGCCGTAGGCGAGTTTTTTTATAGCATCACACGAGTGTTATAAGACCAAGTTATGTACAGTGTCATACACTACTTTATCTACTCTCATACTATAATATGTAAAACAATATTGCAAATAAAACGCTGAATATAACAACAAATTTATTTAAATGTCAAATGTTGGCGCCAAGGTGCAAACATCAATTGCGCATGCGTGTTGCGTCGGTCGTCGAGGACTCGTTCATTGAAACCTTTTTAAAGTAGAGGTTCAACCTCCTTGGTCCAGCTGGAGGTTGTATAGGTGTATCGTTATGATTAAAAAGTTATATTATGATACAGGTGTCCATACAAGACCTGTATCGTAATAAAACTTTTTTTTTATTATTTTTGGCCTGTACGTAATGTTTGTCATAAGCATTTTGTTTTCAGTTTTAGAATCTTTGTATTATAGTATTAGAGTAGATAAAATAATTATATTGCTCGCGAAAGTTAATTACCACTTGTAAATAACTAATTACTATGATTTAATGTCTAATTGATGTTTTATGGTATAACAACTGTACGAAGGCAGTATAAATGGAAAGTGTTCAACGTTATAATAACATCGAATAATTTTTAGGGATCACGTGGACGTATCAAGCTGAAATTTATATCAAATACTCAGGTCTACTGTCCCTTGGAGCTGTGAAAAACTCAAACTTCTAAGCTAACGCAATCAAAAGATACAGCCGTTTATGCCGCAAAATTCCGCAAATTTTCGACACTCCCAAGGGAATCAAAACCTACAGGGTACTTCCCATGAACTCAGAATCTTGAAATTTGGTACAAAGCAACGTCTGATAGCACAGATAAAGGAAAAATTGCGAAAACCGTAAATTTCTAGTTACATCATATAATAAAAATATTTTACGGAATCCTCGGTGCGCGAATCCGACTCGCACTTGGCCGGTTTTTTTAGGATTAGTACAAACTAATCCTAAAAACGTGCTATCAGACGTTGCTTTGTACCAAATTTCAAGATTCTGAGTTCATGGGAAGTACCCTGTAGGTTTTCTACAAAGAAATATTTCATAAATATGATAGTAAATGTACATTTAACATAAAAAAGTCTTTCTCATTTAATATTGAATATTCAACCACTAGCCTTATTGGTGTGAATGTAAGATATATAAATAGTTTTTTTTTCGTATCTCAAAAGGATAAAACGTCTGTCTGTCTAGCAAGACCGTTTATCTCGGGAACGCGTGGAGATATCTAGTTGAAATTAAAGCTATACATATACTCCGTTTTACAGTCCCCTGGAGCTGTGAAGATGTAACTTCTAAGTTAACGTGAAAAAAAGATATATACGGCCGTTTATACCGCAAAAAACGTATAATTCGACAATCTCTTGAGATTGGGATCCTTGAGATCCTTGAGATTAGGACCCTTGGGATCAAAAAAATTAATATAGGGTAATTTCTGTTGATCTAAAATTATGAAATTGGCAAGAAGCAACAACAAGTAGCACAAGTAAAGGAAAAAATCCGAATACAGCTGTTGCTGCATCGGGAAAAAAATTTTTGCGATCATACACACAGGTTAGGACACAGGTTGCGGTTAGTTGGTAGCCTAACCGCAACCTGTGTCGATGTATAGGTTCAACAATTTTCCAACGGCAAAGTTTAGTTTTCACCACAATCCGTTTACTATTTACTTTATTAAAAGTGTGTGGAACCCTCGGTGCACGACTCCGAATCGCACTTGGCAGATTTTTTTTCATCACAATCTTATATTTTTACAACCTATATTTGCAAATTTCACACAACACAGCACATATGACTATAAAATAAATATCATAGTATTGATTTGCGCTTATATGAAAATTATACATATATTTTAGACATTTATTTATTTTAAACGGGTTGTCCACGGCCCAGACAACTTAGGGGGCCAAGATAGAATCTGCGATGGAGCGAGCTAAACTAGAAGATGCATATTCACTCTGGCTAACTTAGTCTATCATTACCATAATAAATTAATGTTATTCTATGTTACATCTCGACTCTACATATAACCTCTCCTCTCTACATATCACATTTAAAAACATTTCTTTAAAACAACAGCACTCTTACAAATATCTGAATATCGAAACCGCAACTGGTCACTGTGGAAACCGCCATCCTTGATTCAATATGTTGCAAACAGTCACGCATTGCGCCGGAGTTGCTCAAACGAGACGCAAATGGCGCCTGATCTCATGTGAACAGGTATTTGTGAAAGAATTACTTATCCACACAGTATTTATTCTTTGGCAACGTTGTCACTTGTTCGCACAAAGTCACAAAATGGCGTCTCACTTCTACATTTTATTTCGAAAGCGATAAAATAAATAAATATCCACATAAAAACAATATCCTTTTATCACAATTAAAAACAAGTGTTATGGTTTCATTACATCGTTAATCTATAAATCTAACAACACAAATTTGTTGTTTGTCTGCTCTTTTTCCCGCTCTTTTTCTATTGTATCCATTAAAGTTACCATAGCAACGCGTTACCGGTTCCGCTAGTTACAACAAATTCAACAAGTATCTGTTTTAAATACACCTCAACATTACATACAAAGGACACAGCCATACAAAGGATAAATTACATGTTTAAAAAACAACATAAAAATGCACACACAGTGACTTTTTTATTGTAAAAAAGCGCTTGACCACTATCTCGCCTGATGGTAAGCGACGATGCGATCTAGGATGTGACGCGGTTGCCTAGAAAAGACCTATTTAGTCGTGACATAAAGACCCTTAAATTGTATTTGTCAGGAAACACAAGTTCAGGCAAAGAGTTCCACTCTTTAGCGGTACAGATCACAAAGTTGGAACCAAAACGCTTAGTGCGACTCTTTGGTATATCAAATCTCCGATGAAAAATGGGGAATGCGGAACGAGGCTGTGAAATTCTGCTGCGCACTCTCCGAAATATATCCTATAAAAAACGGATAAGCTAACTTCCGTCTATGCTTAAGGCATTTTAAAATAATCTATTGTATTCAAACAAATAAGTTGAAAATTATCTCCAAAGTTACATTAACTTTGTTTACTGCACTCATCGTTAAATAAGCTTATGGAATCTTCAATTTATTTTGTCCTTGCTGTATGGAACTAATGTAAAAACATACATAAATCATTTTAACGAGTTTTACTACTGTTGATTGTCAGTAGTTTTTACCACATATGGGTTTATGCTACCTAAGTTTAGTATTTATATATTTCAAACAATAAAGTCTTATGGTACCTAATTATAGAGTAGCTTTGCACACCATACCAACAAGTGTACAGTATAGATTTTGTGTTTTTGATGGTTGAGTGAAAAATATAAATGGAAGAAAAAAGCCTATTTTTAACTTCCCGCTACGAAAATTGAAGATTTCCGAAAAATCGGGAAGTTATTGTTTTTACCCCGTTTTGCAAAAACCGAGTTTGAACAGATCTCCACGTTTTGAGGCCTTAGGAATCTTCCCTGACCCTTCCCGCGATGGTATCTGTATGTCTGTATGTATGTGTGTGTGTATGTAAACCTCTTATAACTTTTGAACGGTTTGACCGAAACAAATGCGTTCCAAAGAGTTTCATCAAACTTATATTTCCTGAAAATTTGAACCGATTCGGTTCGGTAGATTTTGAAAAAAAGTAAAAAAAAATGGAAAAGAAGCTTTTTTAAATGTATATAACTTTTGAACGGCTTTACCTATTAATTCCAAAAACTAATCAGCTCTTAACCTCAAAAAACCACGTCGATCGCGCCCAAGTGCGTCAAAATCGGTTGATTCGTTCGTGAGATATCGTTGACGAAATAAATCTAAAAAAATGATTTTTTGTAATAACTCCGAAATTTTTCATCTGATATTTTTTTTTTGTTCCAATTTTTTTCTGAAGTTTGAAAATCTACATTAATTGCCGCCAACCGCGTAAAAATCGGTTGATTCATTCAAAAGTTATGGCAGTTCGAAAATTTAAAAAATATAAAACGATTTTTAAAATTTACAATTTTTTTTTTTTAAACTCGAAATTTATTGGCTTTTTGAGCTCGAAGAGCTCAAAATAACATAAATTATATTTTTAGCTCGAAGAGCTTAGAAACATTGTATTGAGTGGAATTTTGAGCGCAAAAGCATAGTATTAGCGGGAACTTACAGGGATGGCCTTTAGGCTCAACCGTTTTCCAGATTTTTTTACTACAGTAATCCCTTGGAGATTAACAAAACAATGCAAGTAAATATTCCTCTTTTAATCTAAATCTATGTATCTTTATATATATAATTCTTCTGTGAGTGTGTATGTCACTGAACTCCTCCTAAACGGCTGGACCGATTTGAATGAATTTTTTTGTGTGTGTTCAAGGGGATCTAAGAATGGTTTAGATTCACAAATCAGTCCGGCAGATGGCACTGCAGTCGGCACAGCAACGCGTGGCCGGGACAGCTAGTTATATATATTATAATTCTTCTGTGCGTGTGTATGTCACTGAAGTCCTCCTAAACGGGTGGACCAATTTTAATGAATTTTTTTGTATGCATTTGGGTGGTGCTCTGGATGGTTTATATTCACAAATCAGCCCGGCAGATGACGCTGCAGTCGGCACTGCAGTCGGCACAGCAACGCGTGGCCGGGTCAGCTAGTCCTTTTATAAGTCACGAGCAGGATGACCGATTTCAATTAATTTTCGTATGTGGTAAAAACAGGTAATACACACAAATGATAGGCTTTATATCATACTAGATGGCGCTTTAGCGTGTAGAAACACGCTATCGTATTGTTTTTGCGGGAGTACGTAAGGGCAAGATTAGTTTTGCAATGTTAGGATCAGTAAAAACCTTAAAAATCTACCTAATATTATAAATACGAACGTTTGTTTCGTTTGTTATACTTTAACGGCTTAAATACTCAACCGATCATCATGAAATTTTGCGTACACTTTGCTTATACACAGAAAAGTATGTAGGATAGTACCTTTTATATAGAAAAAGTACTGTTCCCGAATTATAGAAATAAAACTTTTAATCGGAAGTCTACATTAATGCGAGTGAATTGGGTAAAAGCCAGTAATCAATAACAAGATAATATTTATAATCCCTACTTATATAATAAACGTGAATGTAAGTTTGTTTGTTATTCTTTCACGCAAAAACTTCTAAACCGATCAACTTGAAACTTCGTACATATATTCTTGGAGGTTTTAGAAGTAACATAGGATACTTTTTATTGAATTAATAAAAAAAAAATGCGAGCGAAGCCGCTTGTTAAAGCTAGTATTTAATACAATCACACCAATTAGCCCATCCCAAAGAAAGCACTGTAAGGCTTGTATTATGGATACTAGGGTAATAGATAGACATACGTATATAATATATAGATTTATGTAAAATTCAAATATGTATGTGTGTATGTGCGTGTGTGTGTGCATGTAATATTTAAAAAATACATATAGAATACATTTAAAAATACATCTGTGACTAAGGTACAAATGCTCGTATTCATCACACGAACATCTGCCCCTTCCGGGATTCGAATCCAGTACCGTCGGTGCAAAAGGCAGGATCGCTACCGTTGCACCAAACATCGCTTGAGATGTGCTTACAAACATGAAATATAGTCATATGTAAATGTATGAAGCAAAGATCAGCTGCGCCGGCGCAGTTGACGGTGTGACGGAGGCCAGCGACCTTGTAACGCATACCGCATTCAAACCGTAATTTCAATAACTGTTTTCGTTACGTAACTTTTACTAGTTTCGCTAGTGTAATAACAGTATTTATTGTGGGTTAACGTAACGCGATGAGCCTTAAAGAAGTGTTTATAAACTGAAGCGTTTTAGCAAAATAATCTTAAAAATTATCTATATATATATGTAAATAACTATACAATACTATATAACTTTACTGTACCTGTGTATGTCATTGAATTCCTCCTAAACGACGGGACCAATTTGAATGAATTTTTTTGTATGCGTTTGGGTGGCGCCCTGGATGGTTTAGATTCACAAATCAGGCCGGCAGATAGCGCTACAGTTGGTGTCTAGGTTATTTATCTATACTGCATATATATATATATATGTTCATGATTTATGTTCGGGATAAACTTTGAAACCACTGAATCGATTTTAATCAAACTTGGTAACTATCTATTATCTGATCTAACTTAAAAGAAATTATAGGTTTCATTTTAATTTATAACACAGCAACACGTGGCCGGGTCAGCTAGTATATGAATAAATTCCCAGTCTCAGAGTTTGACCGCGATAAACTCCGAAACTACTCAACCGATTTTGATGATTATTTTTCCATTTTGCTGGATTTTGCTGACTTAGGACATAGGATAGGTCTCATTTATAACAAAACAACACGTGGCCGGGTCAGCTAGTGTTTCTTAATTCTTACACTTTCGCGCACATTACACATTTGAATTAAACACTTTTTTTACGGATTTTGCGCATATTTTATTTTATATTTAACCCTGACGATATATGTAATTTTTTTTAACAATTTAAATCCAACTTTAAATTGTTAAAAAAAATTCGTCCAATGCTGTCCTAATTGAGCTACCGACCCGTGTAAAAAAGTATCCTCTCGTATTTAAAAATGTTTGAACAATCGATAAAGTCGTGTTATAAATAAAAAATAAACCTATCCTATGTCCTAAATCGGAATAACAAACAGCAAAATGAAAAAATATCATCAAAATCGGTTAAGTAGTTACGGAGTTCATGGCGTTCAAAAACTGACAGGGAGAGAAGAAGTAAACCTCACATCTTTACAAAAACCTAGGGTCTCTGGAATGGTTCATTTTTCAATTATCCATCAATTATCCACGATTTCTAAATCGGCTCACATCAACATTCACCATCATCAAATCGAAAAAAATAACAAAAATCTATAATAGTCATTTCTTGCAACAATAATTTTATAAACACGTTACATTAAAAAAAAGACAAAAATATCTTGCATTTCTAATACATTTGTACCGATTCAAGCGCGAGAGTGCATTTATGTAGGTATTCAATCTTAGTAATAAAAAAAAACGGCGCCTTTAAAAAACTTAGTATGCACAGGCTCTCTCTATGCACACTGTGTTTTTAAGCGCTGTTGAGGCACGTTTTAGAAACGTGGGTCAGACGCGTGTCAGCAGCGCGTTTTCTTATTCCGCAGAGCAATTTTTGCATTTTTGATACCTGTTTAACACCTTGGGCGCCATGTATAACTTTTTGTCACACAGTGTCTGGAACACTGTGTATTCAAAAGTATACACATCTTTCTACTTAGTACACGCGCCGTGTATCCTTTAGTAACACGTTTTCTATACATCTATTACACAAAAATGAAAGCCATGGCCTGTCACATTTTTCCGAATGAATGGTCTGGGAATCGGTAATTTTACAAAGAAATTATAGACTTTTTAATTTTAGGTAAATATTTCTAGGTTAGGAGGTAAGTTATCAATAAAACCATTTATATTTTTTTGTATTTTTATTTTATAAACTATCTTTATTATGGCACTGGAAAAGACTAAATAGTAAAAAAATAATTATAAGCACCTAAACTTGAAACAAAAAAATTGTGATAATCATTGAAACATTTTTTACAAAAGGTCACTTCACAAATAGAACATTTTGTGACAACTTGGGAATATTTTCGTAGTTTTCCGTCGATGGCTTTCCTTGTCGACCATATTTCTTATAACATTCAGAACAACGAGACTGAAAAGATGTTTTCTCTTCAAAAAGAAACGCGTTGCCGAAGCGGGTCTTATGCGCGTTGTGCAGTGTGCAAAGGCTCTAATAGTTAAATAAAATATAATAGAGTATAATAAAAAAACTACTGTGTTTTAAACCACACGACTGAAGTAAAGCTTCTTTTGCTTCACCTATCCATCATATGTTCCTCTCAACTTCCGTTCGCCTATCCCGATCACACTATTCGTAACGCTCTCGTCACGCATTCACCAGTTCACTCCCCAAGTCAAGCGTGCTTCAAGTTTTACTTAAAAAATTGTACTTGAACATCTATTTTTAGCACCAGAAATTTTCCATGCAGGAGAAAGGTAACAAAATAATTTTGCAAGACGAAGCAACAACCTCAGTGACCTTGTAACCCATCACACGCCTTTAGGAAACACCGGTTGTTGGCCAATCAGCATTTTGACCGAATTAGGGTTCCACATACCTTTTCTTTTTTTTTTTTTGTTTTCGCAGTAAATGCGTTACGCATTCGCTCGTGCCGGGAGAGCACGAGACGATATGTGGGACTCTCCTCCATGCCCCTACCCGGCCTGGTGCCCGGTAAAGGCTTGGAGGCCTACCCACTAAAACCCTGCGGCGTCCCGCAACACAGTGGTGGGGGTCGCGTGGCCCCTTACGGCTTCTTCCGCGACCCGAACCAGTGTGGGTCCGCGCTCGTGGGCGGACCTCGCCTATGCTCCGTGAGGGACGGAGCAACGGGGTGAGCCGTGACGCCCTGAACACCCCGCACGCCTGAGGGCCAAGTGCAATGCAGCTGCCGGTCTCCCGCTCCGACACCCGCTGGCCCCCTTTTGGTGGGGAGAAGAACCGCCGCACCACTCGACCGACCCTAATGGCGGCCGAGGTGTGCAGGCACTTCCCCTCCCCACCTCAATCGGGCCGTGCGTCCTTGGAAGTCCCCCGGGAACAATAGTTCCCGGAGGGCTTCCGTGGTCGCCGTCCCGCCGAGCACCCCTCTCGACCCCCCCACGCGGCCTCGGAGAAAAGCTCCGATGCCACCCGGGGGCGGCGAGAGGGGGCTCTACCCTCGGGGGATGTTACCGAGGGTCCTCCTCAAGCGCTCCGCAAGCGACCCCCGCTCGCGCCCGCGCTTCCGGCGTCTTCACGCCCCTCCCGCGAGGGAGGGGCGTGAAGACGACATTCCACTAACGTTTTTGCGGCCGTCACCGGCAAGCGGAGCATGATATGCCCGATGCCACTTGGGCCCGCCCTCATCGGCTGCGCTTTAATGGCGCTCGTCAAGCAGCCTGATTTAGCCGCCACTGCCTCCAGCACCTCATCTTGATCGACGGAGTCATCTATGCCCGAGATCCGCACGTCCGCGGTCTTCTCGGGCCTCCCTATGACTGCCACGTCTCCCAGCGTCCTTTTTAGTACGTCGGCCAGTGCGTCCGCCTTGACTCCGCTGACGTCTGGTATCGCGATGACTCGCGCGCCCGTCGCTGAGCTTCTCATCGAGACTGACTCTATTCCCACGTCACTAAGAGATACAGCAGCTCTGGCTCTCCTCATGATGTGCGAATAGGTCTCTCCGCATTCTGCTGCTTCTGGCTTGATTGTCACTGTAACTGCGGTCGTCCGGGGTGGGATGAGCTTCGCCCTTTTAGCCTTGGGCTTTCCGCTTCTGCCTTCCGTCTTCTTGGTTGCGGCTTTATTTTCCGCCTCCACAGCCCGCATCCTCGCAGCGCGCTTTTTCTTTCTACTCCCTGCCTCTTCCCAGCATGGGGCCTGGGATGGGGCAGGGGGGGCCTCCCTTTCTCTTCTTCCTGTAATGGGGTCTTCAGCTGCCCCTTTTTCCGCTGGTTTTGGTGTCTCTGCGGGTCGTGCCTGTTGAACTGCTCGTGTCGTCAGCTCTCCTAGCCTTTCGTCCAATGCTTCGCGGATAAGCTGTCGCAGGTCATCTCTAGTCGACAGTGTCTCTTGTACAGTTCCGGCGGATTGGATTTTCGCGACCTCCAACTTCAGCGCAGCCATGTCCCTACGGAGCTTTCGGATTTCCAGCCGGAGGCTCTCATTCTCTTGGTGAAGCTCGAAGAACTCCGGGTCGTCTTCCATCGCTCCGATGACGTAGTCCCGGAAGTTCTTTAAATTTTGGAATTGCTCCGTCGCTAAGCTTCTCATCCTCCTCTTGAGGGCTTCCGGCAGGTTGGCGCCCTCCAGTGTCTCCCCGAGCTCTCGCATCAGCTGCTTCCCGGTGTCGCGGAAGCTTTTTATTCTGTCCATCCGTTTTTCCTCAATTACCCGGACTTCGACTTCTGATTCTGAGGAGCAGTCGTCGTCCTCGTCGTCACTACCGTCATCTGCCTCCTCTGACACACTGATTTCCAGGGCCTTATTACCCTTTGCCTCCTTCTGGTGTACTTTAATTGGGAATTTTTGTACCACCGCTGGTTGTGGAAGGGGTGGAAACTCTTCGTCCGTTATGTCCAGTCGTTGGCGCTTAGTCTTCCGGCTCTCCCCGCTGGCTTTCGCCTGCGAAACAGCCGCTGCTTCCTCGTGGCAAACCTCCATTTTCGTTGCCTGTGCTCTGTTTTTACGCGGACCCAGTGCCTCGTCCTTCTTCTCTTCCTCAACTTTTTTATTAATTTTCGATTTAATTGACTTCATACTTAAACCCACGAGTATGGGAGAAACGACGTCCAACCGGGCAGAGATCCCTGTACCCGGGTAACCCTACTTACGCCTGGGGGGTCGGGAGGTACCCCAGGACGACCGCTAATGGGCCGACTGCGCTCCGCCGGCCACCTCCGTGAGGCGCCCCGACACCACGAATCCCAGTGCCGGGACTTTGACGATTTTTTATAGTGGTTTTCTCCACGCGGCCCCCACCGAAGTGGCGGCCCCCGCTCCCGCACCACGTACGAGGTTACGGTTGGGCCGGAACCGATCCTCGGATCGGAACACGCCCCGACTTGCCCGCTGACGCGAGCTGGGCCCGAAGGCCCCCTCGGGTGATTTTTTAGAGGGGTTGTCTTCCCCGCGGCCCCCACCAGAAGGTGGCGGCCCTCGGCCCTGCACTACGTACGGGGTTACGAGTTCCTTCGACGACACCAGGCAGAACTGGCATCGCCTAAGACTCCCCATGCTCGGCTACCGCTACCCGGGATGCCCAGGACGCCAGCCGAGCTCCCCCTTGTTGGCCCGAAAGTCCCCCGCGAGTGATTTTTTAGAGGGGTTGTCTTCCCCGCGACCCCCACCCGAAGGTGGCGGCCCTCGGCCCTGCACTACGTACAGGGTTACGAGCTCCTTCGGCGACACCAGGACTGGCATCGGTTAAAACTCCCCTAGCTCGGCCACCGCTACCCGGGATACCCAGGACGCCAGCCGAGCTCCCCCCCTGCTGGTTTTAGTCCGCGCCGGCTAAGCCAGTGGCCTCCATATCTGGAGGCCCCCCAATCCGCCACCCGGGGGACGCGCCCGATGGCAGTTCCAGCAACTGCACACGGGGGTTCCACATACCTGAGTTGCACATCAGGTTTTGACGATATGAATTTACTCTTCGCTGCTTATCTCTGAATTGTATCTTTTTTAATACCACCTGATTTTCTGAACTTAGGCAGTGTTTTTTATTTGTTTTTTTTCTCTCGCTCGTTTACCGGTCTTTATTATATTAGGGGTTAAAGTATGAAATTGCCGATTTGTACTGAAAATCTATATTGTTTATTTTTTAAATTTTTAACAAATTTATTTAATCAAAATAGTTGCCATTATTATCTATACATTGCTGCCATCTAATGGGAAGGTCATTAATGCCTTTGCGATAGAATTCCGACGATCTAGACTGCACAAACTGTGTGAAAGCATTTTGTACTGCCTCCTGGGAAGAAAACTTCTTGTCACGTAGATAATTGTCCAAATCACGAAAAAAATGGTAGTCCGTTGGAGCAAGGTCTGGTGAATACGGAGGATGACGAATGGTTTCTAACTGCAGTTCCTGAAGGGTCAAAATGGTTTCTCGTGCTGTGTGAGGTCTCGCGTTGTCGTGGAGCAATAATGGTGAAGATCGATTCATGAGTCGGGGCTGTTTTACTGCTAGTTTTGTCAACATGGTTCGGAGTTCGGCACAATAGACATCTGCCGTTATTGCTTGACCAGATCGGAGAAAACTATAGTGAATAACACCATGCTGAGACCACCAAACAGTTACCATTACCTTTTTATTGGTAAGTTTTGCTTTAGGACACTGTTGTGGCATTTGACCTGGGGTCAGCCATTGCATTTTTCTTTTCCGGTTATCATAAAGAATCCACTTTTCATCACATGTTACAATTCGATCCAATATTCCTTCATTTCTGTACCGGTTCAACAAGGCAACACAAGTTTCAACACGCGTTTCTTTCTGCAGATCAGTCAAATCATGAGGCACCCATTTTTCGTATTTTTTTATTTTATTGATTTGACGCAAGTGAGTCAATATTGTGGGTAAGGTAACGTTAAACCATGCCGCTAATTCCTGGGTACTTTGACTAGGATCGGCTTCCACTATCTCTCTTAATTCATCGTTATTTACCTGTGTGGGCGGTCTTCCTCGTGGCTCGTTCTTTAAGTCGAAATTTCCATCACGAAAGCGTTTAAACCAAAATCGCACGGTGCGTTCATTAGTAGACCCCTCTCCAAACGCAGCATTGATATTGCGGGCTGTTTCTGCCGCGTTAGTTCCGCGTCGGAACTCGTATTCAAAAATAACTCGAATTTTCGCAGTATCCATCTTTCTTGTCTAAATTGAATAACAAAAACAATTGAAAGTCGATATTCAAATGTTTTACATTTTTTAAAAAAAGAACATCATAGAAACCATTTAAAAAAAGTTTCATTCGAAAACCTCAAACCATGAAGATTCTATGTCAATTCAAAGAACCTATTGCAATAAAACGGCAATTTCATACTTTAACCCCTATTATTTGATATATACTAGCGGCCTGTCCCGGCTTCGCACGGGTGGACAAAATTCTTTAATTTTTTTTTATTATTAAATATTTTCCGTTAGCGCCATCTGGCGTCCGGTAGACGAACTACTTACGGTTAACGCGTTTCTATGGTAACGTTATTAATACAATGGAAAAAAGCGGACAGACAAACAACAAATTTGTGATTTTAGATTATAGATGTTTTACAGAATAATTTTGTTTTTTTTTTATTTTGTGGATTATGCATGGTGACGACGTATTATATTGTAAATGTCGTTACTTCTGTTAAAGCTAACGAGTTGCTTGCTCCCATTCTTCTTGTCAGTTAAAAGACGTCCTGAATGGGTGGTAGGTAAAAATGTTGGACGATTCAAAACAACTTATTTTAAGTGCATTTCAATAAAGTTATTTTCATTTCATTTATGGGTATGACACTGCGAGGTCCCGGGTTCAATCCCCGCTTGGGTCAATATAAAAAACAAACTTTTCTTCATTGGCTCGAGTCTGGGTGTTGTGGTACCGTCGTTGTTTCTGAATTCCATAACACAAGTGCTTTAGCTACTTGGGTTCATAACAATGTTTTTTTTTCTATTTGTGGCTTTCACGATTTGTGCATTTAGCCAGTGTAAAGTTAATTTCCAGTTCTTGAGTAATTTCTTTTCTTAATTTGATGATGATGACTGAACAGTAGAATATATTTTTCCCCCCTAGGTTTCAATAAATGTGTGGGGTTTTACTGAAACCACCCCGTGGACGTCTTGAGAGAGCAGGAAAAGACAACTTCCGCTGCTTTGTTACACTTGCCAACACTCTTGTATGTTCACAAACACTTAGTGGTTAATAATCCACCATTATTACGCACTAATATCCACAAGAACACAAATTTTTAACAAAGGAAACAAAACCACCAACGTGACGCTTTTCGCTCCCGCTAAAAAATCCACAACAATGTATGTGATATTTGTATAATACAGCGGCCCGTCCCGGCTTCGCACGGGTGGACAAAATTCTTATTTTTTTTCTATTATTAAATATTTATCCGTTACCACCATCTAGCGTCTGGTAGACAAACTACTTGCGCTTAACGCGTAGCTATGGTAACGCATAAACAATAGAAAAAGAGCAGGAAAAAGAGCGGACAGGCAAACACACAAACAACTGTGATCTTAGATTATAGATTTAATTTAATTTTTTTTTTCATGTTTGGTAAAAATATACCATGTGTTACTCTTTCTCTCGAACTGTTTTTATAATTTCTTCATTTATTTTAATAATTTAAACAGGTCTTCTAGCAAAACATTATCATAAACTTATAAAATATAACATTATAATTATCATATTTGAAATATTTTAAATATTCAAAAGAGTTTGGTCTTAACCTTAATTTAAGCTAATGTTTTCGCAAATCTCGACATATTCGCAGATTCGGGGTACAAATAAAAAAAAATTTTTGGAAGTTTTAGCTGCACAAATTAATTTTGTTTTTTTATCAAGTTTTAAATGTGATCTAGTAAATTTATATTTAATGTTTTTGTTACAGTCATCTTATTTTATTTGGATTTTTGTAATTTAAAAAATTAAAATTTAAAAATAAATCAAAAATAATGTGCTTATAGGTTAAAGAGTTTCACAAATTAACCCGTGGATAATGTGGGATTCACTATTACCTGGTTTTGTATTAATTCTGATTTTAATATGTATTTTGAATGCTGTTTGTTATCCCAAATAAATAAATACATAAAAATAAATAAATAAGCCCAAGACTCTAGATGGAATCTACATATAAAAAAATAAAATGCTTTTTATTCAATTAAAGCATTTTCAGTGCATTTATTGAAAGGCAACTATGCCATGCCTTCGTAAATCCTAACGGGAGATTTAGTGCCGAGAAGAAACCGCAAGAAACTGCAAAGGCTATTAGCTCCACGCCTTTTTGTCCTTCAAATAAATCATCAATTCTGTAATAGCTTTTGCTAATAAGGGTTTTCAACGACTTTTTAAATATCTCTTAAGCCAGTTCAGTTACATGGTGTGGCACCTTTTTTTAAAACGCATTTCATCTTCCTAAAATATGCCTCTCGGTTTTTGCAATCTGAAGCTTGAAACATCGAGTTTATTTTCATTTCTAGTGATGACCACATGGTTATCACTTCTTTTAGAAAAAGTGTTATTATTTTTTTACAAAAATCAAAATATGAATAAAAATACCATGTTTGTAAACTAAATCACTTTATCTTTTTAACAATTTAAACACTAAGCTATTTAATAAATTATTTTAATACAAAAATACTAGAAAAAATCGACCCGGTTCACAAGTAAATCCTTAGGCGAGAATCGAACCCGCAACAAGATGAGATAACACTGGCCTACAGCGTAATAATATAACAAGGTACTAGAAAAATTCGACATGAAATAAAATGAAAATAACTTAAATATGTATCATTATATATACTTATCCGTTACCCCAGTAACCATAACACAAGCCTTACAGTGTTTACTTTGGTCTAGGCTAATTTATGTGAATGTAAGAAATATTATCTATCTATAGTTATGCCCGAACATACATTAAAAATAAACGACCGCATGGATAACCTCCTCCGTATTGAAGTCGGTAAATAATTAACTACATTTTAATTTATTTAAATAATATCTATTTTCTGATAATTTGCAAACCCTACTATTAAAAAGTATAGAAGATTCATACAAACTTTGCCACCCCATTTTATCCCCTTAGGGGTTGAATTTCGCAAGATCCCGACTAAGTGAGAACCTACGTCCGACACTGGTGATGGGACACATTGTATAGATGTATAGAACTAGGCAATTTAAATGCTAACTGTACCTATTCAGAATAGTTCAACCTAATTATTGGAAGCTACCTAAGCGACCTTGTAACGCATCACATGGTTTTAGGAAATGCCGGTGAGTTGGTTGAGCAACGCGCGATATGAGTGAAATGCGCAATGATCGTTTAGGAAGGACAGCGACTTTTTACGACCTTGATGTTGCATTTAGTTGATGAACAAGAAAGCTTGTTTAGTATTTTCGAAACGGAAAGTACTACGTCGATGCAGTCGCTAAGCATAAAGCTTCGCTAGCACCATATATTGGAGCGAAGCGTTATACTAAAGAGAAATCAATAATGTTTTGTCTTTAGTATAACGCTGTAAATTTTAAATTTTTAAATGAAAACTTTCGATGCGCGCTTTTTGTTTCAATGGGAAGTTCCATAGAGTCAATGTTTTTGGTCATAACTTATTTATTATTGCGAATTTCAAAACTCCGTCACGATCTAGTTCTAAACCTGTTGATTCGATTCATTACAAAAAATGCGAAAATCGGCGTTAATCTCATAGAGTTATGGCGTCATATACATTTCGTCATGGAAGCTGATCCGTGGGAGCTTCGCTCTAAATCTTTATTTGATTTTATAAAACATCATATTTGCAACACAGAGACCTATGGTGCAGGGTGTGCGTTGCACACGGACACCGCGATCCTAGTGGGCGCAGAGCACTTTCAATCACTTCAATCAATTTCAATGTCAATAAATAGAAATCGCATTGCAACAAAAAAGCTGAGCGTCCTAAATGAGGTCAAGCGATATTTCTCGCCGGGACAGCTTTTAACTCTCTACAAAGCTCAAGTCTGATCTTGCATGGAATATTGCAGCCACCTTTGGGATAGCTCAGCATAATACCAACTTGTTGTACTGGACACTATTCAGCGCAAAGCTGAGAGGCTCATCGGTAATAGCAAATTGGTGTGCTTCACACCTTGGCTCATTGCCGCAAAGTTGCCTGTGTGTCGGTCTTCTACAGACTGTACCTTGGAGAGTGTGCTCAAGAGCTGCATTTGCTCATACCGCCATCTCCTTTTTTTCATCAGACAACTAGACGTACTGCAGACTACCGCCCTTTCTTGGTTGCTATTGCTACCTGTGGCACCAAGCGCTTTTCAACATCCTTCATAATGTGCACAGCAAAGGAGTGAAACTCCCTCCCTGAATCTGTATTTCTGAGAACTTGTAACCCGTCCATTTTCAAGACCACGGTGAACAGGCACCTTCTGGGTTCGCTCATTCCATAGTGGATTCTGTTTTGGCCTCCGGGCTTGATTGGGATCAAGAGCTTACCCATCCTAAAAAAATCGTAAAACTCTCCATACAAAATGACCGATCAGCTGATCGAGTGAGAATGGAAAGTCGTTTTGTTTACAATTTCCAGTTTTAGACGATATACCTAACATCAATATAGATTTATTAATATGGGTACGTTTTGGCTTGTTAGCGGGTTGATTACCTTGTATAATTCTAGATACAGTCAGTCAGAACATAAAGGCATCCAAAACTGGCAAATTGCTTTAATCGATTTTCAATTTAATCTTCAAACAATAGAGTTTATTTAGGATAATGAGAAGATGCGGGGTTGGGGTCCAGTCTGGTAATTAAAACGATCTAATTTTTTTCTTGTAATAATTTCTTTAAAACTATGATCACCTGTCTATGGACAATATAGATACATGGACAGGATGATAGTTAAAAAAAAAATAAGTCTTATCAAATAAATTATTTTGATAGAAAGATACTAGAAAAAATCGATTCCGCTCACAAGTGAATTCTCAGGCGGGAATCAAACCCGCAATCTTTGGTATTGTCCCCGGCAAATAAGTTGATCATGATTTTGAAATCACGTGACATGTGCAGTAGTGAATAATGTACCTAAACTGGCTACTGCGCGTGTCACGTGATTTCAAAATCATGTTCAACTTATTTGTCGGAGACTATAGTCCGGCCCAATTGAGCTACCGAACCTTGAGCATTGTACCGGACTTCCATCTATTAAAATAATTAATCCTATAAGATAGCATTGAAAAATGCAAAAGATATATAAAAATTATAAGTGTTGTCTCACTAATGCTAAACCCAAGAATTATATGATGTACTATTACATAAGGTTTACCTTCCTGATCGCGGCTGCATGCTTCATTTCGCAAGATACACTTGTAACACATTATTCGATAATGGTCATTATTTATCTAATACGAACAGACATCATGTAACTTCATATTTAACAACGCTTTTAACTATTCCAATCTATTTTTATACTAAACTAGTGGACCCGACAGACGTTGTCCTGCCTGTTATTTTTGCAGTATAGATAAATAACCTAGATACCGTCTGCAGCGCCATCTGCCGGGCTGATTTTTGAATCTAAACCATTGTCAGATCCCCTTGAACACACACAAAAAAAATCATTCAAATCGGTCCAGCCGTTTAGGAGGAGTTCAGTGACATACACACTCACAGAAGAATTATATATATATAAAGATAAGCAGGCGCTTGACCGCTATCTCGCCTGATGGTAAGCGACGATACGATTTAGGATGTGACGCGCCTGCCTAGAAAATACCTATTCAATCGTGACTTGAAAACCCCTAAATTGTATTTGTTAGGAAACACCGACTTAAGCAAAGAGTTCCACTCCTTATTGGAGCGGAGCGAGCGAAGCTCCCATGGATCAGGTTCAGGCGCAATGTCTGTTACGCCATAACTTCCCAAATTCTTAACCGATTTTAATATTTTTTGTGTGGAATCGAATCAACAGGTTTAGGACCACCCAAATTGAAATTCGCAAAATTCCAATCGAAACAAAAAAAAATATTTTTTAGCTTGTAGCTTTATGCTTAGCGACTGCATCGCCTAGTAGACTACAGGCCCGAGTAAAAATGTATGGGTCATTTGAATCACCAGAAGACCTATTTAAAGATAAAAGAAATTTAAATAATAAGATTCAGCACTATGCCGTCACTTGTAAGCTGTCCAACTGAATGCAGGAGAGAATTCTAAAGTACAGATAGAGGGAGTACATTTTGGTATACAGGGTGTCCCAAAAACAATGGATAACCCTGTAACTATCGACTATCTGTGGATCATTGATACGTCAAACGTACTGGGGTCACAAACCAGAAAAAAGGAATCACTATTTGTCTATTTTAAGTCTGTTACTCAGAACACTTACAACCGCCGTTTTAATTCTAAACAAAAATCTTAAATATTGTGATTATTACAAAAGCATACTTTTCAAAATTTAGCACTTTTTACTATTCAGGTGGTCATGAGAATAAACTAATAAAGTATACCTAGACTTGTGATACCTTTTTAAATTCCCGATTTACCAAGCAAGTTTTCAAGATGATGAACACGATGGTCGTCATACATTTTTTTTACACAATGGCTTATCGAAAAACCGAGACAAGTAATAAAATTTTCATTTTTGCTCGATTTTCTTTTTTGAAATATTTTCAAACTAGATTGCTAAATTTTAATATTTTCCTTTGATAGTATTACTAACCCTTGAAAAATTACAAAAAACTAGATCGAAAAATATCCTCATTTGTAGAAATGGCATGAGGAAAACTAATGATGGGTAGCAATTATCGAAAAATACGAAAAAAAATAAAAATCTCGAAAACCGTGATATTTTTACTAAGATCAAAAATTGATATTAGGGAGACCATAGTGCAGCCTATCGATAGTTACAGGGTTATCCATTGTTTTTGGGACACCCTGTATACAAAAATATATGACCAAAATGTACTCCCTTTGTACACAATTTTCTGTTTTTGTTTATTTAGGCACTTTACATTTGACATATTACTTTTTGCCCGAATTTTTAGCTGTTAATTTCGGAAAAGCCAGTCAAAGGATACTAATTTTTTTCAAAGTTCTTTAGGGTTTCGAAAGGTTTATTAAGCCAGCTATGTAGCTATATAGCTTCATCTGCAACCTATTATGAAAAGAGGATTATTCTACAGTATTTTCATCCATAATGAAGCCCCAGGATTTGTGAAATTATTTGGTTGATGAATCACCATCGTCATGATGGAGTAATACTTCTAATATCATTTCGGATCAGCTTATGTTCTGTTCAAATTTATATAGCGGAACCCATTAATTTTCTATTATATTATATTATATGCTATGATAACCTTTCATGTCAATGTCATGTCATATTTTTGTAAGCGTCCATTTCACAGACTCATAAAATTTAGATAAAATCATTCAAAAAGTCTGACCCTATTAATCATTAAAAAATAAACGGTAAATAAACCTATTATAGTTAAAACATGTTTTGTGAAATTTCTTTCGAATTATTATATTAATAGATACACCGTAAGTGTGCAGAAAACCAGTTCAAAACGGACGATTAAAATTGATACAAGATGGTTATGTTTAAAAAAAACTTGTAAGCCCCTGTTTTAAATCTTTTTTGAAGTTATACTTCTTTAGGCGCGTTATGAAAAAATGATAAGAGTGAAATTTTAAGATGCGCGCGTATCACTGTAACACATAAGTAACAGGTTGAAGTTGCCCGCAAAAGCGACATGGAATAAACCAGCAGGATGAAGTTGGCCGCTAATTATGAATGTGTGTGTGTGTGTGTGTGATTTTTAATAATAGTGTGTGTGTGATGGTTAACAATAATTTATATAATATTACTAGGCCATGCAGACGCTAAGCATAAAGCTGCGCTGGCACCATATATTGGAGCGAAACGTAATACTTAAAAAAAGAAAAAAAAATTGTTTCGATGGGAATTTTTGCGAATTTAAAAATTCGGGGGGCTCCGTCACAATCTGGTCCTAAACCTGTTGATTCGATTCCACACAAAAAATATTAAAATCGGTTAAGAACTCGGGAAGTTATGGCGTATCAGACATTGCGCCATTGAAGCTGATCCATGGGAGCTTCGCTCGCTCCGCTCCAATAATAACAATTTTATATTATATAATAACATTATATTTTTTTATTTAAAAGTGGTTTTTATTTTATAAACTTTTTGAAGTGCGTTTATTGATTTGAGATTACCTATCGGTATATATTTATTTTATTTGTTACATTATATTATTATTACATTATTATTATTTTTACGTTATTATTGATTAAACAGTTTATTTTAATGGTTTTTGATATATTACTTGATTCTTTATACAGATATATAGAAAATCTATTAATCTTTTGATGCTTCTTACTGATCACTATATAATTTATAAATTTATCTTTCTTTTCCCATACAAAGAGTACTGGCACACGGGAGGAAATTTTACTTATCTTTGTTTAGTTACGCTTAAGAAGTATAACTTCTTACGTGCGTACATAAGTACACACAACTTTTTTTAAAAAAAAGGTTAAGGCGGAAACACATTATTAAAACGCGACGCGACCCGACGAAACGCGATGCGTGTTGAGTTGAATCAAATGTATTGTTTTCTATAGACCAGAATCATACTATGAACACCCGACGCGACGCCATGCGCGGACACGCCACCCGATCCAAACGGGCCAGGTCGGTGTGTTGTCCATGGTGGGGGTAAACACGCCATCCGACGCGGCGCGCGTGGTATGTTTCTAGACAACACCCCACGCGTCAGTCGTCCGAGAACTGTCAAAGAGCATATACGAATTCTTTGACACCATCCCTATTCTTCAAACTGTGAAACGGAATTTATGCCAAATTAATATTAATTCTTGCATTTATTTAACGAAATGACCGACGAAAAAATAATTAAGTTGGTAAAACAATATCCTGTTCTATGACATTAATTTCGCTATATACAGCAATTATACTGTGAAAAATAAGCCATGGGAAGAAATTGCCAATTCAAGACCGTATAAAAACCCGGTAGTACATCTTCAAGATAATGAAAGATTTCATATTATGAAATCTTTCATTATCTTGAAGTAGGTCTGGATACAGAGTATGATATTCACCACACATACTTCTGTTTTGATTTATTTCATGTACCCTAGTAACGACTAGTTATTCTCTTTTTATTGAGTCGTTTAAGTATCATATAGGTTCACAAAATTTTGATCAAATCTTCTTCAAAGTCTTCATCTGCCTGTCGTTATTTATTAAATCCATTGTATATAACCATACACTTCCGCTGCTGTAAGCAAACTGTATTCAAAAATTGCTAGGATGTCGTGGCGTCGCGTGTTGGTAATGTGCACGGTGCATATCGGGTGTCGACACGTTGCGTCGCGTCGCGTTTTAATAATATGTTCCCGCCTTAAAAGCCTTTCACAGACTTGTTCCGCCATCCCCATTTTTTTATCGGATCGAAGATTTACTTATGCGCGCCACCATTTTATGGTTGATGTACCAAAGACTCGCACTAAGGGTTTAGATTCAAATTTTGTTTTCCATGCCGCTTAATAGTGGAACTCCTTGTCTATTTTTCCTCACTTATTTCTATTTTATTATTAATGAACAGATTTCGTTAGCTTTACCTGCAAGTAGCTGTATCTATCTAATTAGATTTCAACCTGTTAAGCTTAAAGTTATTTTATTTTTTATATATTTTATGCATTTTCAATGCGATCTTATAAGATAAATTATTATAATAGAAAAAATCAATTGGGAGAGCATTGGACCGGATTTCCAAAGGTTGCGGGTTCGATTCCCGCCTGAGAATTCACTTGTGACCCGAGTCGATTTTTTCTAGTATTTTTCTATTATAATAATTATCTTAAAGTTGTTTAGTAAAGTTAATGACACAATCACAATATATGGTGTGATAGAAAAAGTTTTCAAAAGTAGAGATAATATATTTTTTGAATTTTTGTTTGAAACATTGTATGTTCATATTTTCTTATGTTGTTACCAAAAGAGAAAATGAGACTGGATTATTCATCTACAATAATCTTTTTAGCTTTGTACCAAATAATAATTTATCGTACAGTCGTGATGGTAATAGAATTTATGCTATTGTGAGATCTTCGTTATAACTGTAGTAAGTTAATTTGGATTATTCTCTCTCTTATTTTTCAATGTCACTAATAATATGAATAGTAAATATTTAAGATTCTTTTTGCTTGTTACAGCTGAAGATTTCCAAAGATGCCGACAGAAGGACCCGAAATTGAACGATTGTCTAAAATCGGCAGTACCAGACGCTCTTCGGAAAATGAGACAAGGTTGGTACAGTTTTATTTCCACGGATTTTAAAGTGGAAACTTCTTTAGCATCTTTGTGATTTTAAAGTCGATGAAACGAAATAGCGACAGTAAAAAGAGACAGACTCATAAATTCATAAGATTTAACGTAGGAGAAAATGAGATAGGAAGCGTTATACAGTGTCTCTTTTAAACGAAAAAGCTACAGTAAAAAGAGACGGACACACAAATTCATAAGATTTAACATTAATTATACTACACCTATTAATTACTTTAAAAGATAGTAGACAAAAACTTCGTAAAAGGTAGTTTCCCACTTAATTTTAATCAGTTTTACAATCTTGGATTATTCGATTATCTTATTGCAACATTAAGGATTTCAATGTGATGCCTATTCCATCCTGTTTTGATCTCAAAAATATTCATATGATGATTGGTGTTTTTCCAGGTCTCCCATCCCTCGCAGTACCTCCAATGGAACCCCTTCACGTGTCTGCCATCAACATCGACTCTGGAGCAGGTCCTGTTGTCCTCACACAGAACTACAAGAACATCAAATTGCACGGTCTCACCAACACTAAACTCACAACTTATAAGTGAGTTTTTATAAGGATTTGTTCATAATTAAGTTTTTTTACCATTTACCATTTCGAATGCTACCTTTTTCACTTCCAGTGGACCCCCGGTAATGCGACAAATGTTTTGCAGGGAAGTATAGAACTATCGAATTTGTGTTGATGTGTATGTTATGTAACCGATAATAAAGGGAGAAAAACGCCCTTGCCGAGTTTGTTCTTCTCGACACAAGGCCTCCCGACGTAAGATTTACGAAGCCATGGGAAAGCTTTGACGTTAAATACACGCAGTTTAAATTCTCAAATTGAATAAAAAATATATTTTATCTTTTGCGTCGCTTAGCTTTGACTATATTCGAGGAGTTTGATGGCGCAGATGGTTAGCGCGTTCGGTCTGCAATCGTGGAAGTTAAGCAACTTTTACAATGGTCAGTCATTGGATGGGTGACCAATTATCTTGAGTTTCTCCGTGCTTCGGAAGGCACGTTAAGCCGTTGGTCCCGGCTGCATCTGGAGTCGTTAGTAACCACCAAACCGCACTCGGCCTGCGTGGTGGGTTATGGCCTCTGTCTCTCTATTGCATCTATAAGGAAGGCCTGTACCCAGTGGCGTAGCGTAGTGGGGGGCGGCAAAATTTTACAACAAATAATAAAAATATATCAACCATTTCATATTTTTATCGCAACTACAGCCCGATTGAAAAGAGCACGACATTTTTCATTACCGATTCTGTGACGAATTCAGGGAATCCCCTTTCTTTGAATGATATATTGTAGCGACTGCTGGCAGCTTTGTCTATTCTAACTTGCGGGGATTCCCCGTAGTTTATTTTGTGCCTTAATTGTTTATGAGTAATGATCAGCGAGAATATCTTTGACAATTCAAAGAAAGTTTTATTGATGGATACTCAGTTGTGCAATTGACATCGTCTCGTATCAAAATTTATTTCACGCTTTAAAACTGTGACTTTTGAGCAAATAAAGGTAAACTTTTTTATTTAAAATTAAATTAAATGACTGCTCTTGCCGAAAAGTTATAGAGTATTAATGTGCCTATGTAATGTATAGTATACATTAAATTGAAATACCTAAATAAGAGGGCGGCAAAATTGTCCTTCGCCTCGGGCGGCCGACACCCACGCTACGCCGCTGCCTGTACCCCAGCAGTGGGGACATTATATTTTGATAATGAGACTATATCCATGCCCAACTATGACTGTATTATTACTTACCGTAACACTACTATTAACTTGGTAGGTTTTATTTATTTTACTCTGCTAGTTTAATTTACCTTGTTTCCAGGGCGGATTTGAACCATTACAGACTCCGCACTGACTCTCTGACGCCAAAGATGGAGTTTATAGCCGACTACGTGATGAAGGGCAGGATCTTGGTGCTGCCAATACAGGGGAAGGGGATCGCTAACATTACCATGTGTAAGATTAAAATTCTATAATCCGATAGCCATTTCGCAATGAACTATGTACTAAGTGTTACGGTCAAAAAAGTGTCTATTTCTTGTTTTTGTTTATCATGACATTTGCAGTCATCAGGAATCTCATTCATACCTGCTGCTTATTATACATAAGCTCATTATGTTAAAAATGACCACTAATAAAAAAGTTCGTATATCAAATCTATACCTTGCAAATGATAGCTAAGACAAAACATAAAAAAAGAAAGCATGTGTGCAATTCACCCGTGGTAGAAGTGATACCTTCAAAAATAATACGTACACGTATACAGAATACCACGGTTGTTGTGATGCCTTCTCTCAAGCTTTGTACTACGCATTCGCACACTAACACGTATTAACACAAGTATATAATGCTTCCTATCTCATTTTCTCCTACGTTCAATCTTATGAATTTGTGTTTGTCTCTTTTAACTGTCGCTTTTTCGTATCATCGACTTTCAAATCACAATGATGCTAAAGAAGTATTCACTTCAATAATCGATTGTCCAATCATTTGTAAAAATGTCGCAACGATGGCAAACAGCGTAAAAACGGAAAGGTACTAGAAAATTTCAACAGAAAGAAAGAAAGAAAGAAAGAAAGAAGAAAGAAAAGACGTTTATTGGCAAAATCTTATAAAGCAACCATTTCTTACTACATATATCATAAGATGCCAACTAGGCCACTGCCTCAGCATATGCCACAGCAACAGACGGCACTGCAGCGCTGATATTCTGGCAAGACCTTCAGATAACAAATATTATTCCGGGACTCCAATGCGATGGGGCAACCGACACGCATCACCCTACCGACCACTCAATGGAGCTCCGGAACATAACAACATGATTAAGACAATTGCAACAGTAAAACATAATAGGTGTTCACAAGGCTCGGTAGCTCAATTGGGAGAACATTGGATCGGACTTCCAAAGGTTGCGGGTTCGATTCCCGCCTGGGAATTCACTTGCGAGCCAAGTCAATTTTATCTTGTATTTTTCTATTAAAATAATTGATCCTATAAGATATCATTGAAAAAATACACAAAATATATAAAAGTAAAAAAAATATCTACAAAAGGTTTATAATTTCATTTACACCAATTACCCTAGCCCAAAGTAAGCACTGTAAGGTATGTGTTTTGGATACTAGGGTGACGGATAGACATACATATGAGAATATAAATACCCATAACTCAGATACAAATGCTCCTATTCATCACAGAAACATTCCTTTCCGGGATTTGAACTCAGGACCGTCGAGTGCAAAAGGCAAAACGTCAAAATAAATCAATAGATTAGAAATTAATAGTTAAATGCAACTCCAACGCGTAACAAACGATTTTATTTTCGACTTTTCAGTGAATTTGGTGGTGAAACACGATTTAATCGGTGAACCAGTGACGCGAGATGGCCAGACTTACATGCATATTCGGGACTACAGGGTGAAGTTCATCCCAAAGAAGGTGCTTCTCCACTTCACCAATCTCTTCAATGGTGATAAGAGGCTTGGCGACCAGATGAACATGTAAGTGTAAAGGGGAAATAAAAAACAAAAACCGTTGTGTGTACTTATGTACGCACGTAAGAAGTTATACTTCTTTATACACCAAACAAAGATAACTAATATTATAATTTTATATAAATCATTGTTAGCTACCATATATAATTTAAAATCACACACACATTCATAATTAGCGGCCAACTTCATCCTGCTGGTTTATTCTATGTCACTTTTGCGGCCAACTTCAACATGATAATTTTGTGTCACAGTGATGCGCGCGCAATCTTAAAATTCCACTCATCATTTTCTCATAACGCGCCTAAAGAAGTATAACTTCAAAAATAAATGAAATAGTATGGCTTTAATTATACTATATAATTATGCTATAAATATATAATTTTTAATAACTTAGTAGTGGCACTGCTCGAGCATCACGAGTCCCCTACAAAATATGGGGAGTACTCTCGCTTTTCCATCAGGAATATCCATTATTTCTGCTTCTATAGATTACTAGCGGTCCGTCCCGGCTTCGCACGGGTGGACAGAATTCTTAAATTTTTTTCTAGCATTAAATATAGCCTATGTTACTCAGAGTGAATGTAGCTTTCCAATGGTGAAAGAATTTTTGAATTCGGCTTAGTAGTTTTGAGTTTTTTCATTAAAATACAAAAATACAAATCTTTCCTCTTTATAATATTAGTGTAGATTCAAATCAGGATTATATCTTACTAGCATTCCGCCCGCGGCTTCGCCCACGTGGAATTCGGTTATATTGCGGTATAAAGCACAACTATAAGAAAACTTCTCATTCACACGGAAAAATCTAAGAAGCGCGATGTAACGCTGGATAGAATTAGTTGTTAAACCAAAACTGAATGGTACACTATATTATATGTTTTCCCTTGTGGAGCAAAAACATGCAGATTTTGGGCACTGGAAACCCGGGAACACGCTACATAGAGCTGACCATGCGAAAAACAATGTTTTTCCAAGTGTACTCCAGCAACCCTTAGAGTTTGGCCTTGTGCTTTATTAATGGTCATTGCAAATGAAACCCTTATAGGAAATTGTAGTCTTTTAAATTGAAATGGGAGGTCTGTTGGAATAATCGGAATCCGAGGAATGAGTCATTTAGTGAATCATTTAGCTTCAAAATTTACATGTTCATATTCGTTTGCAACATATAAGTAGATGTAAAAAAAAAAAACAGTTTAGACGATAAAACAAATTGTACGTCATCCCTCGGGAATTCCTCATTTTCGAGGATTCATTATCGTATCATTTAGCTTCTAAATTTACATGTTTATATTCGTTTGCAATATTTTACCTTGTTTTAAACGACACACAGCGCCATCTACAATCCATCCATCAATCAAACAATATTTTTGTTTTTCCTCGGGAATATCAATTTTTCCAGGATAAAAAGTACCCTATTATTTAATCCGGACTTTTATCTTTACGTCTGCAAAATTTCAAAGCAATCGGTTCAGTAGTTACGGCGTGAAAGCGGAACAAACAAACAAACAAACAAACTCACTTTCCGATTTATAATATTAGTAAGGATGACATATGTATTAACATGGCAAAAAAACATTATCATAAGTCATGTACGATTTTGGCAAAATATGATTCTTATTTGCAGTAGTCTCTAGTGAAAAGATAGTATGTAATTCTATAAAATAAATACGGGAATAAAATGTGTCCATACTGATGCCGCCATGTTCCAAATCAAATGGGACCTGTTGAGTGTTTACACAATGAAAAATCGTGACAGAGCTGACGAAAAATTAATTGATCAATGAACACCGTGTTTGAGTGGCTTGCTTACCAGTTTCCATGGTAACGTACTCCGAAGTCCCGGGTTCGAACCCCGGATGGATCAATGAAGAAAAACTTTTCCATCTTGACTATTTTCAATACCCGCTTCTCAGTCCACGCTAGCAATTGCTACCGATAGCCAATACTCCTCGTCAGTCCCTGGTAGCAATTGCTACCATTTTCAAATTACCGAGTGACCTGCTGTTTTTTTTGTAATTTCGACTATTTTTTGAGTTACAGCGATCCAAATATACTGTGGTGTATTCTTTATTTAATCAGCTTTACGGTAGTATTTTTTGTATGGTCCTAGCTTCATTATTTAGCGAGAAAATGACATTTTTATCTAAGAGTCCTACTTTTTTTTCACTATTCGCGCAGCATTAGGACTGTTGAAAGGAGTAGGCCCTGACTGACCGAGTGGATATTAAAACTGAAATTTTAGACATTATATCGACCTGGCTGCGGATGCGGCCAGGATCAATCGCTAAACGCGTTTTTAGAAGCACGAAGAAATGTATTCCCTTCCGAAGACCAGCCCTTGCAAATATTTTAAATAATAAAAAAAAATATTTTATTATGTTTTTTTTTTTTTTTTAACAAATATTAAAAACATCACAGCCATTGTTCTGAACCCAAGTAGCTAAATCATTTGTGTTATGGAATTCAAAAGCATTCAAAAGCATCCTGTACCACAACACCCAGAGGCGAGACAATATAGAAAAGTTTGTTTCAAGTTGTATCCCTATAATAACTAAAATATATTTATTTATGAAATAAGTTTATGTTAATAAAATAATTTGACTGACAAAATGTACCAGCAAGTCTTAGATCATAAACTTCCTTTGTTTGTAAAAATGTTATGGACTGATCTAGTCGACCGATGATGGAATAGCTTAATGTTTACTTGACCAATGTTTGAGCAACAAAACTATTTTTGTTTTACCAATGAATGCTTATTCTTTTGTTTTGTTTTTTGACAATCAATTTTTCTGAGCTCCGTAAGAACCTGTCTTTTTTTAAATGTCTTCTTAAATTCCTTAACCAGCTATATAACCACAATAAAGTCCACTCTTATGCCGAAGGTATCCTCGGCCCAATCAACCTACAAAATGCGATAACGTCTAAATTTGTTTTCTGTTACAGGTTCCTGAACGAAAACTCCGAGCTAGTGTTCAACGAACTGAAAGAATCCTATGAGAAGAGTTTGAGTTCAGTATTCCAGGATGTTACAAATAAAATATTTGACAAAGTTCCGATGAACAAAATATTCATTGAAAACTGAAATGACAATATTGTGATGTGTAGAATTAAGCTCCGTATATGATAAATTTCTTTATAAATAAATGTAAGCAAATAGGTTATTTATTAAACCTGCTTTAATTAGTTTTCAGTAAGTAAATACTTTTTTACAAAGTCCTTTTTTTATTTCATTTTTTGTCAATTTAAACCTTGTTGTCGTAGTTCTGTTTTATCAATTCGCGTTGGTGTCGCCATCTCTTAGCGAATGCAAAAAACAACTTCAGCAGCGGAGCGAGTGCCATCTGTGTATTAGATTCGGAACTTCTTGCAACTACATATGACTCAAGCGATCAGATGCAACATCTCCTATGACGTGCGTGTGTTTTGAAGTTCTATTGTGCTTGGAAGGCAGTCTCTCGTTGAGCTCGACATCTGGTGGATCTTCACTAAGAAGACGTCTTGCATTTTTCAGACATGCCGTTTTGCAGAATGCTTCGTTTATAATTACCACTGAAATTAAAAAAAAACAAATCAACTTAGAATATTTCTGTAGAAAATTTAATATTACTTGTATCATTTTAACATATACTTTAAATGAGAGCTCTGTGAATATGCTAGACAAAGAACAACAAGTATTTCAAGGAAAAAAAGTTGATATCATAAGATTTTTCAAAAATTGTTTCATAAATGCTGTCATAGGTTTAAGTAATAAAAGTTATAGTTTGAGAATTACATACCAAAAAATAAAATATCATTAAATATTCATGCAAAGGGTTAATACATATTTAAGACTTATAATTAAACTAAATAAAATTATAGTTGTTTTGTGCCCAGAGAAGTTAAGTTTATTTATCAATAACTTTATCTTTATCAATTTATTTTTATTAATGCTTAAAAATATGACATTGCTAATATGTAGATATAAAGATAAAGTATCAAATGGTTATAGCTTCTGAATGTATGCAAACTATTTCTTATATCGCATCATTCTTATATTTCCGCGAACATCACACATTTAAATAAAACCACTTTTCCGTGGTGACAAGATCAGTCATCATGTGATCACGGCGACAAAGGGAAACGAGAGAGGATCGGGCGGCAAGAGCGCATAGGGCACCCCCTGCCCCCTTTGTCGCCGTACCCCACGCCCCTGTACCGCGCGGGCGATTGAAGCGGTCGATCTATAAAGGTATAAGTACTATTTACGTACTCGTATTAAAGACAAAACTGATCACAAAGCAATACTAACGTATTCCGACTAGGAGTATATATAGCACCAAGCCTAGTATGATGGCATCTAGCTCCATGGCTGTAAAACAATTTAAAATAAAACATTAATATATCGGTGTTGTGGTACCGACGTTGTTTCTAAACTCCAAAAAACACTTGTGTTATGAAGTTTAGAAACAACGTCGGTACTTAACTTAGGATACTTAACTTGGGTTTAGCTACTTAACTTAGGATAGAACATAATATGTGATATTGTCTAATATCTACTTATATGTATTTATTTATATGACAAACAATGAAAAAAAAACGTTAAGAATTAAATATAAAGCCACTTGTAGGTACCATAAAATAGTACCTACAAGTCAATGTCATGCACCAAAATAATAGCAATAACAAAATAGACTTAAAATCTTCAACTGACAAAATAACAACGGTTTGAAATTGGTGAAATTAAAGTTATTTAAATTCGTTATAATACAAACAATCAGTATTGTCAGTTTATCAAAACTCTTCTGCTGCGACACTTCTATGTACTAATTACAACTCCTCAATAGTACTCTTTAAAACATTCACCAACCATACAAAATTAGATCAAAATATAAGTTTTTATATTTCATTCGCAACATTCTTTTCCTTGAAATTACCAAAATATTTCTATAATAAATCCCATCCATGACAAGTCATATTGGAAAAATATATTCTAGTGATTGTTTTAAAAACAGTACCTTATCCCTTTAGAAACGCCAATAAACATTCCACTGAAAACAACTTCTAATGTTTGCCACCTATCGAGTTATTGACAATTTCAGTCTTCTAGACATTGAATCTCATTTACCACAAAAAACACTGCTAGATAAAAAGTCAAATAATAGAAAAGAAACACTCACTTAACACCTGGGCTGTCTGGTAGCCCTCACAAGCCCTCTAATAGATAGATATGCAGCAAACAGTATCAGGAGGAAGAAGGCAGTCTCCCAGAAGTGTGCGACGAGGATTCTAGTGCTCATCCTCCGCTGAGGGTCCAGAAGTGGTGCATCAGGCACAAGATCACAATATTCCGGTCATTTGGGTGTTTTCTGGATACCGACAGTTGTTGACGTTGACAGGTAATTTCTTCTTTTGTCGGGAAATTAGTTGTTAGAACCTGTATTCTTTTTGGCATGTAATCTCTTCTCCAAATGGTGAAAATATTTAACTGTGTTTCTGTCTATGTGTTACGGTGTTTTAAACTACGCTTTAGATTTTTATATAGAGAAAACGATAGACATATCTGCACACAATTATAGCTAACAATATCTATATATCTTATATGCCTAGAGGAATTAGAATACACACGTATTAGCGAGTAAATATATATTGAACTTAATTTGTATTTTTTCAAGATGCACAAATCCCGATGATGTTTTGTTTTCATGGTAAAGCCATTCCAAGGACCTGAATTCGATCCTTAGGTCGTGTCAATGTAGAACACAGACTTTTCTCTATTGCCACGGGTCTGGGTGTTGTGGTACCTGTTGTTTCTAAATTTCATAACACAAGTGCTTTAGTTACTTGTGTTATGAAAGAACTTGAGTTCAGAACAATCTATAAGATATTGTGTATTATTTATTACTTATTTATAGAATGACATATTTCAGTATTATTACTATGGATGACAATACCTATCTGACGTTTTGGAAATCCTTACAAGATTTTACAATTATAAGTTAAAATTACTATTTTTTCACTCAATGAATTGACTTTGACTCACTAGTCAGTAGTAAACAGTGGAAAGTATGGTCTCATTTATATTGATAAAAGATTGACGTGCTTTCGATACCCCAAGTGTAATAAACTTCTAATATTTAGCATAAGATCGCGTCTTCTTGTTGTTTGTTACCCCTGTGATAACTTTAGTTGAAGGTGATGATTTACGTTTATGATCGTCTTAAATACTTGCGATCTTATCTTTAATGATTAATGTTGCTCATTAGACAATTGTATAAGAAGAATATGATCTAATGATGACACATAAGACACACCTTTTGGCATTTCATTTATTTAGTGACAAATTGTAGAGGATGAAATTCTATTTAAATATTTCGAGCTAACATTTATGTGTGCGACTGTGCTCATCTAAGATTACCAGGCGTTCGAACATTATGTTTAATGTGCTATAGAGGGCCACATTTCAGTTTATATGACCCCTGCTTCTAACAAAATACAGTAAGAGAATTATGTGAAATTTATTTTTTTAATCTGCATGCATCGTGAGAAACAGTGATGTATAAGATACCCTATACAAAGTATCTGAAATACTAGATGCAAGATACTTTAAAAAAAAGTATTTCAGATACCAGATACAAATACTTTTCTGAAAAGGTATCTGAAATACTAGATACAAAATACCTATCTTTCAACTACTTTTTAAAGATAAAATACTTTGTAAGAAAACAACATTTAATTGAATTTAAGTTTATTTGTTCGAGAAAACAATTTTCGAATAGATCGCGTTAATAACAAGGATCAGGAGAATGTGACAAGACAAAATATGAAGGTATTAAAATTGAGACTTTTTATGTTTTAGTTGACATTTGAGTTAAACTAATTTCTCATACATATTGTCGCTCATCTTCCTTCGATGAGGCCTCATTATCATGCCCCCAAAGGAGAAGAGTCGCTCCACAGGGGCAGAGCTGGGCAAACAGGTGTTATATTTTAGAAATATTTTTTTAATTGTAGGATAAGCATCTTTATTGTTGAGGTACTGGAGTGTCTCAAAATCACTGGTGCTACTGTGTTTTCGCCACTAACAATAGAGGAATCGGAGTCCTCTAGAAACATATAATAAGAGGCATCTTTTGTTTTTTTTATATCACCTTCAGTGTTGTTTAAAACCTCCGATTTTTGTTTTTCATGTCGATTGATCTTTATTGTTTCAAACAGGACAAGTTCTTTTACATATTCCTTTCGCGCCTTTGGTACCCATTTCAGTTTAAACATGGGATGGGACACAGAGGCTACAGTCAGGTCACAGGTCACAGGTGTATCTCGGAAAGTAGGAGTTAGGTGGAAGGAATTCCTTTTTGCCGTGAAAAGACACGCTTGTGTTTTAGAGGCGTAGAAATTAACGAGGTTACTGTCGCCCTACTGGGAGACGTAGTTTAGCCTCTGGTTTATTCGCTGAACCATGGCCTCTCTCATGGACATTACGTCCTCACCGCTGGCTTTTGCGCTAGACAGGTATCTCTCAATAACAGTACTGTCGTCTGCATACCCAACAATTCCTGGCATTAACAGGTCATTGATGTGTAGCAGGAAAAGCGTCGCACAAAGAACAGCCCCTGAGGAACTCCGGCATCAATAGCCACTGAGTCAGAGGAGCAGCCATCTACAACTACTCGGATCGATCGTTCAGTCATGAAATCGGCTATCTAACTACAAAAGTCAGCGGGGATACCGTACCAAGGAAGCTTGCGCAACAGACTTGCGTGCCAGACCCTGTCAAAAGCCTTCATGATGTCAAGTGACACGGCAAGTGCTTCGCCGTGCATCTCGAGGGCCTCGCCCCAAAAATGTGTCAGATAAACTAGGAGATCCCCATTTGAGCGTCCTCGGCGAAAGCCATATCGTCACGGTCACTGAGGAGATCGTTGTCTTCTAGGTATGAGAGGAACTTGCTGTTCAGCACCGTTTCCATAACCTTACAGAGTATGAAAGTGATGGTGATCGGTCGGTAATTACATGGGTCGGCACGACTACCCTTTTTGGGAACTGGTTGCACATTGGCAAGCTTCCAGGATTTTGGGACGTCCGTCGAGAATATAACTCATGCATATTCAGAAACACTCAGTGGTTAATAACACGCCATTATTACACACTAATATCAACCTCAACACAAAATTTAACAAGAAAACCAAACAAAACCATTCAAGTGACGCTTCGCGCTCCCGCCAAAACGTCCAATGTCGACTAAAGAAACGACGCGTTGCGTTCAGTTGCGTTCGGAGAGAAAACCTGCGAAGTTCATTTTAGTAAAAGTATCTTAGGGAACAAAGTATCTTCAAAATACAAAGATACCAAGAAAATGTATCTAAATATAAGATACAAAATAAATTATTTAGAAAGTATTTCAAATACAAGATGCAAATACGTATTTTGTATCTTGTATCTGTATTTCAGATACTTTTATCTAAGATAAGTCACATCACTGGTGAGAAATACACCAGATATACAATGTGTCCCGTCACCAATGTCGGAGCCTTTAATGAAGTGAAATTTGGCATATTTTATCGACAAATCACCTCAAATTTGGTTTTTCTCAAAAAGCCAATAATTAAAAAATACACAAAAAAGAATCAATTTCTTTTTCTTATTTTTTTTTTCAATGCCAATTGAAAAATGATGGCTGTATAACTGTTGCCTACATGTTTAGCTATCAAATGACACCTTTTGAATGTTGATAGGACATTTACATGAGTATGAGTGGTCGAATTAGTATGAAAGCCCAGGTCTTGGTTACCAAGAAAACAAAATGGCGGCAATTTTAAAACCATAAGAGAAAACAAAATTTGAGGGGCAATTTGTCGATAAAAAATGCCATATTTCACACCATTAAAGGCTCCAACACTGGTGACGAGACACATTGTATATTAGGGAGTTAAGATTATTAGGTAAAAAAAACAACAATCTTGTTTTATTATTCATTTATTCAGTGAAATATAACAAATTTCTATGGCATAGTCACTGGTAACATTATGTCGAAGAAACAGTAACTTAACTAAGATCCACTTAGCCTCTACTTTTAACTGTACTATACTGTCACTATCTCCATATAAACATATGGGTCAAGGTGTAAGCCTTGTGGGATCCAATTAGATAATCTTTAAAAATTCCCAACTTAATTGGCCTCGTGTTATTCAATTATGACAATATAATACAGTTTCATATAATGCGATAGCAAGATTGCTCAAAAGCTTAAAAACATTCATAACATTTTTATTATTTGCGAATGCTTAAGCACCATATCGTACAGAATAGAGTGTCAGTTGCTGATTCACAATCAACAAGCCATTTATTTAGCAATTAATTTATTTGTTTGCAAGAATATGGTAGAAACAGATAAGATTACATTAGGTCACCAGCATATTCTGTGATGATTGTTTTAGACTTTTCAATTAGATCATCTGTGAAATAATGAAAATTCTATGGCCAGAAGATAATGTGAATAAGCAACTAGTCAATTAATAACGGGCAGAGCATTATAATCAATACCTAGTAGAACGGTGAAAATATTATCTAAAATTGAGAAAGAGGATCAATGTTCAATCAATGGCGAAACATTTGAAAGACTTCCATCAGTTAATTTAATTTATTTATTAAATTATCCATGGCAACGAAGGAAGTATTTATAGAAGACCCTCTAAGCTATGCCTTTCTAATCGGACGGTTATATGGCATTCTAAGATTTCTAAATTGCATAGTAAAAATGTTAGTGAAAAAATATTTCTTTTGATATTTACGTATACTAAATGAGGTACGATGATGGATGTTATTGTTGAATCATATGCCATATCACCTTTCTTTGAACTGTTATTCTAATTTTATTTATTTGAAGTACTCTAAGGAAATTTTATAAGCTCCAAACCCTTCACAACCCACCAGAAAGTAAGAGAAAAATTGAGATTACTGTTATAGTAGACAATTGCCAATGGCCCCGGCTCTAATTATCATGGAATGATTTCACTTTGAATGCTTTTAGACAATTTCGCTTCTCGTCAACAATCATACCGGGATTAAAATGCTTAAACTAAAAATATTAAATCAAAACTTATTACAATAATAAGAATTGACAAAAAATGTCTCGTTTTAAAACTTTATCTAATCACTTAAAAACTAAATTGATCATATGATCGACCTATAGTAAATGTATATAAAACTCGACAGTACAAAAAATATATTACTTGAATTAGAAAACTTTTAAAATTTGTTGAAAAGAGTTCCAATTGAAGATTTTATATTTTATTGTAAAGTCGAAAATCTTAAAAATAAGATAATTAAATAAAAAAAAGAACTAAACGCTAACACTTTCTTCTTAGCACCATCCTTAGCCAACTTTAAGAGCGATAGATTTTTAACCAATATAATATTTATTTTCCTAGTCACTGGTAATGTTGTGATATACTGAATTATTTTAATATAGCTTACAATATTGGATAAAAAGTTGTTAATCGTTAGTACAATTATCTAGTCAAATAGAATAATTAGTACTATTTCTATGTTAAATAGTTAATTTTAGCTTGAAGTTCAATAACGAATCTAGTACCATTTTATATTTAAAACGTCGAATCACAATCTACCTCTACTAACTATCTATCTATCAACATATATAGTACTTTAATGCCAAACCGTTTTCTCCTTTAATTCCCATACAAAATCCTAACACAACCTACAATCGATATCATTTTGGAACCATAAGCACACACAATACAGATTTCATTTTGTGACTTTAGATACTAAACTATCGGTAAACATCCAGCTTTTATGTCACTTTTCACTTATGTCCTCAGAGTCTTGAGAATCCCCTTGTCATTGAAATTGGGATGTAGACGTTGACCTCCTGCAGCCAATGGAGACAGGAGCGGGTATCCTAGAAGGACCATTTCTCTGGTCTTTTCGTGGAGTAGCTAATTGCCTAGTACTCATGGAACGCTCCAACTTACCATCAGACATTACCCAAGCTGAGGTAAAATCAGCATAATCTGAATCTTTTGAACTGGTTCTTGATAAAGAGTCGTTATCGCCTTTCGAATATGATCGGATGATTTCTTTCATTTTAGCTAGTACTGTGGCATCATCTTTTGCCGTTTCAGCTGATCGTAGTATCTGTTCTAATAATGGGCTTAATGGTTTATGATTAGGAGGTGATCTTAATGTAGCACTGCTAGCTCTTAAGGGAGAGTTTCTTTTAAAAGCCTCATTTTGTACAGCTTTTGGTTTTGCTTTTGGAGATTTATTGGGATTTTCAAACGTGTCAGTACCTATTACAGGTCTTGCTTTAGTTTTAGCCTGGTTCGGTGCTGTTCTACCGCTCCATGTATTTCTAGCTGCAGGCGGTAATTTCGGTGCAAGCTTGGGAGATGTTTGTACTGGGTTAGGAGTGTGTTTTGGGCTCGGTGTGTTTCCGCGACTGGGCGTCCTTGCTCTAACAGGAGAGTGCGGTATGCGACTAGCCTGACGACTTCTTATAGTCTTCGTCGGGGATTCAGTAGCTTCCCTGGACGGTCTTAGACTTTTGCTGGGCGAGTCGTTATTTTCAGTGACTATTATCCTTTCGGGACTGCCACGATTTGATTTATCTTCAATAGAAGATGGTTTTTTATTTCTGTAAAATGTGTCAGAGAAGTCTGTCTTCCGGAGACCGGTGGTGATGCTGACGTAGTCATCTACTGGTTCGTTTCTATCTATATGGCAGCTATCATCCTGCTCGAGACGCTCTGAAATAAAGAGTAAATGTATTAGAATTATTTAAATGTTTTTTTTAAACTTCGGGTGTATTTATCAGGCGTAAATTATTGAAGTATTAGTATAAAATCAAATACAATTAGACGGACATAAAATTAAATAACACGGACAACAACGTTGATTATCGCGATAATAAATAGCAAATTCAACAACCGAATTACAATACATAATAATACCGGCTTCCTTTTTTGGAATCGTTGTATGATCATTTGAGTTATTTGATGTTAATAAATCGCCAGCCATTTCAGTCTCACTATAATACCCAGGTCTATCATTTATTGCCTTAAAAGTACATAGCAAGCCATTATCTGGTACTTCCTTAATGGTTTCGACTTAAACGTTTCATACCAACATTGTATTTTAAAATAACAAGAGGTTTAATCACGGAATCTGACGATGTAACTAGCTTCAGTGAATTGAACTAAAAGTAGTAGTTATAGTATATTTAAATATTTTTTATTCGCAGAATTTCAAATCACATATAACTCATAAAATATCAAATATAATCAAATATAACGCTAAATCGATATTTAGCGCACCGATGTGCACCTTTCGCCTATCAATTGTCAAAGACAATCTTTCTTAAGGAGTAAACTGCAGTCGTGCGTAGGTGCTTAAACACACTTTTTTTTTATAAAATCAACACAATTTTAATACAGTTCTTTTTCACTTTTGTTATTAAACCAAATGTTTTTGATATTCTGTTGGCGAGAAGATCGTCAAAACAAGTAGAATTAGATATGAAAAAAGCAATTGAAGAGACTCCGACGAATGCATTTAGGGCAGTAGTCTTAATAAATATCTTTATTGTGATACAATAAAAACAGTACAGATGTTTTATCATTATCACATGGTGAGCACGCGCAACACGTGCATATGAATCACAACTTAACGTGAAGCGCAATACTTCAATTTACAATTAATTTATGATGCTTAGCCCCTCTTTACTTTTAAGAGTGCGTTAAGCCTTAAGGGTGAGGCTAAATCTGTAGTCGTTCACATCTTGACAAAATATTTTGAAGATGAAGAATTACATAACAAGCCACATCTGAAAGTCTTTGGTTCGAAGCAAATGTCGAGTAAACACAAGCATTTGTAGCCGAGCCATGGGTTTTTAAATATATTTTTAAAAATATTAAATATCTATGTATCATATATGTATATATTTCGGGAGCCATTATGAAAAGGCATTAATTTACATACATTGCAGGTTAGGTTAGTTATTTTTTTATAAATTACCAGCGATTGTATGCGTTCTTAAATTATGCATTTAAAAATGTAGACCCATGTAATTCTTGTACCCTAGTATTCATAACACAAATCTTTTGGTGTTTTCAGGCTATGCTAATTGTTGTAAATGAAAGAAATATTATTATTATTTTTACAGGTTTTTTTTTACTCAGCTTCTAATGCTTGCATTGATAGTCACTACGGGTCTAAACCAAGTAATTATTATTATAGTAATAATTTAAAATAAAGCAATACTAATTATAAACCTTTGTAATCTTTAGGTGTATTTTTAAATATTTGAATTGTAAACAAAGATTAAAAAAAAACTACCGAACGAACGAACTTTTAAAGAGCTTACAACAACTGAGTTATTCAGTTAAAGTACAGAGGAGAGTCCAAAAAGAAGCTTCAATCCAATTGATCAGATCTCTTCAAGCACTATCAATACCGACTTATAACTTTAAACACAACAAACACTTAAGTGAATCCAGTGCCACGTTTAACTTCTATTAGAATAGGAACGCCAAGGTTGTATCATCATAAAATGTCAAATTATAATTACATAATGACATTACATCATTGTCGTTTATAACATTCAACGATCATCTGCAATTGAAATTTTATTTTTACATTCACTCGATTCATCATCGATGGTTAATATTGGGAATTCATGATTCTGCTTTCAGTGTCGCATTTTTGCGGGTTCGAGTTCCGCTTGCGAATAACTTTTGAACCGAGTCGATTTTTCTAGTATTTTTTCTAATAAAGTTTAGCCTATAATATATAAAAAATCATATATCAGTTATATAGATTCTAAATATTTATATTGTTCTTCAAAATAGTTTAATTAGTTTTAGGCAAATATAATAAATTCATTAATAAACAACAGAAAACGTACAATAATTATTTAATCTCAAAACAAATAGAGCTTGAACTAATTAAAATAGAAGTTAAACTAGAAGTTTAACAGAAAACCTGGAAACCGGAGCAAATACTTATGTTCATAGCACAAACATGTGTCCCTACCAGATTCTAATCCGGGACCTTTGGCGCCAAAGGTACCGTTGCACTTAAAACCGTCGATAATGTTATTATAATTATTATTATTAATCAAATCCGTGTTAATTAGCAAATAGCTAAGCTAAAAAAACTACTTTTTTTACCGACAATGTTCTGTCCTATGTCTTATTATGGCATCTCGTTGGAGTATTTATATTTACGGTTTTTTAATTCGGTTCGAATAAACGTCCATATTTTCTTATCTATTAATATTATGTAATTTCTCATGTTCTCCAACAAACATATTTTTCGTTAGTTTTCCGTAGAATGCCGTGACAGAGTGGTAAACCGCAATGTGGTCTCCACAGAAAAAGGTCACTCTATCACATATTTTTTTTAAAAAACCAACATTAAAAAAGAATTAATATTTGCCGCAAAGAAAATTTTAATTAGTCCTAATGACAACACAGATGCAATTTCTTTTAAATTCCACACAGAAACCACAATTATGGATAGTTCAAAAACTAAAAAAAAAACAGAAAAACGTCGTTTCACTGTCGGTAGAAAAGAAGAACGATCCAAATAACAAATTCGATAGCAAAGCAGTAGAGGATGTCAGTACCATTTGTAAACACTTGAAATGTAAATAAACCATAAACACAAATCAAGGGTTGCTTGCTTGGTAATGTTTTTTTTTTTAATTAAAAGAATACTACAAAAAATGCAGTCGGCTCATAAGATATTTTCAGTACAAAGGGCAGGACTCGCTTTGTGAGCCGAGTGGATTTTTTCAAGTATTTTCCTATTAAAAAACTCTGACATATTTATCTCTATATACGATAAACTCAAAGTGATTTTAAAAGCACAGCATCTTTTTAAATATGAAATCAAGGTTCTCAATCTTAATATCATTACGTAAGTGACCGATCCCCAAGGCCCACACGCCAAGTGCATCTCATCTCTGGACCAGTGATTTAGAATGCCCCGTTTTTGGCGCGAGGTCCGGGCCACATTCCGCTACGTATATGGCGGTGGCTAGATTACTCGTAATGTGACACAAAGATCTCTATAGGGCTGCCAAAAACTAATAAAAATCGAGGCAAATATTTTTATTAGATAAACCAAAATAACTTTTCAATATTTACAATTTCATCTCTACGGATTTTTTAATATTTATATAGAACCAGCTGACCTGGTCATGCTTTGCTATGTTATAAATTAGAATGAAACCTATTCTATGTTCTAAGTCGGAACAAATCCAGCAATTTAAAAAAATATCCTTAAAATCGGTTAAGTAGTTTTAGAGTTCATCGTGTCCATACACTGTGACCGGGATTCAAAATACATATCGACGGCGAAGTGCGAATACCTCCTAACTGAAATTAATCGAGAAATTCACTTTTTTTTCATTTCGAATTAAAATTCGTTGTTTGCATGTTTTAATTAAATAAAAAAAAAATAACCAATTTTTAACTTGTCAAGAAATCATAAGTTTTATTCAACTTGTGTATTATTTTGAATTTAGCAGTTAGAAGTTATTACCACTTCACCGTCGATATATAGAAGATGTTCTTAGTGTTTGTATCGAGAATCCGATGCTCTAGAAATGCCACAAAAGAAATATTAAATATCTGAATGATTTTATCATTTTACGTAAACTTCGTGATTTTTTTAGAGAATAAATACTTTGAACCAAACTTTCAAATGATCTAAGTGAAAAATAGTACATTGCTCACCGAGTGAAAAGTGACTGATTACTGATGTTGGAAAGAGACAAAAGGATATAGAAGTAATAATTTCCTTAATGTAAGGTTAAATGATAATGAAGGCGATTTTTTTTTACTTTTTTATAATTACATTTACGTATTTACTTCTCGGAAAATAATTTCTCTATGACTGCTTGCGCGACATCACTGAGTTTTGCCGGCGACATAATAAAATTCTCACTGTCAGTGTTGGATGACAATACTGTTAGGATTATATAAAGAATTTTTTTATATAATAATATTTTTTAAAACAAAATCCTTCGTTGGAAAATATGTATTTTGAAGTGAAAACTTCTTTAGCATCGTTGTGATTTGAAAGTCGGTGAAACGAAAAAGCGACAGTAAAAAGAGACAGACACATAAATTCATAAGATTAAACGTAGGAGGAAAGGAGATAGGAAGCATTATGTTCGTGTGTTAATACATGTTTGTGTGTGCATGCGTAGCACAAATCTTGAGAGAAGGCATCATAACAACCGTGGTATTTTGTATACGTGCACGTATTATTTTTACAAAACAACCTAAGATCACAAATTATTGTTTTGTACCACTTCTTACAAATAAATGATTTGATTTAATTTTTAAACAGTTGCCGAAACAAAGCACGATGCATTGATATTAAATCTTATTTGTGACAACCCTGATTCCGCCCAACACCTACGCCGACTATGGATGTTATATCAAATCGGATCGAGCAATGATCGTCGATTTGATTAGTGAAGGCCGCTCATGGTGAAATACAGCCTTTGGGGACTACAATGTGTTACCGACCATTTTAATGAGCGTAACAAGATGACTCTTACAAAAATAATATTTCTTACATTCACACCAATTAGCCTAGCCCAAAGTAAGCACTGTAATGCTTGTGTTATGGATACTTGGCTAGCGGATAGACATACATATATGATACATAGATATCTAATATTATAATGATAGAAATATATATATATATACTAGCTGACCTGGCTATGCGTTGCTGTGTTATATATTAAAATAGAACCTTTCCTATGTCCCAAGTTAGGACAAATCATCATCATCAAAAAATCACCAAAAAATTATCATCAATCATCAAAAAATCACCAAAATTGGTTTTGCTGTTTCGATTAAACAGTGTGACATGGAATTTACATATATAAATTCAACACATAACTTTCATCTGGGTCTCGAACCCAGGAGCGTCGGTGATAAAGATACTCTTGCACTAAATGGTCGCGACGGTAGCGTCTTGTCTGCTTAACAAAGAATAAGTGGGTTTTTAATCTCATGTAAGAATTATTATTTTAGCTATGACAACTTAAATAAAGAATTTGAGAACTGTTTGGTACCACGGTAGCGATCCTGCCTTAGCACCGACGGTCCTGGGTTCAAATCCCGGAAAGGGCAGATTTTTGTATGATGAATACGAGCATTTGTACTTGACTCATGGGTGTTTATATATATTTCTAAGAATATTACATATTTATGTATCATATAAGTAAGCACAAGCCATAGCCATTACTTTGGGCTAGGCTAATTGGTGTGAATGTAAGAAATATTTATTTATTTAATTTTTTATATAACTGACCCGGTAACGCGTTGCTATGGTAACGTTTATTGATACAACGGAAAAAGAGCGGACAGACAAACACACAAACAACTTCGTTTTTAGAGTATATACTAGATGACTCGGTAACGCGTTGCTATGGTAACGTTAATTGATACAATGGAAAAAGAGCGGACAGACAAACACGCAAACAACAAATTTGTGTTCTTAGAGTATATATTTATTATATAAAATGTTAACTTTCGAAATGTGTTGTAGAAACGAGAATTGCTCGAGAAAACCTTGAATTAACAAAATTAACTTCATTGACGCCTATCTTGATTGAATTTTATACATCTATTGACCTTGCGCAAAATATATCTGCATTAAATATTTTTACCTCTGTAGCGATATAGCCCAAAGTAAGCAATATAAGGCATGTGTTATGAATAGCAGGGTAACGGATACATATGTATATGTAATATTCTAATATTAGATATAGATTGGTTGAATCATTTGAAAATTGTCAATTTGACATTAAAAAACGTCAATTTTTTTTACCCCAAAAAGGACACTTTTTTCAGAACAACGTCATTGTGTCAATTTTTGACATTTTTCAAAATACCTAGGTCATATAGGAAATAGCTTCAACTTTGAAAACAATTTTGATTTTTTTTGTTTGAGCTATTCATTCGGCCAGAATCATGTCAGCAGTTGGGGAAATTTTTTTTTTGTGGCACCTCCGGGACTCGTACCCACGACTGTCGGTATTAATACCAGGATCGCTACCATTGCACCAATCGATCATCATTAATGTATTATATCTTTAGACTTGATAATTCTCACTAAATGGCAAAGGCTAAGTTCCCACAAATATTTTGAAAGAAATCCACGAGGCCACTGTTTTCTAAAAATAACTAAAATGTTCACCTTACTTTATTGACAACTTGGTGCAACGGTAGCGATCCTACTTCCTGCGCTAAAGGTCCCGGATTAGAATCCCAGGAAGGGCATTCATTTGTGAGATGAACATAAGTATTTGTTCCTGAGTCATGGTCAAGTTGTCCGGAATTTATAATCTATAACCTAAGATCACAAATGTTTTGTCTGTCCGCTCTTTTTCCCGCTCTTTTTCCATTGTATTAATAACGTTACCATAGCAGCGCGTTAACCGCAAGTAGTTCGTCTATCGGACGCTAGATGGCGCTAACGGAAAAATATTTAATAATAGAAAAAATTTAAAGAATTTTGTCCGCCCGTGCGAAGCTGGGACAGGCCGCTATTTTAATTTTAACTATTGCTATATTGTCAACAACCGTTGCAACGGTTTACACCGGCAGTCCTTGCTTTCAGTTCCGGAAAACCCATAATTTAGAATGGCTATGAGCATATCCTGAGATATAAAACCAATAATATGTGAAAGCATTACAAGGAACCTTTTAAAAGCGAAACTCGACACTTGCCCTATCTCGGCGCTAACCAAATAAAAGAATCCTGCTGCATTACAAACAATGAAACATGCATGCCATTTTGAGTTTAGTACATCAACTCAACAACCTTAATATATTCACTCCAAAAATCTTCTCTCACTCTTAACACTTCGCAGCAAGGTTCAAAGTCCTGAAGCGTACACAAAAATCATTTCGCGATCGTGACATTTATGCATAAGTGAGTGACTTTGTCCAGCTGACTCAGCGAATATTTTTAAAGAAATGTGTTCATACGCGACAAGCTTTACAAATAAATTTCAATGTATATTCCTGTAATACCGAAAGTAGCGAGGCATCAGTGAAAAATCATAATAACAGAAATTGACGCGGACGAAGTCGCAGGCAACGGCTAGTAATATATACATACAATCACGCCTTTCTTCCGCAGGAAAAGGCAAAGATTACAGATTTTCACAATCCTGACATACAAATCCCGCGTCTTCAACTCTCGTCAGGTCTTTACTAGATATTTCTTACAATCACACCAATTGGCCTAGCCTACAGTCAGCACTGTAAGGCTTGTGTTATGGATACTAGGGTAACGGATATACATACACATATCATACATAAATAAGTAATATTAAAAGAAATCTATAATCTAAGATCACAAATTTGTTGTTTGTCTGTCCGCTCTTTTTCCCGCTCTTTTTCCATTGTATCAATAACGTTACCATCGTAACGCGTTAACCGCAAGTTGTTCGTCTACTGGACGCTAGATTGCGCTAACGAAAAAATATTTAATAATAGAAAAAACTTAAAGAATTTTGTCCACCCGTGCGAAGCCGGGACGGGCCGCTAGTATATATAAATAACCATAACTCAGGTACAAATGCTCGTATTCATTCACAAATATCTACCCATTCTTGGAATCAATCCTCAAAATTGGCAGTCGCATTATTTTGTTTCACTGATTGTATTCCTTCCCATTTTGTCCTTTCACCTTCGATATTATCACTTCCAATCCGATAAGAGTAATAATTAATGTGTATAATATTGTAATCATCAAAATCATCAATGTAAAAATATTATTACGCCCAAAGATTTGCGTAGGAGTTTATATAACAGTCAGACAACGTAACACAGTTTCCAAGGAGACAATGGACAAAAAATCTGTCACATTTGCGACATAAACTTGCGTATTAACAAAGATGGACGATCAAGACGCTTTGGTATGTCAAAACAAATGGATTAAATGAGAATATGTTGACATTACACAGCCACCATGTTAGGAAAGTTTGGTATACCATTTGCTTACCGTTTCCGGTACAAATGGCGTTTGACTTTTTCAATTAATATCCAAAATAAGTTAATTATTTTTTGATGTGTAACATCTTTCCTATCGCTTTCCTGCAATTTGTGGGAGTGATTTCGTGAAATGGGACGGAAGTGTGTAACAGGAAGTCGTGAAAGCGCGCGCTATTCGATTTGACGAATGAGCGCGCGGTTTTAACGTTGACCGTCAGATAGTACCAACCAATTTTCCGAGAGGTCGGTACTGTCAATTGGAAAAAATCAAGCAAGTAATAATAAATAATTATTCGAATAAAGTATTTAGCTTTTTTAAATTTTCAGGTTGAATTCTGTCACTGCTTAAAAAAAAACTTTTATTAAAATTGATATTTTTTATGATCTTACGATTTAAAAAAGAAGAAATTGATTCTAATGTTTAGGAATCTTCTCCATTAATCAAATGTTACACATCATTTGCGACTACTGTAAGGCTCGCTCGTTTTTTTATTGAAGTGAAAACTTCTTTAGGCGCGTTGGGCATTTTTTGAGATATGAAAAAACCATCAATAACCAAATAATACCATAATCCAAAAAAAATATTTCCAAATTCAAAGATATTGGCTGCTTATTTTTTTCGGCGTCGATTCTTAATATTTTCTAATTTTGTTGGTAGAATTTTCACTTCTGACGGCACTCTCGGAGTGCCACTGTTTTCTATTTTGAGGTGATAACGTCTTATAAATCGATGAACGCCGGCACGCACGAAAAAGTATAACGTTCCGCCTGAGCCGAGCGTTCAAGCGAGAGCGCGGAACAAGCGACGATCGGCCTAAGCGTTCGACTTGTGGCGCATCTATCACTCTTCCACTTAATGAACTGAAAAGTTAATGTGGTTTCCATTGTTTATTACAACTTAATTTTAATTTAGCGAAAAAAAATCAATGAACTCCTTGTTTTTATTAGACAAAATAATGATAATTCAGTGATAATAATTAAATTAAATTCATAAAAGTATACAATTTTTCATCAATGTTTTCTTATGACGCTAACACGCAAAATTATCGTCCGTAAACTGACTTCACAGACAACCAAAATTTTTTTTAATAGAAAATAGGTAAACCCTTGACCGCTAACTTGCCTGATGGTAAGCGATAATACAATCTATGATTATGCGCTTGCCTAGACGGTCGTGAGTTCACGACCCCTAAATTGTGTCAAGAAATACAGACTCAGGCAAGGAGTTCCACTTTTCAGCGGTACGCATCAAAAAATTGAAACCAAAACGTTAGCACAAGCTGTACAAGTAATATCGATAAAAAATTGTTTGTTTCACTGCGATTGCTCATTCATATTAACTAATCAACTTCATAATTGCATTTATTTACTAAACGGAGTGCACATTTTATGCGTAATGCAGTTGAGTAAGTTTTGCTGCATCCACACAACAATTATCTATTTTTGCCCAAGACTTTAAAATGAATTTACAACATTGAGGGTTGTCTGTGTTTTATCCTCATCTTGGACATCAAAAGACAATTCGTTTAGGTATATATGTGAGAAATATTATTATTTAAGTAATAAATAAGACTTAATGTTTTCACCGTACACATAATTGGAACAGGGCAAAACATATCTAAGTAAGTATGATAATACACGAAGTCTCGTTGGTCTTGATACAACATTAAGATGTGTATTTCATCAAATATAAATAAATAATAAATAAATATTACTCACATTCACGCCATATACCCTAGCCCGAAGTAAGCACTGTAAGGCTTGTGTTATGGATACTAGAGTAGCGAATAGATATACACATATAATATATATATATAAGTAATAATAGGGGTTAAAGTATGAAATTGCCGTTTTATTGCAATAGGTTCTTTGAATTGACATAGAATCTTCATGGTTTGAGGTTTTCGAATGAAACTTTTTTTAAATGGTTTCTATGATGTTCTTTTTTTAAAAAATGTAAAACATTTGAATATCGACTTTCAATTGTTTTTGTTATTCAATTTAGACAAGAAAGATGGATACTGCGAAAATTCGAGTTATTTTTGAATACGAGTTCCGACGCGGAACTAACGCGGCAGAAACAGCCCGCAATATCAATGCTGCGTTTGGAGAGGGGTCTACTAATGAACGCACCGTGCGATTTTGGTTTAAACGCTTTCGTGATGGAAATTTCGACTTAAAGAACGAGCCACGAGGAAGACCGCCCACACAGGTAAATAACGATGAATTAAGAGAGATAGTGGAAGCCGATCCTAGTCAAAGTACCCAGGAATTAGCGGCATGGTTTAACGTTACCTTACCCACAATATTGACTCACTTGCGTCAAATCAATAAAATAAAAAAATACGAAAAATGGGTGCCTCATGATTTGACTGATCTGCAGAAAGAAACGCGTGTTGAAACTTGTGTTGCCTTGTTGAACCGGTACAGAAATGAAGGAATATTGGATCGAATTGTAACATGTGATGAAAAGTGGATTCTTTATGATAACCGGAAAAGAAAAATGCAATGGCTGACCCCAGGTCAAATGCCACAACAGTGTCCTAAAGCAAAACTTACCAATAAAAAGGTAATGGTAACTGTTTGGTGGTCTCAGCATGGTGTTATTCACTATAGTTTTCTCCGATCTGGTCAAGCAATAACGGCAGATGTCTATTGTGCCGAACTCCGAACCATGTTGACAAAACTAGCAGTAAAACAGCCCCGACTCATGAATCGATCTTCACCATTATTGCTCCACGACAACGCGAGACCTCACACAGCACGAGAAACCATTTTGACCCTTCAGGAACTGCAGTTAGAAACCATTCGTCATCCTCCGTATTCACCAGACCTTGCTCCAACGGACTACCATTTTTTTCGTGATTTGGACAATTATCTACGTGACAAGAAGTTTTCTTCCCAGGAGGCAGTACAAAATGCTTTCACACAGTTTGTGCAGTCTAGATCGTCGGAATTCTATCGCAAAGGCATTAATGACCTTCCCATTAGATGGCAGCAATGTATAGATAATAATGGCAACTATTTTGATTAAATAAATTTGTTAAAAATTTAAAAAATAAACAATATAGATTTTCAGTACAAATCGGCAATTTCATACTTTAACCCCTAATATTAATAGAAATATACATATAAATACCCATGACTCAGTCACAAATGCTCTTATTCATCACACAAACAAACGCCCTTCCGGGAGTTGAACCCAGGACCGTCGGTGCGAAACGCAAGATCGCTACCGTCGCACCAAATCAAATATATAATTGCAACTTTATTTTATGTACTTAAGACTTCATTAAGTTTAATAAAAAAAACATTGGTTAATAGCGGCTATCCATTTTCTAGTCAAACATAATGTACACACATTTCACCTGGAATAGTATATTTTTCAATGAGATATTTAGCGATTCAAGAAATTCCCTTTCACATATAAATCACTGAAAATTTAAGTACAGATTTGAATAAGGCAAGTCAAAAAGCGATAGAAGGTCCTTAAACTAAGAATAAAAAACAATCAAACATTTTGTAACGACTGCTTGATGAAACATAGTCTGTCATTCCGCCTGTCCTGGGTTCAAGACCTCGAAGGGGTAAATGATTCTGTCATGAATACAAGTATTTGTACCTGAGTCATAGTATAAAACTATGAATATTTCATATCAACGTCAGCTGGGTTAGCTCATCCCATCGTAGTCTGTTTTGGCATCCGGTCTTAATTGGAATCAATCAAATTCAAAATACAAAAAAAAACTGTATTATATATGTATGTCTATCCGTTAACCTAGTATCCAAAAACACAAGCCTTACAGTGCTTACTTTAGACTAGGCGAATTAGCGTGAATGCAAGAATTATTTTTAACAATTCAAGCATTGCGAACCCTGTAGTTTTCTCTCGGCAGCATGAATGGTACTCATTTGCAAGTTCCACTGAAAAGCGTGTGTAAACAAAGGACAGACAGACAGCAATGACTGCCTATTCATCCGGTGAGAGCAACCAACGGATACAGGACAACGGCCTAACAAATGTCGTTGCGAAAATATTTGCACAATGCTGGTCTAAGGCAGGCTCTGTAGCGTACGCCAGCTTGGACATTTAAATAAAAATTATAAAAAAATATATATATTCACACCAATAAGCCTAGCCCAAAGTAAGCACTGTAAAGCTTGTGTAATGAATACTTGGGTAAGGGATAAACGTGCATATCGAAGTGCCAAGACCTCCTAACTGAAATTCGTGGAGAAATTCACTTTTATGTCATTTCAAATTAAAATTCGTTATGCGTGTTATGATGGAACTTTCTAAGTGTATTTTTAGTTACAAGAGCAACATGTTAAAAAATAAATAAACAAATTGTTTAAATAATTTTTAACTTGTCAAGACATTAAATGTTTTTTCAGCTTGTGTATTATTTAAAAATTAGCAATTAGGTGTTATTGGCACTTCGCCGTCGATATATGATAATAAGATATTAGATTTTGATAAATATATATACCCATAACACAGATACAAATGATTGTATTCATCACACAAACATCTGCATCCTACCGGGACTCTAACCTAGAAACAAATGGTCGTGATAGAATATCAATAATAGAATATAATAGCTATTGAGGATATCTTTAAAATAACAAAAGGCTGTTTCAAATTTTTACCCACTTTTTTATCAAATAAAAACATTCTTGTATAAATCATAAGGTCATTTGTCTGATTAAAAATTAATTTCAGAAACTCGTTATATATCTCTATTAAGATTAAAACGCTTTGCGTTTATCCTTTCTTCCGTAATGCAAACACACAATTGCACGAGAGTTGGTAATTTTAGTAACAATTCAATGAATTTCCTCTGAAATTACTAACGAGACATCAATTGTGTGTTGCCAATTTATCGTAAATGCCGTTGCTTTGTTGCTGACAGTCATCGACAACCAATTTTGTGAATAGATAAATAGTTTTATAATTCTGATGATTTTAAAAATAGTTAAGTATTTTTAGTTTAGTTCTTACACTTCGAACATTACACATTTAAATAAAACATCTTTTTTACGGAATTTATGCATAATTTATTTTATATTTAATCATGACGTTCCGTGATCCATGATCACACGATGACTAAGCCAATGGACATCATATATTTTCTACTACCATCACAATATTTTAATCGGGCACGTTTCTAACTATTTTTTTTATTATAAATCAAATTGGTTTATTTTGCATTTTATTTAGTTAAAAATAATATAAATTATGAGTGAAATTCGTAAAAAAGTTGTTTTATTTAAATAGTTCAGTATTATTTTACCGATAAAAGTGGTATATTTGGTTTTAAGATCATGCAACGCTTTCCTTGAGTCATCTATAACGCATTCATCGTGATAAAAGACTTGTGAAAACACAAAATGACTTAATAAGAAAGTCTTCAAAAATATATTTGTTTAAGATATTTCATGATGTTATATTTAAAAAGGATAACAAATAAAATATTAGCTGACCCAGCCACGCGTCCCTGTGGCTAAATATTATAATTTGCAATATTTTTTTATTATAAATTAAAATGAAACCTATTCTATGTCCTAAGTGGGAACAAATCTAGCAAAATGAAAAAAACATCAAAAGCGGTTTAGTAGTTTCGAAGTTCATCGCGGTCAAACACTGTTACACGGAATTTTCATATATATAGTTATAGATAAAGAGAGATATACATACCACTGTATTCAGCATCCTCGATGGAATTCTGGCTGTGCATTGAATATCTATTCGTAGTCTTAGTAGATGGAGAGCCTTGTGTAGACCCAGCTACCACCCCTAAACTCCTGTAACCTTCATCAGAAACCTCCGATCCATTGTCAGACGCACTTTCAGTCGCCGGAGCCGGAGAAACTGGCCTTGGACTCTTGTTCCTTGCTCCCAAAGGTGTGGGAACCAAATGATTCGAGGCCACTATTTTCGTACGTCTATCAGGCGACGAGGATTTTCTACCAGGACTGTTAGCTCGAGGAGCTAAATGCTTTCTGCTAGGGGAATGTGATCTGTCCAATTCTCCGAGATATGGTAAGCTTGTTGGTGCGTCGCTGAGTCTATGATTAGATTGGTAATGGATACTCCTAGGATCGTCGGCATACAACTTTGAGGAGTATTGCAACGACATAGGTTCGTAATTCTTTTGGAGTGGTTCGTAGTTTTTCTCAGATTTGTAGGGTAGGGAGGTCGGGCCTGGGTCTGGTCGTTCGTATGTGACGGTGGCGCCGGCTAGATCGTGCTTCGGACGGGCAAGACGGGCTGATAACGATGTGCGGTGTTGGGCACGGCATCTGCAGGGGTCGTGTTTGTCCAAATAGTGTGCCAGGGTATCCCAACCACCTCCAACGCGAACCATTACGTGGGATCGAAGGATCTGAAAAGTAGAGAAGGTAATGATTAACCAAAAAATGAATATTTGTCTGTTCTTATTCCTAAGATATTGGGACCTAGTTTTGCTGGGTTAGGCCAACTTTCTAAACCTTGAAATAACCTATCAGTACCTACATTTTTAACAGTAAATATAAAATATCACAATAAATTATTTTAATAGAAAAATACTAGAAAAAATCGACTGCGCTCACAAGTAAATTCTCAGGCGGGAATCGAATACGCAACTTTTGGAAGTCCGATCCAATGCTGTCCCAATTGAGCTACCGAGCCTTGTGAACAACCGTCGAAATTTTAGTACCTTTATACTTTTTACGCTATTGCGTTGTCTCATAAATGAGAGGAACATCCTCCCGTATTCGAAAGAAACATTTTTACAAATGTTTGGACAATCGATTCAGATGAAACAGCCAAAAAGTCGATTTGATTTTTCCTAGTATTTTCTATTTAAATGATAAAAAAATAAAAAAATTATAAAAACCATCACAACGCTAAAGAAACGTTAAAGCGAGACCGTAACCCAAATCTTTTTTGAAAAACTGGACCAGGTTCGGGAAACTTAGAATCAGATAGATACTTCTCAGTGGTCAATTTTACCTTTAGTTTATTTGTTAACATGTGTTATTCCTCATGATGTAATTTAATTTTAATGATTTCCTGACTGTACATAAGCATGTTGTTAATCTATAATCTAAGATCACAGTGGTTTGTGTGTTTGTCTGTCCGCTATTTTTCCACGTTAACGTTACCATAGCAACGCGTTAACTGCAAGTAGTTCGTCTACCGAACGCTAGAAAACGCTAACGGAAAAATATTTAATAATAGAAAAAATTTAAAGAATTTTGTCCACCCGCTAGTTTGATACAAAAAAAGCAAGTAATTATAATAAGTTCGCATATAATTGTACGTATAAAGTATATAGCTGTGCTTACTTATTATTTTGTCGCAATACATACAGGGTGTATCATAACCAAATGCAATAAACCAAATTAAATCATACACGAACATTCTCATCGACGCCTATTTTAGCATTCCCTGCCATATAGAAGGTCGCATAAACAAAAGTATCCGTTAAAGTCCATCGGTCGATGAATCATACACAGCAATCGATTCCATATTCGGTCAAATCGATCTAGCGAGATATCGAGAAGAAAACATTAGAAATTCGACCTTAAAAACCGACCAAATTACTAAGAGCTGCGAATTACTGATAATGATTACAACTAAGTATGTCTCATAAAAGTGGTTTTAACATCGGCTAATCTTAGATGGCCTTTTGAGAGCAGGTGTTAGTTGAAAGGGAAGGGCCAAATAAGTTTGGTTTTCTAGCCATATTAAGGGTTGCAAGGTTGGTACTAAATGAAATACGAGGTCAGTAAATCTTTAAGACGAAGGTTGTTGTGTCTTTCCCATGACTGATGGTTCCATAATGGATAACGCGATAGGCGATATTAATATCCAATTATGCTCAATTAAGTAAAATAAAAATAAAAATTATTTAAACACACTTAAAACATATTTTATGGACAATATTGACAATATCTTTAGTTTAATGAGACGATTTTTTGCGCCCGTATTTTTTTTTTAATTAAAAGACGTCCCGAATGCTTTGATAGGCAAAATGCTGGACGAATCAAAACAATTTGATAATACAACTTATTAAGGGTTTTTTGCTCATAATTTAAAGATTCCTGTAAAGACATAAACGTCAGGATTAAATATAAATCTATAATCTAAGATCACAGTGGTTTGTGTGTTTGTCTGTCCGCTCTTTTTCCCGCTCTTTTTCTATTGTATCAATAACGTTACCATAGCAACGCTTTAACCGCAAGTAGTTCGTCTACCGGACGCTAGATGGCGCTAACGGAAAAATATTTAATAATAGAAAAAAATTATAGAATTTTTCCACCCGTGCGAAGCCGGGACGGGCCACAAGTTATGTGCAAAAACCCTAATTAAGTTATTTTATTAAATATTTAATGTGCGCGAAAGTGTAAGAAATAAAAATATTCAAAACAAATCATTTTGAAGTGTATTTGAATAACGTTATTTTCATTTTCAATCGGCACCATTTATTTATATCTGAATTACTAAAGACGGCTTGTAATAACAGGTGTATTTACTAATATACCACTGTGAAATTTCTTGTATTCACCACCAAGAAAAAGCCAAAAGAAACTCGGCAAAGGATTACAAAATTACTGTAATTTGCAGTTACAAAATTTATTTAAATCCACTGTGAATATGAAGTAAAAATGAATTAAGTCTTAATTATTGACTGAATAGCGATTTCCACCTTCATTTGTAATCTTAAGTACTTCTTAGGTAAGTTTGCGATAATAATAATATTTCTTGCATTTACCAATTAGCCCAGCCCAAAGTAAGTACTATAAGGCTTGTGTTATGGTTAGACATATATACATATATTTATAGTAATAAATATAAATACTTATAATGCAGGTACAAATGCTCGTATTCATGACATAGATATCTGTCCCTTCCGGGAGTCGAACCCAGGACCGTCGGTGTAAAGGCTGCGATCAATACTGTTTCACAAAACAACATTACATTACGTTCAATATATTTTATAACTAATAGCCATAGCTAAGTTATTAGCTATGGCTATTAGTTAGAAGTCACAGACTGTTTATTAGTTAGTTTGTTAAAACTAACTAATAAACAGTCTGTGACTTCTACAGTTGTTAACGCAAAAAAATGTTTATGTACCAAGTTGATTATAAATAAATAAATATTTTTTTTATATAAAAATGATTAAGATACAAACACATCGAATATTTACCCAAGTCAAGCGGTGCTTCTTGAAAAATAAACAGACCAAGTCGAGAGTATAATTTTTTGAAGGACAACTGCCGCCTACTGTCGGTCGACGGCCATCTTTATAAATGTCAATATTCAATTTATGGAGTTTGCACTATTTAATTTCATCGACACGTATATTTAATGAACTATACAAAACGTAAAGCAACTCTTAAAGAAAACTAAAATGCGCTATTCTTTCTATCGTTACAAGTTTTTACGAGACTATACTGTAAACTGGATAGTTAAAACTAAAATTCAGAACTTATTATCATAGCAATAAGGTCTATCAAACTTATATAAACATACATTTAAGAGCAAGATCCTCAACAGAGGCATAACAGATGGCACCTGCGACTAAATAATCCTAAATCCTCAATAATCTTTTTATTGTTTCAGTATGTCCACATGAAATGTTCTAAACTTATAAATGAATTATTTACAATGAATGAATTGAAATAATACCACTTTTTCAGGAGTAATTGCGCATTTAATATTGTCATTCACACTCACAGACTCAATGTCACGATTAAGTTTGCAAAAACGAAATTAAATGCGCAAGTTAAGTGTCCAGAAGCGAAAGAACTTAATAAAGTAATGTACACAGGCACAAAGATAAAAAAGGAAAGAGCAATGGTAATATCGCCAGTAATCAAAACTATTTTATGGTTAATCAGTGATACCATTTCAAAACATTAATAACTACTAAATGTAATTAATTCATTTGCTAGCTTATATTCCCAAGGTTGCGGGTTCGAGTTTTGCCTGAGAATTGTTTGTGAGCCGTGTCGATCTTTTCTAATATGATTCTATTAAAAATTATCAAATAATATAAAAATCTTACATTTATTTTTCTTGTAAGAATTATAGTTATAAATAACGAAGTTATCCGCATTATTTCATTAACGGAAGTGAACAGGAAGCTGACTAATCACTACATAAATTATCACATTGCACACTTAACGTTTAATCGATCATTGAATAATTATCATTGACCTCTCAGTGTCCGCACTGGTGGGACACGGGTAGAGAATTCAATTAAATATTACACAAGATTTTTTTGTTTTTTATATACTAAATAGGCAGGCGCTTGATCACTATCTCGCCTCATGGTAAGCAACGATGTGATCTAGGATGTAATGCGCTTGCCTAGAAGATAAATTCACACTTGAAGACCCCTAAATTGTATTTGTCAGGAAACACAGACTCAGGCAAAGAGTTCCACTTCTTAGCGGTATGGATCCCAAAAATTTGGAAACAAAACGCTTAGTTTGACAACCCTTTGCTATGTCAACCATAAAATAGGCTTACGCGCCACCTATTAGAAAGTTTAGTTCTCCGATGAAAATTAAAAATAAAATAGTAGTAAATTAAGTTTGGAAATGGTATCGCTACTTAAACATAAAATTATTAAGAGTACTGGCAATATTATTATTGCTCTTCCTTTTTTATCTATGTGCCCGTATGTACACGGGCTTCTAAAGTTATAATATAATATTAAGTTCTTACACTTCCGAACACTTCATACATTTAAATAAAACCCCTTTAATCGGATTAATTTCGCATTTTTTTTTTATATTTATCTAATATTAACTACTGCGTCTACCACTAATTCGGAAATTGGAGAAGAGCTGGCGAAATAAACTCAAAAAGGTGGCCTACCGATATCTTACATTATTTACAAAAAGAACTAACTATATTATCCAATGAAAGTTTAATAAAAATACGTAAAATTTCAAATATTCTAGGTTAAATTACTTGTTTGGTTTACAAGAAGGAGGGTCGATCAGGCTGGTTTTTGGCCTATTTTATTTTTTGCCAGTAAAACCCCCTCCCCCCCTTATTCACCATATAGTCTATTTTCGATGGTCCAATTTGCACCTGATGGTGTCTTTTTCTTGCCCAAATCGCAAAAATACCCTTTGCCAGGAATCTGTATATTATTGGTCGATTTATAGGAAAAACTCAATAAATAGACTATAGGGTGAATAAGGGGGAGGGGAGGGGGGGTTTGAGGTTACGTTTATGGTCAAATCGACTGCTTATGATCCATACATTCCGGCAAAAAATGTTTTTTTTTGTAAAAAGTAAAATAGGCCAAAAACCAGCCTTACCTACCCTCCTCCTTTCATGTACCTATACTATTCTCTTGTTTTTAGATGCAATATTAAAATAAACTTTCTACACACCTCAAGAGATCTCATGAACTAGTATTTTTACTACCATAATGCAACAGTTGCACAATGTTAAATTTATGAAACAAATTCTTAAAGTTAATCTTGTTTATGGCAGACCTTTATAGATTAAACTGGGAATGTAACTTATGAATTGACTTCGTTATATCGCAGTAAAATGGTTTAATAGGCGCAACGAAAACTTTATAGTGATTATCGCGAATGCAACGGTGTTGAAATAACACATAAAACAACAATGTCCCCATTCCTTGATTACTTTTTGATAAGAGAATGGATTTTATGGGCATTGTATAATTATCTTTGATTTCCTCATTCGTTGGGAGTAAGTAGGAATATTTTTAGCGTTATTGAGCGAAGCTCTCTTTTAGGCAACTCACAAATTTCGCTTGTCTCCCAAATTTTGGCATGAACATACATGATTATAACTTGACGGACATGGGCTATGTAAAAAAAATATAGACTTTACCATGGAGGAATAATTACCGAAAGAAAAATTCAAAAGCTGATCACTGCCAAACCGCTGAGACTACATTTACGAAATTTGGCGCCAAAACTCACATCGTGGTCGTGACTAATGTGCAAAAAAAAGTTTTGAAATCGGACATACCATGGAGCAATAATTACCGAAAGAATAATTCAAAAGCTGATCACAGCCAAACCGCTGAGACTACATTGATGAAATTTAGGCGTTTTCAAAATATGCACGGGCAAGTCGGTAAAGGCATACCAAGGCAAACTGTTAGGGAGCAAATAGAAGATGTCCTGAAAATAAGTCCAGGTCAAAAGCACATTTAACCGACGAGAATGTATGAAAGGTCTGATGAGAAATGAAGAAGCGAGAGATATATGTGGAAAGTTATGTTACAATCGATGAAAGTGGAAATCTGTGTTCTCTGCCTACCTCTTCGGGAAATAGGCGTGATTATGTGTTTGTATGTATGTATTGATGTAATTGGATCCTCTTGGGTTTATGACTCTATATTCTTATACGCATGCTTTTTAATTTATATTATCGCATTGGTGCAGTAATTTGAGTTAATTTTTCTCAATATATTGTTTTAAACTGACATGGTCACTAACATTATAGTAATGTAAGTTATTTACGGGATTGTTACCATGTACCTTGTTATTCAGTCGCTCCGTGATCATGGCACTTGCAACAGTGCCGAAATATCGGAAACTCAATAACAAGGAACATGGTAACAATCTCGTAAATAACTTATATTACTATAATTTTTCTCAAGTGTCAGGCGGTTTCCAAATTCTCTCGCTATCTGGGCGAGAATTCTTCTAGTTCAGTTACCGAAACTCTGACAGATCCTGCTGTTCGACGACTTCGAACAACAACGACGACTTTGACGACTTCGAGCGTTTTTCCCTATCTGACGCCAGAGCCTCATTCATGTTTTTGGTTCTACAATAATGATTTTTGTATATTCTATCTTTATATTCTTTATCCTTTGAGGGTTTCAGTTCCGTGTGACACCTGAGATAAGTTTTTTATCTAGTTCTTTTATCCTTTAAATATAAAAGTGTAACAGTTAATACTTTAACAACTGAATTTTAGAATATTTTTTCTCGCCGAAAGTTTCAATTAATAGAGGATAGAGAGCGGTCACCGCAGCCGATAGCGTTATTTTCACGCATAGCATGAATAGAACGTAATATAAATTTAATTAAATATTATTATAATATTGTGGTGACTATCGCAACTTTCTCCGGTGAACTTAAGAAATTTTATTGAAAAAATTCACGCAAGGGTATAGAAATAATCTCTATTATTATTAATGTCACTCTTTATTCCACGACAAACATTCAACTCTTTATGCACCATAATGCACTATGACAAATGATCTTATCGGATACAGATATGGTTAAACAAGCGGGCATAAACGATGTAATCAAATTAACAGTCAGAAGGTAATAATATAGAATCCTCCATCATGGCCAATATTTCTTTACTCTAAGATTTAAAAAACTGGAACTTACCCTGACAAAGATCAAGAGCCTCGTATCGCCAATCCTGTATTTTCCCTCCGACACCCTCACCATTGGGAACTGGGTTGGGCACGAGCACCTCTCGACCAGGTCCCTGACTCGTTCGTCCAAGCTCCTTAAGTCGTTTGTCACCAGCTGCGGTTGAGGACCCAAAGGAACGAGCCCAAGAGCAGAATCATCAGGTCTCAATTCTTCACCAGCCAGTTCTCTCTCGATCTGCTTTTCCATTTGGACGAGAAGAGGTGCTGGCATTCCCAACACTGCGCCTTTTCTCGCAACTTCTAGAAGACACAAGACTACGTGCTTCTCGTTCTTCCTCAAGCATAAATCGTCAGTTTCGAATAGAAGGCATTCAAGTATGCCCAAGGCCTTGCGGCACCAGTCGATGAAATTGGAAAGATTGTCTCTAGCGAAGAAGGTGCCTGCTTTGGCTGCTGGGAGCATGTTGACAGGTGAGCGGGTTCGAAGAGCCTTGGCCAAGGTAAGGGCATCGTCAGATTCTTGTAATGATGACTCAAGGATCAATCTGGCGGACTCACGGACTGCGTTTGCGTGCTGAAACAATCGAAATGTGATGGTTAATTGGATGACTTGGCAAAGTTTTTTGTAATGCACATGGAGCTTAAAAACTAGATCTAGATGATCAAACAACATATTTTTTTCTACGTTCTAGACTTAGATTTTTCTATACGAGCATTACCAACAATATTATTTACAAAAAACTGATGAGTTGACTTATTAAGTTGATAAAATTGTGTGAATGAACTCGGAATAGCGTTAGAACTTAATAAAATATGGTGAAAATAAATCTGTAATGTGTCCATTTTAATGAACACGAATATAAGAATTTCAGATATTTTTCGCATAAATTCATTGGATATTGGATGGATCAGCTTCAATGACGAAATGTATGTGACGCCATAACTCTGTGAGTTCTTAGCCAATTTTCGTATTTTTGTAATGAATCGAACTAACAGGTTAGGACTTAGGACTTGATCGTGACGGAACCAGAATTTTGAAATTCAAAAAATTGAAAAGTTATGACCAAAAAACATTGGCTCCTGGGATGAGCAAAAAAATGTTTTTTCAAGCTTTAGCATATATACACCGAACTCTCTAGAGCTTATATTTTTTAAACCATCAATCCGCTCCGCTCCAATATTTGGTGTTGGCGAAGCTTCATTCTTAACGACTGCATCGACCTAGTAACAATCTAACCAATCTTCCTCATTAGCAATTGCTTTATTCATAAACAATTCGTAAGTTAAACAGATACTTGCAAATTCAAAATAACCAATCTGAGTATCTTTTCGAGTTACAGCCACCGTTGACCATAAGTTAGTTATTATAATAAGGTAAGAAACACACAATGTGTAAAAGCTTCTCGCAGTTCCTAATTAGCAAGCTGGAGTGCATTCTTAAAGACCGAATACCTATGCAAATGACAGATTCGATTAGCTTACAATTATCATTGGGCATTGTAGGGCTCTATTCGATGAATAAAACCTTATTAGGACCTTTTTATTCATAAGCATTTCGCTTATCACCATTTGCCGCGATATAAAAGTTGTATTCTGTTATACTAAATATACTGAAATTAGTTTCACTTTTAAACCAGATGCTATAAGACAAATCCAAAGTATCAGTTTCCAAATAAGAATATACTTATAACAATTATGACTGTAGTCTGTTTTAGGTACAATCTATGAGAGAGAACCCAGTGATGACTTGTGTGTGTCTTCATAAAAAAAAAACAAGATTCCATTAAAAAAATTTTTTTAAAACAAACTACAAGGCCAGTTCTCAAGGACAGACAAATAAAAAAAAGTTGAAGGTGGTGTTTGAAGGCGAAAAGCTTAGAACTTAAGAGTCATCCTGCATTATATCCACCTGGCACCTTTTGATTTCTTTTTTCTGATTTGATTTCACCATTTCTGTTACTAAAAATAAAAAACCTTTACTCGGTCAACTATTTTCATCACCAGAAAAGGCTGTGGAAGAGTATGATGATAAGAAAATCATGATACGGAAGAATGGCATAAATGTTTTGTAATATAGATTTATTCTTATGAAAAAGTAATTCTATTAAAACAAAATATTTTAAAAAGAATAAATTTACTTTTACCCATTCATGGTAATTTTTCTTGTTGATTCCGGAAATGTTAAGTAAAGCTTCTTTGCTAAAGAAGTCATCTAGTGTGATATTTATGCTAACACTATTTATAACAAACTAGCGGAACCACCAGACTTTGTCCTGCCTTCTGCCTATCCTGCCTGCATTGGTACCTACAAAGTTTATAACGAGGCGCCATAGCTATATTGGCGACTCGTTGCTTTCATTGCGCTCTTCTCTGGCCATTTTTCCTATTTTCTTTTCTCTTGGTTTCCGTTTTTAAATTTACTATCTCTTTTTATTTGTTTTGTTCTCGAAGTTCATTCTTACCAGAGTCAGCGCGTAGAGCGGTTGTCTCACCGCTAACAATTATTTAAATATATTTATAGTGCTGAGCAGTTATAATAAGCTCACAAGTATAATAAGCTCATAAGCATAACTCACAAGATTTCCTGTATCTGTATTCTGTACCACCAGTTCCTGTTATATAAAAGTCTATAAGTTTCTTTAAGGCACTTTTGTAAGTAGCCCTACCTTTTATAATATATTTTATCCAGTCAATCACACACAAAAAGATAATCAAAATCTGGCAAGCCATTTGGTAGGTCAAAGACATACAAATGTTCAGCAAAATTTATGTGTACTTCCAAAAGATACAAAATATTTTATTAAAAAAAAAAACAAATTATTATAATATTGTGAATTGGAATCCCCTATAAACTCAAGATATTGACCAAACTTTTACATTTTACCAAGAAAACACTTTAAACCTTATGAATAATCTAAGTTTGCCTAATGCCAAACGTGCTAAAGATGTCAGAGTGGTTTAAACTATCAATTGACAGTCTCATGAGAAACTTGCGCAAACTCACTCATCGTAAAATGAGATTTCAACGAATTTGACATTTATTATTAACTAGCTGACGCAGCCACTCGTTGCTGTATTATAAATTAAAATGAAACCTATCTTATATCCTTAGTTGTAACAAATCCAGTAAAATGCCAAAAAAACATCAAAATCGGTTGAGCAGTTTCGGAGTTCATCGCGGCCAAACACTGTGACGTCGTGAATTCAACTACCATTCGATTTAAGCTTCAAAAACTAATGTTTATAATCATCATGATCATCAGCCTATTAATGTCCCCACTACTGGGACACGGGCCTTCCCTATGGATTTAATAGGGAGATTAGGCCATGGCCCACAACACGGGCACAGTGCGGATTGGTGGTTGCTAACGACTGTAGATGCAGCCGGGATCAACGGCTTAGCGTGCCTTTCAAAGCACATTCTACATATAACTTTTAGGTCACCCATCCAATGACTGACCATTGAGAAAGTTGCTTAACTTCCAATCGCAAGCCGAATACGCTAACCACCTGCACGATCGATTTCAAGCTCGAGCTAAGGTTCATATTTAGATATATTTCTTCGCCGAAAATTTTAGGGATTTGACTTTTAAAAACCATTTCAACAGCACCAGTATACCTTAGAATGCAGGAACAAATGCTTGTGTTATGGCTCAAACCCTATAGACCTTGGTTAACCACAAGGTGTGGTGGCCCAGTTTGGATCAGTGAATGCCGGAATCAACCTATGGAATTCGAGATATAAAATTTTTGGTCGCCCATCCGAGGACCGGCCTCTGCAACAGTTGTTTAATATCCACAATTATAAACCGAACGGCGCTTATCACTGCCGTACACTATTTTCTATGATTTAATTTTTTTGTATTTTTAATGCTATCTTATATGACAAATTATTCTAATATATAGAAAAATGCTAGAAAAAAGCGACTTTGTTCACAAGTAATCCTCTTGCCAGACTCAAAACCGTAACCTTTAGATGTCTGATCCTTTGCTCTCTCAATTGAGCTACCAAGCCGTCAAGATTTTCTAGTACTTTTTTACGCTGTGGGCCAATATTGCTTCATCATTAATAAAAAATTCCTCTCGCATTCTAAAAAAACATTTTTACAAATCTTAAGGCAGTCGATTAAGATGAAACAGCCATTTATACATTTGCATATTAATTAATTTTTTCTATTTTTGTATTCCCTACTTATGATTTTCACATTTAATCCTGACTTCTTTATAAGTGCCATAAAGTTCTTAAATTAAAAAAAAAAGAGATTGAACGCGTTGTCACTTCAGTTAAAGTTGTTTAGTTATAGGTGCGGAAGTGTAAGAATTAAAAAAAAATGTCAGTTATAAGATATCGAAACTGTTCATAGGTTAAAGTTTATCATTAACTCATTTATATTATAAAACGTGTGTTTGTTTCCAATTGTTGTTGCATCATAATTAACTAAAAACCAATTATAAGAAGCTCATACAAAATCTATTTGTATAAAAAAGTGTCTTAGTTGAAATGCTCACAAAATGAGACATTGTTAGGCCTACGTAATAGGCTTTTCTTCATTATTCGTGGATTGCACCGTTTGTGCATTTAGCCAGTGTCAAGTTAGTATAATTGCCAGTTCTTCAGTAATTTCCCTTCTTAATTTGATGATGATGAATGAACAGTAAAATATATTTTTCCCTAGTAAATGTGTGGGGCTTCACTGAAACTTCCCCGTGGACTTTTTGAGATAGCAGGAGAAGATAAATTGCGCTGCTTTGTTACACTTGCCAATACTCTTGTATGTTCACAAACACTTAGTGGTTAATGATCCACCATTATTACGCACTAATATCCACAACAACACAAATTTTAACAAGAGAAACAAAACCACCAACGTTACGCTTCCCGCTGCCGCCAAAAAGTCCTAGGCGAGAGACTATTTAAACAAATTATTACAAGAAAAAATCTATTTATCTCTGATGTCAGAGGAAAGGAGAGTCAAACCATCGCTATCCGGGCGAGTACGCTTCCAATTCAGTCAAAAAATATTTATTTAAAATCCAAAAGTTTGCTTATATTTCTAAAAATATAATAAGAGACTTTTTTTCTTTCGATGGATAATGAAACGATCAAGTCACTTAATCGATTCTATAAAATACATAACAAGTTACAATCAATAAAAGGCAAGTTTTATAGCTTTCATTGTTATGAAAAATTAGGTAAGGTTAATTTTTTCGAAAACTTCATGTATTTTATAGGAAAAAATCTAAAAACTAACTAAAATATGTTTCGCAATTTTCAACTCTAGTATCTGTCTCATATATAAAAAAATCTCGTGTCACAAAGTTTGTTCGGGGTTAACTCTGGAACTGCTGAACCGATTCTGATCCAATTTCGTAACTATTTTTTGATCTTACTTAAAAGATAGGATACTTTTACCTTAATTATTGACCTTAATATTTGTTATTGCAAATTTGATATTTATTATATGACAATATTGCGTATTTATGATTTAGTTCAATAATTTATTAATGGATGGCTCTGTTGAGGGATTTTTAAAACAGCAACGCGTGGCTAGGTCAGCTAGTAGTAGTATATGTATGTATGCAACATTTACTTAGTTAACAAGATGAATAATATATTTAGATTCATATAATTATCATATTTATAAATCCATACAGTTTATCAAGGTAACTTGCATAAAATCGATAAAAGCATTGATTAGACAATATGATCGATTTATAAAGTGTTTATTATCGATCATTAGCATAGATCTACAAGTTTACATTATGGGCTCGGCGCCGTCTCTACAATTACCATAATTTCATAAGGCAATATTTTTTATTGCTTTACCTTGCGTGTACACCTGTTGGTTAACATAAATCGTTAATGTTTTGATTTATAATCTTATAATCGATAAGTGTGTGAGCAAAATCATTTGCGATCAATAGTTGAGCAAACGTGTAGACTGATTACGTAGTTGCCTTGCTAATAATGTTTGTTTATGAAGTTACTTACCTAATGATGGAATGAATAATTTAAAATTTTATTCGATTAACATGTTGAGTTCGATATCAAGTATATATTTTTGAAGTTATACTTCTTTAGGCGCATTATGAAAAAATGATGAGATTGAAATTTTAAGATGCGCGCGCATCACTGTGACACAAAATTATCATGTTGAAGTTGGCCGCAAAAGCGGCATAGAATAAACCAGCAGGATAAAGTTGGCCGCTAATTTAATGTAAATTGTGTAAATTGTAATTTATCGTGCCTGGGTGTTAAGGGTAACGTGTCTGGGTGGTAAGGGTACACCCCCCGCACTTCACCCCCGCGTTTTGTTTCTTTTTGTTTGTTTGTTTAGTAACGATAAAGAAGTATAACTTCTTACGTGCGTTAGTACACACAACGTTTTTTTTTGTATTTAAAGAAAGTTTTACAAGAAAAAATCAAACTAGTGTCATATGTCAGGCGGGATATGAACCGACATCCCTTCTCTATCGGAACGATAACAAATTAAGCCACCGAAACCTTGGGATCCATCGATTTTTTTCAAGCATTTATTACGTTGACGGTGGTGCCATCTCTTCATATTGTAGGTACTACTACATATAACAAAGTTGTAATTTGTTTTAAATGGGTTCTACATAGTATAAAACTGTAGATGGCTACTGCTACACAATAACAACACTGTTCACAGTTTAATTACTTATAATTGCCATTCACTACATTAGACATAAAACAATATTTTCTGAATATTACCACTAGACTTCATTAAGATTAACTATTTGAATTGTTAACAAGCCCACAATTAATCGAGAATCAATATTGGCGGGAAGCGCATATAACAATTGTACATCGATGTCACTCAAACGCGTTTTGCTAATGACTGGTTAGTGATCACGCTCGCCGCGGAAGGTAAGTCGCAAAGCCGTTATCGCTGAATCACTAACACAAGAAACCGGTTAGCAGTTTGATTGCACCGATGCAACGCGGGCTAAGTAACGTAATTAACTTTTAGAAAGGCTGAAATTTTAAACTTATATTTATTATTTATTTGAGTTCTATGTGCAGCTGCCACAAAACAAAGTCGCTTTCTCTGTCCCTATATCCCTATGTATGCTTAAATCTTTAAAACTACGCAACGGATTTTTATGCGGTTTTTTTTAATAGACAGAGTAATTCAAGAGGAAGTTTTATATGTCTAATACATGCATAATATAGTAGAGCATTGCATCCGTGCGAAGCCGGGGCGGGTCGCTAGTATTTTATAATTAATTCATTGTAATTCTAGTCTTTACTGTTTTGGATTCTGTTATCTGTTAGTTCGTAAGACATGCATGTAAATAAATAAATGAATAAGTACTCATCTACCAATTTATACAAATCCAAGTTATTTCCGACTATTTAAGAACATTAGGAATACATTGGATATAAGCATCGACATATAGGACATGCCCTAGCGGTGCGAATTGTGGCACTACGAAAGAAAGAGATAAAACTAAGTTTCGGACTATCTTTATCTCTCTCAAAATATATGTCGTAACTGTCATGAAAATTAAGAACCAATCGCCCATAAGGAAAGAAAGCGTTAGTCCGAAAGCATATGCCATCTTCGTCACTCTTCCCAAGTGTTAAGAACATAAAGACTTTTTCATTACTAGTAAAGCTATAAAAAAAATAAAAAATAAGAATTTAAATTTAGAATGTTAATTTCATTACTCTTCTGTTCTCTGCAAAATCTGTGGCTATAGCACAGTTTTATTAGTCTAGTCAAAGTCACGACAAAGGCAAACCTTTTAAATAACTTATTTTAATAAAATCTGGCAAAATAAAACTGTGCTATAGCCACAGATTTTGCAGAGAACAGAAGAGTAATGAAATTAACATTCTAAATTTAAATTCTTATACAAAGGCAAAAACTTTTAAATAATTTATTTTAATAAAATCTGACACTATTCAAACACCAAGAAATTACTACACGTTATACGGGTACGGTACGTCCTCTAGTATATATCGATGGATATAAGTGTCGATCAAGTAAAACATAATTTACTTAACTGTGTGTTAATTTTTATCGTTGCAAAATAACAAAATGTCATTTTTATTACACGTTGACATAATTGATTGCATGCAAAAATCGACATTAAGGTCAACGAACTTTTACATCATTTGATGTGTGACATCCATCTTAGATAAATACTAGCGGCCCGTCCCGTGGACAAAATTCTTTAATTTTTTTCTATTATTAAATATTTTTCCGTTAGCGCCATCTAATTAATTGTTGATGTGGTAACAAACAAACACACAAAGTATTGTCATAATATAATTAGGATAAATATTTGCTCGCTTTTTTTTATAAGGGGTTTTGGCTTGGTTACAAAGACCTTTGAGCCATTTCTTCATATTATGTCCATTCTTGTTTAAAGAGTTGATATATAAATGATATGAATAATAGATTATCAATGGATGATGAATGAAAAGTGAAATACCTTAACCTAGGTTTCAGTAAAGATGTGGGGTTTTTCTGAAAATTTCTCGTGGACTTCTTGAGAGAGTGAAAAGACACCATCCATTGTTATGTTTCACTTGCAAACACTCGTGCATATACAGAAACACTTAGTGGTTAATAACCCACCATTATTACACACTAATATCAACCACAACACAAATTTTAACAAGAAAAACAAGACCACCATAGTGACGCTTCCCGCTCCCGCCAAAAAGTCCCCATTTGCTCGCTATGTAAAGTGGCTAAATAGGTAAAGCAAGACCCTTTAATTTATAACACCAAACTGTAACTTTTTTTGCAAATAAACATATTCTAGTGTATTCTGTATGTTAAATTCAAATAGTTTGGATTATAGCTCCGCTTGAGACCTGAGAAAAATTCATTTTTGAAGTGAAAACTTCTTTAGCGGCGTTGTACCATTTTTGGGATGGGTAAAAAATTTTAAACTCGCGTCAGGACAATCGAAAATTAGTAAAACGGAGGGAGAGTAGACCGCCGGCGCGACGTAGGAGAGGAAGTAATCCCCCCTCTCTTTCTACCGTGCGGGGAAAATATATGCCTGCTCCTGCTGTTTCGTTTAAGCGGCGCAGGGCGCTTGCGCAAGTGTGTGTGTGTTTGTTGTCATGTTTGTGTACGATAACGCAATTAATGAATATTGTATTTCACCACATAAATGATAGTACTTTTATACTGATAATTTAAGCAATTCGTGCGAAATTATTCCCTAACCATTCCAATATATTAATTAGGTATGCATAACATAACTGTTTTTGACATTTTTAATAGAAATATAAAAACATTACGTTCATTAAAAATTGATTTAAATGAGGCACTTAGTGACTGTAAATTTTTAAGCTATTAATTCGTCAAAGGTTACTTAAAGTTCAACTTAATTATCTTATTATAATTATAGATTGCGGTAGGTAAAATTACGGTAACCTTTTAATTTTTGTAGAATAAAATTACAAATTATATACATGTTAATATTGATAATCGTAAGAAAAGAGACATTCATTACTTATATCTAAAAAAATATTACAAGGAAAAAAAAACAAGAGGAATAATTTCAGGTCAGGGAATAATTTCGCACGAATTGCTTTAATTATCAGTATAGAAGTACTATCATTAATGTGGTATATATTATATTCAATAATTGCGCTATCATAGACAAACATCATGACAACAAACACATACGTACACTCGCGCAAGCGCTCTGCGCCGCTTAAACGAAACAGCTGGAGCAGGCATACCTTTTCGCCGTACGGTAGAAAGAGAGGGGGAATTACCTCCTCTCCTACGCCACGACGGCGGTATACTCTCCCTCCGTCTTACGAATTTTTGATCAGGTCACGTGTCCTGACGCTAGTTTTACATTTTTCACCCATCCCAAAAATGCACAACGCCACTAAAGAAGTTTTCACTTCAATAATACCTCACGTATGCAAAATTGCAACTTTTCAAAGTTCAATTATAAATAATTACATAATTTTCAAAATAAATAAATAAAAAATATTTCTTACATTTGCACCTTAGCCTAGCCTAAAGTAAGCACTGTAAGCTTGTGTTATGGATACTAGGGTAAAGGATAGACATACATATATGATACACAGATATGTAAAATTCATAGAAATATATATAAACACCCACGACTCGGTACAAATGCTCGTATTCGTCACACAAACATTTGCCCCTTCCGAGACTCGAAAGCATACTCATCAGTGAGAAAGGCAGGATCGCTACCGTTGCACCAAACAGTGCATACTTAAAATTAAAACATAAAAACCAAGTATTTCTTTAAAGAAAACAAGACAAAGAATATTCTGGACTTTTATTTTTGGCGGGAGTAGGAAACGTCACATTGGGGATTTCTCTTGTTAAAATTTGTGTCATTGTGGATATTAGTGCGTAATAATGGTGGATTCTTAACCACTAAGTGTTTGTGTGCATACAAGAGTGTTGGCAAGTGTAACAAAGCAGCGGTAGTTGTATTTTCCTGCTCTCTCAAGAAGTCCACGGGGAGGTTTCAGTAAAACCCTACACATTTACTGAAACCGAAAACAAAATATTTAACTGTTCATTCATCATCATTAAATTAAGAAATTACTAAACAACGTGCAATTATACTTACTCAAAACTGGCTAAATGCACAAATCGTGCAAGTCATATATAAGGAAAAAAAAGAAAAAAATAAAGTATACTCTGTATCGACAATTACCTTAATCAAATTACAAAACACAAGGTGACTTTAGTAAGATGAGGATCTTACACCATAAAGCGTGGGAAAACACCATGAAATATATCGAAGCCTCCTCATTACCGGTCGTATCGATATATTACGTTGATAATTAAAGTTTTTTTCATTGATTGCGTTTTATTACTGCAAATGTTGGGGTACGTTTTTATGTCGTCGTTTTAAAAAGTGGATTAAGAATTACTTTTAAATTACTGCAATTTAACAAAACGGAGAACATTATCCTTATCTTTGCTAATTAGCCTTCAGTACGTGTGTAGGTCTGTGGGTTTGGGTCCTATTTAACTTCCTAACTACATATTTGGACTTTTTGGCGGGAGCGGGAAGCGTCATGTTGGTGGTTTTGTTTCTCTTGTAAAAATTTGTGTTGCTGTGGATATTAGTGTGTAATAATGGTGGATTATTAACCACTAAGTGTTTGTGAACATACAAAAGTGTTGCCAAGTGTTAAAGCAGCGAAAGTTGTTTTTTCCTGTTCTCTAAAGAAGTCCACGGGGAGATTTCAGCAAAACTCCACACATTTACTGAAAACCTAGGGGGGGGGGGGGGAATATATTCAAATCGTGCAAGCCACAAATAAAGAAAAATAAAAAAACTACATATTTATATTTTTAGTTAAAATTTTTGTTTACAGTCATTGTGGTAAAGGAAATTAAAATATTTAAGGTGTTTTAATAACTGCGATATGATCCTTAATATTCTTAGCTTACAGAAAATTAAAGTTCAACCCCTAAGTACTTAATTATAACTCGTGATAAGGATATAAATAAAAAATCCCTTATATATATATATATATATATTTATATATGTATATATATATATATGTATGTATATATATATATATATATGAATATCAACATCTATGTATTATACAATGTGTCCCGTCACCAGTGTCGGAGCCTTTAATGGTGTGAAATATGGCATTTTTATCGATAAATTGCCACTCAAATTTTGTTTTTCTCTTACGGCCGCCATTTTGTATTCTTGGTAACCAAGATCTGGGCTCTCATACTACTTCGACCACCACTTCTCGTGTAAATGTCCTTTCAACATTAAAAACGTGTCATTTGATAGCTTAACATGTAGACAACAGTTACACAGCCATCATGTTTTAATTGTCATGGAATAAAAAATAGAAAAAAAAATTAAAGAAAAACAAATAGATCCTTTTTTGTGTATTTTTTAATTATTGGCTTTTTAAGAGATACCAAATTTGAGGGGCAATTTGTCGATAAAAAATGCCATATTTCACACCATTAAAGGCTCCGACACTGGTGACGAGACACATTGTATATGTATGTCTATCCGTTACCCTAGTATTCATTACACAAGCCTTACAGCGCTTACTTTGGGCTAAGCTAATTGAAATACTTATTTATTATTATTTTTATTTATTTTGGTATAATTTTTTGTTATACTTACACTTTGATTGTTTCTGTTATTGTTTTGACTTTTTTATATGAGATTATTGATGTTTATAATATGGGTTCTATAGAATAACAATATATTAAAGTATAAAATAACAATTTCCTTGATTTTTGCGCTGGTCATCAATCTCCCGCGCATCATCTGCCATCTAGCGATAAAAATCTGAAGTCTTCATTTAAGTATACCTCATGGCGTCCCACACCAGCCTTATTGTTGCAGTCTACCCACAGTTCGACGTATGAAGTCATTAATACCTGTTACCTGTACCGGTATGATGAATCATACGGACTTTACTATGAAAACTCGAAAGCTCTATTATACTTTTTACTACCCATATTTTTTGGAAAAACTCCCGTCTTTTCGAGTCCCAGAAGTGGCAGATGTTTTTGTGATAATACGAGTATTTGTACCTGAGTCATAGGTTTTTATATATATTTCTATAAATATAACATATGTATTTACATACATAATTTACAATGCATTTATTGAAAGACAACAACAATGCTATGGCTTCGTAACTCCTACGACGGGAGACCCTGTACCGAGAAGAAGCCGCAAGAAACTCGGCAATGGCTATTTTTAGGGTTCCATTCCTCAAAGGAAAAAACGGAATCCTTGTAGGATCACTTTGTTGTCCGTCCGTGGAGGTATCAAGCTGGAATTTATATCAAATACTCAGGTCTACTGTCCCTTGGAGCTGTGAAAAAATCAAACTTCTAAGCCAACGCAATCAAAAGATACAGCAGTTTATGACTTAAAATTCCGCAAATTTTCGACACTCGCAAGGGAATCAAAACCTGGAGGGTACTTCCCGTGAACCCAGAATCTTGAAATTTGGTACAAAGCAATGTCTGATAGCACAGATAAAGGAAAAATTGCGAAAACCGGAAATTTTTGGTTACATCATATCGCACCTTTAAAGACAAACCGTTCCTATACAAAAATATCAAATTTTACAGGAGAGCAAATATACGATAAAAAATTATATCTTTTTGCAATAAATCCCTATCTATGATGTTTTGAGACATCTTTGCGGGGTATTATTACAGGTCTTTATTTAAATTATGGCACACAATATACAAAATCATGATTTTTCAATAAAACACATTTTTTTTATGATTTTGAATTTTTATAGTAACACTTTACCATAATTTATTTTTTCAGTGTAGTAAAGGAAAAATTGCGAAAACCGGAAATTTTTGGTTACATCATTATAATAAAAATATTTTACGGAACCCTCGGTGCGCGAGTCAAACTCGCACTTGGCCGGCCTTTTCTATCTTCCTTTTTTGTATTACAGATATTTAAAATTAAGAAAACTTTTCTAGCACTTGTAAAAATGCATTAGAAAATTAAAATAGTTTTCATAAAGCAAATGCCATTAACTTCCCGCCATTTTGTCTTTCAAATAATCGTCAATTCTGTAATATCCTTTGCTCATAAAAGTTTTTTTTAGACAGACATCCACCCTCACAGCCCGACCTTCGTCAAGGTTCCGCGGCCTCGAAACGAGGACGTGAAGAGGCAGGCTCACGGCCAAGGACTTTCACGAGGCCGGGACATTCGGCCTTCTCACTGTCAAGGACCTTTTTCGGGAACGTAGCTGCGAAGGCTGTCCTTGATAGTATGTAGGCCACTGAATTCGGAGCAATGAGCGAGGAATCATATTGATTTTACGTTTAATACTTTTTTATGAGCTATTAACATAAAACGTGGTCTGTTTTTCGTTGGAATTAATTTGTTATGGACTATTGATTGCGTTTCTGTTATACGGAGGAAGTAAGGGGATGAGACAAAGATATTAATAGTAATTTGTATAATCACACCAATATTTTTCTTTTGAATTTAATACACAGACATAGAGTTAGATTTAATTTTTAAGTCTAGATTTAGATCCAAGAGAAAATAAAATGCGTGTAAACTAAAATTTTATTTTTTATTTATTTATTGAATCAGTCTAGTTAAAATAAAACGGACAATATATCATTTGTGTGCAACGGTAGCGATACTGCCACCCGCACCGACGGTCCTGGGTTCATATCCCGGTATTCCAGGTAATGGCAGATGTTTGTGTGATGAATAAGAGCATTTGTACCTAAGTCACGGGTATTTTATACGAGTATATACTACGCTCCGCTCCAATACATGGTGCTAGCGTAGCTTTATGCTTAGCGACTGCATCGCCTAGTATTTCTAACATTCACACCAATAGGCTAGATGACAAAAAATTTTTTTTTGCTTTAATAGAAGCTCATTTCTATAATAAACAGACAGAAAAAATCGGTTTTCGAATAACTTAAAAAACAAGCAAGATATAAGGTATTGAATATTTTGCTCCATCTCTCTCTAGCAAAACGGAAATTTACATGGAGTTTATATGGCCGTACTAAAGAGTGACGTCACTGTTGATGTCGGATCTCTCTGTCTAATCGCTTCCAAATGAACAACTTAAAATGCTTGTATCTAATGTATTTCTAAGCCGATTTTAATTCCGATTTCACAGGATTGTATCTCTTTCTACGGTATTTTAATATATTAAGACGAGACGTGAAAATTAAAATTCAGTCATCATCCCAATTAGCCTAGCCCAAAGTCAGCACTGTAAGGCTTGTGTTATGGATACTAGGGTAACGGATAGACATACAAATATGATACATAGATAAATAATATTTAGAGAAATAGCTATAAATACCCATGACTAAGGTACAAATACTCGTATTCATCACACAAACATCTGCCCCTTCCGCTACTCGAACCCAGTACCGTTGGCGCTAAAGGCAGGATTGCTACCATTGCACCAAAGAATCGTTAAAATTGCGTTATTATTATTTATATCAGTAAAAAACCATTAGTAGTGGTAATTAATATTTCGTAAGATCGCATTGCGCCACGCCACGCGCCGGCGCCAACATCTCGATACTTAGATTATCGATACAAACGATTCGATTGTAAAACTAACGAGTGGTGCCGAATCCTGTTAATTGGACCAAGGACAGTGTCGCACACCATTCGAGAGACTATTTGTTCTGGTTAGCGAATTGAATTTGCATCCGAAACGGTATGGCCGCAATTGTTCGAAACTATACTCTAATGATTTCTTGACTAATTATTATTTCAGTGGAGCCCCGGTAATCCGGCCCCTGGCTAATGCAGCACCCCCTATAACCCGACATCGTCTATTACATAGGTACTAGTATTCGCTTATTCACGATTGAACAAGTTACAACTTGTACGCACCATAAGAGTCCAAGATGCAATTAACGCCTTTGAGCTGGGTTTGCAATGGGCTGAAGAAAATGGTGCATCCTACAACGAACTTCTACTTTTAAGAAGACTGAGGGACAAAGCTTTAATTTCGCGTTTCAACAATGTTAAACAAAAAAAAAATGATGAATATTTTCATGCTTCTTAAATTGATTGATTCATAAAGTTTGATTATTTTAGTACATATCTACATTTGTTTGTACACAATTATTTCCTAATGTAAAGTTATTGCATATTGGGTTGTTGAATTTACTAAATTTGTCATACAATCTTATCATTAGATCTGTAATTTGCCGGATTTCAAGGTACTCTTTTGTAAAAAAATTCCGACTATAGGGGGTCCTAGACAGTACTCTATAATCCGACAAATTCGATAGTTCGACACTGCCCTGCAAAATGTTTGTCGGACTACCGGGGTTCTACTGTATGTCGATGCAGTCGCTAAGCATAAAGATTCGCTAGCACCATATATTGGAGCGAAGCGTAACATTAAAAAAAAAGAAAAGAAAGAATCAATATTCTATACATATAAATAAAATTGGAGTGTCTGTTTGTAATATTGAAATAACCGTTTTTTACTACATGCATATGAATATATATACGGTACATACGCCAAAATAACATTTTTTACAATTTTTGTCTGTCTGTCTGTCTGTTTGTTCCAGCTAATCTCTGAAATGGCTGGACCAATTTTGATGGTATTTGTATTGGCAGGAAGCTGATGTAATAAGGAGTAACTTAGACTACTTTTATTTTAGAAAAATATAGTAATGTTGCAATGTTCCACGCGGACGAAGTCGCGGGCGGCCGCTAGTATTTAGTAAATTTAAAAAAGCGCGCGCTTTAGGTACTTTTTACGCATATAGGTCAGTATCAAACAGTTTTGACACCTTTAAAGGAGCCGTGATCACAGGATGACTAAGGCATTGGCCATCATATATTAGGGGTTAAAGTATGAAATTGCCGATTTGTACTGAAAATCTATATTGTTTATTTTTTAAATTTTTAACAAATTTATTTAATCAAAATAGTTGCCATTATTATCTATACATTGCTGCCATCTAATGGGAAGGTCATTAATGCCTTTGCGATAGAATTCCGACGATCTAGACTGCACAAACTGTGTGAAAGCATTTTGTACTGCCTCCTGGGAAGAAAACTTCTTGTCACGTAGATAATTGTCCAAATCACGAAAAAAATGGTAGTCCGTTGGAGCAAGGTCTGGTGAATACGGAGGATGACGAATGGTTTCTAACTGCAGTTCCTGAAGGGTCAAAATGGTTTCTCGTGCTGTGTGAGGTCTCGCGTTGTCGTGGAGCAATAATGGTGAAGATCGATTCATGAGTCGGGGCTGTTTTACTGCTAGTTTTGTCAACATGGTTCGGAGTTCGGCACAATAGACATCTGCCGTTATTGCTTGACCAGATCGGAGAAAACTATAGTGAATAACACCATGCTGAGACCACCAAACAGTTACCATTACCTTTTTATTGGTAAGTTTTGCTTTAGGACACTGTTGTGGCATTTGACCTGGGGTCAGCCATTGCATTTTTCTTTTCCGGTTATCATAAAGAATCCACTTTTCATCACATGTTACAATTCGATCCAATATTCCTTCATTTCTGTACCGGTTCAACAAGGCAACACAAGTTTCAACACGCGTTTCTTTCTGCAGATCAGTCAAATCATGAGGCACCCATTTTTCGTATTTTTTTATTTTATTGATTTGACGCAAGTGAGTCAATATTGTGGGTAAGGTAACGTTAAACCATGCCGCTAATTCCTGGGTACTTTGACTAGGATCGGCTTCCACTATCTCTCTTAATTCATCGTTATTTACCTGTGTGGGCGGTCTTCCTCGTGGCTCGTTCTTTAAGTCGAAATTTCCATCACGAAAGCGTTTAAACCAAAATCGCACGGTGCGTTCATTAGTAGACCCCTCTCCAAACGCAGCATTGATATTGCGGGCTGTTTCTGCCGCGTTAGTTCCGCGTCGGAACTCGTATTCAAAAATAACTCGAATTTTCGCAGTATCCATCTTTCTTGTCTAAATTGAATAACAAAAACAATTGAAAGTCGATATTCAAATGTTTTACATTTTTTAAAAAAAGAACATCATAGAAACCATTTAAAAAAAGTTTCATTCGAAAACCTCAAACCATGAAGATTCTATGTCAATTCAAAGAACCTATTGCAATAAAACGGCAATTTCATACTTTAACCCCTATTATTTAAACTTCTTAAAAAAATGTTTTATTCATCTATATATATAAAAATGAAACCCGTTTTCCGTTGTCACGACATAACATGAAAACGGCTTGACCGATTTGGCTGATTTTTTTTTTGTAGTTTTCTAATACTCTGTACAAGGTTCTTACGGAAAAAAATATAAAGAAAATCTCTCAGAAAGATTGAAAAATATAACGTAACGAATGTCAACGTCATTCAATTTAAAACAAAAAAATCTGTGGTAATCTGTGACAACACATCCATAACCGCGCTAACAATAATAGGATTCATTTTTATATGGAGGATATTATAGATTCCAGTTCAAATTGAATAGGTACTCATACATAAGATAGGTCAGCTATACAAAATAAAGTAGTGCATCAAAGCTACGCTAAGGCGGTACGAAGTTCGCCGGGTCAGCTAGTATAAAATAATACAGAAAATAGTTGTTATGTATTTAATTAATTCCTTCCTATTTCATCCCACGCCCACAATAGGGCATCGCTTTCCCACGTTCAAGTGTCGATAGTTGAAAAATAACATTCTGTTGATTAATTCTCGCCGCAAAACAAAATGTTGGAAAAAGGGAGAGACCGATAAAAATACTACAAGTAAAGAATGTACATAGCAAAAGCTACAAGATCCATCAGATATATTAAACGACTATAACTTTTTTCATACTTGTGTGGGGATATTTGTAAAAAATTCAATTAATTTTTATACAGAAGAGCCCTTGCGCTTCCAGATGCGCGCAAAGGACGAAGACAACCCCTGGCCAGAACCTGGAGAAAGCCCAATTAATACCTTCGGCAACCCAGAACAGAACATTCTAGCGCTATAAAACGAGAAAGCCGACCTCAACTGATGGCAGAAGGCAAGGGTAAAAAAGAAGAGGTGTGTGGTGATTATTATGCAGTCTGGCGACTGGCGACGGTAGCCCTTTAAGACACTAAATGGTCAGCAGCCTTTCCGAACTATAGTCTTTAGCTGCAAATCTGATGGTCAAGCATAAAGATCGCGTCTAAAACCCATCATCTTTGGGGGATACCTCCACCCAGAGGACGCCTTTTGGCTAAGATGATTAATTTATAAGAAGCAATAACTTTAATTTTCTAAAATGAGTGGAGCTAATTATAGCTTCCGCCTCGCTTCCAGTATCGACATTCATAACCAATCCGTAGCTTACGAAAGTGTTATCTGTTACAAATGAAGCAAAAACTACGCATGTGGGATGCAGTCGGGATAAGAAAACTGTTTATGGTAGTACATTGAAGAATAGTTTTATACTATTTTTTCTATACTCCATTTAACTCGGAGATATCTTATTAAAGATAAAATTGCTCGGAACGTTTTCAATGAAGTTGTTTTGGTATTATTGGACTCATTATCCATTTATAAGGCTTTTGATTATACTTTTAAAATAACATTCATTCAATGCAGTACGGAGATTATTAATATAAATTCAAACCGACTATGATTATTGTCGGTTTAAATTTAGCGGAGTGGAGCGAGCGAAGCGAGCGAAGCTCCCATGAATCAGCTTCAATGGCACAATGTCTGTTACGCCATAACTTCCCGAGTTCTTAACCGATTTTAATATTTTTTGTGTGAAATCGAATCATTCAGATTTAAGACCAGAATGTGACGGAGCCCGAATTGTGAAATTCGCGAAAATAACCATCGAAACATTTTTTTTCTTTTTTTAGGTATTACGCTCCGCTCCAATATATGGTGCTAGCGTAGCTTTATGCTTAGCGATTGCATCGCCTAGTTATCGTATTAAATATCACTCGTGACTTGAAGACCCCTAAATTGGATTTATAAAGAAACACAGACTCAGAGAAAGAGTTCCACTCTTAAGCGGTACGGAAAGTTGGAACCAAAACGCTTGTGCAACTGTTCGGTATATCAACCATATAACGGTGGTGCCTATTTATAAGTCTCGTAATCCGATGAAAAAATGCTGGAACAAGGTTGTGTACCGATTGCGGGTTTGTGTTCCGTCTGAGAATAATTTTGAATTATGTCAGTTTTTTCTAATATGTTTCTATTAAAAATTTATCACTTAACATCCGTCTTAGCCAAATGACAAGGATCTCCAAAATGACCGGTACTGCGCTGCCAGCATTCAAGTGCTTCCCGTGACCTTCACCAGGTGTGGGAGTAGTGGTCGCCTCTCGAGAAGTTTTCTGCCCTTATGGCCATCAGTTCTACGAGCTATGTGCCCCGCCCACTGCCACTTAAGTTTGGCAATTCTGCGGGCTATATCGGTTACTTTGATTCTCCTACGTATTTCCTCATTTCTGGTTCGATCACATAGGGAAACTCCGAGCATAGCACGCTCCATCGCCGTATGGGTGACCTCGAAACCATAATGAAACTCGAGCCTTCTTATTAGGCCCATAGTCTGGGACCACGTCTCTGTTCCATACGTCATCATAATAACTTACTATATGAAAAGTGGTAGCAATAATCTAAGACTAGTGTATATTAGTAGTTTAGACAAGTTTACATTAATTTTGACTGATTTACTGTTATATATTTTTTCTTATTATTATTGTTGATTGATTGTTTTGTAGTATTTTTAAGATTGTTTATTTAATTTCATGACATTGTTTATAATATGCTTTTTTTTGGATAAGAATTTCGACATTTTTCTTTACATTTTTAATTAGGTACTTAAAATTTGTATGCCCGTTAATGGCCAGACATAGTGATACGATGTAATTGTCACCATCTATTTAATACCTGTGTCTACAAATAAATGATTTGATTGATTGATATTTTATTTGTATAGGTAATCAAGATGGCGTCAATGTTTTCCATCGAATGAGATCGGAAAAAAACAAGTGACAATCGCGAAAAACTCGCCCCGCTTCCGAATCGGAACAAGAAACGCGCGTCGATTCCGACACAACAGCCTCTGTAGGTCAAGCGGTACGTAATAACTTTCTTACTCATCTCGCATCTCGAAAGTGAAGGTTGTTGCGGCCTTGAACTGCCGCCTCGGTGATCGAACTTAAATCGAGTCAAGTGTACGACCGACGATGCGATTCCGATTGCACGCCTCTTTCACATTTCGAGCCAAATTCGGTCGGTTCAAGGAGTTATTTTTGGATTATCGAGTATTGTTGTTTTGTTACTTTGTTTGATTGGTGTGTGCGTGTGTGTTATATTGTAAATAGGCAAGCGCTTGACCGCTATATCGCCTGATGGTAAGCGATGATGCGATCTAGGATGTGAGCCCCTAAATTGTATGTGTCTGGAAACTCACTTTTTTTGCTTATATTATTTACTAGCTGACCCAGTCACACGTTGCCGTGGCTCAGTTATTATAATTTGCAAAATATATATATATATATATATATATTTAAATCAGCAAATCAAAGTAGCCTAAGTTACTCCTTATTACATCTGCTACCTGCCAATAAAAGTCCCGTCACAATCGGTCCAGCCATTTCAGAGATTAGCCGGAACAAACAGACAGACAGACAGACAAAAATTGTAAAATATGTTTTTTTGGTGTATGTACCGTAAATATATTCATATGTATGTAGTAAAAAACGGTTATTTTAATATTAAAAACAGACACTCCAATTTTATTTATAAGTATAGATATAAAAATAATAATAACAATTTGTGTATAGTAATAATAATCGGATTATACTTGAAATTATAATGTTTAAATGTTTTAATGTTTAGTGGAAAAGAGAGATTTTGTTTTTTTTTATTTATTTTATTAGTTTTAAGTACCTAATAATATTTTTATGACCTTTCAGGGCTCATGTGATTTAAAATGGCAATTTTAAATGTGATCTGCGTTGTTACCACATGAAACGCAATCAATATTCTATTCCATTCTTATCACATGTATATTTGTATGTTGACATTTTGTATTTGTGACATTTATAAACATTGTTCAATTATTAATATAAAGCTTGTGTTCTGGATACATAACAAGCCTTACGGTGCTTACTTTGGACTAGGCTAATATGTGTTAAAGTGAGAAATATTACTATTCAATCAATAATTAATAACGAATAGACATACATATATGACGACTGTTTGGTGCAACGGTAGCAATCCTGCCTTTCGCACCGACGGTCCTGGGTTCGAATCCCGGAAGGGGCAGATGTTTGTGCGATGAATACGATCATTTGTACCTGAGTCATGGATGTTTATATATATTTCTATGAATATTACTTATTTATGTATGATATATGTATGTCTATCCGTTACCCTAGTATCCATCACACAAGCCTTTAAGTGCTTACTTTGGGATAGGTTAATTGGTGTGAATGTAGTAAATATTTATTTATTTATATGATATGTAGATATGTCATATTCATATAATTCATTCATCACACAATCTGGCAGTTCTAAAATTGGAACCCAGGACCATCGGCGCAAAAGGTAGTATTGCTACCGTTGCACCAAACGGTCGTTATTATAATTGCACATTCGATCTTTGTGCAAAAAATTATTTTTTTGTTATAATTTTTATATATTTTATGCGTTTTTCAATGCAATCTTATAAGATAAATTATTACAATAGAAAAATACTAGAAAAAAACCGACTCGGGTCAATACTCAGGCGGAAAACGAACCCGCAACCTTTGGAAATCCGGTCCAATGCTCTCCCAATTGAGCTACCGAGCCTTGCGATCACCCGTCGAAATCATCTACCACATTTCACCTTTTCGCCGTAGACCATTGCTTCATCAATGAGAAGAAAAGCTTCTCAAAGATAAAGATAAGTGCTGTTCGCAATTCCCTAATCCGCTGTGAGTCAAAATGCCAACTATTACCAATATCAAAACGACCCATTCAGTTAGGCGAACAATATATCATTTCGACTCAAGATCCCCGATAAATAGATCCAAGAGTGTTATACACTATTGTTCATAATAATGCGATCGATCAATAGCAAGTTTGCTTAACTATACACAGTAAATCCTTCATAAGAATTTAAAAAAATATTAATTTTATTTTTATTTATTTTACTGTCGGAAGAGCAACAGCTACCAAACCAAACAGTCTGTTTACTGCAACGGTAGCAATCCTGCCTTTCGCCTGTGCGGTCCTGGGTTCGAGTCCCAAAACGGCAGTTGTTTGTGTGTCGAATACAAACATTGGTACCTGAGTCATGGGCATTTATATATATTTCTATTAATATAATTTATTTATGTACAATATATGTTATCCGTTACCCTATTATCCATGAAACAAGCCTTACAGTGCTAACTTTGTGCTAGGCTAATTGGTGTGATTGTAATATTATTATTTAATAACAACAGATAAAAAAAATAACAGCTGAAATCCAGTTATAAAAACAGTTAAAAATTATTGTTAAGCACTTAAAAAGGGTAACTATATAAATTATTATATAACTTAGACTCAAACCCGAATCAACTTGGATCAAGCCGACATCACAATCAACGAGATACGACTGCTTAAAGCACTGTTCTAAGAAAATAATTAAATGAGAAAATCAAAAAACATGGTTACATGTTTAGAAAAAGTAATCAAGACTAACTTTATTATGTAGATTTGCTTAGGCTTATTGATCTTAATTTGTTCAAAGAATCGGAATATACGAGACTAGCTGACCCGGCCACGCCTCGCTGAGGTTCAGTTATTGTGATTTGCAAAAAATTAAATTAAAATAAATCTATCCTATGTCCTAAGTCGACACAACTCCAGCTAAATGAAAAGAACTACATCAAAATTAATTAAGTACTTTCGGAGTTCATCGCGATCAAACACTGTGACATGGAATTTATATATATATAAATATAAAGTCAAAAAAAGTTGTAAAATTCTAATCGCATGTTGTTTATATCGCAAAAACATATATTTTGCTATATTTTTTTTTATCTTAATTTATCTGCTAATCGCTGCAAAGTTGCCTGTCTGTCGGTCTTCTGCAGACTGTATTTTGGAGAGCGTGCTCAAGAGCTGCATTTGCTCATACCGCCATCTCCTTTTTACCATCGGACATCCAGACACACTGCAGGCTACCACCCTTTCTTGGTTGCTATTCCTACCTGTCGCACCAAGCGCTTTTCAACATCCTTCATAATGCTCACAGCAAAGGAGTGTAATTCCTTCCCCGCGTCTATATTTCCGTTTTTATAACCCGTCCATTTTCAAAGCCAGGGTGAATAGGCACCTTCTGGGTTAGCTCGTTCCATCGTGGATACTGTCTTGGCCCCCGGGAATCAAGAGCTAACCCATCCTAAATAAAAAAGAAGACTTTAAACAACAATTTTACTTATACAAGAAAAGCAACTAAGAAATTTATATATATAAATATATTGTTTTTGGCATTAAAATGCGAAAGAACTCTTGATATATCCACAAAATCGCCTCAGGCTTGCTAACCTGAATTAACCACACCAGACGCACGTTTCCAACACCATTTATTTAAATAAAAATGATATTTACTAGCAAAAATTTTATATATAGCGAGCTTTGACTGATGGCTACGGCCGCTTTCAATTCTGTTGTTATTATTCTAGTAAAGATATAAACACACACAAAGGACAAATCGTTAATACTCTTAAAGAATTTCGAGGAGGCAATGGTATTTCATAGCTACACCCATAAATGGTTAGTTATGATCTCGGTGTCCTGACAATCGGTACGGAGTTGATGATAATCAAGGCGACTCTCGGCTTTGACATAAATGGTAATATGACTCGATTCCTGCTCCGCGAGGCTCCGCGGATCTTAGATATTGTTAATGCAATGTCACGAACCTCCCATATATGGACATAGCGTTTTATTGTCCCAGTATAACTTATAGTTTGAAGTATTTCCTGTCGAAAAAGTAGATATGCGTTTATCTGCACACCATTCTAAACAAAACCATTTGAATAATTAAATGCATATAAAATAGAAAAATAGTTTCTCATTTGTGTTATAAAATAAGGTATTTAATAAATCTTTCAACTAAAAAAACAACTTATTTTGGGATTTTTGCGCATAATTTACATTTAATCGTGAGGTTTCGGCTCCTTTACAGGAGCAGTGATCATAGGATGACTGAGGCAAAGGTCGTCATATATTTTCTACTAATTTTACAATATTTTTAAAATTAAAAACCCCCAAAATAATTTTAATGTGTAGGTAATGTGCGTGGAAGTTTAAAAATTAAATTAATCTTTAAATATAACTAGGCGATGCAGTCGCTAAGCATATAGCTACGCTGGCACCATATGTTAAAGCGGAGCGTAATAAGTAACAAAAGATTTTTTTTTGTTTCGATAGGAATTTTTGCGAATTTCAAAATTCGGGCTACGTCACAATCTGGTCCTAAACCTGTTGATTCGATTCCACACAAAAAATATCAAATCGGTTAAGAATTTTTACCAACCATTTAAGTTTATCTAATACATAGCTTATTTAAAATATTCTTCAAGTACAAAGAGCTAAGTATTTATCCAGACACACTGCGGGCTACTATCCTTTCTTGGTTGCTTTTCCTACCTGTCGCACTAAGCGGTTCTCAATATCTTTCATAATGCGCACAGCAAAGGAGTGGAACTCCCTTCCTGCGTCTGAATTTCCGAGTACTTATAACCCGTCCGTTTCTAAAGCCAGGGTGAATAGGCACCTTCAGGGTTAGCTCGTTCCATCGTATATCCTGTCTTAGCCCCCGGGCTTGATTGGGATCAAGAGCGACCAATTTTAGGCTTGTGGGACACATGTAGTGGAACAGAATCGGGTCGACGGAGCGCAGGAAAAAGAAAGAAGACTTTGGTGTAGAAATGTAATATTAAACAATAATTAGAAATTAAAGAAAATTATTAACACAGAAAAACATCACCTAGCAACCGTAAACAAAGTTTAAGTCTTTCTAGTGACGTCAGCTGCGCGCGCTGTACTACTAGATGGCATGTAAACGTGGGGTGCCACTATTGCCTCGCGTAGCGTCTTTGAGGTGAGGCCTAACTGGCAGAGGTTGCCACAGGCTCATAAATGAAAAGTACTTAAGTAAAAATGCCAAAATTCCAAAGTCAAAACTTTAAAATAAAGTCCAATATTTTTTAGCGATTCAACAAACCATTGTTTCAAGTTACTCTCCATAACAGGCATTTATTAAGCTCCTAAAAACGTCGACATTGCAAACCATCTCGTAAACAAAGCAGAGGATTTCATTCATCAAAACTAAACGACCGTCCGATGTTATTTTCGCCTTTTTTCTTCCGTATTTATACCGTTTACGGTTATCAAAATCGTAAATCTCACTCATATAGTGTAAATTTTAATATCGTGAGTCAGTCACCCCTCGTTTTTTGAGGAAGGTGTGCGACCTAGTGCTGCCGATTGATAGCTGACTATCGATAATTAATCGATAGCAGGACTATCGATAATATCGATACTAATGATAGCTGGGAACGTATCAATACCACTGAAAGTGAATTACTAATTAAATTAATTAATTAGTGAAAGTTTATTTGGCACATTAAATATACAACACAATTACAAAACAAGACAAAATTATTAACAACAAGTAACATAAAGAATAAAAACTTAGAGATAGTGTGAAATAGACCTCTGCTCAGTATAAACCGTGACATTGCAAGATATCACAGCACTGGTATTCTGCAGTATCAATAATATTGGTATTATCTAGGTTCTTGGTAACAATACTATCGGTAGTTTTGAAAGTATCGAAACTATCTATTGTTTACACTATCGATAAAACTATCGATTTTTTTCCTAACGATAGCATCGTTAACAAGAACATAGATAGCATCGATAGTTTGTTATTTACTAGCAGCAATACTTTCCATAATATTGCACGAGCTATCGATAGCACATTTTTTAGATGAAAAGTATCGATAGAAATACTATCGATAGTCTGGCAACACTATGCGACCTTGCACCACGAGAGCCCGGCCTCGAGTGAAGCTGTATCGCGCTCCGTCCCTTATATGGCAGGTCCAGCGCCTTCGCCTCGCTTCCAGGTCACGTGGTACATAATTGCATCTAAATTTTCGCATTTATTAAGGAAAACGCTTAAGACTACCGACATTCCACAATCATTAGCTTGTGTGTACTCACTATGCCAATAGATTCTACAAGTAAAACACTTATAACCCGTCCATTTTTAAAGCCAGGGTGAATAGGCACCTTCTGGGTTAGCTCGTTCCATCGTAGAGCAAACCCATTAAAAAAAAATAGATTTTGTTGCAATTCTGTTCTAATCAGTATTTTCGTATTACAAACCGGAAATACAAAAATTTTCTAATGATTAATTTATTAGTTTATTTTCTTTTATTTAGAACATGTTTTTTATTCATTACACCCTCTTCATTAATTGCGTTATTTCTCTCCATCCAAAGTGTATCTGGTTGAGATTGCTTTAAACTATAAGACCGCCTATTGCAGCACTATATATTGTTATTTCATTTAAGCTAATAATCTGTATGTAACAATAAAGTATTTTTTTATTAATATATTTAATACACAAAAGTATAAGTTTATAAGTATTTATATATAGTATAAGTTTATAAGTATTTATATATAGTATAAGTTTATAAGTATTTATATATAGTACTAGCGGCCCGTCCCAGCTTCGCACGGATGGACAAAATTCTTTAAATTTTTCTAGCATTCAATATAGCCTATGACACTCAGCAATAATGTGCCTTCCTATTGGTGAAAGAATTTTTAAAATCGGTTCAGTAGATCCCGAGATTACCCCTTACAATTTAACAAATATACAAACACACAAACTTTACTTCTTTATAATATTAGTATAGATAAAGTATAACAACCAGTGGAACTTTTTTTTCATTTATTTAAGAACAACCAACAAGATAAACACTTAAACATGAGTATAATACGCTTATTACTAAAGCTAAGTGTAGTGTGTCCTAAATTAAAGGCTGCCACGGCATTTTTCCACCTTAGGTTACAAAAGACAAAGTACATAAAAGGATATGTAAAATCGATACAAAGTATATACAATGTTATGTGATGTAAATATTAGTTAATTGTATTTTGAGTAAAAACATTTAAAACAGAAACTTAACAAATAATTTTAATGACAGAACATTGCTGCTATTTTTATACTTAATTAAAAATATTGTAAATGTCGTTACTTCTGTTAAAAATGATGGGTTTCTTGCGTCTGTTCTTCTTGTCAGTCAAAAGTCGTTATGAACAGGTAGTAAGCAAAAATGTTGGACGATTCGAAATTTTAAGTGTATTTGAATAGAGTTTATTTTCCTTTCATTTTATGAAGGCTAAAATAGTGTAAGTCTTTTAAAGTGTTCATTGGATTTTATCTCCCATTAGCGATTGCTGAGGTAAAAAGCAAAGTATACAAAATTATAATATACAGATAAAAGTCATACCAATAAGATATTGACTAGACTCTGTGCTATATAAAAAAAAACAAAAATAAGTAATAAAAATAAGTAAATAAGTCAAAATCTCCCTTTTTCCATCGGACATCCAGACGCATTGCGGACTATCAACCTTTCTTGGTTGCTATTCCTACCTGTCGCACCGAGTGCTTCTAAACAACTTTCATAATGTGCTCAGCAAAGGAGTGGAACTTCCTCCCTGAGTCTGTATTACCGAGTTATAACCCGACCGTTTCCAAAGCCATGGTGAATAGGCACCTTCTGGGTTAGCTTGTTGCAACGTGGATCCTTTCTTGGCCCCCGGGATTGATTGGTATCATGAGCAAACCCATTCAAAACAAAAAAGCATGTGTGCAATTCACACGTGGTAAAAGTGAAACCTTCAAAAATAATACGTACACGTATACAAAATACGGTTGTTGTGATGCCTTCTCTCAAGCTTTGTACTACGCATGCGCACACATACACGTATTAACACACGTACAACGCTGAGACCCAAGCAAACTCCCACTATGCCTTGGTAAGACAGACAGGACGACCGTTTGGTGCAACGGTAGTGATCCTGCCTTTCGCACCGACGGTCCTGGGTTCAAATCCCGGAAGGGGCAGATGTTTTTATGATGAATACGAACATTTGTACCTGAGTCATGGGTGTTTTTATATATTTCTATGAATATTCCATATCTATGTATCAAATATGTATGTCTATCCGTTACCCTAGTATCCATAACACAAGCCTTACAGTGCTTACTTTGGGCTAGGCTAATTGGTGTGAATATTTATTTATTTAAGACAAGAGACACTGTATAATGGTTCCTATCTCATTTTCTTCTACGTTTAATCTTATGAATTTATGTGTCTGACTCTTTTTACTGTCGCTTTTTCGTTTCATCGACTTTCAAAATCACAACGACGCTAAAAAAGTTTTCACTTCACAAAATAAAAAAAAAACACTTTACATGACCAAACGACATGATATATTTATTTGTTTTCATACATTGAAAGTTTTATTTAAGGCGTACCGTAAAAATATCTTTGAATGCACATTTTGCACATGCATTTTTAGCAAGGCCCTTTCTGTTTATATCGCATTCGTAAACGGTCGGTCACTCAACTCGGTTTGTCCTTAAGAAATTTCCTCAACAACTTTTCGATTAAAACAGCGCTACTTAACTTTGCATATTATATTGTAAAAAGTGACATTGTATTTTTATCGAAATAAAACAAATTATTCACGGTTTTTTGCGCATAATTTATATTCAATCTTGAAGTTTCTACTTCTTTATTAAGAGCCGTGATCACAGGCTGATTTTCTCCTACCTATTTTCTATTGAATCTATAATCTAAGATCACAGTGGTTTGTGTTTGTCTGTCCGCTCTTTTTCCCGCTCTTTTTCCATTGTAATAATAACGTTACCATAGCAACGCGTTAACCGCAGGTAGTTCGTCTACCGGAAGCTTGATGGCGCTAACGGAAAAATATTTAATAATAGAAAAAAAATTAAAGAATTTTGTCCACCCGTGGGAAGCCGGGAGGGGCCGCTAATATAAAATAAATAAATAAAAAATAACAGGTTGCACTCCGAGAGTGCCGGTAGAAGTGAAAACGTGAACACTAACGTTGTGCATTTTTGATATGTTGGCATTCCAACATATTTCCTCAACATTATTCAACATTACATTTTCCAACATTATTCCCTAACCATTGTTAGGGAATAATTTCACACGAATTGCATTAATTATCAGTATAAAAGTTCTATCATTTATGTGGTTAAATACAATATTCAGGAGCAGGAGCAGGCAGACATTTTCACCGCGCGGTAGAGAGAGAGGGGGATATTACTTCCTCTCCTACGCCGCGCCGGCGGTCTACTCTCCTCCCATCTTACGAATTTTCGATCAGGTCACGTGTTCTGACGCGAGTTAAACTTTTTTTACTCATACCAAAAAAATACATACATTTTCTATTAAAAAAATAAATTATGCGCAAAATCCGTAAAACAGTAAATTATTTCTAAAAAAGTTTAATCAGTTTAATGAACCATAAGCCTCTCCTTAATTGTGGGTATTTTGACAATCACTATAATCAATTTCTTTATCCGTCATACTCACAATATTTAACTACCCACAAAAACTACAGACCACACAAAATTTCCCCCCATTTTAATCATAATAGATGACTTGAAATTTCACTTCAATTCACACTAATATCATCTCTATTTAACGATAACCTGTCACGATTGGGAGAAAGTGATGATAATCTATTGAATATCAAACAAATAATCTAAAAGAATGTATGAATTTATATCTAGTTGAACGCCCTAAGGCATATTGTCCAATTAGGCGTGATTAATGGTGAATTTATGTCGAAGCCTTCACCGCACATCCGTTGTAGCTGATGACTTATAAATATATTTAGACGCCATTAAAAAAATAAAAAATAGCTAGCTAAAATAGTAGTTTTAATTTTTTTTAACTGGTAACACATTTAACAAAAGAGTAGATGAGCTCTACTAAATATGTGTAAAGTACTAAATATCGTTAAACGCCTTAAAAAAATTAAAAATTTAATTAAGACCGATATAAAACAATAAAAACCGCTCGCTAAAATTATAGTTTTAATTCTTCTTTTCAGTGGTAACACTCAACAAAAATTGTAGGTGAGTACTTTATTGAGATACGTATGACGAAATATCAAAAAGATGTTGTACTAAATATCGTTAAACGCCTTTAAAAAAATTAAACATTTGATTAAGACCGATATTAAACAATAAAAACCACTCGCTGAAATAGTAGTTTTAATTTTTTTTCACTGGTATCACACAAAAATTGTAGGTGAGTTCTCTATTGAGATTACGTATGATGAAATATCAAAAAGATGTTGGACAAACACCTGTGCATATATTTTTCTTTAGATCTCAATAATAAGGACTTCTTTAATTAAATAAACTAAAATAATATTTATTGCATGTCACGATTCATAGGATTTTTAAGAATAAAATCGTCACAATTTTTTTTCTTAAAAGAAAACAAAATAACGTTGGAATAAAACTTTTTTTACGGATTTTGAGATCTTGAGAGACAAATTCATTCATTTCAAAATTTATTGTTAAAAAAGATTCTAAAATATAAGAGAAAAGTACTTGTTATTAAACTATGTCACATCTCCGAATCTTTTGACATAACTGTACGTATAGTCTTCATAAAACATCATTGTAAGCGTTATCATAACAATTATTATAAGTTCGGTTGTGGGAAAAAATTGTGTTCTGTTGAACTCATTGTTTAAGTTCAACAAACTTATTTCCATTCATGTTGCCAGCAACAAAAATTTCTATCTAATCATTAGAGAAAAAATATAAAATCTTGTACTATACCGTATAAAAAAATTAGTGATTTTTTATAATAAAAAAAAACGAAAAAAAAGCAAAACTATACCTGCGATGGCCGGGAATCGAACCCGGATCAACTGCTTGGAAGGCAACTATGCTGACCATTACACCACCATCGCAGACAGAAGACACGATGAAATTACGCTACACTTCGTTCTGTTAGAACGTGATAAAAATTTGATAACGAGATTATTATATATATACTAGCGACCCGTCCCGGCTTCGCACGGGTGGACAAAATTCTTAATTTTTTTCTTATTATTAAATATATTTTCCGTTAGCGCCATCTAGCGTCCGGTAGACGAACTACTTGCGGTTAACGCGTTGCTATGGTAACGCATATACAATGGAAAAAGAGCAGGAAAAAGAGCAGACAGACAAACACACAAACCACAGTGATTTTATTATAGGTTTATTATTATTATTTATTTATCAATGTAATGTTCCAGCAAGTTATTGCCTTTGTTAGTTTATCAGTGACTACAGATGGTATTTTGTTAAATTTCTTTGGCTTAAAACTTACTGAGATAATTCTGTTAATTTTATACACTGACTTGATTTTATTTAAATTTTAATTCATTGCTTAATAATTAATTTAATGTAATTTAGTAGATAGTTATTATTGTTTCATTAATAATAAGGAATTTCAAATATATTTATTGGCTAAATTAGCAAAAATAAAGGTTTTAAATATTAATTTTAATTATATAAAAAAGATAGTTTGGTTAGGTACACATATCTATTAGGTAACTGCAATGGTGGTGTAGTAGAGTCATGAATATTTATAAATATTGCTACAAATATTAATGATAGCATTTATGTATGTCTATCCGTTATTCTAGTATCAATCAGACAAGCCTAACAGTGCTTACATTGGGCTAGACAATATATATAATATATTTAATATATTTCTTACATTCACATCAATAAACCTATCCCAAAGTAAGCACTGTAATGCTTATGTTAAGGATACAAGGGTAACGGATATATAAACATATATAATACATAAATTATATAAACAGAAATATATATAACTACCCATAACTACGTTTTGTTTCATTTTAAAATGTTTATTACATAATTATTACGAAGACAGCGTTTGCCGAGCTCGTCAACTTTACACGGGGCATTTCGATAACCTCTGACACACCAAAGCCGACCTTCAGTATAATGTACATAAACGTAATTTATTTAAACATTGACATCGTTATTAATTCCAAATTATTTATATAAACATATTTTTTATCGTGAATAAGTAAGCGCTTGACTGCTATCTCGGATGATAATAAGCGACGATGCGATCTATATGTGACGCGTTTACCTATAGTCCGTTTTTTTAGCATTAAAAAGATTTGGGTACTTTATTGTACACACATAATGTAACAAGCAAAACGTAACAACGTGAAAAGTTTACACTGAAAAATACCTTAAGAAGCAGAAGTTGCAAACTTGTGGAACGAAACGTTGGTCAGTTTGACACGACAAAATTAAAAAGTACATGCCGATGTAGTAATAAGTACCATATTAGGTGATTTTTAAAATGGTCGCTTAACATGGCCGCCATTTGCAACAATAGCGGCAAATGTCAACGTCTGCATTTATCTGTTTTGACTATTTTCTTTGGTTTATTGTTAAGTTTCTATTGTTTTTGTTGCATTTATTTGTTAAAAGTTTTTGTTGTTATTTAATCTGTTCAACAATGGACGAGTCTGAAGCCGGTCAAAGTGGACTCCAGCACAAGGTTAGCCACCACTGCTTCTTTGTTTACATAATTTCTAATGCTAAAAAAATGGACTATAGAAGATACATACTCGTGACTTGAAGACCCTTAAATTGTATTTATCAGGAAACACAGGTTTAGGTAAAGAGTTCAACTCTTTAGCGGTACGGATTACATAATTGGAACCAAAACTCTTTGGTACATCAACCATATACTATTTGTAAGTGGTTGTCCGATGAAAAATTGTGTTGGTGCAACAAGGTTGTGCAATTCTGCTGCACACTCTCCGAAATAAAGGGATATATTTATTCTATATTCATAGTAAATTAAAGTGACAGATTTTTTTATATATACTGCTTCAAACTACAGTATTATTGACATATATTTAGCATTGACTGTTTTTATACTATGCAGAAGTTTTTTGATAATTTAAGAAAATATTGTGAATTTATTGGAACGATGTTCCTTATGGGGCGTTGCGGACGGGTACCCTAGCCGGGAAAAAATGTCCGCAGCGTTAAACAAAAAGAGTAAGATTTTTATGTATAGTCTATAATTATATGTGGGATGGCTATACAGTGTCTAATGTATAGTTTACGTGATGACTGTTATTATATATTTTTATAAATCATTGTAAACAAAATAAACTTTTTATCGATAATAAAATCATAATAAAAATGTATACCCGAATACGTACCCCACGTATACCCAATAATACCCCACGACACCACACTACTTTTTTTAGTATGTTAGACAAAATGTTTTAATTAACTAAATGAATGCTTAGTTTAATTGTAAAATTTGTAGTGCCCTAACAATGATACTGGCTAATGTTTACCGCCATATAAAACGTAAGAGACAATAATTAATAATAATTTTCTTATTACAAAAAAATACTTACAAAAATTTCGTAATTTTTCCATCAAAAAGCAAAACCGCAATGAAACTTACCTGAAATAAAAAAACAAGTTGTTATTATAATATTTCTTATTTTCACACCAATTAGCCTAACCTAGCCTAGCCCTAAAGCTTGTATTATGAATACTAGGGTAACATATCGACATATATGTATGATACGTATATATGTAACATAAATAGAAATATATATAGAAATATATATATATAAATTACCAGGTACTAATTCTCGTTTTCATCACATAAACATCTGCCTCTTCAGGGATGCGAACCCAAGACTGTCGGTGCGAAGGGCAATGTCTGTACCATTGCACCAAACTGTTTATTTCATTGTTTGTTTGTTGTATTATAAACAATCCTCAAAGGTGCGTTAAATGTTTTGTTTATCATATAATTTCTGAGAAAACATCAAAGGGTTAGGAATCAAAGAAACAAAGTTTCGATTTCTTAGTAAATTTACATCGATATATTTAACTGGTGGGCTGAATATGAAGTGATTATGTTAATCTATAATCTGGTGGTGTGTGTGTTTGTCTGTCTGCTCTTTTTCCTGCTCTTTTTCCATTGTATATGCGTTACCATAGCAACGCGTTAACCGCAAGAAGTTCGTCTACCAGACGCTAGATGGCGCTAACGAAAAATATTTAATAATAGAAAAAAATAAAAGAATTTTGTTCACCCGTGCGAAGCCGGGACGGGCCGCTAGTCTACACTAATATAATAAAGAGGAAAGATTTGTATTTTTGTATGTTTGCAATGAATAAACTCAAAAACTACTAAGCCGATTTAAAAAATTCTTTCACCATTGCAAAGCTACATTTACGCTGTGTGACATAGACTATATTTAATGCGAGAAAAAATTTAAGGATTTTATCCACCCGTGCGAAGCCGAGACGGGCGGCCAGATTTCTATATCTTCAAAGTGAAATGTTAAAAAAAAACTGGATGAGGAAACATATTTCACTTATAAACGGAATAAGAAGCGAGAGATGTTCACCAAGATTATTAATAATTCATTGATATTTTATGATTCTATGGATAATTAAAAAGAGATAATGATAAGCTGTCCCAGCAGTGGGGACATATTAATTGGTTGGTGATGATGGTGATATATGAAAAAAAATATTCGTGATTTTTTCTATTATGCATTTTTAATGAATCTTGTATGATACATTTTATTAAAAAAAATACTAGAAAAAATCGACACGGTTATTCTCAGGCGGGACTCGAACCTGCCGTTTCTCGATTGGGATAAAATTAAAGTTGTTTCATCTTAATCGATTGTCATATAATTTGTGCAAATTTCTTTCGAAATACGAGGATATTCCTTTCATCATATAACGTAACCGCATCATATAACGTAAGCCGAGTGTTTTTTTTTTAATTAAAATCTAGCCTAGAATATAAAATACGTTTCTAACAACCTAAGGGCACGGTGGCGTCATTGTGTTTTTACAGGTGTATTTTATATCTCATAAAAATATTTCATTGTGAATGCAAAAAATATAAATGGGCCGTTCTTCTTTTTTACCGACAGTGAAACGACGTTTTTCTGTTTTTTTGGTTTTTGAACTATCCATAATTGTGGTTTCTATGTGGAATTTAAAAGATATTGCGTCTGTGTTGTCATTAGGACTAATAAAAGTTTCCTTTAATATTTATTCTTATTGCAAGTTGGTTTTTAAAAAAAAAAATGTGACAGAGTAGCCTTTTTCTGTGGAGACCATATTTCGGTCTACCACTCTGTCACGGCATTCTACAGAAAAAAAACGAAAAAATATATTGATTGGAGAAAATAAAAAATTACATAATATTAATAGATAAGAAAAATATGGACGTTTATTCTAACCGAATTAAAAAACCGTAAATATCAATACTCCAACAAGATGCCATAATGAGACGAAGGACAGACCATTGTCGGTAAAAAAGTAGAACGACCCAAATAAATTAAAATCTAACATTTCTTTTATCTCAGAATTTTTATATTTTACAAGTTCATATTCGTATTCCAATTTTATATCTGAAAATTGTTAAATTAACAACAAATTATTAACTTGTTTACAAAACAAATAATAATAAATATTAAATTAGATATTATACCTAGTTCTTACACTTCACATTACTCAATTGAATAAAACAATTTTTTTACGGATTTTGCGCATAATTTATTTTATATTTAATCCCGACGTTTCGACTCCTTTACAGGAGGCGTGATCACAGGATGACCAAGGCAATGGTCGTCATATATTTTCTACTACTTTCACAATATCTAAATCGGGCACGTTCTTAATTGTTAAAATTCTATATAAATAAAATTGATTTATTTTTCATTTTATTTAGTTATTAAATAAATGTTGTTATATTCAGATATTATACCGTTAGAATACTAAATATAATATAAAACGGTTTGTCTTCCACAACCAAATGTGGCGACACCGTTTATTAATAAGAGTCCCGACAATAGTCGACCTTCGCCCTAAGTCGCCCAATTTGGCGACTAACGGCGACTGTGGGAAACTGACGCCAATTATCGGTGCTTTATCGCGATTTGCAGGAACTAAAGGTTTAGAATAAAGCAACCTTTCCGTTACAATACAGTCTCTTACGTGGTTTTCGAGAAATTTACTTTATAAATGCATTTTTTATGATATAAGAATTTATTACAAATTACAATATTGAATTAAAAAAATATTTCTTACATTCACACCAATTAGCTAACCCCAAAGTAAGCACTGAAAGGCTCGTGTAATGGATATTAGGGTAACGGATAGACATACATATAAGATACATAGATATTTATTGAAATATATACAAAATGCCCATGACTCAGGTATAAATGCTCGTATTCATCACACAAACATCTGCCCCTTCTGGGATTCGAACCCAGGATCGTCGGTGCGAAAGGCACGATCGCTACCGTTGCACCAAACGGTCGTCGTCGTCGGTTAATTTATAGTTATAATCGATACAGATTTATAACCTGAAGTCAATACATTGGTTAAGCTATAGCATCACTATAAAAATATTTATTAGGACCTTACATATATGAAATTGGCATTTTGTATAGAAGTAGTTTTTTCTATATTTTTGTTTTCAGTCTGTATTTGTAACATATACAGTATAAACATATATAGTACTGCTGAGTAATATAAGTAATTCCTTTAGTTATTAAGTCAAAATATTGTAAGATAAATTATTATAATAGAAAAATACTAGAAAAAATCGACTCGGGTCACAAGTGAATTCTCTCTCACAATGTAGCTTTTCTGGTATTTTTATTATAATAATTTATCTCATAAGATCGCATTGAAAATGCATAAAATAAATAAAAATTATAAAATCAAAATACGTATTGTATTACATATTATTTTTATAGATATACTAGATGGCGCTGTAGCCCGTAGAAACACGCTATCGTATTGTTTTTGCAGGAGTACGTAAGAGCTTTGCAATGTTAGGATGGTGAGACAATATAGTAACACACACACACGTACGCGCAAAGTATTGTCATTATATACGTAGGATATATGTATTAGCGATCAAAATAAATGCTTTATATATTGCCTCATGTTTACAAACTAATATCCCGTTCGTCAATTCCGTAGAAAACGTTTTATTATGTTGGGCTATTAATTTTAGAATGTATCTAAAAACCTTAACTTGTCTTTCCTTTTTCCATTTAAAGGTAAATTCCATTTGTACGCAAATCAAGACCGTTACAAAACTCAGCCAGGAACTGGATCAAGTAGGTGTTAAATAAACTACATGTAAACTGCCTAGACAGCCCAAACTGTGGAGTAGGGTTGCCAAAATATTTTTCACGTCAAATAAAATATATATATAATAAAAATTCTTGAGTTTTTATTAGAAATTAAAGAAGAATTTAAAGAAGTCGGTCAGGATTGTTATTATTGCTAAGTGACGTTTGATTGATATAAAGGAAAATTACTGCTTGGTGATCAACTTCGGAATAACCACTTGTCAGCCCATGGTAGCAATTGCTACCATATTCAAATTTCCGCGTGGAATGCTCTTTTTTTTAATTACGATTAATTTTTGAGTTACAGAGATCTAAAAATTCTATGGTGGATTCTGTATTTAACCAGCTTCACGGTAGTATTTTTCGTTTGGTTGTGGCATTTTTATCTAAGAGCCCGACATTTTTTTCACAATTCGCACAGCATTGGGACTGTCAAAAGGGGTGGGGCGCGCGGTAGTGGACTGACAAGTGGATAAGGGGGAATGTAATAATGAGCAGAAAACTTGTAGAGCGTAACTTGTAGGAGATCAGTCACAATAGCTTTGATTATATACGAGTATTAAACAGTGAAACATAGCTCCTTTACAATAGCCCCACTATGTTCCTGCCACATCATCCTTATCTCTCTTCACGCAAACTAACCATTTATTTTGCGGTCTTTCTCTTTTACGCCATATATTAACACTATCCTAGTAACTTACAATAGCCACGTATTGATATTTTTTTGTTTTTTTTTTAATATAGTATAATTAAAATTACCAATCGTGTATAATCTTTACCATCAACGTTAAATCATTTTAAAAATATTATAAGTGGAACCGAAATGATATCTTGTTAAATATCCTTTATTTTTTTAAGTGTGACAGCCCTGGCATTTCGAAGACAAATATTCCGAACACCTTTGATTTATTAGCTTGGCTCTTAGATTTCTGATAATACGCTCATGATGCAAAATGACGAGATACTTTGTGGTCTCTCAGCTTGTCTGGGAATTTACGAAATTTCAACATTTCGAGCAGAAATACCCTTTATGATTTATGGATATAAGGCAGTAAATAAGTCGCAGTTTGCGGAAAAGTAGTTTCATAACAAATCCGTGTTTTTGGTTCGGCAGCGGTCCAAAAATTATCATCATTGGATGACCAATTGGTACAAATGGTAGCGACCCTGTCATCTGCACCGACGGTCCTGTGTTCGAATCCAAAAAGTGCAATGTTTGTGTGATAATTACGAGCATTTGCTCCCGATTAAAAAAAAGGCATAAAAACTACGAAAAATCACGGAACTACATGAGGGTAATTCGGGAAGCTCAAGTGATGCTCTACCTCTGAACTTCAGTTTTACCCTATTATTGCGACAGGCTGTGTACCATGAATTGGTTTACAATTACCATGAATTGGCTTATTAAATCAAGCAGAGTTTATTTTAATATTCAATGGGAATATAATATTTTTTACATTTTTTTCAATGAAAAATCATTTTCATTGAAAAAAATGTAAAAAAGCGCTAAAAAGTATAAATTACTTGGGAGCTGGGTCGATTTTTCCTAGTACTTTTCTACTGAAATAATGTATCATTAAAAGGAAATATCTATGTAGTTAAATGAAACTCGGATAAAGTTTGAAAAAAAAGAAAGTAGAAAGATATTTAAAAATAATCTCACTTTTTTATAGATAAATAGGCTTGAGCTTCACCACTATTTCGCCTTCTAGGTTGTGCAATTCTGCTGCACACTCTGAAAACTGCCGCAAATGACCAGCGAAGTACAATATCACCACCTTTTCACTTAAGAGTGTCATAAAGACGACTTTTGATAGTAAAGGTAATCACCGAAGACGTCGGTATACCACAAAATGCGCAGCAGCGTTTTCCGAACCATCGTCTTTTACCACGTCCTTTGACACAAAATGCCAAGCATGGAAATAATGGTTTCCCAATTTTGGGGTAAACTTAAAGGTTACTATTGGGTAAACTCAATAGTGAATATCTTTCGGCTGAGACGAAGATAATTTACATGATCCTTAATTCTTTTTGTACTGAAAACTTTTTTAGCACCGTGTTTTGAAAGTCGATGAAACGAAAAAGCGAACAGTAAAAAGAGACAGACACATAAATTCATAAGATTTACCGTAGAAAAAAAATGAGATAGGAAGCATTATGTACGTGTGTTAATATGTATTTGTATACGCATGCGTAGTACAAAGCTTGAGAGAAGGCATCAAAATAACCGTGGTATTTTGTATACGTGTACGGATTATTTTTGAAGGTTTCACTTCTACCACGTGTGAATTGCACATATGCTTTTTTTCTCTTTTTTGGAGAGCTTTGATTGATATTCGATCATGTTAGCTCCATCTAACCCTTATCTCATTGACTAAATCAACTTAAGGTTATAAATTGCAAAGCTGACAATAGTTTTAGCTGCATCTAAGAAGGGCTCAGCCAGGAAGAAACAAACGTTTTACAGATTCACATTCAATGACTTACAAATGTCAACTCTCAGGTGACGAAACCGGTCACATTTCATCAACAAATGATAAACCAACCTTTCCGCTCATATCCTTAATTCTTAAAGACAGTAAAATATTAAACAGTTATTCGTCTACATTGCAAATTGTCATAATTCAATATTGTTGACCATTAATACCGTTGTTACGCAAATAATGTTGTTTTGTTGTGCACAGACGCAGTCGTTGTCGTACAGAGTCATTGCAACCAAAAATCTGATTTATCTTAATCGATTAAAGTCTAGAGTCGCTGCTACTTGAATAAGATACTCGTGAATAGGTTACAAATAGGTAAATTTATGTAAACCATTGTTGTAATTCCTTGTATTATGAGTCATTTTTTGAAAAAATTTAAAGTGAAAACTACTTTAGCATCGTGATTTGAAAGTCGATGAAACGAAAAAGCGACAGTAAAAAGAGACAGACACATAAATTCATAAGATTTAACGTAGGAGAAAATGAGATAGGAAGCATTTTGTACGTGTGTTAATACGTTTGTGTGTGCATGCGTAGTACAAAGCTTGAGAGGAGGCATCACAACACCGTGGTATTGTGTATATGTGTACATATTATTTTTGAAGGTTTCACTTCTACCACGTGTGAATTGCACACATGCTTTTTTTTAACTGATTGTCATCTTTATCATCTCTGGAACAATAATTGTGAATGGAAACACAACCCGCAATTGGCCAATCTAAACTTCCTTTTAATGCACGAAGAAGCTGGAGGTGAAAAAATGTTCATCCATCCCATAGCAAAACTTACGAAAGTTCCTTTGCTTCCGCGATCGCATGCCAAAAGGTCTAATCTCTGCGTCATTAGTCTACTTAAATCAATCGGTAATCGAAAAATGCTTTTACAGAAGAAAATATTTACTGTTTTGTATAATATAATATTAGAGTTTATTAAAACCATGAATTTTTACAGTAATTATCCGGTAAACGCTATTTACCAAAACGAAACATTTATTTTTTGTATGAGTACGTTACAGAACTTTTACTGGCATAATTTTATAAATTTACGTCACTGCAAAAATAATGTTGTTATATATTAAAAAAAATACTTATATGTATTCCAGTCTGCTAATTCCGTATACGTCAAAAACACGAAAAAGTACATGATAGCAGTTTACCGAATTAATCGGGGACATCGAAATGTAATACTAATCTGAATATTTTTTCTATAATTAGTATGATCGTAAGAAGCCCAACCTAGCTTAATACGTTTAATCAATGCATACTCGTATCAGGTCAACTGCATCGATAGTAGGCATTGCCGCCCACGCGTGGGACACTTAGCCAACACCAGAATTTGCGCAAGCTTGCCTGTCTGTCCATAAAACTGGGGTGCATATAATAAACAGATCTTATGCAAAACATTTGGCGGGAAACAGGCTAGATGATACAATGACATAGTTAAGATCGACATACTGATTTCTTAATCAATTCATTTGGTGTGGTTTTTAACAAGAATTACCCCAAAAATCGGGTAATTACGAAACCTATGTTAAAAAGAATGATTACATTGCAACCATACTAAATGTACTGGTAGATAATAAGTTTACGTAAAATGATAATAAAGTACTAATTTACTTTCAAAGCTGACTATAAGAAAAATAACTATAGAATGGTGAAGTAAAATACATGATATTTGCTTCTTTTTATTACTTAAATTCCAAATGTATTTTAAATTATGAAAAATAAAATGAAATCTTCCTAAGATCAAGTACAAATGGTACTTGATTGTACAATCGTCAATTCGGCAGCTCAATCGGAAAAGTGCTCGTCCGGATAGCAAAGGGGTAGTGGGTTCGAGTCGTGTTTGACACCTGAGGCAATTTGATTTTTTCCCAGTTATATTTTTTATATAATGTAAACTTAATTTAAACAACACACCCCAATAATTGAATAGCTAACTAAACACTGTGTGCAATAAGCATTATTAAATGGCGTCTCTTAATAAATTACTAGACATTTTAACAATTTAAGTAGCAGGTTATAATGCAGCGTAACCATTAATGTTCCACTGTGTTATTTAGTCTGTGGTACGGCGGAACAAATTAAAGGTGAGGTTATTAAATCATAATGAGAAGACTGCGGTTTGTGTTGGAGCGGCGAAGGTAGCGACTGAGTAGGAAATAACATTGGCATTGTGTTGCCAATAAAAAAATTAAAATACCATCAAATATTGTCTGATAGCCTAATCATCTATACAGATAGAACTATAGTTATAGGGATAGTATAAATAATAATATTGTTTAAATTCTCACCTATTAGCCTAGTCTGAAGTAAGTACAACAATTTATTACCGGCCATTTTAATGTGAAGAGCTAGATGACATATTTTTTTTTTACATTTACACCAATTAGCCTAGTCCAACCAAAGAAAGCACTGTAAGGACCTTTGCACATTGCGTTTTTTTAATGCGTCCCTATTTAGTTCCTGATACCGATTCAAACGCGAGACTGAATTTATGCAAGCATTCAAAGGTTAACGTGTATAAATTGATAGCCGCGTTTGACGCTCGTGAGTATCTCGTCTGTATCGATACAACCGTTTAAAAAACGTACTGAGAAAAGGCTCTTATGATTGCGTCTTGTGTCACCACACGGCAATTAGTCAGGTGGCCGCAAACCATCGGGTACAACGCCATCTAGTGTCCATTTCTAAAACTATACACGAACAGTCTGAAGCCAAAACAACAACGCTGTCATCCAACAAATGTCACGGCTACATCTTCATGGTCTTGTACCATGCTCGAAAATTTCATCTAAAATACGCTTACTACTTTAGCTCCATTAAAAATTACATCAGAGGTAGAGCAATATTAAATAGATGAAATCCCGGCAAATCAATAATACCAGTCTTATCAGAAGAAAATACAGTATCATAACAATAATAACACATATTCATTACTTGTTAAACGCGTATTGTCTATTAATACCAGCTTTATGCTTAGCTTATTTCATTTTAATCTAGCCCAGAGTAAGCAATGTTAAAATTTATATAAATCAAAATTGTTTTATTTTTGCAAAAATATCAGGAACGTGACTGATTAAAATATTGTGAAGGTAGTATAACATTCCGTGTGTTTGGCAGAAAAAAGCGCTTGAGAGCGCTTGTAAAAAAATGGCGGATTGTGTCAGGGCAACTGAAGTTAGCAAACGTGTCCTGGCCAAAAAATGTGTAGTTTGTTTTTCAGCGCTGGTAAGCGCTCGCAAGCGCTTTTTCTGCCAAACACACGGATTGACAACCTGTGGTCACGGGTTCTGTAAAGGAGTCGAAACGTCAGGATTAAATATAAATTATGCGCAAGAAACCCTAAATAAGTGAAACAACCAAATTCCGTAAAGCTTGTGTTATGTATACCAGAGTATCAGGTACTTGATACTTAAGGACCGTCAAAGCGAAAGGCAGGATCGCTACCGTTGCACCAAACGATCGATAGAGATCCGATGAAGGCCAAATATGCCTCACACAAAAACTAATCCGCTTGTGATCAAACCCAATGTTTCTAGCGGCTCCTTGACCACCCGTCCCAGTTGCCACGTCGGCTGTGACAAACGCACAGACAAACGCAGGAAACCGATTGTCGTTTGCGTCACAGACACAATGGCTGCCAAGACTGTCACAGCATTAAGGAAATGATGCAACGCATTCATAGGCCTACTGCAATGCCTTCGTTGGTAACAATAAACGAGAAAAATGATACGCTTAATAAAAATCTTTAAACTTCCCTATTGGTCACGCGTTGCTGTCGCTCAGTTATTATAATTGCAATATTGTTTTATAAAAATTAAAATAAAACTCATCCTATATCCTAAGTTGGGATAAATTCAGTAAAATGACAAAAAATTCATCAAAATCGGTTGAGTAGTTTCGAAGTTTAACGCGGTCAAACATTTTTGTATATAAAGATTCCCTCATCCTTCATTTGTGATCGCTATCTCGCCTGCTGGTAAGCGACGATGCGATCTAGGATGTCACGCGCTTGCCTAGAAGATCTACCTATTCACTCGTGACTTGAAGACCCTTAAATTGTATGTGTCAGCAAACGCAGACTCGGGCAATGTGGTCTGTGGGTGGGATATTCAGAGTGAACCCAAAACTCTGCGTGAGTATAGCAACGCTTTCAGAATCTTGTTGAGTCCGCCGCCGTGTCGCTGTAGTGCATGGAAAATGTTTGTTTACCTTGGGGTGATTCATTATTTTTTGGTTGAGTTTTGAATGGTCAATGGGCAGTGCCTTTAATCATTGTTAAAAATAGCGATGGGGCTAAGAAATTTGCATTACTGTGGAAAAGTAAGTATTTATTAAACCATACGAAAATAGGTATGAGATAAACCAACCAACTTAACTAACAAGATATTGACGTTCAATCCGAAAACAAAAATTTCTTATATTCACACCAATTAGCCTTGCCCAAAGTAAGCACTGTAAAGCTTGTGTTATGGATACTAGGGTAACGGATAGACATACATATAAGGTACATATACAATGTGTCCCGTCACCAGTGTCGGAGCCTTTAATGTCGGAAAAATGGTATTCTTTATAGACAAATTGCCCCTCAAATTTGGTTTTTCTCTTAAGCCAATAAATAAAAAATACTCAAAAAAGAATCTATTTGTTTTTCTTTAATTATTTCTTTCTATTTTTTATTCCATGACCATTGATACATGTTGGCTGTGTAACTGTTGTCTACACGTTTAGCTATCAAATGACACCTTTTTAATGTTGATAGGACATTTACATGAGTAGTGGTGGTCGAATTAGTATGAGAGCCCAGGACTTGGTTACCAAGAAAACAAAATGGCGGCCATTTTATAACCGTAAGAGAAAAACAAAATTTGAGGGGCAATTTGTCGATAAAAATGCCATATTTCACACCATTAAAGGCTGCGACACTGGTGACGGGACACATTGTGTATGTAACACTTATAGAAATGTAAATAAATACCCATGACTCAGGTACGAATTTTCGTATTCATCACACAAATATCTGTCCCTTCTGCGACTCGAATTCGGAACTATAAGACTTTGCAGGTCTTCGTTCAACAAAACCGGTCACCAATCAGAACATAATATTATTAAGTTCAATATTTATTTTACTGATGGGTAGAGAATCAATTTGGTACAATACTAAAGGTGGTTAGGTGCATATCGACACGTGTGTTCCAAAACGGAATATTTGCTTAACACTAAAATGTGAAAGTACTCAAGTATTGGACCACACGATGACCCTGGCTCCGATTGTCTACTCAACCAATTAGCATTGTCTTTAGATTTATGGAAAAAGATGTTTACCAATTTTACAGGAGCTAAGAGTATTGGAACGCGCATTAAAGAACAGGTAGCCGACATAAAACATAGGCGCGATAATAGGTCTGCTGTGTGTGAGCATGCTTTTGAGGGGCCAAACCGCTACACTCGTATCGATAAACCACAAATTCTCGCTAGAGAACAAAGATTTGTTCCTAGGATGCTACGCGAGGCTATTGAAATCAGGAAACATTCTAATTTCAATAGACACGAAGGTTGGAGCGTTCCACCTGCTTGGGATCCAATAATTCATAAATTAATACCTACAAAAACACACATTGCAAGACCTGATGATGTAGTTAGCTCTTTTTGCAAATAATAACAGTAAGATGGTGGTTGGTTCCCCTGCCCGAGTTTCTTTCGCCAGTTCTTCTCGGTTATAATATAATCGTAGTTAGAATTTAGTATCTAAATAAAATGTAAAAATAAAACATTTTGATTTATATAAAACAATTTTAACAATTAAGAACGCGCCCGATTAAAATATTGTGAAGGTAGTAAAAAATTCATGACAACCATTATCTTAGTCATCCTGTGATCACGGCTCCTGTAAAGTAGTCGAAACGTCAGGATTAAATATAAAATAAAATATGCACACAATCCGTAAAAGAGTGTTTTATTCAAATGTGTAATATGCGCGGAAGTGTAAGAACTAAACGTATTAAACCAAAATATCTAGCTTACTTCCGCACATATCATATGTAAGATTTACCTGCCAGCAAGGAAACTCAGGCAAAGAGTTGCACTCCTTAGTTGTACGTTGCTAAAAGAATAGCTCCCTGGGAAGCCCTTGGGGACTCGATCTGACGCAGGATATTAGCAAATATTTATTTTATTTTCTTTCTAGTAGGATTTTCTGAGTCTGTGTTATTTGATCAATACAATTTAGGGATCTTCAAGTCACAGTGAATAGGTATCTTTTAGGCAGGCGCGTCACATCCTAGATCGCATCGTCGCTTACCATCAGGCGAGAGATAGCGGTTAAGCGCTTACCTACTCACGGTAAAAAAATATCCTTATATGTAGTTATAACTATATGAAAAATATAATTATGCTCGTATATGTGTATTAATTTTTGTATAACAGTAGCAATAAATATACTGTGGAATATCATGAATGGAACTAGACTAGAAACTAGTGCAGTAGAGAAGAAAATAATTATAGTAATTCCTACCTTCACACCAACTAGCCTAGCCGAAAGTAAGCATTATAAGGCTTGTGTTATGAATACTAGAGTAACGTATAGACATACATATAATATACATAGATATTTAACATTTATAGAAATATATATAAATGCCTTTGACTTCGGTAGAGATGATTATATTTATTACACAAACATTCCCCCTTCCGGGATTCGTACCCAGGACCGTCGTCCTAAACGATCGTCAAAGAAAAGGTTTTTAAGTGCTCAGTTAATTTATAATATGTAACAATTGATGTAAATTTCAAGAACCTTGCCATTGAAGGTGAAAATTATCAGACAATTTTTCAGCACAAGTGTTTTCACATCCTTTATATTTCGACCTTCGTACGAGGGTCTCTTTGCCTTCTGTCTTTATTTATATATAATTTAATTTAATATATTATTATTCAACTCAATTTCGCAGTTCTAAAATGTAACTTCTTGATTTTATAATAATAAAATTCAGTAAAATTACTCCGTAAATTTTAATATAAAATGTCAAATAAACAAGATTAAAACGAACATGGTATTATTAATTAATTGATCTGTATCCCTACATATCCGAAGATAAAACAGTTCCTAATCTATCGATAATCTATCAATGAATAAAAAAAAATTAGTAAAAAAGAAAATAATGTTTTGTCTTATATACTTACTGCAGACATTTCGAACTATTTTTAGGTGTTATGTTTACAGTATGACTAAGCAATCAATAGTCGTTATAACCGTCAAATAATTTATCGAGCACTTACTAATTAATTTACGAAAAGGTAAAGAATTGTATAATAATTGTATTTTTAAGTTTGATTTCATATTTATTTCTGACACCTTACGGCCATCGAATTATTAAATAAAATCCGGTTAAGATTCACGACACGTTTTTTCTTGCTTTTTTTTCATTTAATCTCGATGTTACGTCAGATTACAGCTTCTGTAATTGAGTCAAAACTAAATCGGGATTAAATATATGTAAAAAACAAGAAAAATGCAATGGTAAATGTTGTGTCAATACAATTTACTGATTTTAAAAGGATTCAGAGGATTTTTTTACGCTTTACGCGTATAAGATCTGTAGAATAGCACGTTATTTTATTTCTTAAATAAATAAATAAATCCGTAGTTCCCGTATGTGTTTAATTTATATAACAGCAGACACACACGGTAATTCGTAACATAATGAAGCTACAGAAGACGAACCCATATTACACAGTACAGTGAAATACCAAAACAAAGTCAATTCATCGTACGTTCACCATGCGTATTATATTACGCCGTATAATAATGAGTCATATGCCGTTTTTACGTGGACAATGCGGTAAACAACAATTTGTATTGTCAGGAAGCTTCAAGACGTTTAAACAGCTGAGAGACAAGTCTATGCAACGTGAGTACGGAATGATAGGCACACCGGGTGTATGTACACCGACAGATATAATATAGCGAACCATAGGTAATGCTATAATTATCTTCAGGTGTGCCCAGACGCACTGCGGGCTACCATCGTTTCTTGATTGCTATTCTTACCTGTCGCACCGAGCGCTTTTCAACATATTTTAACATGCGAACAGCTAAGAAGTAGAACTCCCTCTCTGCGTCTGTATTACCGAGTACTTATAATCCGTGAAAGCCAGGGTGAATAGGCACCTAAGTTAGCTCGTTCTATCGTGGATCCTGGATTTTTAAATTATAAACGAGAATTATAACGTGTTCTGTAGACATCCAATTCAAAAGGAATATAAATATATGAAATGTTATTTATTGACTGAAAATAGAGTACAATTTAGGTGTTACTTAATACAAAGTTCGACTATTTTGCCAACAAGTGCATGTAAATTTAGACGTAAAATCGAAACGGCACATATATTCACTGAGAGTCAAAGAAATGATCTTGACATCATAATTGTAATTAATATATATAGATCTATTTAAATGGTAAAACTAACTTGATCATACACCTAGTATCGTCTATGATGGATTGGCTTGTTTTTGTACATATTTTATCAAAATAATTGTAATATTTTTAATTGCATGTAAATTTTTATTTTGACAGGCAAACCGCACATTTGAAAATTGACAAAGTGCAATATGATTTGTTATGTATACCTATTCTTCATAATTTACATGTAAATAGTGTACTTGTTATTTATTTATATACATAAGTACAGGCCACATGGTAACAGGTCAATAAAATAATGACCTAAATAAAATTTAACAACTAAAAAATATAAGAATAACAAAAGACACATACAAATGAATGGAGTGATCTCATAGTACCCATCAGCCCAAAGTTTGACCTGATAAATACCCAATCAAAACAAATTTGATCCCAAGACCAAAGTAAAAAAAAATTCAGACAAATTACTTAGTTTTTTTTCTGGTAGTATAACAGATTAAAAAAACTCTCAATTGCATAGCTTACGATATTAACAAGCACTTAAACCTTCCTATACTTAAGAGTTATCGCTCTTATAGCTCTTATAGCTTAATTTATTATTGGACTATCAGCCTTACTCGAATGACTGACTGACATAGTGCTGTTATCTTCCGACTTTGGGAACGACGCCTTAGGTTAGATGTTGCGTTTTACTATTTATTCATAGCGGACGTCTTACGTCGTCTCTTGAATGTTGAGCACTGGAGAGAAGAGCGAGCACTTATAGTATTTGTATAAGTTTTTGTCTTTAAGTGTAAGACATTATTACATAAAAATAACTTTTAACATTTATAAACATTCTTTAACTCGCTATAATAATACATAATTCTCACATTCACGCCAGTTAGCCTAGCCCAAAGTAATTGATAAACATACATATGACACATACATTTTAAAAATATATATAAATATCGAGTAGACGTTTTCTCATATAGGCATACCTAAATCTTTCAGGCTAACGAAGTCGTGGGTAAAAGCTAGTTAATGTATATAACTAGTCTGGCCATAAATACGGTTACATAAAATCTTTTCTTTTTTTCAACTTTTTAATTGTTTGTTAATTTGATAATGAACACGAAAAATATGTGTAATGGCGCGAAATCGAAAGAAGTTTTTAAAATAATAAACGCGTTCCAAATTCAAAACTTCTTTCGATTCCGCGCCATTTCACATATTTTTCGTGTTCATTATCAAATTACAATATGGAATGGGGTGGTACAGCAAAATAGGATTGCAGTGATTGCCTTGAAGAAAGTGGGTATAGAGCTGTCGGTCATATTCCAGACACTTCAAAAGCTTGGTATCAGCCGTATATGTTCGTATATCGTACTATCAATATATACAACAACACTTCATCTGTCGAAGACCATAAAAGATCGGGGTGGCCGCGTACTCTTAGAACTACAAAGGTTGTTAATGCTGTTAGAACCAGAATTCGTCGAAACCCCATTAGGAAGCAAATAAACTTATTATAAATTATAAAACAAGACCTGAAGCTCTGTGCTTATCGTCGATATACAGGACATGCCCTAAATTAATCTTCACAGTTAAAAAGAAAAATGCCTTCTGTCATGATACGCAGAAAGTTACAGAAATATCCTCTTTACCGATGAAAAAATTTTCACGATTGAAGAGCACTACAATAAGAAAAATGATAAAGTATACGCTCACAATTCTAATGAAACTGCTTAAGTGGTCGAAAAGATACAACGTGGTCATCATCTTGCGTCAGTGATGACTTGGTAGGGCGTGTTTTATCAAGGCGTCACAAAGCTACATTTTATCAAGAGACTGTCTTGGATCGTGTTGTGAAACCTCTCAGAAATACACTTTTAAAAATGTACCGTGGATTTCCCAGCAGGACTCTGCACCTGGTCACAAGGTACGAATTACCCAAGCACGGCTTGAAACCAACGTTCCGGACTTTATAAGAGCTGAAAACTGGCCTTCATCTAGCTCAGACCTCAACCCTTTAGACTACAAATTATGGTCAGATTTAGAATACATGGCCTGCTTTAAACGACACAGCGACATAGTGTCTTAAAAAATCTCTGGAGCAAGCAGTTGCGAAATTTCCCATGGAAACAGTGCGTGGCCAGACAGATTAAATGCCTGTATAAAATCAAAGTTGGCCATTTCGATTTTTTTGGACAAATATGAACATATAAGTTTTAGTAATATTACATTACTTCATAAAAAAAAATTGCATTGACATTTGTAACAGAACTTATGGCCGGACTAGGAAGAAATGCTTTAAGAGAACCCATGTCACGTAACCTGTGCTGAAACTTGAATTGAAGCAAAAAATTAACTTGTATGGTATAAATAAATGTTTATCCTCCTTTCATTTAAATACACGGTTGTTTGGTATAATAATTGTAACCAAAACAATATATTTGTCTCAAGGGCGAATAGTTTAGTATACGGAATTGCGTAATTTTAGTTTCCAACTTAAAATACACAAACCTTGAATTGACAGAATCTTTACGTCTCAACTTGTGACAAGTATTAAATAGAATCGCTTTATTTAATCCTAAATAAAATTTATTCGCCAGAATGAATGAATGAAATGAATGAAAAATACTTTATTGTTACACACACAGATATAAAAATAGCTAAGCACAATATATATAGAACGAAAGGGTGCTACAATAGGCGGTCTTATCGCTTAGAGCGATCTCTACCAGACAACCTTTGGGTGGAGGGAAATAAAGCTATTAAGGACAGGGGTGTGATGCAACAAAAGAAAAGAATATAAATATATATAGAGGATTTTGCAAATAACGATAAAAAAAAATACAATATCTAAAAAATACTTAAATAAATACCTAAGTACATAAATCAGAACAAATAATAATAAATACACAAATATCCAATAAGCTAAATTTACAAACAAGCAGCTTAGCCGTTATTGGGAAAGATAGAACTTTTTAACTTGATCTTTGAAATTAGTTATTGACTGAGCTCGCCTGATCGCAACTGGAAGTGAATTCCAGAGACGAATAGCTTGCACAGTAAAAGAACAGTTATAAAAGGTAGTACTATGTGATGGGGTTAGGAGGCTTAGATTTTCTGATGACCGAAGGAGATAAGAGTTTGCACACTGAAGGAAATGGAAGCGTTCTTTAAGATAACGAGGGTAAGTAGGATTAAACAGTATATTGTAGAGGAGTGAAAGTATATGAGTGTTCCGGCGAAGTCGAATAGGAAGCCACTTGAGCTGATAGCGATACTGAGAGACATGATCATATTTACGCAAGCCAAATATGAACCTTATACAAAAATTCTGAAGACGCTCAAGCTTGTTTAGCTGGTCCTCCGTTAAGTCAAGGTAACTGGCGTCAGCATAATCAAGGACAGGGAGTAACAGAGATTGTGCGAGCGCAATTTTAGTGGCAGTCGGTAAAAAGTTACGTAGTCTCCGCAAAGATGACGCAGATGCATACAACTTACGGCTAATGGCTTGGAGTTGCGGTCCCCAACTCAGTGTACTGTCTATAATTATTCCTAGGTTTTTGGCAGTTGGACTGTAAGGAATGACAACACCTCCAAAATTCACGTTAGGGAGTGAATGCCAATCGATCCGGGAGAGTAGTCTCGAGCTACCAACAATCATGACTTGGGTTTTGACTGGGTTTACGCAAAGACCAAAGAGTTTACTCCATTCAACAATTTTCAGTAAGTCAGCATTGGTGGTCGAAATAGCTTCAGACAGTTCTGTTAGCGGAAATTGACAGTAAATCTGCAAATCGTCTGCATACAGGTGGTAGGACGAAGAAAGGTCTCGGGATATAGAATTAATGAAGATAGCAAAGAGAAGAGGAGATAATACGCCGCCTTGAGGAACGCCGGCAGTAGTGTTACACCATGAAGAGTAACTTTCGTCATGGCGAACACGCTGCCTGCGCCCATGCAGATAACTGCGAAACCAGTCAACCACAGTAGGAGATATGTTAAGAGAATGCAGCAACGCGAGGAGTATGTCGAAATCGACAGTGTTGAACGCGTTGCTGAAGTCCAGTAATGTTAATACCGTTAAGAGGCCATTATCCATTCCAAGACGAATGTCATCAGTAACTTTTACCAACGTTGTAACTGTACTGTGGCCGGGACGGAAGCCTGATTGAAGAGGATTCAGGAGATTGTATCGGGAAAGGAACTGACTTATTTGATTGTGGATAAGGCGCTCGAGGACTTTGGATAAAAAGGGAAGAATGGATATGGGACGAAATTCAGTAAGCGTCTTAGGATTACGAACCTTAGGTAAGGGGATGATTTGCGCATCTTTCCAAGTTGAAGGAAAAACTCCACTAGAAATGGAGCGATTGAAGAGGAAAGTGAGAATAGGAAGGATGATGTCAAGGATTGGTAGTAACATTTTGCGACTTATACCGTCGACACCCACCGCATTCGAGGTGATTGACAGCACACTCTTCTTAACATCACAGTCTGATAGTTGAGCAAAAATAAAGGGAGGGTGGTCGGGTATCGGTGAGTTAAAGATTTTATTTAAGGTAAAAATTTTATCTGCGTTAGTAATGCCAGATGATGAAGAGAAATGGAGGTTAAGAGAATCAATATTAATACTCTGAGGAATACTATTTTCACGTGATTTACCAATCCCGAGTGAACGGAGAAATTTCCAGACATTAGCTGGGTTGCTATTTTCGACAGAGTTGTGAATGTGGCGACGTAGTGCATCTCTACACACTGTATTGCAACGACTGCGAAATTTAACATAAATCTCCTTATTGTGATCATTTGGCCGTCGTTTGTATTTGCTTTTAGCAAGAACTTTTTTGTGCATAAGTATTTTTATCTCGTCCGTGAGCCAAGGTGCGGGAAGATGCTTTAATTTAATGGCACGGTAAGGAGCATGCTTGTCATATAAATGATTAATGCTGGTATTGAATAATTCCACTTGCGTATCCACTGAATCGGCATTAATGACAGGAGACCAGTCAATACTACGTGCGTCATAAAGAAATGCTTCGCGATCCATGCCGCTAAAATTGCGCTGAAGAATGATTTTAGGCTTATTTTTTGGAGGACGAACTTTATAGGATAAATAGATGAGATCATGATATGAAAAAGCATCGGCTGGGCATTGACCGTGCCTGGCAACGTGCTGGGGCGATGATATTAGTAATAGATCAAGAAGAGATGGAACAGAATTTGGAAAATGATGGGTGGCATTAAGTGGAAGGATGTGCATGTTGCCTGAATTAACGACGGATTGTAAAGACGTGGTGCGATGATCATTTTTGAGAAGACAAGTATTGAAGTCACCCATGATAATGGAGTGATTGTATGAAGGAATAAGACTGTCAAAAAGATTTTCAAGAGAAGCAAAATAATTAACACGCATGGATGGACTATAATATACTCCGAGAAGGATTTTAGTGTGCGAGAGAAGGACTTCCACCAGCAGATGCTCGCCAGCATTTGAGGGAGGTGGTTGAGTGGAGGTGCTAACAATGGTGAAAGGAATGTGATCACGAAGATAAATAGCAACTCCGCCACCTCCGGAGCCTAAGCGGTCATTTCGTATGAGACGAAAGCCTGGCAGAGCGTAAGCGGAAGAAGGCAAGCATGGTTTTAACCACGACTCAGAGATTAAAATAGCATGGAGATATTTATGTGTGAATGACGCCAACATATCAGTATAATGAGCAGGAACACTCTGAGCGTTAATGTGGACTACATTGAAGTTCTTCGGAACATCAGAAAATACACCCTCAAGGGACTCAAAAAGCGACGGGATACTGACAAAACTGCTGTTACTGCTGCTGCAATCAACAGAGGACATAGTTAAATACGGTTCATCATCACTACTGACATCTGAACCTGACATAAAAATCGTAAATATATACTATAGGTATTAATTAAACCGAAAATAAAATATATACAAAAATAATATATGTGTACTAAATAAATATACTAACTAATCAATATACGAAATTTAAAAGTTCAATGTAAATAAAAATAATGGTCTCCACCTGCCGGTTGAGGTCTCCAGCCTTAGATCACTTAACATAACAAACACAAAATAACAATAATAAAACAGTGTAACTAATAATTTAGGAAAAAGTAGCAGAAGGCATTACTAAGGCTTCAGAATCGACACCATTTGTTGCAATTCGGAACGCAGATGGATGAACAATGAATAAAAAAAAAGCAAAAGTGTCAATGTCAATCTGAGATAACAAATTGAACTATCATAGGTTAAATAAATGCGTTCTGTGCACCAAAAATAAAATTATAAGCGGGTAACCTCAACATTAAACATGGATATGATAATAATATACGTTGAAAACCAATAAAAGCAACACAAAAGGACAAAACAAGACATTACAATGCCAGTCGTTGCCGCCACCGTCGCTACTTCTTGCTTGAAACCGCCGCACGTCTAGGCTTCGACTGGATGGCTGTGGCCTCACGAGCCGCAACAGGCTTCGCGTTCGCATTTTGCACGGGGATCTTTTCAAGCTCTGCAGTGGAGGCTATGCGCACACGCTTTCCGTCGGCGCCGATCACAATGACGGTCCCCTGTTGCGTGAAACATTTGTTCACACCAAACCTATGTCGTGCCGTCATAAAAATGTCATGTCTCGACTTAGTCAGGAACTCTGATATTGTTATTCCGGACCCCTTAAGAGCCGTCTTGGCGTACCAGATCCTATCACGCATCTCGAGGTCACGGCATTTAAATAAAATTGGGCGTGGTTTATCAAGACCAGGAGTGCGGCCCATTCGATGACAACGGCTTATGTCCTTTGATGAAAACCCTGGCAACTTGAGACGCTCAACAACAGCTTTAGCTAACACCGCAGAAGTATCTTCATCCTTGAGGTCTGGCAGGCCATGACACATCAGCATCTTCCGTCGACTCCGCATCTCCATAGTGTCAATTTGATGTGCAATGACACTTACTTGTTTCTCCAAAGTTTGAAGTGCAGTCATAATGAACGACCGAAAAGCCACAAAATCAGTCTTCAAATTAGAAATACTGGTGCTTGTAGATGGCGACGCTGCTTCAAGCTCACTCTGATAGGCATCCATGCGTTGGGTAAACATCTCTTGAAGCTTAACAATGGAGTCTTGAATTGCTAGTGCATCCATTTCAGGTAGTGACTAAGTGATTGATTGTGAACTATATAGTTGTAGTGGAGTAATTATGTGGATAACACTCACCGGCAGATACAGTGTACACCTTATTAATATTTCATTAAAACTTTGCAGTTATATCTTCTTATTTATTTATTTTAATTAATTTAAAATTGCACTTAAGAAAAGAAGACTTTTTTACACACCTACCCACGCCAGATATCGTATTGTAGTGACAAATTCAAACATTTATTCACTTAATTATGTCATTAGGTTGTCATTGATGACCATTTGTCCATTTCTGTTTTTCTAAGTCGGAACAAATCCAGCAAAATGAAAATAAAAATCATCAAAGTCGGCTGAGAAGTTTCGGAGTTCATCGCGGTCAAACACAGTGACAGGGGATTTATATATATATATATATATATATATATATATATATATATATATATATATAATATTTAATCAAAATAACATTGATGATAATATTTAACTTAATTCCTAATTAGGCATAACAAAAATGTATTTTTATTAAATTTATTCACGAAGACCTCAGCTTTAAGTTTGCTGTCGTGAATTCTTTAATGCTATAAAAATATTTCTCACTCGGTAATCTTTACGAAACATATTTGGATTTCATTAAAGTCAAGTCCTCCATAGTAGGTGGCAGCTTATTATATAATTTGACAGGCATAAAGTACCAATTACCCTGACAATTTCGCAATCGAGCAAGATGGCAACATTGATTTTAATATCTTGTTGAAAATGTACACACAACATGCTTCTTTTCAACTTATTCACCTAATTGCAGCGATTATGGTAAAATAAAAGATGTCTTATATATATATATAGAGCTGAGGAGACGAAATATTAAAAAATGCGTAATTAATCCGCTAAAAATGCCTGTAAGAACTAAATAAGAACAACATATGTAAATTATAGTAATATAAGTTATTTGCGGGTTTGCTACCATGTACCTTGTTATTGAGTTTCCGATATTTCGGCACTGTTGCAAGTGCCATGATCACGGAGCGACGAAGGTACATGGTAGCAAACCCGCAAATAACTTATATTACTATAATGTTAGTGACCATGAAAGTTTAAAACAACATATGTAAAGATATGTCAAAAACAGGACCTAAATAGAATCACTGTTTGAAGAATGTCATTTTAATATTCGAAACATAAGATTAGTTTGAACAGTCTGGCAGAACCAAAATCAAGAATAGCTAAATAAATTATGTACTTTAGTAAAACTGACCGTGCAGTGATTCATTTTCGTATATATCATTTATCTTAATATATAAAAATCCAGTGTCACAATGTATGTTCCCAGTGAACTCTTCACCAACTCAACCGATATTGATGAAAGTTGGTATTTATGTGTAATTTGGTCCAACTGAAGAGATAGGATAGTTTTTATTTTAATTTATAACACAGCAACGCGTGGCCGAGTCAGCTAGTATATATATATATATATATATATATATATATATATATATATATTATTTAAGATGGTTTAACTCTTGATCCCAATCAAGCCCGGGGGCCAAGATAGAACCCACGATGGATCGAGCTAACCCAGAAGATGCATATTGATGAATATTGAAATATATAAGATGCTAGTTGACCCGGCCACGCGTTGCTGTGCCGACTGCAGCGTCATCTGCCGGACTGATTTGTGAATCTAAACCATTCTCAGATCCCCTTGAACACACACAAAAAAATTCATTCAAATCGGTCCAGCCGTTTAGGAGGAGTTCAGTGACATACACACTCACAGAAGAATTATATATATAAAGATAATCAACATATTTTTTATGATACTTGAGCATTTTAATTGAAAACTTGATTCTATCTTGATCTATTACATTTAGCGTCTTCTTTTTTTAGTATCCTAATTTTCATTTTCTAGTAATTGAGAAAACACAATATAAAACGATATTTAGAATATATAGGCTGGATGTGGAGATCGTTCAGAGTATTCTGAGCTACCCCCAATCTGAGGCTTTGTCTTTGTGTAACTTATCAATAGATTTATAAGATCTGTAATAAATTAACAAAAAATCTGTAACAAAACTTATAAATAAACAAAAATTTCAAATTATGGTAAAAAAAGAAAGCACGTGTGCAATTCACACGTGGTAGAAGTGAAATCTTCAAAAATAATACGTACACGTATACAACATACCACGGTTGTTGTGATGCCTTCTCTCAAGCTTTGTACTACGCATGCGCACACAAACACCTATTAACACGTACATAATGCTTCCTATCTCATTTTCTCCTACGTTAAATCTTATGAATTTATGTATCTGTCTCTTTTTACTGTCGCGTTTTCGTTTCATCGACTTTCAAATCACAACGATGCTAAAGAAGTTTTTACTTCAATATGAAAAAAAAAAATGTTTTTATTTCAAAAATATAAAGACATATTTATAAATTTGTTTTTTTTTTTAATAATGGTCGCCAGGGAGTCGTGTGTCTAGCACCATACATAGCTTTAAGATACTTTTTAGGACAGAGAGGTACGGTAAATGTCGACAGGAGTACCCCATACCCCAAGTACATAATTCCATGCGATTAATAATACGTCTTGCTCTCAATGGCTAATTCTTATTAAAAGCTCAATACATATTGCGTCAACTACTTAAATTAAATTCTTCTTAAAGGTCAATGATAACCATTCACAATGAGAAATTATCTCTAATGCATTATCATTGACGGCTGATAACAATTAACTTCTCGCATCATATCGCTACACGGAGACCGCCCGTCTTGTGGGCACCTGCATTCATTGTGCGATCAGTATCAAACAACAATAATATTAATTAACTTATTATATTTTTTGATATTTAAGCTTTAATTAACCGATTTTATATATTAAAAATCAATATTTCTCATAATCATACCGATTTGTTTAGCCCAAAGTAAGCACTGTAAGTCATACATATCTCTCTCTCTCTCTGTCCTGCCCTTTTCCCATTATTTGGGGTCGGGTCTCCTCACTCGTTTGCGCCAGGATAATCTATCCTGGTTTGTCTCTTCAGGCAAATGGGCTTCCTTGAGGTCTCTTTGTATTTCAGACCACCAGGTCAGTGGCGGGCGGCCTCTACCTCTCTTCTGTTCAGGTAGTCGTAGTGCAATATTCACAACATGATTTTCGCTTCGTCTTCTGACATGTCCATACCATCTGAGGCGGTTTTCAGAGAGTTTCTGGGTGATAGGTGCGACTTTAAAGCTGCCTCTTATATATTCGTTGCGTACTTTATCAATTCGGGTCAACCTCCCGCCCATCTCAACATCTTCATTTCGTTGACGTGTACCTTTTGCTCGTGAGTTCTCTTTACTGTCCAGCATTCGGATCCGTAGAGTAACGCTGGGCGAACTGCGGTCTTGTAAACTTTGCCTTCGACTTTTACGGGAATACGTGGATCACACTGTAAGTCATACATATACTATACGATATTTAATATCAATAGAAACATATATAAATACCTTTAAATCAGGCACAAATACTCATATACATCACACAAACATCTCCTCCTTCAAGAACAAGAACCCAGAACCATCGGCGCGAAAGGCAGGATCGCTACCGTTCGTCAAATATATAAATAAATTGTGACTAGAAAAATCCTTATTAATTTACTTGTTCAAAAGTTACAAATATCAGTAATTTAATTCAAAATTACGATTTAGCATACCTAAACTGGGTCGATGCAGTCGCCAAGCATGAAGCTTCGCTAGCACCATCTATTGGAGAGGAAGATAATACTAAAAAAAGAAAATCAATGATGTTTAGTAATGTTTAAAATTCCATAAGAATGAAAACTTTCAAAAAGCGCGCGATTCAATGGGAAATCCCACAGAGCCAATGTTTTTTGGTTTTAACTTTTTTATTCTTGCAAATATTTAAAACTCCGTCTTCGTCAGCATCTAGTCTTAAACCTGTAGGTTCATAACAAAAAATACGAAAATCGCCTAAGAACTCATAGCGTTCTGGCGTCACATTCATTTCGATATTAAAACTAGTCCATGGGAGCTTCGCTTCAGTAAACGAAACTAGAACCCAGAGCAGTCGGAGCAAAAAGCAGGAACGCTGCCATTGCAACAAACGATCGTCAAAATGCACTTTTCTAAGCAGTGAAAACCTTGATAAAAATAACTATATATCAGTAGCTCATCTACAAGAACCGATTCATCCTACATCAATCACAAAACCGCCGCTTTCATGCTTTCTTTAAATAATTATCATTGAACAGCCACCATACCTTTTCCTACATTTCCCAAGCATTGGTGGCCTACAAAACAAGTTACCATAAAGTAAATACCGGATTAGGTATTACTAAGTGTCAATTTAAAAATACTTTTTCTAAAAAGGTTTAGAAATCCTATCTTCTCATTAGTTCTAACAGATATGGAGATAAATATGACCATTCAATTATATAGTTGCCAGAGCTAAATATAGATGGATTAATAAGCTGGAACTAGTACAGTGGGCTACGCGTAATTGTAAACATTTACTTTCACGCAATAAAAAAGTAAAAAAAAGTATTAATTAATATTAGATTCTATAGCTTGAACTTAAGTTCGATTATTGATCGGGGAAATTATACATTTTAGGATAGTTTATCTGTTGTACACTAGTTAACTATAAAACGAATAAAAAATACATCAAAAGAAAATATTACAAGAAAAATTCAATTGGTTTTTAAATTTTTTCTTGCTCTTTTTTTCTCTGTCATAACAAAATGTGTTCTGTACAGATTTTTCTTAATAGAGTTTTAATTACATATAGGTATATTTTTGTAAATTTTGATAAGATAATATAAATACAAATTTTGTGCTTGTTATAAGTGGGATGTGTATGAGTGAGTATGAGTAGACGTCTGTGCGCGCGTGTGTGTGTGTATGTTCTTAGCAATAGAGTCTATTTATTATTATTCATCTCGTCATAATGTAATGTCTTTAGGTTTAATTTTACATTCCCTAAACTTCAAAATATTTTTAATTTGAAAACTTACAAGTTTTCTCTTTATTTTGATTCTGATTTCTTATAACTTTAAGATTAGCAAAGATACGAGAACACCATTGTAAATTTAATCTCATCCACGTCAAACTGTTGTGGCAGATAAATTGGTCTGTCACTTAAGGTACCAAAAACTTGAACCGTGTCACGAAATCTCACATAAAGAGAGACGGGAGACAATGGAAGTTGTTGTTCATTGTAATAATAAAACACTTGATCGACTAAATTACTCTAACTTTTACAAATAAAAGGTATATTATACTAGTGGTAGCCCGAGATTTTGTTCGCGTAGAATTAGGTGATGGGACCTAGGTACTGCACTGATATTCTGCTGATCCCGGCGTTGAAAACACGAAATTACAATCCTTATTACATTATGACAATACTTTGTGTGTGTGTGTTTGTTACCATATTGTCTCGCTATACTAACATTGCAAAACTAAACTTGCCCTTACGTACTACCGCAAACAATACAATACGATAGCGTGTTTCTACGCGCTACAGCGCCATCTAGTAAAAATAATAATGACATTAAAATAAAAACTCAAACAAAAATAATGCTTACAATAAAAAAAAACAAAACTTCGTCTATACAGCCAATATCAACATTTCTAATGCGCAAACTGGCAGAAGTATTCACATCATTGGTTCAGATTGCATTATGCCACCACCATAGAGTTCCGTTTTACTATTACGTTTTTCTTTATGGTCACCACTTAAATGTAGTCTTAGGAGTGCAACCTTCTAACAGTTTGATGAGACGATATTGCCATAAAACATAACTACCAATTTCGTAGATTCGTCTAATCTTAGCTATCATGAATACTCGGATAGCGGTAGGTGTGACTTCTTTTCCCATGCAAAATATATTTTTCTTAACATTTCAATTTCGTTTATTCAAGCTGAATACATGTAATTGAAATATAAAAAATATTTTTGTTATTAAGTTCTAAAACTAAATAAGTTGTTTGATTCAAATACATTTGTTTAGCAACAGGGCAACCAATAATCACAAATGCAGATTATAATTACATGTAATTACAACATGGCCGCGCGATGGCATAACAAATCAATCAAATGTCATATTTATGTTACATTCGTGACAAGTTTGACCCTAACGCGAATTATATAATATTTACTTTACATATAATACTTGAAGTGCCGTATGGTATCAGACAGATTAGAATAGTACCAGTACTTCACACTTAAAGGTATAAAAGATGAGTTATGATAATAAAGATCATAAAAATGCAGCGTTTTGCAATTATTGTCTTTTATTGCGTCCTCCAAATAAACAAGTTCGAGTCGTACTTACTTTTAGTTAAGTAAAAATTTCACGTTAATTGTAAAGGATAAAATTTTAAATATTTATTTTATTTTTTATCTGTAATAAATATTTATTTTATTTTAATTTTATTATTTATATGTAAAGTAAAAATACAGCTGAGTATTTTGTGAATATTTCAAGTGCCTCCCTGTTGCCATTATTAATATTATAGAGCTACTAGTTGACCCGGGCACGCGTTGCTGTGCCGACTGCAGCGCCATCTACCGGGCTGATTTGTGAATCTAAACCATTCTCAGATCCCCTTGAACACACACAAAAAATTTCATCAAAATCGGTCCAGTCGTTTTAGAGAAGTTTAGTGACATACACACTCACAGAAGAATTATATATATAAAGATAATTACTTGTAATAATAGCTCAGTGATTGATATCGAGCAAAAAAAAGGCAATAAAATCGGGTTTGTTGTATAGGAGCCCCCCTGAAATATTTATTTTATTATGTTTTAAGTATTTGTAGTTATAGCGGCAACAGAAATATTGAAAATTTCAACTGTCTAGCTATCGCGGTTCTTGAGATACAGCCTGGTGACAGACAGACGGACGGGCAGACAGCGAAGTCTTAGTAATAGGGTCCCGTTTTTAACCGCAATAATCGCAAAAGTAACAATTTCATTGATTTCAAACGGTAACTGTTAGCAACATAGTTACGTAATCAGCAAATAGATGTACTGTTGATTTGTATAAGAATAGTTGTATCATAAGTATTGAAGATTTGACAGTTTCTGAGTGCCTCTATTAGCAACCTGAGACAATACCACAATCTCTCAGAACGATGCAAGTTCGACTGTCAAAGTGAGGCACCGCCATAGGCGGTCTACAGTGGCGTCTGTCGTCAACAAGTGAACTTGAATCGCAATAAGACCTCTGTTAGCAACTTAAGCTGTCAAATCGTTCACCCTGTTAGCAAAAGAGTAACATAATTAGTATGCAGCTCAATCTGGAAAGCTGGTGATATGATAAATCTGATAAAATAAGGCGGAATTCTGGAAATGCTGGTAATCCATATCCATTATGTAAAGTTAATTTTTCTAATGCATTTTTAATGCTTAATTTTTTAAAATTTGTAACACAATAAAGGGAAAAAAAATAGGCCTTTCCGAGTATTTTGCGACTTCTTCGCGGTACAAAGTCTCCCATCGTAGGCCTTACGAATCCATGGCATAGTAAACCTTCAATAAATACAGTATAAACGGTCATATTGAATGAACGCATTTTATCTTTTATCTTATTAATAAAACAAAATATAGTCAACGAAGAAATAAAACATATATTATTATTTTAATAATTAATTGTAGACCTTTTTATAATAGTCTTATCACAAAAAATACTCACAAAATTGTCATAATTTTCCATCAAGAAGAAAACTGCAATGAAACTTACCTGTAATGAAAAAAAAAAATTGTTAATAAAATTCACAATGAAGGTGAAATCCATGAAAGAAATCGTACATCTCAAGCGAATACGCATCTGTCGCCAGCGCAATTGTTCAAACAGAATCATGAACCTGTTAATTAACTTCTGTTCAGTGCAACGGTAACAACCCTGCCTTTGACACCGATGGTCCTGGTTTCGAGTCCCGGTAGGGGCAGATGTTTCTGTGAGGAATACGAGCATATGTACCGAAGTCTTGGTTATTTATATATATTTCCATTATTATAATAACTAGCTGACCCGGCCACGCGTTGCTATGGTAACGTTAATTGATGACCCGGCCACGCGTTGTTATGGTAACGTTAATTGATTATAAAAACTGTTATTCTTAGGCTTATGGTAACTATATATGGTAACAAACCCACACAGTATAATTATTATATAATGTACTGAATAACTCCCTTCACAAAAAGAGGAGGGTGGTTATAAATTTAACGTGTCTGTCCGTGTATCTGTGGTATCGTAGCTCCCAAACGGATGAACTGATTTTCGTTTAGATTTCTTTACGTGTCATATATGCATGTCCATCCTTTACCCTAGTATCAATAGCTCAAGCCTTACAGTGCTTACTTTGGGCTAGACTAAAGGACGTAAATGTTAAAAATATATATTAAATATGTATTGTGTATTAATCTATAATCTAAGATCACAAATTTGTTGTTTGTCTGTCCGCTCTTTTTCCCGCTCTTTTTCCATTGTATATGCGTTACCATAGCAACGCGTTAATTGCAAGTAGTTCGTCTACCAGCCGCTAGATGGCGCTAACGGAAAAATAATAATAATAATAATAGAAAATTTTTAAAGAATTTTGTCCACCCGTGCGAAGCCGGGACGGGCCGCTAGTATCTTTATTAATATTTCATAAACCGATCTTCGTTCTTCATTCGTAGAAATAGATGAATCATAATTTGAACTATGAATAGACATTATTAATTTGATTTCATTGTGTTTAGTAATTGTTCCGTTTCGAAAATATCTGATGCTGATTTTCTTCCCACACATTTTAAAAGCATACTTTATTACAATGAACAGTAACTTCCGTTTGTATAATTAATTTGGTATCCGAGCTATATTTTAACGGAATTTCCACAAATAATTCCAGTTTTAGGAACTGATATTACTTACATACAATGTGTCCCATCACCAGTGTCGGAGCCTTTAATGGTGTGAAATATGGCATTTTTTATCGACTAATTGCCCCTCAAATATTGTTCTTCTCTTATTTTTTTTTCTTGGTAACCAAGACCTGGGCTCTCATACTAATTGGACCACCACTACTCATGTTAATGTCCTATCAAATCAACATTAAAAAGGTGTCGTTTGATAGCTAAACATGTAGACAACAGTTACACAGCCATCATGTTTCGAATTATTAAAGATAAACAAATAGATTCTTTTATGCGTATGTTTTAATTATTGACTTTGAGAAAAACCAAATTTGAAGGGCAATTTGTCGATAAAAAATGCCATATTTCACACCATCAGAGGCTCCGACACTGGTGACGAGACACATTGTATATCAAAGTAGTCTTAATAATAACAACATAATATTTCTTACAATCTCACAAATTATTATACACCACCACAGAAATTTGTTAACTTTGTTGTAATCAAAGAAATAATTTAATCAACACTACTAATATTGTGATAATAATTTTATTTGTGGATTATGTATGGTGACGACTAGAGATACGTAAATACATGCGAAATTTACTAATTACTTAATGCGAAATATTGTGTTTTCTATGCTTTTCCACGAAATTTTGTACAAAAACTTTTTAAACGCAGCAATCCCGTTGCTAAGTAATTAAAGAAGCGCGTCTTCGGGGCGTATAGTTCATCAAGACCTAATTATATTATGACAATATTTTGTGTGTGTGTTTGTGACCATTAATGTTTAGTAAATTTTAAAATTCCATAATGATGGAAACTTTCAAAAAGGGCGCGCTTTTTGTTTCAATTTTTAATGGCACTGATTTCAAGAGGCAGTTGTAAATAGCAGTTTTGGTGAGTTAAAAAATATAAATGGCACGTTTAATAACTAGTTCAGCAGTTAAAACTAAGTAGTAAAGTAAACAAAAATGAGTAATAAAAAATAATAAAATGGATCAATGAATATATAATTGAGCAGGAAAATAATTAAATGAGCGGTAAAAATTATTGAACGAGCGGTTACGTGTGGGCAGTAATAAATCGGAAGTTGTCGGTAAGAAATCTCAATCTAAGCAAGTCTATAACCTAACCTAACCTAACCAACCCTGTGATTGGTCGCTTCCGCCACCCGCGCGAATAAGCTCCGCCCAACTAACGAACATTTACCTCTCTTTTCAATGACTTTGAGTTCGGGTGTCACCGCTATATCGCTATGATCTGCCGAACTATTTATCGAATCGCTCATTCCATCATTTTTACCGCTTGTTCAGTTATTGGACTGCTCAATTATTTTTAGAATTGACATTGTATGATAAAATAACCGACTAATTCATTTTTATTACTGTCCATGTTTTACTGTCGCAATAATTCAACCGCCATTAAATTAAATAACTGCTCAATATGTTTTCCAACTGATCATCTCGAATATTTAAACAACAGCTCAAAAAATTAGTTCCCATTTTTAATCCCATGGAGACAATGTTTTTGGTCATAACTTTTTTATTTTTGTGAATTTCATAATTCGGGTACGATCTAGTATCAGATTTTATTAGCAACAAAATGTAGCTACCCTAGATTTGCAAATGCGGCCATACAAAGCATCCACAGCCCAGTCAACAGTATTGACGCTGAAAGATATTTTAGTATCTACAATATCGATAATGACCGAAGGCAACGACTCAAGCAGGAAATCGTAGAAACAACCACAATGTTAGCTTTTAACATTTTTTTTTAATAGATATTTACACCTTGTTATGATTATGACACTTACAATTCACGTATTTACACGTGAATTTCAATTTTGATGTTTTTTGGCAAATAAAAGCGAAATTTAGCATTTTGGATTTATATTTATACGAAATTTCGAAATATACGTAACACTAGTGACGACGTATAATATTGTAAATGTCTTTACTTCTGTCAAAGCTGACGAGTTTCTTGCCTTGCCTCTTGTCAGTTAAAAGACGTCCTGAATGGGTGGTAAGTGAAAATGTTGGACGATTGAAAACAAATTATTTTAAGTGCATTTGAATAAAGTTACTTTCTAGCCTAGCCCAAACAAAGGACTGTAAGGCTTGTGTTATGGATATTAGTAACGGATATTAATAGAAATATGACTTGAGTACAAATGCTCGTTATCATCACATAAACATCTGCCCCTTCCGGAACTCGAACCCAGCACCGTAGGTACGAAAGGCAGATTCGCTACCGATGCACCAAAAGGCACTAAATATACGTCGTTTGTTTTTGCAAATAAAATATTATAGCTATTTATTGCTTTACGTTCATTGTTCACTTCATGGTCAATATCACAAATATGGAAAGGAGACAATACACTAATTCAGACAGATTCAAACAAATAATCTTAAAATAAAAACAGACATTCAACCTTAATGCGACGCCGTAAGCTTCAAAACAAAATAACACTTTATCTAGGATCCGAGCGGGCGATTACTCACAGCGATGTAAACACTGATCGATATCTCGATAATTGGCCGATGAATCGATCCGAGATCGATTGTTAATCGATACAGAGGACGAATCGATTTATAACCCAGTCTTTGTCAATGATGTTTTATTAACTTTTAGTGATCAATTACCATTTTTACGTTTTAAATTTAGTATGCCGGAAATTACGAGGGAAGAAATGGCTTTTATAGGAATTAATACGAAAAACACCTCTTATATAGTTAGGAATTATCCACTGCTGAGTAATGTGGGTCGTTCTTCTTTTTTACCGACAATGGTCTGTCCTTCGTCTTATTATGGCATCTCGTTGGAGTATTGATATTTACGGCTTTTAAGTCGGTTCGACTAAACGTCCATATTTTTCTTATCTATTAATATTATGTAATTTTTCATTTTCTCCAACCAACATATTTTTTCGTTTGTTTTCCGTAGAATGCCGTGACAGAGTGGTAAACCGAAATGTGGTCTCCACAGAAAAAGGCCACTCTGTCACATATTTTTTTTTTAAATCCAACATTAAAAATGAATTAATATTTGCCGCAAAGGAAACTTTAATTAGTCCTAATGACAACACAGATGCAATTTCTTTTAAATTCCACACAGAAACCACAATTATGGATAGTTCAAAAACCAAAAAAACAGAAAAAAGTCGTTTCACTGTCGGTAAAAAAGAAAAACGACCCATGTATGTCCCAAAGAATTCTATGATAGAATGTTATAAAGAGCTTTTTGCTCTCAGGGATTCCAGAATCCTTCACCAGCTCTTTGCTTCACTTGCTAATATCGGCTATAAAACACCACACGATCTAACCATTTCTACTTCTAAATTACCTATTGTAATTTAGATTTAAGATTGCATATTATTAATTAATTACAAAACAATATTATGTTTACTTATTTTTAATAATTATTTTCGTTTAAAGTCTTTGACGTCTTATAAGAATCCTTGTTTAACGTTTCAGTAATATCTTTCATAAAACTGTTACAGACGTTCATAATTATAATATTTTACACAACCATCTGCAGGTTTAATGCCTTATCTAATTAAAGAATAAATATTTATATCTAGAATAATTTCAGGTTTAAACTAAGAAATTCGCAGTGCAATGATTTGATTGAAATGCGGATATCCTCATTATTGACTTCCTAAAAGACTAATCATATACGATAGGCATAACTCCCTGTTACCATGTCAACATGGTAGCAGAGCGTGGTTGAATTTTTATTTTTGTTTTAAAATAAATAAAACTAATTTTAATTAAAAGATTTAAATAAAGTTTCACATAAACAAATTTAGTGAAGATGAGTTCGAGTGCGTACAAGCGTTATGTTTGAAAAATTAGACGGAGCGTCAAATTACGCGACATGGAAATTCCAAATGGAATTACTTCTAGTAGCAGAGGATTATTGGGAGTATGTCCTGGAAACACCACCAAGTACTGACATCGCTGCTTGTAAGAGAGATGCGAAGGCACGAGCTCGGATCTTACTTATGGTGCAACCACACTGTCTTGTTCATGCGCAGAAGAGCACGACTGCGAAAAACAGTTGGGAGGCATTGCGATCGGCATTCGAGGACAACGGGGTTAACAATAGATGTGATCTATTGGGCAAACTGGTTAGTCAGAAACTAAGCATGTACGAGTCACCGCGTAAATATTATCAACATGTCAACACTCCCTTTGCCACCTGGAACCTTTTTTTCCACAGTACCGAACCAAAAGTTATCAGAACTAAAAGGACTTGCCTCCTTGTTAGAAAATACATGTATTATGACAATACTTAAGTTCCAAAGCGACCAGCCCTTTCGCAATTTGCTGACACAAACGGTTTCCTTGAGTGTAAATCTGAGATCAGGAATAAGACCCTTGGGTGACTGCTTACATATTGTTAACACAATAACTTTGACCCTTCAATGATCTTCCAGATGTTATCTATTCAACCTAATGCAAGAACAAATAGGGTCCACTTAAGCTTGTTGTACCGGTGTCGTTTTTCACTTAAGTGTGACAAATTGCTACATCACGATTTCGCGATTCGTATGAATGTTATCATTTCAAATAGCTGCTATACGCCTGGGAAATTGATTTTAGTTTCATAAGATTCTTGGCATTTGTTATGTAATTTAGTCAGGGTGTGAAAGTTATGGGTCACCATCTCAAAAGAACACTTCTGGAAAGAGCAATTTCTAAAAAAGGATTCTGCCATAATGCCTCGGATATACGATTTTTTTTTTTAATTTAGAATAGGTTTGCTCTTGATCCCAATCAAGCTTTTAAGTAAGTACTATTCAAAAGAAATACTCCGTGGTCGAGTGGCAATACCGGTTTTCATGATAACACCATTCTGAAGTCCCGGGTTCGATCCCCGACCGGGTCAATGTAAAAATCGAACTTCTCTATATTGACATGTGTCTGGGTATTGTGGACCGTCGTTATATCTGTATTCAATAACACAAGGGAACTAGTTGGGTTCAGAAAATTGTAATTAATGTACAAATAATTTCTCTTATTTTTTGCCTGCAATTTATCTGATAATATTATCTGTTACATTCTCTTTAATCAACTAAATTAGAAAATTTGATTCGTGATGAAATTCAATTCGGCAACGGCCATTAATTATTCGTATCGAATAAATCTGTTTGTTATTTGTAAAGCTTTTATTTCAATATTTAATTACAACTTTACAACATGTTTTATAAGTTATAGAGTTTATATGTGTGGGAGACGTTTATTGAAGGCTGGTCTAATAACTGATATTAATTATGTCATGAGGGAGTCGATGATGAAGCGAATAGGGCGTTCGGGCCACGATTACGCATGTCAAGCAACTTTTGCAATGGCTAGCTTTCGGATGGGTGACCACTTTTTTTTTATTTGAGATCCAGATTTAAAGTATTGGTTCCGACTGTGTGCAGTCCTCAGCACTCACCAATCCACATTCGGCCCCCACAACCTTGAATGATTTATAACTATGTAACGTAACGCAAAATTAAAAGAAGACAAAAGAATAGCCCGTCTTAATGTCTTCCGACGTAGGGATTTACGAAGCAATGGTATAGCTGTTGACGATAAATTCCCGCATTGTAAATGCTTGTCCATATATATAAAAGTAAAAGGTCACTCACTCATCACGAAATCTCAGATACTGCAAGTGCTAGAATCTCATCTTTTGCATTGGAGTTCCTTTTAGGACATAGATGCTCACTAAGACTGAAGGTGTAAAACGGGTTGGAAAAAATTGTATGAAACTTCTATAGTTTTTATAGTAGGGTTTCCAAATCTATATATGAAAAAAATCCTGTCACAGTGTTTGATCGGGATGAACTCCGAAACTACTCAACCGATTTGATGATTATTTTTCCATTTTGCTGGATTTTGCTGACTTAGGACATAGGATAGGTTTAATTTCAATTTATAACACAGTAACGCGTGGCCGATTCAGCTAGTCTACACTAATATTGTAAATAGGAAAGATTTGTATTTTTGTATGTTTGCAATGAATAAACTCAAAAACTACTAAGCCGATTTCCAAAATTCTGTCGCCATTGGAAAGCTACATTCACGCTGAGTACCATAGGCTTTTAATGTTAAAAAAAATTGAATAATTTTGTCCACCCGTGCGAAGCCGGGATGGGCCGCTAGTATTTGATAAAGAGCATTTTATCTTTATCTTTTGAGAGTCAAGTCTTACTAAAAGTAAACAGACCATTTCCCAACAGCCACTGGTTGGATTATCAATTAATGCGTGATAATAGCTGCCGTTTCGACAGACGCGTAGGAGCGTGACCGCCTCCCACGCACCCGACGACCTTACTGAGCTACGACTTGCTAAGCTGTGGTCAGGCCACTTAAGTTGAGTAGTTCTGGACCATACCCCGTCCAGTGGTCAGATTAAGGACTTTGGAAAGCTGCCTAATAATGTGACTGAAGCAATAGACGTACCAAGGGCACTAGCCTGGAGGAATATTGATGTTTTATAAACTACTACTGTGGAACCAACGCTGTTCAGTACAGATAATTCATTTAATTTTAAAGATTTTTTATCACATTTAGTTTTATCCACTTTTGCGCTTGGGGCACATTTAAATAAGACCACTTTTACGGGATAAGTTACTTGTTTTTATAAATTTAATCCTGACGTTTTGGCTCAATTACAAGAGCAGTGATCAGAAATTGATGAAGAGAACGATAAGATCACGGAGTTATCAAAGGAGTAGAAACGTCAGAAACGTTTAAAAAATGTTAAAAAAAATCAAAACTAACATACATACATAAAATCACGCCTTGTTCCTGCAGGGGTAGGCAGAGAACACAGATTTCTAACCTAACCACGATCCCGACATGCACCTCTAACTTCTTCACCGTTCATCAGCCTTTTCATACCTTTAAGTGTGATAAAGAAGAACGCATCGCTTATCCGGTAAGAGTGGTAATATTTGAAATTTCATAACTTAGAAATCTCTAAAGAATCTACTCCGTGATTTCTACCGATCTCAGCTCTCTTTCAAGATATAAGTTTTTATGGGGATAAAATATTTTATTAGGTGTCGTTTTCATACGTGTGATACCTAAAAATAACTTATGCAGTTCGTAAATATATCTTTATCATTTCTGTACTTATCACATCAGCCAACTCAGATAAAGACTGTCTAAAAAACAAAAGAGTACCTAATATGTCATCTCTCCTACTTTCGATACAACACAAATATAATACTTTACTAAACTCCTTAGAGTTTCAAAACTCTAAATTTTAATTTAATCCTTTTCAACAAGCTAGATATGGGTAGGAATTAGAACGAGGGTACGGCGACAAAAGGGGGTACGGAAAAAAGGGGGGGGGGGGGGGCACTCTATGTGCGCCTGTCGCTCGATCCCCTTAGTCGCCATACCCCCCCGCCTCTGTACCGCGCGGGCGAACACTTATTCCAGCTGGCGACTTATAGTTAAAATAATATTTTTGAAGAGTTCTTTCAAGATAAATCACATTTAGTTTTTTTTTTTAAAGTAAACAGATTACAGTCAATACACTTATAAATAGTCTAGACAAAAACTTTTATGAAATAAAAATAACAATATTCAAATTCACTTCAATAAATTATTTTGAATCATATATAACTTTTTTTCAGGCCGTCTTTAAACTGACAAGAAGAACGGGCGTAAAGAACTCGTCAGCTTTGACTAAAGTAACGACATTTACAATATTATACATCGACACCACGCATATTCCACAAAAAAAACAATATTATTCCCACGGTAGCAGTGTTATGGTTTCATTGCATGGTTGATTACTATAAAGTCAACAAGTATCTGTTTTAAACGTTGCTGGAGGATAAAAGACCAATTTAAAAAGCAACGTAAAGATATTAAGTACAAGTAATTGTCGATAACACTAGTAGTTTCATGCAGTTCCATCTTCAACACCATCATTTGATGACAGAGAACAGAGAATTTTACAAATACTAACACCGTGGTGTCGGCTACCCTTTTTTTAATACTAGCTAGGGGAAATGCGGCGCAGTTATGTGGGGCTCTCCTCCATTCCCCCACCCGGCCTACTGCCCGATGGAAGATTGGAGGCCTACCCACTAAAAACCCTAGTATGTAACACTGCCATTGGTCCCACGGGGCCGTATTTGGCAATCACCGCGGAAATGGTGTCGGCTAACCTACGTTTTAAAGCTCAGTGATCCTGGATTCGATCTCCATGTTAAGTGCATTTGTGCTCGGTTTATTCGGCAGCAAAACTTTTATTTAATCCACCTGGATAGATACCACCACCTTATCTAAGTCTATTCCGGCTGTTGAAAGCGAGATAACCAGTTCTGAACCTCAAACAGGTAAGAATTTGGTTGAGGATTCCAAGTGAACCACATTGTCATCACTGGACCAAATCATCACTTAACATCAGATGAGCTAAGCACTTTTTGTTACGAATGATTCGTCAGGAAAACAAAATGATCAGACTCATCACTTTTGCTTTAAATTTAAAAGGGGAGAAACTTCGATTGGTATCATACACAAACAGAGACTAAATACTTTCAAGTCACCCATAACCAGCGAAACTTAACTGACCATCAAATAATAAACAGCACGTTGGTATAGTAATAGTGAAAGTGTCGACTGGTGTAAAAGATTACACTTATACCGAAGAATGATATTCTAACATATCGATTCGTCACAGCGAAATCGATTAAGCGATCTTTATCGCGGCCATGAAAGTTCTCGCCTAGGGCGACGTTCGGCGAAATTATTATCGTTACGAATAATTTATTTAAATCCATTGCATTTTAAATGTTAATTGAATACGTTTATATACAATATAATAATCGAGATTATTTTCACTCGTATCGCAGCAAATTAACACCAGATGTGATAAACATATCGTATAAAACTGTCGCAGTGTCCAAAGCTTGCGTGATTTAAAAATAAAAAGCGAGAAAGTAATTTGGAATCACTGTATGTAAGTTTAAAGGTTAATTTTGCAAGAGCCAATTGGCACCATGGTTCGTTATTTATTAAACTAAGATATAAGTGAGAATAATGTTTTTAGTTCTTACACCTCCACGCCTATCGCAAATTTAAATTAAACCACTTACCGGATTGACGACACGTTAATTTTTTTTATATTAAATCCTGACGTTTCTCCTGAGCCTGATCATAGGAATTGTTATCCGGTTAAAGTTATAGATAATACAATGTTTTATGAATAATTTTCATAGAAAAATGGCGGGAAAAATGACCCAAGTGGGCTCGAAATCAGCAACCTTTGCTTGACCAGTCTACGGCTCTCCTAATCGAGCTATCGAACTTGCAAGCATCTGTCTGCCTGATAAAAATTGTTTTGATAATTTTCTGTCACCAACTATATATAACACTGTTTTCATCATCTGACAATACGGAAAATTTCATATGATCTCTCTAGCGAATGTTTAGACTGGATTCGGCCTCAAATTGTGGAGGTAAAGCTCAAATGCATACCATAGGAAGGGTGACCAAAAATGTGGAAACCATTAGTCCTATCACGTAAGTAGTAGTTAGCACCCACGAATCGGCACTGGACTCTTGTGGTCGGTTATAGGCAATAGGCAATTGTTACCACAAATTTCATGTTTACAAAGATGGACAGTGGCAACCTCGAGAAGCTCATCGTGAACGGCAAAGTAGATGGGAAAAAGCCACAAAGATGCTGCCCAGTGTGTTGGTCTGACCAGCTCCACAGCGCTCTTGACTCCACAATTCAAAACGCCCTCCACACCGCCAGTAACGAAAACGACGACCATTGCCTTAGTCATCCTGTGATCACGTCTCCTGCAAAGGAGTCCCAACGTCAGAATCCTTACTTCCTTACTAATATTATAAATGGGAAAGTGAGTTTGTTTGTTTGTTTGTTTGTTCCGCTTTCACGCCGTAACTACTGAACCGATTGCTTTAAAATTTTGCAGACGTAAAGATAAAAGTCCGGATTAAATAATAGGGTACTTTTTATCCTGGAAAAATTTATATTCCCGAGGAAAAACAAAAATATTGTTTGCTTGATGGATGGATTGTAGATGGCGCTGTGTGTCGTCTAAAACAAGGTAAAATATTGCAAACGAATATAAACATGTAAATTTAGAAGCTAAATGATACGATAATGAATTTCCGAAAATGAGGAATTCCCGAGGGATGACGTACAATTTGTTTTATCGTCTAAACTGTTTTTTTTACATCTACTTATATGTTGCAAACGAATATGAACATGTAAATTTTGAAGCTAAATGATTCACTTAATGACTCATTCCTCGGATTCCGATTATTCCAACAGACCTCCCATTTCAATTTAAAAGACTACAATTTCCTATAAGGGTTTCATTTGCAATGACCATTAATAAAGCACAAGGCCAAACTCTAAGGGTTGCTGGAGTACACTTGGAAAAACATTGTTTTTCGCATGGTCAGCTCTATGTAGCGTGTTCCCGGGTTTCCAGTGCCCAAAATCTGCATGTTTTTGCTCCACAAGGGAAAACATATAACGTAGTGTACCATTCAGTTTTGGTTTAACAACTAATTGTATCCAGCGTTACATCGCGCTTCTTAGATTTTTCCGTGGGAATGAGAAGTTTTCTTATAGTTGTGCTTTATACCGCCATATAACCGAATTCCACGCGGGCGAAGCCGCGGGCGGAAAGCTAGTTAAATATAAATGCACAAAAACCAAAAAAAGTGTTTTATTTAAATGTGTAAAGGGCGCGGAAGTTTAAAAACTAAATCTACATAAAAACATCAGCACACGACATGTCATAACAGTCGTAAGTTAACGCTATAAAACATGGCTGTTATATTAACATATTAGGTGCGTTTGGCAGAAAAAACCGCTCGACAGCGCTTGAAAGCAAAATGGCGACCGCTCCGCAGAAAGCGCTGCTGAGCGCTAAATTACTATTTTCTGTTAGGACGCAAACTTAGCGGTCACTGGGGAACATAACCTCAATTGAATATATATTTTTATCAAATGCATTGAAAAGTTTTAAACTATTCATAGTTCAATGTAGTGAATGACAATATTAAAAAAGACGAGATTACTACTGTTATTTCAATGATTGCACAAAACCATCGGTTAACATAAGTTTGTAAACAAACTTATCGAAGCAAAATGGCGGAAAACGTCAGCGCTGCGAAAGTTAGAAAACGTGTCCTTGCCGAAAACTCTATAGTTAGTTTCTCAGCGCTAGCGAGCGCCGTCAATCGCTTTTTTCTGCCAAACCATTATCTCATTATCTCACCCATTATCTCAGTCATATAGAAGCAATTCGGTAACAGTTATAAATACTATCAGTGATTTTTTGTAGACCAACTAGTACATGTATCGTGTCATATCAATCTTTGTGACAATTTCATTTTTTTTCCTTCATTTTAAAACGTCATATGCCATCAATATTTTTTTTATAGATATTATAATGATATTAAAACAATGGCTTGTTTGTTCGATTCCGGACAAGGTAATAAATTATGATTGGATATTTACAAGCGTATATTGAGTAGCAAAAAAATTGAATAATTGTTTATAGCAGTCAGCATTTTATATAAAGACAAAATTGACATACACACTGTTGTAATGTCTGTTATTTTTAACGCTGAGCACAGTTAGTGTTTTTTTCGTTATTCAAATTTTACGAAAGGCTATATACTAAGTGACATTTGACATTGAGTTTGACGTATCGTTCTTTTCGATCGGTCATTTGAAATGTCAAAACAATGGCAATTTTTTTGGAGTTTAACTCATTAAGATTCATCGTTTCATATATAGCACACGGTATGAAAAATAAATGGATGGTAAAATTAAATGTTAGGTCGCATTTCCCCTGCTTTATATACTCGCACATCTTATAGCGCTTCCCGCTGCTCAGTCCCAAATACGAATTTACTCTCTCTCTCTCTCTTCCTCTCTCTCTTTCTTTCTCTCTATAGCATTCAATATACACGTAAAATATCATAAATAAAAAAATAAAAGAATAATATAAACTACAATTTCAGCAATATACAGGGTGTAAATGAAAATAGAACACCTGCTTTAATGGGTTATCATGTATCGCAAATGTAACAGATTTGTTGTATCAGTTTTTCAATTAACTAATAAATAACAGAGTTTTGAAAATAAGAAATAAAAAAGAACGGAGCGCATCGCCTTAAATTTAAACGCGTGGGTCACCGCTCACTGACCGCGTTCATTGACCGCGTCACACGCGTAGGTATTTAATATTTTTATTTATCAAAGATGCCTAATTTTTTGAAAATAATTTAATAAATTCTTGCTCAGGTGAGTGAGAATGGACCGTGTGTACGAGTACCATCTTTAATCACAGTTCCACAATGTACGGTCAATAGCACGTCACGGTGAATGAAAGCAGCTCGATATTGAGCGCTTACGCCTACGAAATAAAGCCGGTGCAAAGTCCAAAGTGCTTCCTGCTCTTTGCATGATATGCTGTTGACTGTACTAAAAAAATAATTAAAACCTACCTTTTTAATGTGCCGTTGTTATCACCTCCATTAGAGATCAATATGATTTCCACTTCAATCACCAGACAGCACTAAATACACTTACACTTTAAATTAAATGTTCAAAGTTCCTTTCCTGTACGGACACACACAGTCTTGCACGTGCATAGTCCATGCAGCGCTCGTAATCTTCCACCAATAATGCTTGCACCTTTGTGAACTTAAATGGATGTCGCGGCTGTTCATCCATCTTTAGGATTTTGTGTACGGTGGCATTGTAGACTTCAAAAAGTCGACCGGCACTTCTTGCACTGTCCTCAGGATGTACATCAAAATGAGCGAGAATTGAATCCCTAACGTCCACGTCACCTATAGCACCGAAATCCACGTTGAGATTGGAAAAACTGCCACGATCTCTTAAACGCTGAACTACGTTCACAATATTCTACCATGGGAGGGCACATAGTTATTATTGCGGTGTCCGAAATAGTCCAGATACAAACGCAATGCTTCACCAGAGTTCCCAACGCCCATTCCATAAGCCAAAACCATATCCGTGTATTGGATATTACTGTACTGATAAAATTAGGCATAATTATCCGTAAATAAACACCACACTAATCACAAAATAGGTAGTACTTATCCAGAAAAGTACACACGAAAAAACTAGCACATACGACACAATAAGCAAAACACGTCCGCGAATTGTGGTTAGTTTCCGTCAGTGTTACCAACTCTTGAAAATATTTAGCCTAAATTAAATTCAAATAACCCCTAAATTTGCCCTAATTACTTGGAAATCCCCCTAAAAATAAATTGTATGATATAATTTTGTTAATTTTTCATTTATAAAAATAAATTACATTTATTACGTCAAATATTATTTCATTTTCTTCTGGCGAATCAGATTTTATAAAGTCATACATGTTGACTTTGAATAAGCCTAATATTTTAGGAGATGGGTTGAATATTGTACAAGATCATTCATCCACCATTTCGATTGAAAATTCCAAGTACTGTACTTGGATTTTAAGTACACTAGATTTCACTAAGTCCGAGTTCGCTAGGTAAAAAATTAATTTGATTAGCTAGTTAAGGCTGTCCCAGGGCCTATACTTTAAATCTTTAATTTTCTCGATTTATAAAATATTAAAAAATATGAAGGTTCACAAAAACCATAAAAATAACCCTAAACATATAACACCCCCAAAAATCCTATCTCACTTATTTACACCCTAAATTTAGGGGGAAAACTTCTAAGTTGGGAACCCTGGTTTCTGTACACACACTAGCGTGAAATTTTAAACAAAGGTAGGGACTTTACCATCCTAAAGGTGTGCACACATTGGACAAATATTTAATAAAAAAAAAATTAATAACGTTTACTACAAACATTAACAATAAATGACTTGTTCCATCAATTTTATAATAATGCAATATTGTTATTTGTAGAATGTAATACATGTTTTTATATTATTTTCTGAGAAAATAAATTTCAAAACAAAAATTAAAAGTATGACCCTTAGGTACCATCAACTTACATCTGTTCTATTTTATTTGAGAACATATTTTAGTAGTGGTTAATTTCAATTTTTAATTTCAATTTTAAAAAATCCAGATATTTTCAGAAAAAGGATCTTGTTATCATAAGGGTCCGTTTGTTTTTACTTTTGATGTACGGAATTCTAATAAAAAGTAAAAACTCTTTAATTTCAGGCTCACTTCAACGCGAACTAATACCAGAAACGTTAAATAAATTGATTGAGTCGATCTATTAATAATAAGGACATACCTAGGCAGCCAAGTAGCAAAATCAAAACTATGAATAGTAGTTACAAACAACGTCAAATAATATTATTTCTAATATCCGAATCCAAAAAAACACAAAATTACGTTAAAAACTCGCCTAGGTATCTAGGTATCTACTATCAACAAAATATTTTTCTGATAAAAAATAATGTATCCACAGCCTAATTTTAACGACCACTGCAAGCTCGCCTTTCGGCAAGATAAAAGGTACCTAGGTACGACCGCCTTACACGTGCCACTCATTTCGCGGGCTGAACTTAGGAATTAATTTCAAAAGTATGATGTTTTAATTGGCGTAGATTGTTTAAATATTTTTGTTTATTGCGTTGCTACTGTTTTTGAATTTATTATGTTACGTTTAATGTATTGTAAAGATTTGTGATTTAGAGTATTTTCTGTTGTTATTAGAAACTTATCTAGGAAATCTACTTTTTAAAAACGATAAAGATGAAGATGTGTGCATGCTGGTCGTTATGGTAAATTGAATACCATCACGTGTATGGACAAAACAGTCAATAAAATGTTCATAAGGATTTTAATGACATTTCAAAAGTATGTATTTAATAATATTCCAGTTAAGTTCGGCCCTGGATGGAGCTCGGTCCTGTGTAGAGTTGGGAAAAATTACTCGTAAAATGTGAATCAAATCACTAATTCAGACATTGGTATCAGAATCGACTTTTTGATTCGTATGAATATTAGAGCTGTAGCAAATCGCATGTATTCGGTACTGAGTAACGGGTGGGCCATTTAGTACCGAGTAACGAAACGTTACACACAAATGCATTTCGTTACTCGCATTTTTCGTAGTATGGGTACCTACACTATTTCAGTTTACGCAACGTCCGTTGATGCGTGTACTTGTACGTTTGCTGATCGTATATTTTACGCATGCGCGCGCTTATTCAGTGAATTTATAAACGTACGTTACAAAGAACGATGTTTGTTTATTAAGTAAAGTATAATTTGGAAATTCGTCGTCCAAGTTTTTTACTGTTTATAAAATTGTATTGTGTAAGTAGACAAAGTTTGAGATTTTAACAGAAACAAGGTAAGGAAGTATTTTTTACAAATAAGAAATATGTATGTTTTTGTTTTTTATTATCGCGAATATTACGGTTTTTTGTTGTTATCTTAAAAGAGATGTGTCTAAATGAGTCTAATGATATTAAATTGTTTCTTCAATAACAGAAGCTGTTTATCAAAAGTCTGGTTCAAAATACAGAAAACTGAAAAAAAAATACCTGACTCAGCTTGGTATGTAACGTATAAGTATGTTTTCTATAAATCACGAATGTTGCGACGCCGCGACGTCATACTGCACTCGTACGCAATACGATTCGATTCGTTGCTCTAACTTACACATAACATAGCATGTTATAAGGTAACTGAAGTAACGATACGATAGTAATAATTGTTATAGTAACGAATACATACGGGTACACTTTTTTTCGTTACTTTTACAGCTCTAATGAATATCATTGTTGTCAGATCGATTTCGATTTAAGATCAAAATGTGATTCTGACCTTAGTATCTTTCGGACTGACTAAAATTATTAACTCTGCGGACTCGATAAAATTTGAAGGAGTCGATTAGAGAGTCAAGAAATCGAAACATTTCAATTGTTCACTATGCATTTACCCGTCACTAGTTCTTTTAGGTCAGCGATTGTGTGAGTGACACACACACTGAACATCTTGAGGTAGGTAAGTATAGGGTCAAGCTGAGGGGTCAAGCACCAGCTGATTTAAGGCGCAGTTTAATTCGGTTTGTCAATAACAAGGAATCGTTTTGGACGTTTATTTTCATAATTATACGAGAAATTAAAAAAATACCAATTACTGAATGTTAAATATCATTGATTCTATAGGATTTTAATAATTTTATTTTAATTACTGCAACTTAATTATAAAACTTGGAACTGCAATAACTCCGAAACGGAGAGTGATATCGCGAAAATTCTTTTTGTGTTTGAACACTGAAAGCCCATGGTTTTCACCATTTTAACAGGTGTTCTATTTTCATTGACTAGCGGTATTTTATCAAATTAATATTAATATATGAGGAAAGCCGGAAACATAGCACAAGATAGAGACATCTGGGCAGTTTTGGAGAAGGCCTTCACCCAATAATGGGGTTCCTACAAATTTATATATATTTATAAGATTTATTTTTAATCAAATTAAGTTATATTAGTTCATAACTAGCTGACCCGGCCACGCGTTGTTTTTTCTCAGTTATAGATGTCGCTGTACCGAAATGAATCGCGCTAACGTTTCGGTTCTACGACTACACATATAGCTAACCGTTCTTAACCTTCTTAAATGTTATTTCTAGGCACTATGGTAACGCGTATACAATGGAAAAGGAGCTGGAAAAAGGAGCGGACAGAAAAACACAAACCACTGTGATCTTAAATTAAGTTAAAATAGTAAAAAAAGGAAACAAACTAAGCAGCTATTAAGTCAAAAGTTAATTATGCTAAGAGTGTTTAAATATCATTATATAAACTTAGTTATTAAACCTAAAAAGAAAAACTAACTGTAAAAAATAATTGGTGGGAAATAATAAAGACTTTTTATTTATTATATACTATATAATAATAATATATGAATTCATTTACTGCCTTTGCCTATTATATGTTTTAAGATAATCATTTTTAAGGAGTAAACTCGGAGCTTAAACGCACAATTTATTCATAAATAAATTTTACCTATCAATACTATTTAATAACTCTTGGGTTATATTTTTTGTTATTACCTAAAGCATTTAACTATAAATTTTTATATTCAAAGAAATTATAAGTAAATATTATTTATCTCAGGATTAGGATCTCGATACCACATACCTTCGCTATTCGAGCGAGTACTCTTCCAATTATTTACATATAGCAATATAAATGCTAAAAAATAAATAAATACATTATTATAGCTATTCCATCTTAATCTTTGTAAAAATATGACTTTCCATGTTGAAGGTATTTTCAACATTGATGCAATAATACTAGCTCATAGGAGAAATTGAAATACGTTTGTAAACTTCGACCCGTGCCCAGCGTCTCGGCAGCATAGCGGTCAGAACTATAATGCTATTAAAATCACTGAATATCTACTTATACTTTAAAGCTAAGGGATTATCCATCTGAGGTCAAAGCTACAAGATTGACATCCAAATACAATGAGAATCCCAAGATTGATCACTCACTGTCCACCACAGTACAATTTGTTTTAATCAGAGAACCGGTAGATGAAATAATTCTGAGTTTGGGACCACAGACGTAATTTAGAATAGACAGATCTTGGTTTTATTAAAATTTATTTTCAAGACTATGGTAGTAAATATAGGTGACAAATAATACATATTCTGCCTTTGTTCAGCGTGTAAATTAATAAATAAAAAAAAAGCTGTTATCAAATCCGGTCTGTGATTACAAAAGTTAAGCAATATTCGCTAGGAATCAGAATCAGAATGTTTATCTGTGATATGTAGATTTGTGTTTTAATTATGGTCTATCCAACATTTCCACCTTAGATAACAAGAGTACGTATAGAAAATAAAATAAAAATACAATTTCCATTACAAAATCACTACAAATTCATGATAATTATTTTTTTTATTGGAGCGGAGCTCCCATGAATCAACTTCAATGATGCAATGTCTGTTACGCCATAACTTCCCGAGTTTTTAACCGAATTTTATTTATGTGGAATTGAATCAATACATTTAGGACCAGATTTTTGAAATTCGCAAAAATAAAAAAAAATATGACCAAAAAACATTAGCTCTATGGGATTTTCCATTGAAACAAGAAGCGCGCGCTATTTAAACGTTTTCATTCTTATGGAATTTTGACTAAACATTATTGAATATTTTTATTTCTATTTTTTTTTTATTTATTTTTTTCTTTAGTAAAATGCTCCGCTCCGATATATGGTGCTAGCGAAGCACTATGCTTAGTGACTGCATCGTCTAGTTTTGAATAGGTTCTCTCTTGACCTCAATTAAGCCCGGTGCCAAGACAGGATTCACGATGGAACGAACTAACCCAGAAGGTGCCTATTCAATATTCACCTGGCCTTGAAAACGGACAGGTTATAAGTACTCTGAAATACAGACGCGGGAAGGCAGTTCCACTCCTTTGCGGTGCGCATTATGAAAGATATTGAGAAGCGCTTGGTGCAACAGGTACTACCACCACCTTTTAAATAAATTAATAAAATAACAACTTTTCTTCGGATGGTAACATTAAAATTTCGATCTTCGAGCTCTGCAAAGCACTTATGCCCTCTCAGACTGCACCGACAGTGATAGGCACCCTCCAATCCTCACTGAGACTATGCCCATTTTCCCTATGGTGCCTTTATCTATAGTGAAGACCTACCCCTGTAATGACGTCATTAACATAGTAATAATTACGATGACAGATTAATTCAACTGTTTTATTAAGTCTATGGTCTGTCGTATGATTGATAGTTTAGCGCATCCGATTCCTGCGATTGAAGTGATGTCAGCTTTGTATAAGTATCGATTATGTCTCGAGAAGCCGAATCGATTCTCTTCGAAGATTTAATTACGTACGGTGAAGTTGAATAAGTGGATACAAACAAGATTTAAATATTTAATAAATTAATATTTAAGAAATGGTATTTTTAAAATATTGATGAGTATATAAAAAAAGATCAACTTTCTCTTTAAACACGAATTTAAATAGCATACACCTAATGTCATGGTTATAATTATAGTGTGTATTTTTTTAAATTTGACTACGTAACTTTAGATTCTTTTTTAAATTTGGATCTAATTACAGGAGATATTCAAAATGTGACAATTTTGTTTTAATTAAAATTAATTTAACTCAACTATTATTGTATTAAGTAATTTTTATAAAATTGATTTATAAATGCAATTTGAAATATTAGTGTAAATAACATTACATTATTAATAGTTTTAAATAATATGCCTTTAAAATAAGTATATTATAATATGATTATAAATTACGTAAGTTACGAAATAGAGAAAAAAAAATATAATGAATATTTTTGACATTTTGTAAATATCTGCACGCCATTTAAAAACGGTAGACATGTACGAAATTTTTTTAGATATAATAACACCTTTTGTTACACCACTTATTTAAGTTTTTTTTTTAAGTAAAACAATAAAATTTTGTATAAAACACCTTTTATAAATACTGGACTTTAAAAATAACCAAATCTGTCTAAGCGTCATTAAAAGATAATGATTAAAAATGAGCAGCTTCATTTTATTATTTTTGTATGGGCTCTTGATCTCAATCAAGCCCGGGGGTCAAGACAGAATCCACGATGTAACGAGCTAACCCAGAAGTTGCCTATTAACCCTCACCCCAATAAATGAAAGAAAAAATAAAGATGCAGGGAGTGAGTTCCACTCTCTTGCTGTGCGCATTATGAAAAATGTTGAGAAGCGCTTGATGCAAAAGGTAGGAATAGCAACCAAGAAAGGGTGGTAGCTCGCAGTGCGTCTGAAGGTCCGGTGAAAAAATGGGGGATTTCTATAGCTAAATGATAAAATTCCAAAAATATGAAGTCACCGCCAGTTAATTATTTGTTACTTCAATGTTGCGGACAATTCGAATCAGCCGCAGTTCCTTAATAGCGATCATTAAAGGAATCCTCGAAAAGAATCTATTTTTAGCCGAAACTATTAAATTTCTGACAACACAGCGGGTAAGAATTTGAAGCGAGGTCGACGGAAGCATGGTCACAATTTTATTATTAAGAAATAAAAAACTCCCAAAATGGGTATTTAACCTTTGACGAAATTACATCGCTGACTTTTCTGTAATTGCTTTCGTCACGGCTGCTTTTAATTAATCGTTAGCATTCCAATGTTAGTTTTGGGTAAGATAATTAAGGTGCAAATGTGAGAACGTTTTTGGAGGTTCGACCTATGTGATTTACCTGTTTTAATTTACCACTCCGAGATCCCGATTTCCAACCTCGACCGGGTCATTGTTAAAAACGAACTATTCTAGATCGGCTCTGGTCTAGTCTATTTCTATTGTTGTACCATATTTGTACCTGAATCCTATAATACAAGTGCTTTAGATACTTAACTTGGATTAAGAATAACGTATGTGATATTGTTAAATATTTATTTATTTATAGTTTAATATTAATTATCTTTATGAACTATATATCCCGTATTTTACTAAAAAATAGGCAGAAGCAAGTTCAGAATTAGGGTATTTTAAAGAGATCCCCAATCCTTCCACAAAGAGTAAGGTTTATGGCAAAATCTCCCATTTTTAGGAGAGATCTCCACCCTATAGTCGACGTGATTCGGCTAAGATAATAAAATCATGAATACATTTTAAAATCAAAGTAAAAAAAGGATCCGTGGTTTATTAGATTTAGTTAGTGAAATTCTACACTACCGGCGACCACATTGCAGAATATGATATTAAAGATTACAAAGCCTGGGTTGAAATAAATCAGGATTCGTTGCAAATATGAATTTTATAGTGATAGCGGCGAAAAGATTGGGTCATCGGAAGACGCCCACTCACGATTCTAGTCACACGCCGGCGTGCGTTTCCGTAACGCGTGCCAACTGCTAACCCGGTGAAAAGGCTATACTTTGGGGACTGGAGCACGCAACAAGTATTAAGCAGTTAGGCGTCAGAAGTTCAATTTTTTTTTTTTTTTCTTACAATCACAACAATTAGCCTAGCCCAAAGTAAGCACTGTAAGGCTTGTGTTATGGATACTAGGGTAACTGATAGTCATACATATATTATACATAAATATGTGATATTCATAGAAATATATAAAAACATCCATGACTTAGGTACAAATGCTCGTATTCATCATACAAACATTTGCCCCTTCCGGGATTTGAACCCGGGACCGTCGGTGCGAAAGGCAGGATCACTACCGTTGCACCAAACGGTCGTCAAATAATCGTCAATTACATCAGTGGTACAATTTTTTACATATCAATTAGCCTAGCCCAAAGTATGCACTCTAAGTTTTGTGTTATGGGTACTAGGATATATATAAACTGAGGTACAAGTTCTTGTCCATAGATACCGTTGCACCAAACGTTCGTCGAATTAATTGAGCGAGTTAGTAGGGAGAATTTCCCAGCAAAGTCCACACGGCATTGATGAGATAGGTAGTGCAGAATGATGGTTCAACTTAGCTACCGATCTTGGCAGATCCCATGAATTTTCCCATGTGTCTCTAAAGCTCGTTTTTCAATAGCTTAATCGAAAGACCACTCGCCTGAAGAGTGAAAGTTTCTGGCTTCAATAGTCAAAGCTTTGAGACGTCACATATTAAAATTTAAAATACTAAAACACAAAATTTATATGTGAATAAAATATATAATAGAGGGGAGTGGGAGGGATAAATTAGAACCCCACCACGTATCACAAGAGGGGAGGGGAAGTGTAAAAAGTGGTCTAAAAATCGATTGTGACTGTGGGCTCTCATACATCGGGCAAACAAAGAGAAGTATAGGGACGCGCATTAAAGAACACGTAGCTGACATGAAACATAGGCGCGATAATAGGTCTGCAGTGTGTGAGCATGCTTTTGAAGGGCCAAACCACTACATTCGTTTCGATAAACCACAAATTCTCGCTAGAGAACAAAGATTTGTTCCTAGGATGCTACGCGAGGCTATTGAAATCAGGAAACATCCTAATTTCAATAGAGACGAAGGTTGGAGCATTCCACCTGCTTGGGACCCCATAATTAATAAATTAATACCTACAAAAACACACATTGCAAGACCTGATGATGTAGTTAGCTCTTTTTGCAAATAATTAAACAGTAAGATGGAGGTCGGTCCCCCTGCCCGAGTTTCTTTCGCCAGTTCTTCTCGGAAGGCCCTCCCAATTTCCGAACTGGTAGTAGACTCAGTAGTATACAATGTAATCGTAGTGAGAATTAATTAAATAACTAAATAATATGTAAAAATAAAAATAAAACAATTTGATTTATATAAAATAACTTAATAATTAGGAACGTGCCCGATTAAAATATTGTGAAGGTAGTAGAAAATACATGACAACCATCATCTTAGTCATCCTGTGATCACGGCTCCTGTAAAGGAGTCGAAACGTCAGGATTAATAAAATTAAATAAAACATGCGCAAAAATCCATAAAAAAGTTTTTTATTCTGATGTGTTATGTGCGCGGAAGTGTAAGAACTAAATAGTAGGCATTTATTAATTAAAAGTACCCTCAACCAACGAGCTCATATTAAAAGAATGAGCGTTGAAGAAGCGAGCGATTACGTATCAGAGTCGTGGTTAGTGGAAATCTGTGATCTTTCCCTCTTCCTGCGGGAAAAAAAGGCGTGATTTTATGGTTGTATATATTATATCCCCTTTCCGCCTACAGCGCCGTAGTGATTCTATGCTGGTTCGGAGACTCAGTCATGGGAGATGCCGTCCATCTTGAAAACCACTATAGTAACCATGGTTACCATAAGCCTAAGAATAACAGTTTTTATAATCAATTAACGTTACTATAGCAACGCGTGGCCGGGTTATACCAGCAACGCGTGGTCGGGTTATCTAGTTACTTATAACTTTAGGAATTATGTTGTCATTTAGAAAGCCACCTCTCTGATGTTAACAACTTAATTGACTGAACAATAAAAAAATGTTACCAACTCGCTCAAATTAATTCGCATTACGACAAAAAAATGTGAGAAAACTCAGACAATGACTGTACCACTCGGTGTTGCAATTAATGCCAAGTCTCGACTTAAGAAATGTCTGGCATTAGTCACTATTAAGAGATTCTATCTGCGGGATTCCGGTAAAGCGTGAATCAGATGCAAACATCAAAATTGAATACAAATTTATGATGTTTCATCTGAATAAAGAATTTAATTGATTCTCCCACTTCCGGGCACATATTTGAATAAAATAAGTTTTGGTATTTGGGCATAATTTATTATATACTAGCTGACCCAGCCACGCTTTGCTGTGGCACAGTAATTTTAAAGTATTTTTCTAAAATAAAATAGCCTAAGTTACTCCTTATTACATCAGTGACCTGCCAATAAAAGTCCCGTCAAAATCGGTCCAGCCATTACAGAGATTAGCCGGAACAAACAGACAGACAGACAGACAAAAATTGTAAAAAATGTTATTTTGGTGTAAGTACCGAATATATATTCATATGCATGTAGTAAAAAACGGTTATTTCAATATTAAAAACAGACATTCCAATTTTAGTTATATGTATAGATTTAATCCTGACGTTACGAATCCTTTACAGGCGTGAACATAGGATGTCATCCCGTCGAAACGTCAGTATTAAATATAAAATAAATTATGCCCAAACACCAAAAGTTGTTTTATTCAACATGTGTAATGAACAAACAGATAGACAGACAGTCAGACAGTGAATTATAAAACGAATATTTATCATTAAAATTTGTCCAAAGAAAATAAATTTAACGACAGAACCTACAGATTTATATAGCATAGTTAGATATTTAAATCAAAATATTTTCGCAAAGCTAGTAACCTATTCGCACTTCCCTGTATAACTACTAATTTACATAACCGTTGTTTTATTGTATGTAAACAAACAAGTTTTCACATTTTTATTATAAAAATCGCAACAAATATATGTCCAAATTACTTGATTGATGTTGAGATTTAATAGGTTCAAAAAGGTGAAAAAAAGCACCGTTTTTTTGGTAGAGCAGTGGTCGGTGTAGAGGAAATTTGTATAGTCTGTTCCAAACTCAGTAAAATCAGTTCTATTATAATGTTAATCTTAATCTTGTTGGGAGCACGGTACAATATCGATTTTATAATATAAAAAAATTCAACTTATTTCGCTGAATATTAAGAATGCAAAAAGACAATACACAATTTTGGTCATTAAATTCATTGTTTGGTTATAATTGAAGCATTTTATGTCAATATAAATAATATTTTGCCTTCCCGGAATTCTTTTGTTTTAGAGAATTCTTTTATTTTAAATATTTAATTTTAAAAAGTTTTTTCCCATTTATTTTTGCAACGTTCCATGTCCTTTCATTTCCTCTCGTTTTGTTATTTTGTTGGATACTTTGTTAGAGAATATTTTATGTCCAAAAATGGATAAATTTACTGAAAACTTATTATTTCAATATAAGTGCTTAGGTGCCTATAAAAAAGCCAATTTGTATTGATATTCTATGAAGAAATCTGTTTTTGTTACGTTTGTTCTTAGTACCCCCACGATCCGTCGTTTTAAAAATATTGTTTTTTTTTTTATATTGAAAGTTATCTTGACAAGTTTGTTAAAAACAATAAAGAGCAAAATTGTGTGTTCAAAACATTCAAATTATCAAATCATATAGTTCAAGTCAAAAGTCAAATCTGCTTGTTTAGGAAAAATAGGGCAAAACCGGAAGTTTATATCAAAAAAAGTCAATAAAAAAACCCTTTAACTCACCTCTTTCATCAATTAATGAAATAACATACAGACATCTCTTCCCTTGTAGATTTAATAATTACTGAGATACGTTAATTGATTCTTTGAACAACACTTTCAATACCTTATAAAAATAAAGAAAGTCAATTTAACATCCGTTTTGTCAGTACTGAAACCGCCATTAAATATTATGTCCGCCATTTTGAAATTATGACTTATTGTTTGTGGTAACAATGGGTAGTGAGATTTTTATGGCCTTATGGTCAGCTGACTGTGTACTAGCTTACCACTCACCACAGGTTTACAGCTTACTTGCAACAGAATCCCTATATTAAGTATGAGTTATTGTTTTTCTGTGACAGCAAGTACCTACTTTTAAGTCACTATTACCTGCATATTGACGCGTAATTAGTTCAACGATAGTAAAACTAACTTCTACGCCAATGGTCCCGGGTTCGTGATAAGGGGAATTATCTATATATAAAATATATTTGTGCGATGAGGCCAAGTATTTTATTTATTTTCTTATTTAAATTATAATATTTCTTACATACAATTAGCCTAGCTCAAAGTAAGCACTGCACTATGGGACGTTTCGCCTATTTTCTGGCCAAAATATCAAATATTCGTTTTCTTGAGTTAAATGTCTATATATTGGGTTTTTGGGGTCGCTGATTTTGAATATGACATTAAAAATTAGAAATACAAAATGGCAGATCCAATATGGCGTCCGAAGATATTAAAAATTGCTTGTTTCGCATAAAAATGAAACCTGGAGGGTTTCTAAGGGGTTTTCGAGGTCGCTAATTTTGAATACGACTTTAAAAATTAGAAATACAAAATGACGGATCCAATATGGCGCCCAACAAAATTAAAAAATTGTCTATCAAGACTTGAAATTGAAAATGACTGTTAAAACTTATTAATTAATAACGACTTATTCAATATTTTCATCCTAAATTTCATCGGGTAAGGGTTTATTTACAGCACATTTACTCATTATTTACATTTATTTATTTACTCTCCATTTAGGAATCATCACGAGTAGGCTGTAAAGCCCTTTACCGGAGATTTTAAAGGTTAAGAATGGATGACATACCCACATGGCACGAAATACACATATTTATATCATAACGATTGCATTTCTTCTATATACTTTCTATATACATTTACTTTGATTTCAAATTAGAATTTAACGAACTCAACAATCCTTTGGAAATAGCTTACATTTTATTTTTATGCAAAAAAAGCAGTTTTTCATATTTGTGGGCGCCATATTAGATCCGCCATTTTGTATTTCTAATTTTTAATGTCATATTCAAAATCAGCAACCTCAAAAACCCTTATATAACGACCCACCGTGATATCGCTTAGCTTAATCACGAACTTGTTAAGAAACACATAGTCGATTGCTTTTACTTTAAAATACTATATCTCCCGGATAGGGTTCTATCGGGTAATTTACGAAACGGTTTTAGGAAGAGTCGAATCCCACCTAATATTCAAGCTAAAGATCGCCTTGTCATTGTTTGTTATTCGGAAGTTCTATTCTTTTAAATATTAGAAACTGATAAAATCATTACTTTTCTGTAATTTAAGTTTAAAGTTTTCTCCCCCAGAATCGCCAAAGCTTAATTTATTCTTATTATTTTCAAGCATTAACTTACGCTAAACAAGTATTTCAAGCAGTGGTTTGTACGCCTTCAACATTGGAGGAGAAAAAAAAGATAAAAGAAGCAATAATCTTTCGTGATTTCAAGGTATATTTTCAAACACTTTCGAACACAAAATGCGACAGAAAAAATACTTTGCGTGGAACAAATGGTCTTAAATTTTTCCCCAGGTCTCACTAATGTTTATAGAAACCTTTCCAGTCGTTAAACATTACGAATTTCGACTTTGATTTTTGCCACTTTTGGCCAGAAAATAGGCGAAACGTCCCATAGTGCACTGTAAGGTTTGTGTTATGGATACTATGGTAACGAATAGAGATACATATATGATAAATCACTACATAGTATAAAACAAAGTCGCTTTATCTGTCCCTATATCCCTATGTATGCTTAAATCTTGAAAACTACGCAACGGATTTTGATGCGGTTTTTTTTTATAGATAGAGTAATTCAAGGGTAAGGTTTATATGTATAATACATGCATAATATAGTAGAGCATTGCATCCGTGCGAAGCCGGGGCGAGTCGCTAGTAAATATATAAAATTCATAGAAATATATATGACTCAGGAGCTAATTTTCGTCATCACATAAACATCTCTACCTTCCGGGACTCGAATCCAGGACCCAGGATCACTACCGATACCACCACATTGCACTAAACGGTGCAACAGTATTTATTTATTAATATTTTTCACGAGTCATGGTCACATATATTTTTATGCATTGTATACTCATAGTACTTCGCTTAGTTTGGGGCCATTTTTTATGATAGAACAGCTTGTATTTACACACCAAATGAGACTTATTCATCACCAACCTATTAATATCTGCATTTCAGACACATAGAACCTTTTTTGGGAATAAAACAGTTGTGTCAACCGCACCAAAACTGCAATTTGACAGTCGGAGAGCAATTGCAATGCAGTTCGCCTGCCTAGAACCTTTATCATTAAATCTTTACTTTGTTAGTGAAGTACGTATTGAAAAGATAAATTTATGTTATAAGAAAATACAACATTTGATTTAATTATACTGTTTAACCGAAACTTAAACAAAAATGACATAAAAGAGATATTGAAAAAACTGTAAAAAGGTGAAAATAAGGTTTGGATTCTGACGTTTCGACTCCTCTACAGCAGCCGTGATCATATATGTGCTACCTTCACAATATTTTAATCGAGCATACAAAGAAAATTGGTAGGCTGGGAAGTATAGCTATTAACTAGGGTATTTTAGCGGTTTTTTCGTGCATTATGCATTAAGTGTATTTTTATTATAAGTAGTATGTCATCGGACAGTTGACCTTACAAATAGGCGCCACCATTATCTTAATATATAAAAATCCAGTGTCACAATGTATGTTCCCAGTGAACTCTTCACCAACTCAACCGATATTGATGAAAGTTGGTATTTATGTGTAATTTGGTCCAACTGAAGAGATAGGATAGCTTTTTTTCTTTTTTTTTTAATTTTAATTCATAACACAGCAACGCGTGGCCGGATCAGCTAGTACGGTTTATATATCAAAGAGTCGCATCAAGCGTTTTGTTTCCAATTTCGTGATATGTACCGCTAAGGAGTGGAACTCTTTATCTGAGTCTGTGTTTCCTGATAAATACAATATAGGGGTCTTCAAGTCACGAGTGAAAAGGTACCTTCTAGGCAAGCGCGTCACATCCTAGATAGCATCGCTTACCACCAGGCGAGATTGTAGTCCAGCGCTTACCTATTTACTATAAAACTATATATGTAATTGGAAAACAAAAAAGAACCTGTTTTACCTGTCCCTAAGATGCATTATTCAATAACACGTTTATGAATGGGCGAATGTACTGGTAATATGACAGTGAACGCAAACCAAATACAAAAGGCGACCAGTCAAGCATTAACGTCAATCGATTTCCCATTCAAGAACGACTCCCGAATAGTATCGATGACGTATCGATTAAAAACGATTATCATACAATCGAAATACCGCATGTGCGTATTGCATCATGGTGGGTAGCGGAACTAAACCGAGAACATATAACGACGACCGTTTTGTACAATCGTAGCATTTCTTATCGACGGTCATGGGTCGAGTCCCGGACGAGGCAGATGTTTGTGTGATGAATACGAGCATTCGTACTTGAGTCATGTATTTAGGATATAAGTTCCTATGAATATTACTTTTATATATGTCTGTATATCCGTTAGCCTAGTATTTAAAATACACAACAAAATATATCTATAACAGCCATAAATACGCGGAATATGCTTAGGTTATGACATTTGTAGAAAAAAGCAATCTTAAAGTTTGAGTTCGAAGAAAATATGGGAAGGCCAGATCCGAATGGCTGAAAGAAGTCTGTTTTGAAGCAGTACAGCCTAGACTGAGTATGAATATTATGAACGTAAAAAAGGATGAATCATTAACAGTTCCCATCTATATATATAAAAATTGCCTGCCACAGTATTTGACCGCGTGAATTCCGAAACTACTGAACCGATTCTGATTATTGTTATTTTTATTTTACTTGATGTGTTTCAACTTAGGACATAGGATAGGTTAAATTTTTATTAATAACTAGCTAATCCGGCCACGTGTTGCTAGTACAACCCGGCCACGCGTTGCTGGTATAACCCGGCCACGCCTTGCTATGGTAACGTTAATTGATTATAAAAACTGTTATTCTTAGGCTTATGGTAACTATATATGGTAACAAACCCACAAATTATTATCATAATATGACTGACTAGCTAACCCGGCCACGCGGTATGGTAACAAACACACACACAAAGTATTGTCATAATATAATTAGGATACGTCACAATGTTCTGAAGTCAAGTAGCCAAAGCACTTATGTTATGAAATACAAAAAACAACGACGGTACCACAAGACCCGAGTCGATTACGAATAGTTCGTTAGCTACATTGACCCGGCTGGGAATCGAACCCGAGACGTCAAAGTAGCGTTGCTAGCCACTCAACCACAAAGGTCATCAAGAAAAAAACAAATAGAAATTAAAAAAAATTGCAGATAAAAGCCGATCGCTTTCACAACATACATTGCCATTCGCCAACTAACTTTTCGAATCATATTTTCACGGCCATTTACAAAAAAATCAATGTACATTAATTAACGTACAATTGAATTAAATTCAAAATATTTTTCTTCGTCATGTGATCTATCACAGAATAAACGGCACTCCCAAATGAAATGACCCGTAGCTTACATTGTAAAACACTCAAAAACATATAAATTATGTGCAATAAACTACTATTGTTGTTAATTTGATACAATGCAGTTAAATGCAATCTCTGTTAAATAGAGTGCAATTGTATTATTTTTATTTTATTACTAGCTGACCCGGCCACGCGTTGCTATGACCCAGTGATTATAACTTGCTATATATGATTCTAAGTCCTAAGTCCTAAGTCGAAACAGATCTAGCAAAATGAAAAATCATTTAAAATCGGTTGAATTTCGATGTTCATCGCGGTAAAACATTGTGACACGATTTTTTTATTTTTATAAATTTATTTTTAAGAGAAATACTAAAAAAATTCAACTCTGCTTAAAAGTTATTCTCAGACGGGGATCTAGTATTTTTAATAAAATAATTTATCATATAAAATAGCATTGAAAAATGCATAAAATATATAAACATTATAAAACTAAATGGCTGTTTCATGTTAACCGATTGTCCAAACATTTGTAAAATTTCGAATACGAGAGGACGTACCTCTCATTGATAAGACAACGCTAGCGGACAGCGTAAAAGTTGAAAAGTACTAGAAAATTTCGACGGGTGTTCCCATGGCTCGGTAGTTCCATTGGGAGAGTATTGGACCGGACATCCAAAGGTTGCAGGTTCAATTCCCGCTGAGAACAACTAGTCGATTTCTTCTAGTATTTTTTATTAAATAAATTATTTTGACAAGAAGTTGTCTAGTATCAGAGACCTACATCCATTTCGGGTTACTGAGTTAGTATGTAATTCATTCAGTGTATGGAAGTGATCATCATAATAAACGTAAGCAATTGACGTCCCCGTCCATTATCCACGTCGTGTAAACATTCAAAACGCGTCTGCGCACATCCTGTAACTCATACGTCGCCACCACTTCACCCAGACCTCTAAACACTCACCAAAACCAAACTATTAGAGACCAGCATGAACTAGTTATGAAACTTTAAAGATGATATAGTAGTGTTGTAATTTAAACCATTTACCTTTGTAATAAAGTATCATATCGATTGTTAGTTAAAGATTAGGGGACACTTTTGGCCAAGTTATTAAATTAATGGTTTAGCATATGGGTTTGCCAGATTTGAGATAGGGGGTCTTTTGGTTAGGTTTCGTAAGCATTGTATGCAAATGTTTAGATTACTGTCAAACGGTGGAATTTAAAGCCGTTTAGGTGATCTAAAAAATAGTACTTGAATAGATGCTATCCGTTACAAAATACAAACACTGTCCACATACAAACAATCTCTCTCTCTTCTTTCTCTTTCACTGCCTTTACAATACAAGTAAAGGTTTCCCTAGTATCCTAACATTATAAATACGAAAAATATTTTTTGTATGTTTGTTACACTATCACGCTTTAAATACTTGACCGATCTTCATCAAATTTTGCATCCACTTTTATAGGAGTACGAAAAAGAACATAGGGTACATTTTATCTAGAAAACATTACTTTTATCAAAAGATAGAAATATAAATTTTAATCGATAGCCTACAATAACGCACGCAGGTAAAAGCTTGTCATTACGATAAAATATTTTACTGCTAGAATTTAATATCTGAAGAAATTATTTCAAAGAAACTATTTCTACTTATCTCAAATTTGTCTCTTAAGACGGGACACGAACCCATATCCCCTCGATACGCCGACACTTGATACAAGATTGAATTGTTTCTTGTAGTAATTTCTTTAGCTAGTATAACTTTAAAAAAAAACCTCTGGATATGCATTATTTTATTTCTTTATTTATTTCTTGGAAGATTTACAGACAAATGTAATCGGTAGCTAATTTTAATACCGTTTACAAATCTCCACAAATTTAAGAAATTTAAAAATTAAATGTTCAAAGAATACTTTGAACTGAGAATACACATCTGTCGTATCATCCGTTTCCCAAACGACACATCTGTGTCGAAAATAAAAATACTTAATTGGTCGTTCAATTAACATTAAAAAAAAACAGATGCCTTTGAGGTTAATAATGAATCTTTTAATCTTGATCAGAACACCGAAAGTGTTGAGTTCATTCCAATTATTTAAAAGTGGCTGAATGATTGGATCCCCATTCATCATTTGGCCAAAGGACGAATTGCCGAGTTGCGAATTAAGAAAAAAAAATACGTCGTTTAAAACAAGGTCTTCTTGAAAGAGTTTGCATTCTTAATTATCGTGGCCAGCCATGATGAGATCGGTATACCTTTTTAATTGGCATTTATGCATTTTATGGGGCCTCTAATTGTTGATTTCACTTAAAAAACCTTGTATAAAAAGAACTGTCATTTACATATTTACTTATTGGTTTGTACCTACACTTTATTACTAAAATGACGAACAAAACTGTTCTTTACAATGTCGTCTAATTATTAATAATATATAATAACGTTTAAACAAAATACACTTTGAAAAAACCTTTTGTGATAAGACTTTTTAACATTTTATCTGTGCATATTTTAAAGTTGTAAACTCCAACGTATGAAAAAATTGAATACTAATAATAATACTTATATACCGGTTGAATTTGGTAACTTTGGAACACTTTATATATTAGATATATATTTTATGTTATTTAAGAATATATTTGCAGGGCAGTGTCGGACTATTGAATTTGACGGATTATAGAGTACCTACTCCCTAAAATCCCCTATGGTCCGGATTTATGAGCTTTGAACCTTGTTATTCAACGAATTACAGATCAAATGGCATAATAAGATTCTATCTAAACTGGTAAACAATAAACGCAGGCCGCTCTCCTATCATATGTAGTTAAAATCAAACTGAGCAGTAAGAATCAAAACAAAACGCTTCGGACACAATACAGTGTAGTGGTGGCGTTCAAGTTGCAACCTGTTCAATCATGCATTACTTATATTAGAGAAGACTAGCGGCCCGTCCCGGCTTCGCACGGGTTGACAAAATTCTTTAATTTTTTTCTATTATTAAGTAATTTTCCGTTAGCGCCATCTAGCGTCCGGTAGACGAACTACTTGCGGTTAACGCGTTGCTATGGTAACGTTATTGATACAATGGAAAAAGAGCGGACCGACAAACACACAAACCACTGTGATCTTGGATTATAGATTTGCCAAAATAATGTTTGTGATAGTAATGTCGGATTACAGGGGGCGCCGGATTTGACATAGGCCGGATTACCGAGGCTCCACTGTATATGTTATGAATACTGTCACAGGGTATTAATATATGTATTTATACTTTGAAACCGCAATGAACTCCGAAACTACTCAAATCACTCAATTTTGATAATTTTTTGCTGAATTTGTATCGACTTAGGACATAAGATGGGTTTGATTTTAATTTATAACCAAAAATTAAAAAATATGCAAGTTATAATAACAGAGCGGAAGCAGTGACGCGAAGCCGGGTCAGCCAGATTTATATAAAAAAAGTAGAATTAATTTAATAAAACTAAAACTTGGTACGTATAAAATAATAAAGTATACGTGAAAAGTAAAATTTATATAAATAACGTTACACCATGCTAGGTTTAATTTAGATCGTGCGTTTCACAACAATTAACCGCTTAAATGAATAAAAAAGAGATTTTCATATTTTGCAACATTCTACCGATAATATATTTGTTTTTAGCCCCAACGCCAAAAAAATGTTATAAAATTGTCTGCTATATGTGTGTGTGTGTGTGTTTGTGTGTGTGTATGTGTGTGTGTTTGTCTCTCTTGTGTAAGTGTATTTATATTATAAGGACAAAATCAGATTTGACATTCACTTTATTTTGAGTAAAAAACAGGTTTACTTACTTATTAAACCTGTTTTTATACTAAAGATATCAATAAATAGTTATTAAAAACTTCCTGGATTACTTGATGCATTGTCATCTCCATACATTAATATAAAAACAAAGTTTTCAATTAATATTAAAATATCCAAATGAAATTCAAAATAAAACAATTTTATTTGTATAATTTTAACAGTCAGGAACGTGCCCAATTAAAATATTGTGAGGGTAGCACATGTACGTCGAATATTAACTTACCGATCCTGTGATCACTCCTGTTAAGCAGTCAAAACATCAGAATTAAACATAAAAACAAATGACTAATCCGGCAAAACTGGTCTTATTCTGTTGTTTTTTTTTTCACATAAAAAAGTAATAATCACACACAAGGAGATTCAAGCCATTTGTAAAATGAAATACGCTTCAAAGTGCTCATATTTGTTTGGAAAAAAATCGACTCCGATAAAACATGCATTAGGATTTACATTCGACGAAGAAGCTATAAAATTGTCGTAAAACATGTTTGGTTACATATTCAATGCTAAAATGAGATAAAAAATGGTATTAAATATTATTACTTACTAGCTGTACCCAGCATGTGTTGCATTGCCATGCATTGTTCCCTCTTAATCCCAATCAAGCCGAGGGCCAAGAAAGAACCCACGAAGAAAAGAGCTAACCCAGAAAGTGCTCACCCTGGCTTTAAAAACGGGTTATAAGTACTCGGAAATACAGACGCAGGGAAAGAGTTCCTTTCCTTTGCTGTGCGCACTATAAAAGAAGTTGAGAAGCGCTTGGTGCGACAGGCAGGAAAAGTAACCAAGAAAGGGTGATGGCGATGGGTGAGGCCTGCAGTGCGTCTGAACATCCGATGGAAGAAGGAAGGCAACTTTGCGGCGGTGAGCTAAACTAGCTAAGAAGCTTAAAAAAAGAACTATCCAAATGCCTTCTGTCACGATAAGCAGGCAAAAGGCACAGAAATATCCTCTCTATCAATGAAAAAAATTTCACGATTGAAGAGTACTACAATAAGTAAGACGATAAAGCGTACGCTCACAGTTCTAAAGAAACTGCTCAAGTAGTCGGAAAGGTTCAACGTGGTCGTCATCCTGCGTCAGTGATGGTGATTAAGGCCTCACAAAGCTACATTTTTGTGAAAAAGAAATGAAGATTTCAGCCAAAGCGTATCAATGACATTCTTGAATCGTGTTGTGAAACCTCTCAGCAATACCCTTTTTTTGTACCGTGGTCTTTCCAGCAGTATTCTGCACCTGGTCACAAAGCACGAAGTACCCAATCCTGGCTTGAAACTAACCTTCCGGACTTTATAAGAGCTGAAAACTGGCCCTCATCTAGCCCAGACCTCAACCCTTTAGACTACAAATTATGGTCAGTTTTAGAGGACATGGCCTGGTCTAAGCGACACGGCAACATCGAGTCTCTTAAAAAATCTCTGGAGCAAGCAGTGGCGAAATTTCCCATGGAAACAGTGCGTAAATCCATAGATTCGTGGCCAGACATATTTAAGGCCTGTATAAAAGCCAAAGGTGGCCACTTCGAATAGAATATTTTTTTTATTTTTTGCTGAGACTAACAAATTTGTAAATATAAGTTTTCGTAATATTACTTTACTTCATAAAAAAATTGCATTTTCATTTGTAACAGAAGTTATGGCCGGAGTAGGTATATATACGAGTATATTATATATATTTACGCAAGCAAAATCGCCACTAAACGGCCATGTAGGGCGTAATTTTTTTGATTTATGTCACATAACTCCTTAATATTCATTGTTATGGACAGGTCTCGCTTTAATTTCATTACGGTAATAATTACCGCGTAATTGGCGGCAAAAAAAACTCTTGTGTCCCTTCGCCCCGTATTCATTGTTACGTACCATTTAACATTCGTCATAACAGTTGACAAGGCTGGTCGGTTATTACAAAATATTGATACCTTTATGACATGTGGATATGTTGACAAATATTGAATCGGTAAAATCGAAATTACAATGAGCAAGCTTTTGTAACGTAAGTGTACATTTGTACCACTTGTCAGTCTGCTACCGCGCGCCTCACCCCTCTCAACAGTTCCAATGCTGCGCAAATTGTGAGAAAAAATGTCGGACTCTTAGATAAAAATGTTATTATCTCGCTAAATAATGAACCTAGGACCAAACAAAAAATAAAGCTGATTAAATAAAGAATCTGCCTCAATATCTATACAAATATTTTCTTCAGAAATGTCCCAAAAGTATTAGCCACAAAACCAAATAACGTATTTTTTAAAGATAATCAAAATAATTTTTTACAAAATTATAATCTACACTTTCAATATCAACCGAGATATATCAAATTTCCCCGATCGATTTTACACCTTAATATCCATCACGCAGAATTTAATGTTAATTAAAAAAAAATTACATTAAATAGTAGCTTGATATTTTGGTTACCGTACCTAAATAACCAATTTTAAATCACTCAAACTCCCTTCCCACAGGCATACAAGATGGCGGAAGCGTGCTAATTCACTTATTCGCCGACCCCAAGGCCACATTCTGACAATGATGGATTGGGATGGATTGGATTGCTTTTTAATAATGACCAAATAAGGCGCCCGCGCATGTCCGCAGATAGCTTTGTTTCGGAAAACATGGTTTTTTATTCCAAATATAAACATTCGACGTAGATTGACGATGGTTTAATATTTAATGATATTGACTGCGAAATCTATGGTTGTGGGTTGGAATTCAGCCAGAAGAAAATTTGGGTACTTTTTGGCGGGAGCGGGAAGCGTCTCATTGATGGTTTGTTTTCTTGTTAAAAGTGTTGTGGTACATATTTGTCCGTAATAATGGTGGATTATTAATCACTAAGTGTTTGTTAACATGCAAGGGTGTTGGCAAGTGAAACAAACAGCGGAAGGTGTCCTCCTTGCTCTCATAAGAAATATAGAGGTTTTAGTAAAACACTCACACTTTTACTGAAACCTAGAGAAAGGTAAATTTCTATGTTCATTCATCATTTATCGATCATCTATCATTCATAGATCGGCTCTCATCATCATCTAATGATGTAATTGTCCTTTATACAAATATACAATGTTTACAGTAGATCAATTTTTGATCAATGCCTGCACTGCCACAGCAAAAGCAGTTTGCCGATTAGCGTTTTGTTTCAGCAAGAGAATGATAGTAAGTTTATAAAATGCTTTTTTCTAATTCCGAATTATACGAACTTACGAACCAGGAAATTAACTATATAATTGTGACCTTTTAATTTCACAAAGCCACATTAAGAGAAGAGAATTTTAATATGAAAACGCAGTTCCTTACGCCATTGGTACCTATTTAGTTTTTTCATTTTAATGTCAGGATATCAATATAAAAACACAGGAAAAATAACATAATACTTAAAATAATATTTATTTAATATCCCAAACAAGCTTTGACAAAAATCAATTGAAGCATTATTGACCGCATTAGTTGTAGTCATGAAGGTCAGAGAGAAGGAGAACGGTCGCTACGTGCTAAAGCATTAGCCCGCCTATCCCTGAAAATTTGTGGAATTTATAGTTCATTTTTCAGCCACCAGCCGCGCTGCCGTCGGTAATTAGTATTTACGTACTTAGCTGTTTATGAGTACAAGTAGATGAAGTTAGTTGAATAATATACAAATTTAACAACTTAGCGATCGCAGCGCCTCACTTATTTTGTCCATATTTCTGGGACACTATTTTCTACAGCGATCGTTCTCCTTCTCTCTAACCTCCATGGTCGTAGTAGTGTCGCAGGCATCTCTAGGACAGACAGAAAAGACTATTTACACATTTAATTTACTATTTCGTAATATTCAATTTTTTCCTAAGCAAAGTAGTTTTCCGTTAAGTATTTTAAAAGTCGTTGCATAGTAAAAAGAATTTTTCATATTGATTCGTTATATATCGCAACTTTAAGTCCAATGTCAATTGGAGAAATTTGACATGTATTGATAACTTTACCTGTCATAGACTTTACAATATACCATTGTGCAGAAAAGTAATTGTTGTTTTAAATTACGTCTTTTAAAGTCCATTTTTTTAACGAAACCTAAGAAAAATTACAATAACTGTAAAAAGGAGGACATTTCTATTGTCATAAGACAATAAAACAAATTGGAGCCTATAACTAAAGTTGTTTTGTGCAAGCAACTCTCTTTTGTAATCTGCAAAGTTGTATTTTATTTTAACATAGATTGGTACAGGTAAACGAATTTTGATAAAAAACCTAGGGAAAATAAAGGTAAACCATAGATAAATATCACAAATGTTGTCAAAATGAAAATGACTATTTCGTTTTTTTAAATAAATTGATTTGAATAATAGGTATAAATACGCACTGTTTTTATAAAAAATACTGTTTGGTGAACTTTCGATGTTTGAAAGTAGCTTCGCGCCAAACGACTGTAATTTGAACATTTTGGCGGGAATGTCAAACGTCATCCGATTGGTATTGTTTTACGTTGTTATCCACACTAATATTATAAAGAGGAAAGATTTGTATTTTTGTATGTATGCAATGAATAAACTCAAAAACTACTGAGCCGATTCCAAAAAAATTTCCACCATTGGAAAGCTACATTTACGCTGAGTAACATAGGCTATATTTATTGCTAGAAAAAATTTAAATAATTTTGTCCATCCGTACGCGCCGCTAGTACGGTATAAAATAAGTAATTGTCATCTATATGACAGAGAGAGAGGAAGAATTGTGTAAGTTTGTTTGTAAGTGGAATGTAGTCTTCTGAATCTTCTGAGCCAAAGGTCCCGGATTCGAATCCTGGTTGAGGCCTATATTTGTCATGAGCATAAAAATTTGTTACGTAATCATTATCGTCTTTATACTTATTAAATACCCAGAGTGCACTCTCTGCTTAATTTTTAACTATTAATAGTTGTGTTGTCCAAATTTTTAATTTATTCATTCATAACTTAAGTGCATCTATCTTAAAACAATAAATAAAATAAATAATATGTTTAAATTGCGGGTTTATTGAGCATTCTTACATATGTATAACGTATGAACAAAAGTTCACTTAAAACCGTAAGCAAGTTCTTAAATAAATTATGTTCACACTTGCAGTGCCAAAACCAGAGGTTAAGTACTCCACCACAATCCCTACAAGTTACAACCAATCACAATTAGTCGCACAGAGCATAAAGTTCAAAGACAGCTCGCGTAAATGCCAACTGCTTACTTAGCTAGGGTTGTCTCTGGTAAGAAAATTTAAAATAATTATCATTTTGGAAGGTGAAAAAATACCGAGTGTTTTGACGTGATAACGTCTTATAAATCGATGAACACCGACTGCATATGTAGACGAAAAGGGGTAACGTTCTGCCTAGGCCGTACGTGCAAGCGAGAGCGAGGAATAAGCGATAGAGAGGCACGATCGGCCTAAGCGTTCGACTTGTGGCGCATCTATCTCTCTTCCACTTCATGAAGTGAAAAGTTAATGTGGTTTCCATTGTTCATTACAACAACTTCATGTTGTTCATATAATAATGAAAATAAAAATAATAATTTTCAATTAACTCCTTCTTTGTATTATACAAAATATTGACAATTCAATGATAATAATTCAATTAAATTCATAAAAGTATGCAATTTTTCATCAATGTTTTCTTATGACGCTATCACTTCAAATTATCGTCCGTAAACTGACTTTACAGACAACCATTTTTTAACTACAATATACAATTACGCTTTGTCCCGCAGAGTTAGGCAGAGATCACAGATTTCCACTTAACACAATCCTGACATACATTTCTCGCTTCTTCAACTCTCAAGGCATACAAGCTCGCCGGTGAATGGTGCTTTTTTCAGGACATTCTCTATTTGTTTCCTGAAAGTTCGAATTGGTCTGCCTTTACCAACTTGCCCATGCACATTTGCCTCATGTATTTGTTTTGTTAATCTTATATCGTCCATCCTCTCTACATGTCCAAATTATCTTGTGTGTATTTTTAAATAGATAGATTCGTTTATTTTTGTATCAAAGGCACATATATGCATAAACACAAAAACAGCAAAGTAAATAAATAAGTAGAAATAAAATAAATATACATGGCATCTACTGACATAATCATTTAGCAATCGTGTCACAGCGATGAAAAAGGCCGAAACTCAGCGATTCATTTGCACTAATAAAGCAAAACGCTAATTTTCAACTTTTGACCGTGAAAAGACGCGAGGACCGCGTAATGAAACCGGCCGCGCTCTCCACCATGACAAGTGTCAAAGAAAAAAAACTATAAAAAATATTTTATATGTTAATCTGAGTCACTGAGTTTACTATAATCCAGGTTTTGAATGTAATCTCTTTTAACAACACTTGCTAAGAATTTCCTTGCTGAGTCGCGCAACTGAAAATCGTGTGGCAGCATGACAGTAGCGCTGGGGTGCAGTAGCCAAGCACCCTCGAGACGCAAAACAGGCGCCAAAGCGTCGAGTTGCGGAAATCGCCCGTATATGAAGAAGAAAGTAGCGCTTCAATCACTGGCAATTAGTAGTACTACAGTGCGATTGCCTTACGACGGCTGTTGATAACAAATGTTTACATTTTCATTTTTGTATTCTTTGCATTTTTGTAAAACTTTTGCTTGGATTCGGACAAAAGAATGGGCTCGTGATTTGGTACTACTATTATTATACGTTTTATCAGAGAATACTTATGCATACAAAATGTCATCAGTAAAATGTGTCAAATTCAATCAAATAAATATGTTTTTATTTATTTATTTTTTTAATCATTTGACTGATAGATCTTTATAACTAAAGAAGTTATACAAGAAAAAAAATAAGTTGTTTCATTGGAAGAGCACTCCCCCGAACAGCGATGGGTGTAGGTTCGAGTACCACCTGATACACACAAATCAATTTATTTTCTTGTAATTATTTATTTAGTTAAAAATCAAAATGACTTCAATCAGTTCATTGTTATGCATACTTATAAATATATAGATACGCGTCATATACCTAATATTCTTTAACTGGCAGAATCTTGTTGCGCAGAAAGTCACGGCATACTAATCAAAAGGCATAAATTGACATACATTGAATGTTAGGTTAGGTTGGGCATTTTTATATTCAATACCAGCCAGCAAGCTATTAAAAATTATGCCAAATGATTAGTATGCGTGCTAAAATTATGAATTTCAAATTTCTGCGAAAAAATGTAGACCCATATAGATGCACTAATTTTTCAAAGTGCTGCCAACCCTACCCCCGTTACATACGTCACGCATCTGACAGCTATTAATGCGAGGAAGTGTCATTATCGAGTTATTTCCAGTTGAAATGTCAATTAAGCCGAGAGCAAGGTGCCCACGATTTACTTCGAACCTTTGGACGAAATAATTTGGGGACAACCGCACTGTGTTGTTCCTGGATCGAATCAATCATCGCGATAATTGTATTGCGATATGAAACGACAAGACAATTACAACAGAAAGAAAATGAGAGTTGTCGAGAATTAATAAGTTACTGATAGTGTCGACAATATCAATAAGACATCACTTAAATCTGTCGAAAGTTGTATGTAATAATTATTCATCTAATTATTTTATGAAGTAAAATTTCTTTACGCACGCTTTACTTGAGGAGCCGGTGAATGCGTGACGAGAGCTTTACGAAAAGTCTCATCGGGCGAGGCGGATGGAAGTTGAGAGGACGATATAAGTTAGTGAAGATAGAAAGAGAGAGGGTTACGTTTCGTATATATAATTATATATATCTATATATATTTGTTTTTTTGGCCAAAAACGAATTAAAATTTTTAAATTTTACTAATTACTAAGCGTTAAAGAAATTACTGGCGTGGATGTATAGAATAGAAAAAGATATAGAAAGCCACGCCAGTTACGCACACTCACAAGAGTTAAAGCGAGACAGAAGGCCACGCACACTGAGGTGGAGAGGCAACTGGCTCCTATATACATCGCGTAACTGTTTAAAATCTGACGCTCTCGTGTAACGGTAAAATCTGACGTTTAGCACGAATAGAGTGGCCGCGTTGCGAGCGCCTATATGCGCCTATTAAAAGATAGCATTAAAAATGCACAAAATATATATATAACTATAAAAACTTTAACGTTTTATTCAAAATATTGTTTTAAATTGTCATGATCACTTACATGATTTAGTTCTAACACTCCCGCGGACATTAAATTTGAATAAAACAACTTTTTTACGGAATTTGCGCATATTTTATTTTATTTTTAATCCTCACGTTTCGACTCCTTTATAGGAGCCGTAATCACAGGATGACTATGGCAATGGTCGCCATATTTTTTTTCTACTACCTTCACAATATTTTTCATTTTATTTAGTTATTAAATTATTATATATATTGTATACTACTGAGTCTATTGCCAGTTCGGAATTTGGAGGCCCTTCCGAGGAGAACTGGTTAAAGAAACTCGGGCAGAGGAACCGACTACTTACATTAGTATTATTTCGTCACGAAGGAACTTAAATTACACTAACAATAAAATACTGCGACAGAGGGTGGATTGATAAGTCTGCATATAACACCTTCTGGAAAAACTTCAGTTCTTCGGTGATGATGGTGCATGCAGCTGCGCCGTTAAGACTAAGACTAAAAAAATATTTTATAATATAAATATTTATCAATTAATACTAGTGTCATTAAAAAACCGGCCAAGTGTGAGGCGGACTCGCGCACCGGGGTTCCGTACAAACTTTAAGTTAAGTGAAGTTCATCACGGGAATAAAAACTCACGTTTGTAGTATCCCCCCTTAAATATTAATTTTATTTTAATTAATTAATTTTTCAAGTGAACAATATAACTCAATATTCCGCGAATATTTCCAGCTTCTACGAATATTGCCGTTATCAATATCGAGAAAAACGAGCAAAAAAAAAACACGTTTGTTGTATGGAAGCCCCTTTAAATAAGTATTTGTTGTTATAACGGCAACAGAAATACATCATCAGTCAAAATTTCAACTGTCTAAATATCACGGTTCATGAGATTCAGACAGATAGACGGGCGGATGAACGGTCAGCGGAGTATTAGTAATAGTGTCACTTTGGGTTCGGAACCCCAAAAATTAACAATGTTCATACATATTTCATCTTTAATATACGTTTATAATTATTTTATTAGAGATTGCTTCACCATAGTCGAATAACTGAGAAAAAGTACTGCCCTCCGAAGTAATGAGGTTATTTGCCACAATCTAAATCCTTGACTAAAGGGTTAGAGATCCCAGTAAAAACAATATTTCTACTGAGGTTTCTGCTCATAAGATGATTGTGATTCAAGATGATTAACTCAAGTATCATTAATCACCTTTTACTACACCCTTAAGTGTGATTATAATCTGCCAGACACCTAAAGGATAATTTACTATTGCTTATATTGAAATGAAGCTTCTATAGGAACGTTTATTATTTTAATAGAAAAATACTGGAAAAAAAATCGACTCGGCTCCCAAGTGAATTCTCAGGCGGGAATCGAACCCGCAACCTTTGGAAAACCTTTAAATCGATTGCCTAAACATTTGTAAAAATGTTTCTTTCAAATATGAGAGGATGTTCCTGTCATTGGTGAGACAACGCTGGCCTACAGCGTAAATTTAGAAAGGTACTAGAAAATTTCGACGGGAGTTCACAAGGCTCGGTGGCTCAATTGGGAGAGCATTGGACCGGACTTCCAAAGGATCGATTCCCGCCAGAGAATTCACTTATGAACCGAGTCGATTTTTCCAGTATTTTTCTAATTAAACGTTGAATTTAATTATATTTATAATCATATGTTGTTTCCATCATAGTAGCCATATCTATGTGAATAAAAAATAAAAATTGCGATTCGTCAAACTATTCGCAATATTAAAAACACTACAGTTAAAACAAATAAAACTCTATCAAGAAAACATTGACCTGTTTCTACGATTTGACACGACGAGGAATCGAATTGATATCGTTTAGTCACACTTATTGTTATGCTAAAATAATTAAGGTTTTACAACATAATAGCACAATTTGAGATTCCTTTCGAAAATAAGTGATTCTCCCACCAAAATATACTACGAAAATAATTCAAAGCACGCCGCAAGATTCCATATATCAGCGAATCCATTGTTACTCGGACAATAAACTTTTAGTAATCACACAAATCGTTCGAGTCAAGAATCGAATAAAATCCGATCGTTAAACTCGAGAGCACGTATTCACTCTTTTTGGTGGGAATACCAGAAGAAGCGTTGTTACTTTTCAATTTTAAAAATAAACTTTTTTTTAACTTACTATTTAAGTAAATAATAATATTTCTTACATTCACACCTAGCCTGCCTAGCCCAAAGAAAACACCGTAAGGCTTGTGATATGATATCTAGGCTAACGTACCCCGCCGCACATAACAACATGATTGTCACTTCGTTAGACAGATGGCGCTAGCTCCAAAAAAGGGAATAAATATCAACACCTATATCGCGCAAACGCAGTTTCTAAGATATGTCAACAATACAATACAAAGTTGTCCCCACAGTCTATAATACATAGTTTCCTACAAAACTATACATTTTTACAAAACTCAACTGAACAGAATCGTATTAACAGTGGTTTGCTAAAAGTTGACTGCACGCCTCCTCGTGGCCTTTGCATTGTCACGTTCGGAAAAGTTAGGAGTTATAAAGATCGCAGTTAATAACTTGTGACTTTACATCGCTTTCGGTTAGAAAGTCTGTAACTTATTAGAGAAACTTACTACTAGAAACTAACTGCGTAACAGTGAACAGTATTACAAAATACTTCACTATTTTGCTTATTTTAAAATTTAAAAAAGACAAACAAAGGGAGTTTACTCCTTAAGAACGATTGTCTTTGAACAGGCACAGAAAATAATAAAACAAAACCACCAAATAAAAGTAAATAGTGCTCACGATAGGTTGCGCACAAAAAACGTAATGCTGTCATTCGATCACTAAATTGTACTCTTCATATTTTTTTCATACCAGGCGTCTTATAGAAAATCAATTCTCAAGAAGTTAACCCCAAAAAAAAAATTAATTTTCAATTACCAAAAAGGAGAGAAAAACACTCAAACTCCACCAATGTGTTTGTTGATCCCTAATCAATAAACGTATTATCCAGCTGAGACGACATTTTGTCAGCCAAGGGGATAAGTATCTTAAATCTGGTTAAGTTTAAGTTCAAAGAGTTACTTTAACTTGGCGGCGTCAAAGTTAGAGTGACTCTTAAGCTGAAAGCCTCCTAGGGGTCTTTTTAGATTTATGGAGTAACAGAATATACGCCTCAAGGATATTTAATTCAAAAGAGATGAATACGAATCCTTGCACAGAAAGTTGTATAACACACTTTAAAGCTTTAGTTTAGCTTTAGTTAAGATAGATATAGTTAAGCTATATCTATCTTAACTAAGATATAAAAACATATGATTTTCGTACCGGGCGCCCTATGTAAAAATCAATATTTAAAGAGTAAATTCCAAAAAACTGTCGTCTCTTTCACACTGTACTTCCCCACAACAGGTGCATCGAAATTCGATACATTTCATCGAATCGAGAATGCGGACAATCGTGTGTTCGATCCGACGTGTGATCTGTGATTGTAAGTTGCGAAACGTGGCTTGAATATTCAGATATGGCAGATTCCTATTCAGATGTAGGAATTTGTTGAGAACCTAACGCATGTGAAGTGAGCAATTAATGCAAGAATTTCTATTTTATTCTGTTCCCGTGCTGGTCTCCAATGCTGACATAACGGTGGAGTAACGGTGACGTAACCTAAGATGTGATAAAATATGGCAACTTTTTTCTAAAAATCTATTTACATTTATTTATATGAAAACATACTAGAAATAAAATGAGGGTACGCTCTCGGTGGGTAACGCTGATAGTGAGAACAGCATGACCTAAAAATTGCCAAAAAAACCATCTGCGGTGTAAGTGGCAGAACACCAGCAAAACAGAACCCTAGCCAGTCCGCGTCATCCCCGTCCACGCTCGTCCCCCTGGAAACTGCTGCATCCGCGCACTCACGCGACCGCCCCCTTAGAGATGCAGATGAGCTGAGGATGCAGGGCAAAAAGCGAATATTCTGCGCCTCAAAACAGAATCAACTCACTAGGGAGGATACCCGAATTAAACCGAGCCTCCCCATTGGCTCCGAAGTGGCACCCCCACTAATGGGCTAGGGTAAAGTGGGCTAATCACTCGCTTACCTGAATCTAAAAGATTGTTGAAACCGAAACAGGCACGTAAAATAACAAAACTTAAAAATAAAAGTGAAAGATGCTCACGAAATGTTGCGCACAAAAAACGTAACGCTGTCATTCGATCACTAAATTTTACTCTTTATAGTTTTTTCATACCGGGAACCTTAAGGAGTATACTCCAAAATGTTTTTGAATTTCCAAATGAACTGATGACTTTTAGTATTTCCAGGGGAACTCTATTTAGTTTAAACTAAGTCATTGAGTACGTGATCAGAAGAAAAAAATAATTGATTAAGGAATTAATTAATACGATCATAATTATTAATCATAACATTGATATTGCCTTTTCGTTCACAGTAACAGTTTATTATGTTTAAAATAAAAACAAACACAAATATTTATGTAATCACAAAACGTTTTAGTAACTTAATTAATTATTATTTTTAAGTTATAATTAATCAAACTTTATTTTCAATCATTTATAAATAAGTAAATAAAAAATAACTCCATGTAAGTCTTATCGATGCAACCATGTAAACATCTATAAAAAAAGTAACATAAATATCGATTTATTGTAAATCTCGATAATAGTATTCTGGTACGAAACGTGATCAACCTCACAAATAGCTTCATCAAAACATTATTTGTATGCAACTGTGTATTGTTCCGAAGAAACGTTGCGAATAGTGGAAATTTTTCACTTATATCATCGGAATACTAAAAAGTCTATATCGCAATTAGAAATACCTTAAATTCTGATCACCTTTTCGGCAGAGAAGAATCGCACAAACCCTCCACAGTTAAGGGTGTTTTAAAAGTGGACTAATTGGGTTTGGTGTAAGCTTATACAGTCTTCCTAGGCTATGGCACTTACAAGATGGTGTTTAGTCAGTACGAGTCTAACATAACCTCTCGGGCCGGCCGATGTAGCCATGTAGGATTCACAACCTCCCTCCCCCGGGTCCGGAGGGTGCCCACGTCCGTCGCTAAGGGCAAAAAAGACCGTTTGCTGCAACGGTAGCGATCCTGCCATTCGCATCGATGGTCCTAGATTCGAGTCTTAAAAAGGGCAGATGTTTGTGTTATGAATACGAACATTTGTACCTGAGTCATGGATATTTATATATATTTCTATTAATATCACTTATTTATCCATTTGTCAGCCCCACCCCTCTCAACAGTTCCAATGCTGCGCGAATTGTGAAAACAACGTCGGACTCTTAAAAAAATATCCATTTTCTCACTAAATAATGAAGCTAAGATCAAACAAAAAATACTACCTTAAAGCTGATTAAATAAGGAATCCGCCACAGAATATTTGGATCTCTGTAAAAATTAATCGTAATTAATAAAACAAACAGCAGGCCATACGGAAATTTGGATATGGTAGCAATTGCTACCGGGTCTGACAAGTGGTTACGTATGATATGTATCTATCCGTTACTCTTGTATCCATAACACAAACCTTACAGTGCTTACTTTGGACTAGGCTAATTGGTGTGATCGTAGGAAATATTAGTATTATTAGTATTAATAATAGGAGATAACCACTATACACCTCCCGTAGACCACAAAATGGGCAGCTGCGGCTTTAGAATTATGGTTTTTTGTTGTGATCCCCAATCCTCATCAAGCAAGGAGATTTTGGCAAACCCCATTTTGAGGTGAAAATTTCTTTAGCGGCGTTGTGCACTTTTTGGGATCATTTGGATTAAAAGCAATAATTTGAATGTTTATATACAAACAAAAACCATTCATTTAAAATTGATTCCATCTTAAAAAATATATATTATAGACAGTTTTTTTTAGATTTCGCAAAATAGACGCTTCTATACTCAGTAACTTTTTAAATATACCGTTTTTCATTTGTTTTTTTTTTTCATATACGACCAATAAAACGCACAAAAGTTCGTAACAAATGATCTCATAAGAAATGGAAGTCAGAAAACTTTTCAGAAAATGTAATTTTTAAATTGACAAAAAATCCATACTGATCGGAAATTTTCGTCACGCATATGTAGCTATCCTATATATTGGAATATATAAAGGTAAATATATAAAAATAAATACAATCTATGTATGAATCTATGGATGAATTGTCAACTATAACCTAAAAAACCGAAATAAACAGACAAGGAAAACAATTGTAAACAAAATTGTTTGCGCTCAAATTCCCACAAACAACAATGACCGCTAGAACATGTCCAATCATATTTAACATGACACACAAACTGACCAAATGTCTGAGCATCTGACCCTTGTAAACAATACCTAACGGTGCCCACGAAGAATCGAACCTGCGCCCGTGAGAAAAGATGCTATCATCAATTCCGTAATGTCATTTGTATTGTAACAATTTGCGATGATTCTGGTGCTTTCCAATTGTCACTTTGAATATTTTAGCTGCAATATTAGAGTCGGTTTTTGTAAGGCTTTGTCCATTTGAAAATCATGTTATTACAATTTTTTTAACCCGAACCAAATTGGGGCAGTCCGCTAGTATTGGTGTATTTTCCCGCGCATTTGTTTAGTTCACAATCAAATAAAACATTCTAATAACTGTAAAATTAGAAACGAAAGATGAAAATCTGTTAATTAGCTTCCGTATTGTAGATTATTTCAGCACTTTCTTTTAAATATATTGTTTTAAACTTTCATGGTCATTAAAATTATAGTAATATAAGTTATTTACGGGATTGTTACCATGTGCCTTACCTTTGAGTTACCATGTACGGAGCAACAGTGATCATGGCGCTTGCAACAGTGCCGAAATATCGGAAACTCGCTAAAAACAAGGTACATGGTAACAATTCCGTAAATAACTTGTATTACTTTCTTATAGAATGTGAAAACTATTTGGTGGTTTTGTTTTTCTTGTTAGATTTTGTTTGATAGATATTAAAGAGTCATAATAATGAAAGTATTTGCCATCATTTCTGAATATTGCACAGTAAATCAAAGTAGTGGCAGGCTTTTTTAGCATTCTCTTAAAAAGTCCGTGGAGGTTTCAATGAACCACACTTTGTGGAAGACTAGAGATATTGGTTATTTCCTTCATTATTGACAAATAATCTCATCATAAGGCACCACTCTCTCGCAATCTGATTACTATGTCACTTGAATATTAAGTTAAAATCTGCCACTTCCGGGGTTCGAACCCAGGACCGTCGGTGCGAAAGGATCGCTACCACTAAACGGTCGTCAAATAATATTTAATCCTGAAGTTTCGACTCCTTTACAGAGGCCATGATCACAGGATACAGCGAGTAGTTAACTATATCGATTATTCAATCGACCTTCGATCGATTTTAGTATCGATATCATGGCAATTATCAGCGTTTAATCTGTGGGGGCGGAGGCGCCGGCGCAAGATGTTAGTCCACCAATCACTGTGGTTATATACAATGATTTAATGTAATTGCTGTTAGGCATTACCTACAAATTATTTAAACATAATCATAGCTTGTAGATATCAAGACACACGGTAATGTAACTCCTAACTATAGAAATATATAATTTACGTAATGTGACATAGTTCTATTGTGTATATATCTTATCTTGACTTTACCGGTCACGCATCCGATGGCTGACCTTTACGAAAGTTGCTCTCTATATAACCGAACATCACTACCATAAAAGTATATACTAGTTTCCGATACTAAAATATGTTTGAATTTTAACGAATCCCTATAAATAGATAGACGAGCCTTAAATCGATACACCGGATCGATTATTTGGCGCCACTGACACCCACTCTACTTTAATTAGTTTTTACTAAACTAAGTTGTATTTTAGCATGCCTAATTATAGACTAGGCTATCATTGACAAGTGCATTACAATATAATGAATTTTTGAATTACTGTGTGTAAAATAAGCTTAGAATTTTGTTACGGAACCTATTAATAATAATAATATTTCTTCTATTCACACCAACGGTAGCGATCCTGCTTTTCGCACACGGTCCTGTGTTTGAATCCCGGAAGGGACAGATGTTTGTATGATGAATACGAACATTTATACCTTAGTCATGGGTGTTTATATTTTCTATGAATACTACATAGCTATGTATCGTATATGTATGTCTATTCGTTACCCTAGTATCAAGAGTCACTGTGCTTACTTTGGGCTAGGCTAATTAAATAGAATAAATATTTCTTAAATTCACACCAATTAGCCTAGCCCAAAGTAAGCACTGTGAGGCTTGTGTTATGGATACTAGGGTAACGAATACCCGTTTTTCATTTATTCTTGTATTATCTGTATGTATGTCAATAAATGTTTTTTGTTGCTTTCTTTTTTCACAAAGTTTAAATTAATATTTTAAAAATTATTTTTCCATACTGCTTTGCCTTATATTTTTGGTTTTAAAAAATGTTTTTCTGTGCAAAATAAATATATTAAAAATCAGTTTGCCGGGCAAAAGCATTCATTTTGTACTTTACCGATTGGCGCAACGGTGGTGATACTGCCTATGCTTTAAAAGATTCCAGATTTGACTCCTTGTAAGCATTTGATTTCCGAGTATTCTATATAGGTACTTTCTTTCTTATAAAGGTACTTTAAATTAAAGAAATTTTTATGGTTTCTTGCTCATAATTTATATTTAATCCTGACGCTTTGATTACTTTTTAGAAGCCGTGATTACAGGATGGCTAAGGCAATGGTCGTCATATATTTTCTACTAACTTCTAAAAACGTAAAAAAGTTGTTTTATTTAAATGTGTAATGTGCGTGAAAGTGTATGGACTAATTTCAATTTTATTTATTTATTTTATTTATTAAATAACACTTAAGAAACCTCACATTTTATTTCAGTTTCTTTTAATCGCCCTCACATTGCTCCAAAAGTCCTCCATAATCCTAAAAAAGAATTTTATAACCAAAAAAGAATTCCGCGAAATTAATTCTAACACGGGCTGTGTTAGAATTAATTTACCTCTATCATCACCTCTATCATTAAATTCGTATCATCTACTCATCTTTAAAACGTAGACGTGTAATCTTAACCCAGCGTCGATACAAAATCCAATGCACTCGAATAAAAAAAAATATCACATTAAAAAACAATTAAGGTACAAATTTTACTTAAAAATCGATTAAGCAAAGAAAATTATAAATTTTTGGTTATTTTCTCTTAAAACATATTTTGAGATAAATTTTACGTCTTCCTAAGATATTAAGCTAATTGATTCTAATAATTTGACCACCCACAAATCCAGGGTTACGATCCGTTGTGCGGTTTCTTTTTATTTGTTACTTGCCCCAGTAATTAGTAATTAAAAGACTGGTGTTGACATTGAAGATATATCTACACTAATACTTACATTAAAACAGCTAAACCAATTTTGATTAAATTTGATATAAAAACGAACTCTCGACAAGGATATAGGTTTCAATATCTACGGCAATAATCGGGTTTTTCTTTGCAATTTTTAGCGCTAAGAAATTTAATTCCACGTGGTCATAATCGCCAACAATCACCAGTTTTTAAATGTCAATAAATTGTATTTTAATTTCTACTCTTTCTAGATAATTCTTTTTGGTTTCTCGGAGAAGCTTCAGTTTTATTTTAAACAATGAAAATAAGACAATACCAACATATTTTTCTGAACCCAAAATATGGAAACACTTGCCAATATTTCCAACATAGAAAAAATCATTTTCTACAACGACCCAAGAACTCGGGACTTCGGTTCACTCGACCATGATCAAAATCATGACGACTGTTTGAGCAACGGTAGCGATCCCACCTTTCGCACCGAGGGTCCTGGGTTCGTGTCCCAGAGCAGATTTTTGTGTCATAAATACGAGCCTTTATACCTGAGTCATGGTACATAAATATGACTCATTTATGTATCATATATGTATGTCTATTCATTACTCTAATATCCATAACACAAGGCTTATACTGCTTACTTTAAGCTAGGCTAATTGGTGTGAATGTAAGAGAGATATAATTATTATTAATAAATACAATATGATTCTGGTCACACCCTGTGTTCAAAAATAGTACTTATGTGTAACATTTTAGACAGATAAACTGTAGCGCGTCATAGTGACTCAATTCAATGATATACAAGGAAGTCGAACCCAAGAAATTAGTGTTGCCCAAATTCAGTCTTGGTCTTGCAGTCTTGGTCTTGTTCTTGCGTTTTTGCAAGACCAAGACCAAGAACAAGACCGCGTATTTTTAGCAAGACCAAGACCAAGACTGACCGTGCAAGACTTGAGCAAGAACAAGACTAAGCCTGCAAGACTCTTGCGTCTTGCAGCTAGGACTTAGCGCTATTTCACGGAGTAGTTAGGTGTAACAGTTCGGTGTATAGGTACGCTTAGGAATTCTATGAGACGCAAAAAACTGTATCAAAGAATATGAAAAACTGGATCTATGCGCATTACGACTAATACCATAAACATACCTACATAGCGAATAAAAAAATATCCATTAAAATCAAACTGAGTGCATGCATAGTTATGTTTTAACCATCGGCACTTTGATAATGCGGCATCAAAGGTTTTGTACTTACTTCTCAAAGAAATTTGCTGCTTTTCGGAAGCACATGGTTATAATACACGCGCCGGCGGCTTCTTTTGAAATCATATACAACAATCGTTGCCGCCGCGCCGAAATCACAACATTTGACACTATTTGATTGCCGCCACAGGGCGTAGGCGTAGGTATACTCATGCAAAATAATTTCGAATTTTAAGAGTACCTACAGGTGTTCCAAAGAATAAATAAGTTTCAGAGTGCTTATAATGAAAATGAATACATTATACTGATCACGCAAGTAGTATTATGATTAGAATAAAATGGTAAGGATAGGTAGTAGATGTCATAATAATTTATTCTAGTAAGTATATATTATAATATTGATTATATGGTTTTAAACTAATTACTTAGGTACTATTATTGTACATTTAGTCATTATATTTCTTAAGTTTTTACAAGAAAAAATAGCAAAAAAGTGTTCAAATATCACCCGTTTGATAAATATTGTAGCCACTTTTAAATATACTTGAAACGTGTAAAAAAATTCTACATAATTAATAAAATAATATAAAAAGCGTAGGTACTTACCTACTAATAAAATAAAAAGCCTGCGATTTATTATTAGTAAATAATCACGGCAGCCGAGAGTGTGTCTCCACTTTTGAATACATAAATCATAACCAGATCACTAGAGCCACTTCAAAAAAGAAATTTGTAATTCCTAGGGTTCAAAATTATTTTGGTGACAGAACTTTACAGAAGCGTATACCATATCTTCTTAATTCGTTGCCCGAAACTATTAGATGTGAAACGGATAAAAATAAATTTAAAAAAATATTAAAAGATTATCTGATGACTACTATTTAACACAACAATTGTATGTTTTTATTTATTTTTTTGCATTCACAATGCAATATTTCTATAAGATATAAAATACGTGTGTAAAAAACAACCACGCCTCCGAGCCCATCTGAGGGCTCGGAGGCGTGGTTGTTTTTTACACACGTATTTTATATCTTACAACAATTGTATCTTATTATTATCACCGCTAAATTTTCCTTCAGTTTGTTGTAATTCAGTCTAAATCCAATTATTGTGCACTTAACTTTACCTGATACAGTTATAGTTGTATTATATACCTACATAATTATAATTATAAGCTAAGAGACTAAAGATCCCTCAGTCAAACCGACAAGTCGGTTTTGTGGGACTAAATTGTATCTTTGTATTTTTTTTTCTTGTATATGAAATAAATAAATAAAAAAAAATAAATAAAAAAAAAAAAAAAGTATTTACAAGCAGTGCCCGCGACTTCGCCCACGAAGAATAGTAACTTTGGAGGTATAGTGACGTTCAGGATTTATTTATTTATTTTAAAACTTCTGTCATCAAACATACAAACAAACTCTTCAGCTTTATAATATTAGTATAGATTAGTATAGATGTACGCCAAAACATTCACTTATATGTAAAGAATAGTGATTGGCACTAATTCTTTACATATATTTTATTCACGCGTCGCGTCTGTACAAGTAGGTAATAATCTGTGTTTGTACGCCGCACGCGGCATCGTTTGATTTGCGGCGGCATCCTTTTAATAGAGCCGGCACGTGGCGAGGCGGCGCGGTAGAAAGCAAGGAAACGTACTATAAACAAAGGAATTATTTTAATTCCAGTCATTTCCAATTGAGCTGTGCTTCGAGTCTAACTTAATAATTGTTTTTACTAATTCTTGTTGTTTTCTAAAAACGTATCACGTGTACAATTTAATATGAGTGACGAAGATTCAAATTATTCTAGTCCGAGTAACGAGAGTTTGAGTCACAGATCTAAAAGACCCAAAAGCAAATTTGAGGAGTTTTTCGAAATAATTCATGCATCCCAAACTGCCTTGTGTAAATTGTGCCAACATAAAAAGACTGAAATAAAAATGAAAAACAGAAACACTTCAGGCTTAAGGAAACATCTAATATCTTTCCACAAAAAGGAATCACAAATATTTCTTCCTGTTAAACCAAAATTAAGTGGAGATATCACAAGCTTTTTAGTAACCGCTGGAAGAAGTGGACAGGTAAGAATATATTTTTTTTATATGAAAACTCCAGGAACTCAAAAAAGTCTTTTTTGAACAAATGACTTTAAACTGACTTCGGAATATTTTATAGATATTGATAAAATAGTAATACATAGGTACATATTTCGCGTCATTTTTAACAATGGTCGAAATTGTCGCTACGGGAATTTTAACTCCGCGTAGCTGTTCATGCGATACTTTCAAAAACGCCATTAACTTACGTAAGTATTTTTGAGTTAGTGGTGTTTTCATCTAGGGGTGCGACATATTAAGTATGTAATTATCGTCTTAAATATTTTTATAAACACCTATATTTTCATTTGTTTTCATAATCGGCCAGTAACAACTAAGTACTTTATTTTGGTAAATTACAGTACAGTGCAACCTTAATATAACAAATGTCAATTTAACGATTTTCTCGATTTAACAACAACAAACCTCCTCCTCCTAAACGCTCAAACCTAGTATGTTTTAAATAATAACACAAGATTTATTGTTTTATTTCAGTCGGAAAACAGCAGTGACAACATCACGACAGCTACAGTTGATTGGGTAGTGAAAAAATATCTTCCCTTCTCATTTTTCGATGACGAAGCTACACAAGTATATTTTCGACGTATTTGCCCTAATATGGAGTTTCCTAAAAGGTCTACACTTAGAAGGAAAGTCAAAGAGCGATTTGAAGAGCTCCAATTTAATCTCAAGGAACGACTTCAACAATTATCATCTAAAATGTCATTTACCATTGATGGGTGGACGTCAATTGCTGGTAGGAGTTACTACGGGGTTACTATGCATTATATAGACAACGAATGGAAGTATCGATCTGTAGTTCTTGATTTTATACCATCACGCGGTCGACATACTGGGGAAGATATTGCAACGATTTTCCATGAATGTTTATTGGAATATGGCATAATTGATAAAATACAAGGTATCACGGTCGACAACGCAACTGCAAATACCAAATTTATGTATGAACTGGGCAAACAGTTGCCACACTTTGATTCAGACAATCAACATTTCCGGTGCTTTGCTCACATTTTAAACCTTGGTGTACAAGATTTATTAGAGACCTTAGCATTACACTGTGAGTCTGACACTAACGCGCAAGATCAGCAGTATGAAGACTATGCAGACGAAACTGAGGAAGATGAAGAATATGCACCAAATATTGCTGACTCGCGTACATCTGTAACAAAGTTACGCAGTATTTCCAGTAAAATAAAAAGAAGTGAGATAGTGAAGAAGAAGTTTCAGTCTGCTTGTGAAGCAGCTGGCGTGCCATCAAATCTAAATGCCATTCTTGACTGTCCAACAAGATGGAATTCCACACATGATATGATTGGATTTGGTTTAAAAGTGAGAGCGGGCATTAACATATTGTGCAGTTCTGTCACCGAATTGAATGATTTTCAAATCACAGCTAGTGAATGGCAGGTACTCGAAAAATTACATAAATTTCTAATAAACTTTAAACTTTTAAGTACAAAACTTGGTGGAGACAAATATGTTACATTACCGCTAGTCATTGTATCATTCAATCTCTTGCTAGATAAAATTGAATCCATGGTAAAACAGTTAGATGAGAAACCTAATCGATCTGAAGTGGATGAAAGGCTCATTCTAGCTTTCCAAGCAGCTCGAGACAAAATGCTTAAACATTATAAGAAGAGCAACTGGATTTATTGTACTTCTTTAATTTTAGACCCAAGGCATAAGGCTCAGACTTTTGACCTGACAATGTGGGGGAAGCAACTTAAAACAGAAAGTCTGCGCAAGTTCAATGAACTTTATGAAGAATATAAAAGTCTACACTCACTGAACAAATCTCTGGAATTGCCAAGAAAAGAAAATAAAGTATGTGATGAAGATGAAGACATTATAGACTTTGATAAACTCTATGAATGTCCCTCGACGTCATCTGGATCTTGTCTTCAAGGCTTAGTGATAGACGAGTTGGAGGAGTACCTGAGAAAACCAAGAACTGCCAGCTCGGAAGACATTTTAGATTGGTGGAGGACGCATGAGACAGAGTATCCGACTTTATCGAAGATGGCCCGTGATTTTCTCTCAATACCTGCAACTTCAGTACCTGCTGAGAGATTATTTTCTAAAGCATCATTAGTAATTAGAAAACATAGAAATAGGTTAAGTGATGAGTCAGCCAGATGGTTACTTTGTATTAATTCTTGGTCAAAAGAATTGATATAAAGTAACATAACCTAATGATAAAGCTGTTGTGTACTGTTATGTTTGATTTGTGTTGTATTTTATTTTTGATTGAAATAAATGATAAATCATAAAACTCTTTTATTAAATTTCATGCAAGTTGAGGGTTCAATCTCTTTCTAGACAGACATTGTTATTTAAAATACAGTCAAGTTATTGTAATTAATTTGTTTTTTTACATGTTTTAGCAAATGTAAGCTTATAAATCATAAATGTTTATTAAGAAACAGTTACTTCCATGGAAAACGACATATAGGTCAGTTGATTTTTCGACTTTCTTATCAAATCTTCAGTTATTTATTAATCTGATTGATCTTTACTATGGCTATGTTAATTCAAGCTCACAATGTTCCAATTCTAATACGTTTTTCTAAGATTTAAAGTAAACTTTAATAAATAGCAATAGACTAATAGGTAATTGCAAGACTTGCAAGACTCTTGCTGCAAGACCAAGACCAAGACCAAGACTGCAAGCGCAAGACCAAGACCAAGACCAAGACCAGGTGTATTGGCGCAAGACCAAGACCAAGACTGGCTAAGTCTCGTCTTGTTCTTGCATTTGGGCAACACTACAAGAAATGACTCAACGGAGTACACTCGGACACTTCTTTCTTCATTAAATTTGATTTATTACTATTATTTTATTGAATTTGTATTATAGAATAGCATAGAATAATTTATTTGCACAAAAATTTGGTAAATACGATTTTAAAAGAACTCCTCAAATTTTACCACGGTGTTGTTTGCTAATATTTCATTATTAATACTAATAACTTATTAGCAATTCGAATAAATAATAAAACCGCTAAAGAGTGGAACTCTTTGTCTGAGTATTTTCTGACAAATACAATTAAGGGGTCTTCAAGATACGAGGGAATAGGTATCTTCTAGGCTAGCGCGTCACATCCCTAGATCGCATCGTCGCTTACCATCGGGCAAGAATAGCAGTCAAACGCTTAACTATTTGCAATAAATAAACAAATATATACATATAAATATATATATATATATATTACATTAAAGGGTGGTAAACGGCAAATAATGATATTGGAAGTTCGCGTAATGTTTTTAATTCATAATTTACTTCAAAGTAGAAAAATCTCCTGAAAAAGATATTCTTGGCATAATTAATATGACATAAAGTAATATGACAGTTTGTTATAAACATCGAACACATTTTGTATATAAACTGAAAAATTCCAATGACGAACCGCGGAAATGCCTCATATTATCAAGTGTAACTCACACATTCTTTATGAAACATTATTTTCGCATGGCTAAAGCTTTAAAACAAAGGAAGCTTGTTTCTATAGCAAATTACAGGGAAGGCACAGCGGTTTACAATACCCGAAAAGTATGTTTCTTTCTTCTCTGTATGTTATTGCAATGTTTAGGGATACTTACTTAAAACAGATACTTGTTGACTTTGTTGTAATCAACGATGTAATTAAACCATAACACTACTATTATTGTCATAACAGAATTATATTGTTTTTTGTGGATTACGTATGGTGACCACGTATAATATTTTAAATATCGTTACTTCTGTTAAAGCTGATGAGTTTCATGCGCCCATTCTTCTTGTCAGTTAAAAGACGTCCCGAATGGGTGGTAGGTAAAAATGTTGGACGATTTAAAACAATTTATTTTAAGTGCATTTGAATAATTAATTAATTTATAACAGCAATATCAAAACTATCTATTTTTTCCGAAAACATCACTATGGAACAAAATCGGGGAAGTGAGATTGCAGTTGCTTAGTGTAAAAAGTACTCTAAAAACCTCAAGTGATTATTGGACAAATCCTTATCTATAAGTTATACTACATATGATTAGAAATTCGTCCAAAAAAAGTTAATTTATTTAATTGCCCGCGACTTCGTACGCTAACTAACGGTATCAAAAATTGTCTACGACCTATTCTCAGACTTAACTAGTATACACAAAAAAATCATAAAAACCAATAAGTAAGCTTGAGGAGTTCGATAACAAACACTGGGACACGAGATTTTTATAATAATAATTACACTTACATCAATACCATAACCAAAAGAAAGCACTGTAAGGCTTGTGTATAATACACAAATAAGCAACTTAGTTATTATTTACAATCATGTAAAAACGTGTCTGCAAATAAAAACAAATCAATTCATTTTCTAAAAATTCAATATCTAGAACTGCTAATTGCTTTGGTAATGGCTGCTGAAAATTTACGATTTGACACATTTTGTAAAGCTAAATGTACGTGCAATATTGTAATATTCTGTAAATCATTCCAACTGACAGGATTAAAGTTAAGCTTGGGCAACCGAGACTCAAACCCGCCATTTGCGAGACGTTTCTCTTATCCGCCATATCGTTTAACTAACTTGCCGAGATAGTTTAACCGGCTGTCAATAGGCATTACAAAACTTGGTTACAATTAAAAATAATATTCGCTATCGGCTTGAGGTTTTCATATATTTATTTATTATATTCATTATTTTATATATGGTTTTCCAAAAAAATAGGATTATGTGGAAATCTATAGATAAAGCTAGCCGTGAAGGTTCCACGATTTATCCTAGTTTTCGAGTTATTAATTCTTTCTTATATTTTTTCTCAAACTTTGTTTTACACCGGAAGACAAGTACTTGTTATTATTCTATACTAGCTTTTACTTTTTTTTCAATAAAAAGTATCCTATGTTACTTCTAATACCTCCAAGAATATATGTACGAGTTTCATGATGATCGGTTTAACAGTTTTTGCGTGAAAGCATAACAAACTTACATTCACATTTATAACATTAGTAGGGATTTTGTAATTAACATATGTTGCTTAAACAAATGAAATTACTTTTTTTGTTAATTGAGATTAATTTATTTTTTCATGTAATATTTTTTTATATACTTGAGTGAACGAAGGTACCGAAGGGCGGAAGTAGAACGAAATGCTGATTGCGAGTTTCTTCTTAACTAATCATAGCTTGTACAATGGTGGCTAAATGATAAATTTAAGACATAGATATTTAAACAAATTACCAATTCTTGAGGATAAATGCTTATATATACTATAAGGATCGTTCAAATATAGCCTTCTCAGGCACTTATTAAAGTAACAAATTCATCACATAAATACAGGCCCCTGTTTCGCACTGGGCACTCTGGGCCCCGCGATGGTTAGGGGCCCCCTAGTTCCTGCCAGATCACTAAACCAATACCAACATTTATTACTGAAAAACTTATTTAATTAGAGTAAATCGAACCTCAATTAGGGACTATATTATCGACTTACTTATTAGCTTTTGCATGCGCGGAGTTACTCTACTCTCGCCCAAAATAAGGCTTTCGAATTTCAGCATGCTTAGATAATTTTAAATATGTGAGTATCGCCCCATTTAAATTAAAGATATTATATATCTATTGACTATCAATAAAGAAATCTGAAACCTTGTTTATCTACTTTCATTGTCTATTCTAGCAATAAAAAAGTGCTCCGTCAATGTCATAGGGGCCCCATTATTCTTATATGCCCAGGGCCTCCAATAGGTTAAAGACGGCCCTGCACAAATATATAAAATTACCAGATTTTATGGCGCAAAGTAAGATTGTTACTATTGCACCAACTACATATCTACGCGGTCATCTTTTAACCATTTCGATGGTTACATATGCCTAATTTGAGTAGAAATATCAAACAGAAGCGACTGACTTTCACATCGAAATATACATACAGTTTCCGACAGCACGCGACCAAGGCTATAAAGATGGCCGTCTTTTCGTCACGCGGTAATTTTCGTAGGTTTTTGCGAAATTCGATGCGTTACGAGTTGCAACAAGCTACGTACCACCTATAGATTCTATTGCAACAGAAGGTCGTTTAGAACGCCTTTACATAAGCCATTTTGGGTGAATCCATTATTTCACTAAAACTCTTTATTTGTTGCAAAATAATATAATATTTTCAAAGAAGGTTTATATGCCGAAATCGCAATAAGTGTTTTGGTTCCAATTCTGTAATCTTTACCGCTTAAAAGAGGGACTCTTTGCCTGAGTCTGTGTCCTAATAACAATTTAGGGGTCTTCAAGTCACGATTGAATAGTAATCTTCTAGGCAACCGCGTCACATCCTAGATCGCATCGTCGCTTACCATCAGGCGAGATAGCGGTCAAGCGCTTACCTATTCACGGTAAAAAATCCGTGAGTTCAACGCTGAGGCCTCTACCTAAAGGCTGCAGCTACTTATTGTAATTAATACTTACGTATTATAGTTTTTTTTAGACACAATAACAGTTCACAAGCTATACAGTTACACTTAAATTAAAATAGAGGTTATCTTGGAACCAAAAACAAGTGCACGCATTGATTTATATAAGTTAATTAAGCAATCAAAATAAACTTTTATATAATAAAACATCAATGAAATTAAAGTTTATTTACGATACGTACACATAAAAAAATGTAAAAGATATCCGAAATTCAAGTTTTCTAATCTTTATTTTCCTTTTTTTACATTTTTAATGTACCTTATTTGATATTTTATTTTTATAGAAAAATACCGGAAAATCGCGCCTGGGAATTTACTTGTGAGCCGAGTCGATTTTTTCTAGTGTTTCTAAAAAAATAATATTTTATATCCAAAATTAATTGATCAACGGTAAAAAAAAATACTTAATGGGACCTTTACGTATTTAGTTCTTACATTTTCGCGCCTATCGCTAAACTAAACGACTTAAACCAAGTTTACGACATGTTTGTTCCTCCTTTTTTATTAATAATGACGTTTCGACTCCTTTACAGCACAGGATTGAGCACAGCTTTGAGCACAGGATGATTAAGGTAATGGAAAATAGCTAATATCAAATTAGTATGTTTATCCTCATGAAATTATTCATAGAATGTAAAGGTACGGCATAACAGAGTGTGCTTGCCTTAACGTGTTACCAATTTAAAAAGTAACTAATAGCATTTGTGATTGTCTATGTACCGGACTTTTTGGCGGGAGCGGGAAGCGTTACATTGATGGATTTTTTTCTTGTTAAAATTTGTGTTGTTGTGTGGATATTAGTGTATAATAATGGCGAATTATTAAACAATAAGTGTTTGTGAACATACAAGAGTGTTGGCAAGTGTAACAAAGCAGCGGACGTTGTCTTTTCCTGCTTTCTCAAGAAGTCCACAGGGAGGTTTTAGTTAAACCCCACACATTTACTGAAATCTAGGGGGAGAAAAATATATTTTACTGTTCATTCATCATTAAATTAAAAAAATACTCAAGAACTGGCAATTATACCTACTTAACAGTGGCTAAATGCACAAATCGTGTACGCCACAAATAAAGAAAAAGAAAAGAAAAGTCTATGTACCGTGAATGTCAAATTTCATAATAAAGACTTAATAATTAACAAAAATTGGTTTTAAATTTCATTATACCTATTTCATTGACAAAACTCCTGTATTTCTAGATTTATAAAAATCATTGTCAATTAATTAATTTGATTAGCAATCTCCCTGGTTATCTCTTGATTAGTGGTAATTAAATGATTAATTCTCTATTCGTTGGCCAGTTTCACAATTTTCAGATGTTGAAATTAAACCTTCAGATTTGAAATAACTTGTGCAAAGTGTTTTTAAAAAATACCAAATTTAATATTCTCCGTTGAATTAATTAGTTTAAAAGCAAATTTCGTCATCTTTACGTCAGAAAACCTTTGTTTTCTTATTACTTTTAACTATTCCCGCTTTTTTTTAAACCGCATCTGCAAAAGTGTATTATTTGATAATCAAGTATACTAAATATTTGTTGAAAAATAATAATAAAGCATGTATGTATATATGTATGTATGTTAGCGCTTCCGCTAAAAAAACGCGGAGATTTCGAGAACTCCACATACTTTTACTCAAACCTAGAAAACGGAACTTTTTCGTTTTACATTTAACATGCATTTATATTTTAACCCAAATTATTCAGCATTATCAAATCAAGTAGAGAAATATCTGAGAACGAGAATGTATGGGATTAATACCCTTTGCCTTCCCCTAAGTGAAAATAAAAAATTACAAGCACAACTACCTGTCAAGTGTATTTTTACAGCCGCTAAGGGCCTTCGATACTACGTATTTTAAAGTGTTATAGAAACGCGGGGCAAACACGCCTCGGTAGTGCGTTTCTTATTATGCCACAGATCAATTTTTTACATGTCTAATACATTTTTATCGATACAGATATAGATTCAAGAGTAAGACCTTTCCACGTGATATTCGCGTAATTGTGGAGTCACAAAACAAGCCACTAATCAAAAAAGAAAAAGGAAATATAGTAAAATGTAATTTTTACCTAATTCGTTGAATAAATCTATACAATTTCGAAAATAATTGAAAACAGGTCGTTATCGTTTTGCGTAACGGTAGCCATCCTACACCATCCTGTAGGTATTAATATATATTTCTATGAAGAATACATATCTATGTATATGTATATCTATCCGTTACACAAGTGACCATAAAACAGACTTAAAGTCTGTTCATTCTAACTTGTCCCATTTGGTAAACAATCTTGGCACAACTTTTATACAAAATCAGCCATTTAAAAATAAAATAATAACAAATTCAATAATCTATTACAATAAATCGTTATTATAGACTGAAACTCATTGAATCTAGTTATCAGTTGATTTTTAATGCTGCATTTTTAATAAAAAGGAGTGCCAAGATTGTTTACCAAATAGGACAAGTTAGGATGAACAGACTGTACAGTGCGTACTTTGGGCTAGGCTAATCGGAGTAATTGTAAATAACATTATCATTATTTATCTATTATTTCCAATATAGAAATTTAGCAGGGTTAATCACGTATTTATAACAATCGCCTAATAATTTCTAAGAAATTAATAGCAACCCAATTTTACTGTAAACAAACATGAGGAAATATTATTCTCGATATCATAAAATATCGTATTTAATCGAAAGGGGCCAATCATATTTCTGATAGTGTGAAGTACCTTTCTAAGATAAGAGTGTTCAATAAACACTGTTGGTTTAATAATCCGTTTAATAAATTGCGTAATAGCATTGTACACTTTTGTACTCGTCTTAAATATAAAAAGACAATGTTACGAACTATATGGTCGAGTGGCTAGCATACCGGTCGTCATGGTAATGCCACTCCGAGGACCCGGGTTCGGTTCCCGGTCAATTTAGAAAACGAACTATATTGGTTTGAGTCTGGATGTTGTGGTACCGTGTTATTTATGATTTCTATAATACAAGTGCTTTAGCTATTAACTTGAGTTCAGAACAATAAATGATATTGTCTTTTATTTATTATTTATATAGATATGTAAATTTGTACATTAAATTGGACTCTAGAGGATAAATAGAAGATGTGAAAACACACTTATTGCGAATAAAATTCGTAAATTGTACCGATCGCTTTGATGGCCTTTGACATGATAACGTCTTATAAATCGATGAACACCGGCTGCATGCACGAAAAAGTGTAACGTTCCGCCTGAGCCGAAAGTGCAAGCTAGAGCGCGGGACAAGCGAAAGAGAGGCACGATCGGCCTTAGTGTTTGACTTGTGGCGCATGTATCTGTCTTCCATTTCATGAAGTGAAAAGTTAATGTGGTTTCCATTGTCTATTACAACTGTTTATTTAAAAAAAAATCAATTAACTCCTTCTTTAAACTGACTTTACAGACATCCATTTTTTTATTTGTTTCTTAATAACTTTTAAGACACCATAGCTGGGACACGGATAGTTATCGAATTATTAAAGATTAAATTGATCAATTTTAACTCTTTTTTGAGAAAATCACGTTTAAATTGTATTTATTGCAGATTCTTATTAATACACACTTAAGTACGGTACGATACACACACGGATTATCGCTACTGCGTCGTATTATATATCTTTCATACTGACTGTTCACTACATAATAAAGCGTAATACATAGTTTTATGTACACTAATTACTAGGTCTGCAATACATGCTGCTGTTTGCAAATACTCAGCGAAGCATTGTGATTATTCCTCCATGACATGTCCGATTTCAAAACTTTTTTTTGCACATTAGTCACGACCACGATGTGAGTTTTGGCGCCAAATTTCATCAAAAGTATCAGCGATTTGGCTGTGATCGGCTTTTGAATTTTTCTTTCGGTGATTATTGCTCCATGGTAAAGTCTATATTTTTTTTAACATAGCCTATGTCCGTCAGGTTATAATCATGTATGTTCATGCCAAAATTCGTTCGAATCGGTTGAACCGTTAAGTAGCAGGAGGGAGACAAGCGAAATTTGTGAGTTGCCTAAATGAGAGCTTCACTCTTTCAGAGCTTCGCTCAATAACTCGATTTCATATATATCAATATGTATAATAATAATAATAATTACATTAATATTTATTACATTCACAACAATTAGCCTAGTCCAAAGAATTGTAAGGCTTTTGTTATGGATACTAAGGTAACGGATGGACATATATGTTTAAATACCCTTAACTCAGGTACAAATGCTCGTTATCATCACACAAACATCAGCCCCCTGCGTGGTCAAAATGCAGGATCGCTACCATTGCACCAAACCGCCTTCAATATAAAAACCGGCCAAGTACGAGTCGGACTCGGGCATCGAGGGTTCCGTAAAATATTTTTATTATATGATGTAAATAATTATTTGCGGTTTTCGCAATTTTTCCTTTATCTGTGCTATAAGACGTTGCTTCGTACCAAATCACAAGATTCTGAGTCCACGGGAAGTAAGTACCCTGTAGATTTTGATTGCCTTGCAAGTGTCAAAAATTTGCGGCATAAACGGCTGTATCTTTTGATTGCGCTGGCTTAGAAGTTTAAATTTTTCACAGCTCCAAGGGACAGTAGACCTGAGTTTTTGATATAAATTCCAGCTTGATACCTTCACCCGTTCCTGAGAAAAAGGGTCTTGACAGACAGACGGACGGACTGACGGACGACAATGTGATCCTATAAGGGTTCCGTTGCTTTCCTTTCGAGGAACGGAACCCTATAAATACCTAATAAGAACACCCATCATTTTCTAAAAAAGTAAAAAAAACTCACCCTGCACAAAGCAACGCCCGTGTCCAGCCTATCCAAAAAGTTGTCCGCATTGATCCTCAGCTCCGGGTAGAGGATCGTGAGCCACTCGGCCAGATCCTCCTTCATCGCGTACAGGTACTCCTCGGAAGACTTGAACGGCCTGAATGGCCGTGCCTCCAGGAGAACGGCGCCCGCGCTTGCCATCTTTAAAGATCGGTGGTCAGATGGACATTACTATTTCTGGAACAATGAAAATAGTATTTTAAAAAACGTCGCTTACATTTTTTTTCAGTATTTGTCTTCTTACGGCGAAGGAGAATAATGTCTAAGGCGAAAGATGATTTATCAACTTTTAATTTCACAATCTTTAATTTTAAGATTCTGCCTGACTTTATAATATATAGCAACTTTATAATAAATAAACAGTTAAAAATAAAAATAAAATTAAAAACTACCCGCAGATCTCGTTGATAATAAACAGTTGACTATAAGGTACGTATTGAAGTACTTTTTAGGACTTTAGAATGCACCTAGTTTATTCCTTGTAAAAGAGTTGATCGATTTCTATTTTTTTTTCTTGTGTATTTATTTTACTTCAACACAAACTTGAAACAGTGTTGCCATAAACCTCTGTGGATTTCTTAACACTGTTTTAACGTTAACTTATGTTAATAAATGAAAAAAGAAAACTGTCGGATTTTTATTTCTGTAACTATCCGAGCAAGTGTTGCTCCAAATAAGCTACCGAGAATATTTTATATAATAAAATATAATACCGAGGTATAATAATATACCGAGAATAAGAATATATAAATAATATAATTTGATTTATCTTTAGTCCGCGTTTTATAATGAAAGGGAATATATGATATATTCCCTTTATAAGGGAATATATGATAAATGTTAATTGAAAAATACTGAAAAATCAATCTTTTCCGCTCACAAGTTATTCACAAGCGGAACTTGAACCAGTAACCTTTGGATGTCCAGTCCACTGCTCTCCCAATTGAGCCTTTAGAGTACCTGTCGAAATTTTCTAGTTGCTTTGTGAGCATATTCAATGCGTATGACCTTGGGCAGTTTTTATAAATATAGTTGTTAGCAAATTCGCCAGACAAGGCAAATAAGTTTCTTTTCAATTGTCAAATTAATCAACTCAAGATTTATAGCAATCTGTCATTCCAGAGGCAAATCTGATCATGAATCTCACACGTCTGTCTCAATTGCAACAATATTGTGGTGTCACCGTTTGACCCCCCAATACAGCCACTCAGTTAATTACTAAAAGACGTTTCCAGACTACAAATTAGCATTGACCAGCTCAATAAGATTCTTGACAAACTTGCATAAGTGTTCATGAAAACTGATACCACTATAAATGATACCAATTTAGACAATTATACGGATTTATTTGCATCTAGCTATCGTCCTTGGTGTAATATTAAAAATGAAATTTCAAAAGTTTGCTTACATACATAATTATTTTAACTTATTAACTCGTCTAGTCACTTGCGGGAAGTCCAAATCCATTTAAAAAAAAACAACAATATCATGCCCTCGTCTGCAAACATTTGTTTGACATATTCCACAGACACATCGACAGTACCAAAAACATTCACTCTACATGTGTTTCGCTCCCACACGGATTATCATCAGGATGCGAGCAATATCGAGCAAATAGTTAGAGAGTTGTGTGTGTTTTATTAGTCGTTTATAGTATTTAAAGAGTTTTTACATTCCAAACAAGATGAGGATGCCACATAACTGTTTAAGGCAGCTTATCCTTACATATAAATATCGGTTACCTTTGAATTCACATGTTTCTGGTACGAGAACCCTAAAATTTGCCATACCTATTATTCGAAAGAAATTCCGACGTCAGGAAATGTAAGTATATGGATTCGGTTTTATAAAAATCTGTGTGTAAAAATTGTATCAAGAAAGACGAACTACTATGTATTCACCGTGCGGATGCCGGGGACTCACAATTCGTTACACAAACTAAACTTACTACTGCCTTCCAAGAATTAGGCGTAAAATAACATAGATTAGATATTATTGCTTTTCAATAACAATTTCATAATTTTATCAAAGCCGTGCTCTGATTGCGAGAATCATTCATCGCTAACTATCATCACAGCTGCAAGGCGTTCATGCTAGACTGAATTAATCGTGGCTAAGCCTCCATAAACAGATTGAAACATTTACATCTGAAAAAGTATAATGTTTCGGATTAGTGATATGTGGTATATGGAACATCGTTTTTTTTATTTAGGATGGGTCAGCTCTTGATCCCAATCAAGCCCGGGGGCCAATATAGAATCCACGATGGAACGAGCTAACCCAGAAGGTGCTTATTCACCCTGGCTTTAATAATGGACGGGTTATAAGTTCTCGGAAATACAGACGCAGGGAGGGAGTTCCACTCCTTTGCTGTGCGCATTATGAATGTTGAAAAGCGCTTGGTGCGACAGGTAGGAATAACAACCAAGAAAGGTTGGTAGCCCGCAGTGCGTTTGGATGTCCAATGGAAAAAAGAAGATGGCGGTATGAGAAAATGCAGCTCTTGAGCACACCTTCCAAAGTACAGTCTGTAGAAGACCGACAGACAGGCAACTTTACAGCGATGAGCTAAAGTGTGAAGCTTGCTCTACACACCTTAATTTGCTGTTCATTTCGTTTCATAGAAATGGAAGTACCTATCAAAGGGGTTACCTTACCTTACCTTCCTTTTTTACATCGAAATTTGCATTAAACGTGATAGTTGTGATAGATTTGTTTATATATCAACATCATTACAAAATTATAAGAAAAGATAAAATCGTTTTTCCTTTAGCTTAGGACTGAAAACTAGTCACAAGTGAATAGGTATCTTCTAGGCATGCGCGTAACATCCTAGATCGCATCCTCGCTTACCATCAGGCCATAAAGCGGTCAAGCGCTTACCAATTTACAATAAAAAAGTGCATTCTACTCTGCCATATACCAAACGACAAATGTACCATTTATAATACTAAAGTAGTCCTTTTTTTGACCCAGGGATTTTTTTTATAAATTCCTCAACGCAGAGTTACGGCGGCTTTTAGGTACTATGAGGATGCTGGATTATTTTTAACATTTTTTAACAATCCCGACGCAAAAAGACGAGGTGTTATAAGTTCGACCGCTATGTGTGTCTGTCTGTGGCACTTTGACGAGAGAACCGATTTGGATAGGGTCCTTTTTATTTGAAAGCCATCGAAGATTCTTATACTTGTTTCATCAAAATCGGTTCAGCTGCTTTAAAGTTCTAAGCTCTTTTGTTAATGGGACGATTTGTTAAAGGGATGCTAAATGGTTAATGGATATAAATTAACTGATCTTTCTCACTCATGCACCACTACAAACTAATCGCTATTACGCTATCATAGAGAAAAAATAAAATATACTACTTCTAAAAGAAATTTACTACTTTTGAATCTTTCAACGACAGCTTTTCTTTCCTGTTTTGAGGGTATTTTTTTTTTTATTTATTTTATTTGTCCATTTGCATTTTCGTAAAAATCTTTCTGCCTCCTCAATAATTCGCACAGACCGTCTACGTCTCGATATTGAAATAGTTCGTTCACTTGCACGCTCCGGCGGTTGGTGGCGTGACGGCTCACTAATTGCGCTTTCCCATGGTCGCGGGTTCGAGGACCCGTTGCTACTTATTTTGGGAATACCTAGTTATGATGTAGGCTTATTAAAATAGAGAAGTTAATTACAAATAAAACAAATAACATATTAAGAAATATTTCTTTCATTCACACCAATTAGCCTAGCCCTAAGAAAGCACTATACGGTTTGTGTTATGGATACTAGAGTAACGGATAGACATATACCTATATGTTATACATAGATATGTAATTTTAAAGAAATATATAAAATACCCATGACTCATGTACAAATGCTCGTATTCATCACACGAATATCTCCCATTTCTCTTTCCCTTGCACGAAAAAGTCGCATTTAATTAATTAGAAAATACGTATTTTTTATTTATTTATAGAAGGACAGCAAACAAGACATACATTTTAACACAAGTGTTTGTAACAATTACAAAGTTATTCCTTAATTACTGGCTGTCATGAAATGGGTAAATATCTTAGTTTGTATTAAGTTTATATCTTAAAAAAATATTTTTTAATATCGCATATTTCCACGCCTTTACGTTAAGTTTAATTAAAAATAAGGTAATCAAAGGGTGTTTTTTTATATCACACTATCCAACCCGGGCACGCGTTGTTGTGTTATAAATGAAACCTACCCTATGTCCTAAGTGGGAACAAATCCAGCAAAGTGAACGAAAAATCATCAAAATAGGTTGAGTAGTTTCGGAGTTCGTCGCGGTCAAACATACAGGGAATTTTTATATAAATGATATTTCAAAAAGAATCTTCTCTTCACTTTTTATTTTAACCTGAACCATAGATAGTTTATATATTTATAGGCGATCTCGCTCGCCGGAAGAAAAATATTGAAATTAAATGGATCTTGCATCTGGACCGCGGTTCGCCGGAAACTTCCAAATGACAACGCGTTTGTTTATATTTTTACAATTTACTCCTGACGAATCCTTTACAGGAGACGTAGTCACAGGATTACTAACAAGATGACGTCCTACAAAAAAAAGGCATTAAAAAGGCGTTAATGTAATTCGGAAATCGAAAACTAAAAAACCTAGTGATTTAAATCAAATCTACATTAGTGAAAATAAATTTCGTCATACATCAGCACATATGTACAGTTTTCTACATTCGATTGACTACCGCTTGGTGCAACGGCAGCGATCCTACCTCTTGCACCGACGCGACGGTCTTGGGTTCGAATCCCGGAAGGGGCAGATGTTCGTATCATGAATAAAAGCATTTTGTACCTTAGTCATAGATGTTTCTATAAATTTCTATGAATATTACTTATTTATGTATGATATATGTACCTATGTAGGTCTATCCGTTACTCTAGTATCCATAACACAAGCCTTACAGTGCCTACTTTGGGCTAGGTTAATTGGTGTGAACGTAGGAAATATTTATTTATTTATTATGAATTCGAGTATTTGTACCTAAGTGTTAATACCTACTTGTATTAATATATTTATTTCTATCTAATATTTAACATTTATGTTTGTTTCTAAGCGTTATCTATACCTATAATAATCTATAATCCTTGATCTGTAAAACAAGCCTTACAGTGCTTACTTTAAGCTAGGCTGATTGAAATGATGTAAGAAATATTAAATTTATCCATCACAAAAAGTTACCGCACTATTAAGTACAACAAACAAAATAATAAAAACAAATTAGTTACGTCCACAAGCAAAGGTAATTTGAATACAGCCAAAGTTCAATCGATAAAGCAAGACATATCGATTCTCATTGGGCAACACACTGGCCTATTAAAAAACACAATTTCAAAATACTAAAACAACAACCCTATCAAAAAAAGGCGTACCGACACTTTATCTAGTTATCTCGAGATAGAAATCTTGCGAAACTACACTAGTCTAATCGATTCGCGAACAGCTGAACCGAATCGAATCGAATGGTTGCGTACGCTGACGAGCTGATGATGATATCGGCGACGCCAGTTTTCTTTTTAATAATCGATGGACAATCGAGCAATCATCTCGGCAAATGACGCGTGAGTTATGTATGAATTAATATTGATGTTGCGCTAGTGGAATCGATTTGACAGATGCAATTATGCCGATAATCGGATGTTAGTAGGTTTCATAATCGTTAGCTATTAGCTTAGTTACTTTAATCCGTAAACTCTGCCGTCCTGACGAAAAACGCAGTAAGGATTAAACGGAGTAAGGAGTAGAATGATATGGAGAAAATGGTGGGTAAAGTTATTTCTAGCTTTTTTTGCTTTTTGACAAGTTTAGAATTTTTTCGTTAGGACGGCAGAACTGTAGTATTGTAAAGTCAGCCTGACCTTTCAGCAAAATTTAAAGAATTTGAATTAAAGAAAGAAATTGAATGTAAATACATAAAATGATTAAAAAAAACTTGCACACGCTTTCACATTTACACAAACACACATACTTACACACTCACTCACACACACACACACACACACGGGCACACGCACTCACGCACGCACGCACACACGCACGCACGCACACACACACACACACACACACACGCACGCACACGCACGCACACGCACGCACACGCACTCACTAAATAAATAACATAAATGTGTAATATAACATAGTAACTAACATCAACTAGCCTAACCAAAAATAATCATTGGGAGCTTGTATTATGTATAAAACAGATTCCCATACATATATGACACATAAATTTGCAATAAACACTCATACCTGAAGTACAAATGCCGGTTTTCAAAACACGAACATCTGCCTCTAAAGAATCGTACCGTTATCACACTCGGCCAATTCAACTGATATTTTTCACCAATTTTTTTTTCATTTGTGGCTTGCATGATTTGTGCATTTAGCCAGTGTCAAGTAAATATAATTGCCAGTTCTTGAGTAATTTCCATGTGTTTCTATGTTATATTCACAAACACTTAGTGGTTAATAATCCACCATTATTACGCACTAATATCCACAACAACACAAATTTCAACAAGAGGAACAAAACCACCAACGTGATGCTTCCCGCTCCCGACAAAAAGCCCTTCACCAATTTTACAAATACAAATAATTATTTTTAATTTAAACAAATAAAGAGTTTAACGGTGGCCGCGTATATAATTAAAATTAATCACAGCAACCAACTGATAAATTATTGGAAACTGCTGATAAAAAGGTTAAGACTTATCGTTAAGCATTTAAAATAGGAGCAAGTACTTAAAAATACACTTCTTTTCTATCCTAACCTAATTTAACTGACAGTTTTATGTATGTCTCATAGTTTATAATTATAAGATATATATTTATAATTGTATTTGTTTAATTACATATTTGTATTATTATATGATATCTGATGATTTGTATTATTATATTATATATATATATATATATATATATATATATATATATATAAAAGCAAAAGGTCACTCACTTATCACGAAATCTCTGATTACTAACTACAACTGATTAAGTGTCTAATCCTTTTTTTGCTGACTATACCTATAAACCATTTTGTCAATCGTCTGGTGTAATGGTAGCGATCCTGCCTTTCGCAACGATGGTCCTGGGTTCGAGTCCCGGAAGGGGCAGATGTTTGTGTGATGAATACGAGTATTTGTACCTGAGTCATGGGTATTTGTATATATTTCTCTTAATATTACATATCTATGTATCATACATGTATGTCTATCCGCTAGCCTAGTATCCAAAACACAAGCCTTACAGTGCTTACTTTGGGCTAGGCTAATTGGTGTGAATGTAAGAAATATTATATTAAAAAAACTTTTCCTGGCATATAACAACTTAACAAACATAAAAAATATATTTATTTAAATAAATATTTTCTATATTGGTAGGCTTATTCACCAATTAGCCTAGCCCAAAGTAAGCACTATAAGGCTTATGTTATGGATACTAGGATAACGGATAGACATACATATACAAATGATAAATTTTTTATTTATTTGTTTTAAGAGGTTAACAACACATATAAATAATTGATAAGAAATGTAACTACTGTAAGCCAATTACAAACCTCCACAGTTAGTAACAAATTATGATAAAGATACAAAGAAAGAAAACAAGCAAATAACAAAAAAAAAGAAAAATTTCGAAGACAAATTATAATCAAATCAGAAAAACCAAATATATATATATATAGTAAAGATATATAACTTTCAAAGAAATATACATAAACACCCATGACTCAGGTATAAACGCTCGTTTTCATCATACAAACGTCTGTCTCTTACGGGATTCGACACCAGGACAGTGAGTGCGAATGGCAGGATCGCTACCGTTACACCAAACGTGTTTATATTTAAGTAGATTTAGACTGAACTCCAAAATCTTTCCGTGACATTGACATTTCAAAACTGTCATCATTTGTGTGCATGTCAATGATTCAGGTCTGCGATGACAAGATAAGATAATGAATCTGATAAGCTTACGCAAACCCAACTATGTGACATGAGGCAGGCGACGCCTGCTAATGCTAACTAATATTGTGTAAGGGCGATGACCGGTTGAAGCTTTTAGCTTCACCAAAGTTTACATATGTATGCATGTATACATATACATATCTCTAGTCACGATGTCTGTTCAGGATAAACGCTGAAACTACTGAACCGATTTTGATCAAATTTCGTAACTATCTGTCATTTGATCTAACTTAAAAGGTAGGATAGGTTTATTTTAATTTACAACAAAACATTGCGTGGCCGGGTCAGCTAGTAATCTATACATCTATACATATAAATAAAATTGGAGTGTCTTTTTGTAATATTGAATACATATGTATACGGTACATATACCAAAATTACATTTTTTTACAATTTTTGTCTGTCTGTCTGTCTGTTTGTTCCGGCTAATCTCTGAAACGGCTGGAATGATTTTGACGGGACATTTATTGGCAGGTAGCTGATGTAATAAGGAGTAACTTAGGCTTTAATTTTAGAAAAAATCTTTTATAATAACTGAGCCACGGCAACGTGTGGCTGGGTCAGCTAGTATTATATAAAACTCATACATAGATAGATACATATGAAATGATTTCAAATAAATACAATTATAAATAGAGTCTATATCCTAACCTAATTTGAGTGACATTTCTTTTTTGATGTTATATAGTTTATTAGTTAAGTATTTATAATTGAGATTTAAGAGATATAGTAGAGAGCGGAGCTTCCATGGATCAGCTTCAATGACGCAATGTTTATTACGCGACTTATTAACCGATTTTAATATTTTTTGTGTGGAATCGAATCAATACTTTTAGGACCAGATTGTGACGGAGCCCGACTTTTGAAATTCACAAAAGATAAAACAAGTTATGACCAAAAACATAGGCTCTATGGGGTTTCCCTTTGTAATAAAAAGCGCGCACTTTTTGGAAGTTTCATTCTTATGGAATATTAAAATCTACTAAACAGTATTTAATTTTTAGTATTACGCTCCGCTCCAATATATGGTTCTAGCGAAGTTCCCTGTATTGTAGTGCCCTTACGGGGTTCAAAATGATCCTTCCCTTAATATTATTGTCCCCGGCAAATAAGTTGAACATCATTTTGAAATCACGTGACATGCGCAGTAGTGAACAATGTACCCAAACTTGCTACTGCGCATGTCACGTGATTTCAAAATCATGTTCAACTTATTTGCCGGAGACTATACCACCATTTTAAATTCATGATACAACGTATTAGTATTTGATCTGTGTATTTTTTTATTTAATATCTTTGTACATGGTTTAAGCAATACGATATTAAGTGGTGAGTATTGAAAATTGTTTACAAACTGTCGTGTCTATCCGCAGTTGGTGATTGTGTATCGGCGCTGATTATTATCGAACTTTAGACGTATCGCTGACAGAGGGCGTGGGCTATCACTTCAACAGATATTTACGGCGATAAATTTGTATGTATTCGCTAGTACCTTTGTAAATAAACACTTATTAGGACAATTGAAGAATAATTACCCTACCGATTTGAAGTTTTGAAATGTGCTGTGTAATTTAATAAAAACATTATATGATAAAAATTTAAACCCATTTATGGCACTAAAGATAAATATGTTTTTTATCTATATATATATATATATATATATATATATATATATATATATATATATATATATATAGTCACAGTTTTTAAACTTGATGAACTCCAAAACTACTTTAACGATTCTGATGATTTTTTCATTTTGCGTGATTTTCCCCACTTACGTCATGGAATAGGTTTCATTTGAATTTATAACACAGCAACGCGTGGCCGGGTCAGCTAGTATATAATACTGACCACTGTTTGGTGAAACGGTAGCCAGCCTGTCTTTTGAACTGGCGGTCCTGGGTTCAAGCCTCGATAGCAAATGTTTGTATGATGAATACGAGCATTTGTACCAGAGTCATGGAAATTTATATATATTTCTGTTAATAAAACATATGTATGTAACATTATATGTATGTCTATCCGTCACTCTAATATTATGAATACAAGCCATACGGTACTTTCTTTGGGTTAGGTTAATGTGATTGTGAGATATATTATTATTATATTACTAGCGGCCCGTCCCGGCTTCGCACGGGTGGTCAAAATTCTTTAAAGTTTTCTAGCATTAAATATAGCCTATGTTACTCAGCAGGAATGTAGCTTTCCAATGGTGAAAGAATTTTTAAAATCGGCTTAGTAGTTTTTGAGTTTATTTCAAACATACAAAAAAACAAATCTTTCCTCCTTATAATATTAGTGTAGATAACTTCGCCCGTTTTCCCAAAATTTCCCTTCACTACTCTGCTCCTATTGATTGTAGCGTGATGAAAAGTATAATACAATCTGCCCAGAAGTATGAAGAATAATTGTACCAAGTTTCGTTAAAATCCGTCGAGTAGTTTTTGTTTCTATAAGGAACATACAGACAGACAGACAAAATTTTTTTCTATGTAACTTTAACCATAAAGGCTGCACACGCGACGGAAGCTTAAAAAATGGAGTTACTTCTCCCGTTTTCCCAAAATTTCCCTTCACTACTCTGCTCCTATTAATTGTAGCGTGATGAAAAGTATAATACAACCTGCCCAGGAGTATGAAGAATAATTGTAGCAAGTTTCGTTAAAATCCGTCGAGTAGTTTTTGTTTCTATAAGGAACATACAGACAGACAGACAAAAATTTTACTGATTGCATTTTTGGCATCAGTATCGATCACTAATCACCCCCTGATAGTTATTTTGAAAATATATTTCATGTACAGAATTGACCTGTCTACAGATTTATTATAAGTATAGATAAACAAACATACATACATATTTTAAGAATATTGAACTTCCAAATGTTCTTTTTACACATATTTTGCAGTATCTTGCAACAAAAAATTAAAGCTTATAATAAAATTATTACCAAATTGATTTAAATAAAAAATGTAAGAGGCTTAATGAAACCCACATTCCATCTAATCATCGAAAACCATGATTAATGAGTTACTCAGTTTGCGGTGTCAAGGACACTGAGTAAGCGTCTATTGAGACAGCAGACATATTTACCTTAACTTTTACGAGAATTGTTACCTTATATATTTAATACACTATATATATATATACTTCAGAGGAAAATTAATAAGTACTTTATTCTCATATAAATAGATTTTTGTTTGCGTTTAAATGAGATAGGATTGGAGATTTTAGTCTAACCATAGCCAGCTCATTTAGACATCAGCAAATACAACAATAAAGTTCCTGTCAATTAAAATATTAATTATTTTCAAATACATTATAATAATTCAATTAAATAGTCAGGCTTATGTAATAATTCAATTTAAAATAACAAAAAATAATGTCGTCATTTTGACATAATGTCAGAGAATAAAAAGGAAAATAATTTGAAATCAAATGCACTTTTTTGACTTTGACCAACATTTTTACCTACCACCATTTCAGCACCTCTTTTAACTGACAAGAAGAACGGGCGCAAGACACTTGTCAGTTCTAACAGAAGTAACGACATTTACAGTATTATTCATAGTCACCATATGTAATCCACAAAATAAAAAACAATGGGTTTCCTCTCCGGGAGCGCCGACAGAAGTAAAAACATGAACATTAACGTTGTGTATTTTTGATATTTTGGAATGGTTAGGGAATAATCTCGCACGAATTGCTTTAATTATCAGTATAAAAGTACTATAATTTATGTGGTAAAATACAATATTCATTTATTGCGCTATCGTACACAAACATGACAATAAACACATACGCATACTCGTGCCAGAGCTCTGCGGAGCTCAAACGAAACAGCAGGAGCAGGCATACATTTTCGCCGCGCGGTAGAAAGAGAGGGCGATATTGCTTCCTCTCCTACGCCGTGCCGGCGGTCACGTGTCCTGACGCAAGTTTAAAATTTTTACCCATCTCAAAAAGTGCACAACGCCGCTAAAGAAGTTTTCACTTCAAAAAATTATTCTGTTATCACAATAATAGTAGTGTCATGGTTTCATTAAATCGTTGATTACGACAAAGTCAACAAGTGTCTGTTTTAAATAAGTATGTAAACTTTGAAATAGTTTTATTTTATGATTACTTTTTATTACTTAATTATTTATTAATACTTTGATAATAATAATTGATGAAGCCATTTTTCTAATAAGCTACTTCGTTTACGTGATGAGTTATGGCCCAAAATAATTGAACGTAAATTGAGAACATCTTCAATGTGATAATTATTCCCTAACGATTCCAAAATATCAAAAAACCACGTTAATGTTCATGTTTTCACTTCTACCGACACTCCTGGAGTGTTGTTTTTTTGTAGATTTTTGTCTAAATAGACAAAAGTTATTATTGTTTCATGATACTTAAACTTATAGGATAGTTTGTCTGTAATGTAGTCACCGAATGAAACCTATTATACCCTAGCCTAGGCTTATGTGTAAATATTATTTTTTAGATACTTCTGTAAGAATTTTCATGGAATAATGACTCTATTATTATTATTAAAATTGTCCATTTCTTCGAATAATTTTCTACTAAAAAATATTATAAACTCTCATTCAAAATAGTTATAAGAGTTACGAATATCATTTCACTGACATTACGAATAATTTAGAGCTGTTTATTGCTTTCGTTTATTTTCCTTAATTGTGTCATTGTGACTGGACAAACCAATAATGACACAACTTTTAAAACCAAACATCATTGATAATTCAAGTGTAACTTGCAACGATGACGAACAAGGCTTACCAGGAATGCGGGATATTTTTATAATTTTACAATCATAACTTCGTAATAACAAGAGTTTCATAATTTTACAAAGAATGCAAGACTGACCTTCAATAAATACGGAGTATGGACCAAATTAGGGCATCCTCGTCATCCACGTAGGCATTAAGGGCTACACTTAAAGTCTTTATACTTAAATGAATGGGTATTATGCTGATGTCAGATGAATCAGTTGATTCAAGGAGTTAAACCAAAAACAATATCTATATATGTATATGTAAAATTTATAATTTATTTGAAATTGTATAAAATTAAATTAAGAGTAACATAGAAATTAATTAAAATTGTCACTTACATCTATGGACTCTCTCTGAAAATAAATCAATTTGATTTTTGAAGTGAAAACTTCTTTTGCATCGTTGTGATTTGAAAGTAGATGAAACGAAAAAGCGACAGTAAATAGAGGCAGACACATAAATTCATAAAATTTAACGTAGGAGAAAAGGAGATAGGAAGCATTATGTTCACATGTGTTAATACGTGTTTGTGTGCACATGCGTAGTACAAAGCTTGAGAGAAGGCATCAGAACAACCATGGTGTTTTGTATACGTGTACGAATTATTTTTGAAGGTTCACTTCAATAATGTGTGAATTTAAGATTTGCTTTTTTATTTTTATTATATATTTATAAAAATTCCCTATCACAGTGTTCGACCGCGATGAACTCAGAAACTACTCGACCGATTTTGAGGATTTTTTTTTCATTTTGTTGGATTTGTTCCAACTTAGGACATAAGATGGATGATAGATAGATGGCCGGGTCAGCTAGTAAAAATATATAAAAAAAGCATGTGTGCAATTCAGACGTGGTAGAAGTGAAATCTTCAAAAATAATACGTACACGTATACAAATGAAATGATGAAATGATAATATTTATTTCAGACTTCACAATCCATAATCCAAATCCATAAAAAAATCCATAAAAAATCCATAAAATATGTTAGTAACAATGACTTAAAACTATATTAGTAGAACTTAAAATAAACATTGTTTTTAACGTGGGTCGACATCCATTGTCCACCCTATCTGTAACCACCTTCAAAAGAGTGTTGGCACTGCATCGCACTCGCTTCCACAAGGAAGCTACTCGCTTGCGCAGCACAGCGTAGAAGTCATCAGTGCTAAACTTGGCGAACATTCCCGAAGCACTACATCGCCAAACTACGATACAAAATACCACGGTTATTGTGATGCCTTCTCACAAGATTTGTACTACGTGTATTAACACACGTACATAATGCTTCTTATCTCATTTTCTCCTACGTTAAATCGTATGAATTTATGTGTCTGTCTCTTTTAACTGTTGCTTTGTCGTTTCAAAGAGACACTGTATAATGCTCTCTATCTCATTTTCTCCTAAGTTAAATCGTTTGAATTTATGTGTTTGTCTCTTATTACTGTCGCTTTTTCGTTTCATCGACTTTCAAATCACAACGATGCTAAAGAAGTTTTCACTTCGAAAATATCTAGTATATTTCTATTAAAATTTATTATATAAAATACCATTGAAAAGCAAAAATATAAAAAATCGAATGTCAAATATTCTTAAAAATGATAATTTCAAATGCGAGGAGATTTATCTCATTGATGAACCAACGCTGGCTTACAGCGTAGAAAAAGTAAAGTACTAGAAAATTTCGACGTGTGCTCACAAGGCTCGGTAGCTCAATAGGGAGAGCAGTGGACCAGACATTCAAAGGTTGCGGGTTTGAGTCGCGTCTGTGCAAACTTGTAAGGCGAGTCGATTTTTCTAAAATGATTAATTCATTACCATATATAACTTAAACTCTGAATTGGTACAACGTGCCTCCACATTGTTTCCTACGATACTCTGCTGCTTCATCATCAGACCTTTAGCAATTTGTACAGAGTTACAAGAAAATAAATTATTACAGCGCCCTCTAGCCACTTAATCGATGTTAGAAAAATCTCTGATGAATCGCGAAACCTTTCACAGAAAAACATGTCAAAATAGGGCAGACTGTGAAAGAGATAAATATTCTTTATCCCATTTATTATATGCACTAAATTTTGCACTTTATCACAGTTTCAGATGTCTCAGAGTAAACACAAAACCAACTTACACACTGATATTTTTAAAATTTTGATTGTCAACACAAGTATTTCATAATTTGTTTGTATTTGAGTAGTAAAATTAATATAAACACACAGACATTATTATGTACCATCAGCAACGACACAATGGGCCCTCGGTTGCGCAACACGCACGCTTCGCCGACTTCCGTTGTCATATAGGTACAGACAGCAAATATGGCAAAAAATTACAAATTTAAATAAAACAACTTATGCTGGTTATGTACAGAATGGGAAAGTGCGATCGATCCTGCTTGCTCGCTAGCAGTCTGCATGCTTGCACGCTACATGCTTGTTTGATGCATGCATGGTTTCTGCATGCAAGCACGTTTTTTATGAAACAAAGTTGACGGATTTCAGTTATATTTAAGTCAAAAGGTTGTTATTTCAAACATTTATTTGCATTTGATAGGCATTAGGTTTAACTAAATTAAATTAAAATATAACAATGAAAAATTGGAATTTCAAAATTTTTGTCTGTTGTGTTCAGTATAATTAATGTTATGTAAAACAATAAAATAGCAAAACGATAACTAAATTTTTTCCATAAATTCGGACAAAAAACGAATATAGGTCTACCGAGTGTTCGCCCGCGCGGTACAGGGACGCGGGGGTACGGCGACAAAAGGGAATACGGAAAATCGGGGGGACTATGACAGTTAATTCTTTCATGCTGTTTACTCAGTAAAACATTAAGGCGTCTGTTTATTATAAACTCAACATTGTATAAACCATGCTTCTTGTTACCAAAAAATATAATCCTGATTTCAAAGAACATATGATTATGAAATGGAAAATATAAACAAGGAACACAGACCGATTCTGTGAACAAGATATGCTTACTTAGAATCGTTACAACATTTATTTAAAGAATGCTCCACTTTTAATCTTCAGAGCATCGTAAAGAGAGATGGCCTACCACAGAGAAAATTATGACTTCAAGACAACGCTTGTAGGTAGTAGTGCATTGAAACATAAAGAGATGGCGCTGGTGTCAACTTTAGAAATACTTGAGAATAAAATATTTCTAACAATTGAAATGATAATCCTCTTTTATTTTATTGTATTACATATATTAAAAAATATCATATTTAAATTCCTTTCCACGTTAAAAAAAAATTAAACAGTTCTATTAAAAACAGCTTCTGTTCTGTTCTGCTATGACATTGTCATAGTCATAGCAGAACAGAACAGAAGCGATTCAGTCTAATTATATGTAAATTATTAGAAAAAGAACAAACACTTAAAAATAGAACTAAATATTGAGGCAAGATCATTTTTATCTTTTAAGATGACTTAACAAAAAAAGGAAATTGAATTTGTCGTTTTTAATCATTTTTCCTAATTCTAGGTCATTATATTTTTAAGGATATTTATACCTTACACATTTTAATCATAATCCTATCTTTTTCATATTTTATTTAATCTTCTCACCTCGAATCTAGATAAGCCTGTCATCTCACTTTTCTTTATATAAGTTTTATTTAAAATAAAGGTAAAATAATGCGTTCATTTCATCCATACGGAACGCATAGACTACTCTTAGTTTGGTAATTTTATGCCAAAAAGAATTTATTGTTAGGCATAATCTTAAAATGCATATTTTGATATTTTTGCTGATTGGTAATGCATAAATAAATATCTCAACTAAACAGATATCTATATCCACATATGCCTATTGATTTTATGTCAAAGTGAATCAGAAATAACTTTATGCAAAAGCGAGGTATCACGAACGCATACGTGTCTCTAGAGTGGTAACTTTACTGGTTGAAATATAAGAAAATTTAATATAAAGTCTGAAAAAAACAATATGAAAAGAAGACAGCTTATTGATAAGATAACCTTTTAATGAAACAAAAACTAATTAAAATTTTATTACATACATATTGATAGATTAAATTCTTTTCCCCGAATAACATATGAACCGTTGCTCTGCCGAATTTATGTAAAAAAATATTATTTTTGAAGTGAAAACTTCTTTAGCAACGTTGTGATTTAAAAGTCGATGAAACGAAAAAGCGACAGTAAAAAGAGATAGACACACAAATTCATAACATTTAACGTAGGAGAAAATGAGATAGGAAGCATTATACAGTGTCACTTATGTTCGTGGTTCTCTTTGTGCTCTGCTTCGTATCCCCTCCACTCGTGTTTACCAAGGCATATTGGGAGTTTGCTTGGGCCTCAGCGTTGTACATGTGTATACGTGTTTGTGTGCGCATGCGTAGTACAAAACTTGAGAGAAGGCATAACAACAACCGTGGTATTTTGTATACGTGCACGTATTATTGTTGAAGGTTTCACTTCTACCACGTGTGAATTGCACACATGCTTTTTTTTTAAATAGTAAATAGGCAGGCGCTTGACCGCTATCTCGCCTGGTGGTTAGCGACGATGCGATCTAGGATGTGATGCCCTTACCTAGAAGATACCTATTCACTCGTGACTGGAAGACCCCTAAATTGTATGTGTCAAGAAACACAGGTAAAGAGTCCTACTTAGCGACACGTATAACAAAATTGAAATCAAAACACTAAGTGCGACTCTTTGATATATTAACCATACGGCGCGGCTCCTATTTGTAAGTCTGGTTGTACGATGAAAAAATGGGGACGGCGGAACAAGGTTGTGCAATTCTGCTACACACTCTCCGATATCTGACATATTTGTTCAATTTGACATATAAAAATATTTATATTTTTTATTTGCAATGTATCATTTTTGTTAACCATACATCGCATCAAGTAGGCTAATCTGTTGCGGACGGGCGCATCGGCCGCTAAAGTATTATTTCAAGTCAACCAACGGAGTTACAAATTAAAGACATAATTCCGCATTTATGTCACTACAATTCAAATGTCCATTTTAACAATATACACTGAGTGGAGCATTATTAATTAGGTACAGTCCCCGGCATATAACTTGAACCTAGTTGCGAAATCACGTGACATGCGTAGTAGCAAATTCAAGTATAAATTTAATTATCAAGACTATACATTATTTAGCACTTAACTTTTCAAGTTCCTGATCCTGTTGGTGATAAAAAATAATTAATGTCATCATCTCATTTAAAAGATGTTCACCGTGGGATCGAAATCTCCCGCAAAAATAAAAGGTTTCGCTATAAAGACGACCGTTTGGTGCAACAGTAGCGATCCTGCCTTTCGCACCGACGGTTCTAGGTTCGAATCCTGATAGGGGCAGATTTTTGTATGATGAATACGAGAATTTGTACCTGAGTCATAGGTATTTATATATATTTCTATGAATATTACTTATTTATGTATCATATATGTATGTCTATCCGTTACCCTAGTATCCATAACACAAACCTTACAGTGTTTACTTTGGGCTTGACTAATTGGTGTGAATGCAAGAAATATTTTATATAAACTGTCAATCACAAAGATGACGACCTCCTCCTGGTCAAGAGGAGCTCAGAAGCTCCCGGCTTCAATGTAGAAAAGAGACATTTTTATATTGGTACGGTTCTGAATTTTGTGGTATCTTCGGTGTTTCTGATTTAGGTACATACACAAGTGTTTTAGCTACATATAACCCGTCCGTTTTCAAAGCAAGGGTGAATAGGCACCTTCTGGGTTAGCTCATTACATCGTGGATACTGTCTTGGGCCCCCGGGTTTGATTGGAACCAATTCAAAATTAAAATAAATATCTTGGATTCAGAACAATGTATGAGTTTTTTTCTAATATTATTATTTTATTACACACAGATGACCGCAGATGGGTTGGAGACCATACAGCAAAGAAAACCCGAAACAACATCCATTCAGACAAGAACTCTTTTAAGCGAACTACTCAAACCATGACAGACCCATTGAATCTTTCCAAGTATTTCTTAAAATGATATCAGCGCCATCTATTGATATTCTACCTACAACATCAAATGTAATTTGACAAGTATTCAACAATCGATAAAGCAGAAACATATATGTAATTATTATCTTCTTTTCCTATTTTAGCATTTACACACCTGAGAAAAGTTGTTTATTTTAAATAAAATAACTTTTTAACGGACATTTGCGTATACTTCATATTTATTTCTAATGTTTCGACTCCCTCACAGAAGCTGTGATCACAGGACGACTAAGATAATGGTTGTCATGTGTTTTCTACTACCTTCACAATATTTAAATCGGGCACGTTCCCAATTGTTAATTTTCTTTTTATATAAATCAATTAATATTATTAAATCGGGCACGTTCCTAATTGTTAATTTTCTTTTTATATAAATCAGATATTAGGAACGTACCCGATTAAAATATTGTGAAGGTAGTAGAAAATACATGACAACCATTATCTTAGTTATCCTGTAATCACGGCTCCTGTAAAGGAGTCGAAACGTCAGGATAAAATATAAAATAAAATATGTGCAAAATCCGTAAAAAAAGTGTTTTATTCAAATATTCGCAATATTTTTATCGGGCACGTTCCTAACTGTTTAAATTTTATACATATAAAAATTAGATTGATTAGTATAATTTTCTCTAGCAGCTGAATATTTAAATAACAGAAATATAACAATTTCTCGATATAAAGTATGTATGACATATTATACACGACCTTGCCGTCCGGAAGTGAAGCGGCCTTGCTAGGCCGGTGACATTTGAGATATACTTACAACCCGTCAATACCTTTATCACCACTCATTCGGGGAAAGTAATATAATAATTATATGTCTTACATTCACACCAATTAACCTAGCCCAAAGTAAGCACTGTAAGGAATAAGGATAATAGGGTAACGGATAAATATATTTATATGATACGTAGATATGTAATATTCATAGAAATATATATAAACACCCATGACTGAGGTACATATATCGATATTTAGCATCCTATACGATTTGATATAATGAACATTGATGAAATTATAAAACGAAACTCATAGTAGGAGTTGAAATACGTTTGAAAAATTTCGACGCGTCTGCCAGCGTGTCGGTAGCTCAGCGGTCAGAGCACTCGTCTAGATAGCGAAAGGTCGTGGGTTCGAATCCTACCTTATTTTATATCTTATAGAAATATGGCATTGTGAAAGAAAAAGAATACAAATTTAATTCTATCTTATATGATAAAATAATCAATTGGGAAAGCTGTCATTGGACTGGACATCCAAAGGTTGCGGCTTCGATTCCCACCTGAGAATCTATTTGTAAGTTATGTCGATTTCTTCTAGCAGTTTTCATAATAATATATTACCGAAGTGCATTAAAATATTTCATTTTTGTAAAAATAAACATTTTAAGCTGCAATATTCATATCATTATAACTAAAACTAGGTCATGGATCTTAGAACCAAACCGATAATTATTGTCATTTACGTATACAAAACTTTGCAAGTCAGATTTTTGCATTTTTTAATGTTAATGTATTCCTAATTTTACACATAAATATCGCAATTTACTTGTTCACTAACATTGAACTCGCTTTTATGTCAAAACACAAGAAATTTGCATAAAGCCCAAGAACAAACCCACGCGTATACAACAAATATTAAAAACAAAACTAATGATACACATATTTTTATAATATACAAATATTCTTTTTAAAATAAACTATTTTCATAGAAAAATATTAGAAAAAATCGACTCGGCTCACTAGTGAATTCTCAGGCGGGAATCGAACCCGCAACCTATGTGAGTCCGGTCAAATGCTTTCCCGATTGAGCTACCGATCATTTCGAACACCCGTCGAAGTATATTCTTATTTAATATTATTAATATTGGCCTAGGTCATATGCCAAATTTGTAATTTATGCAGTCATAATACACGGTAATTTAATTTATTCCCAAAATCTCACAAAATTAGAATTAAATTGAAACAATGATTTTGAGGCTGGTTTTCAACTTTTTTAGTATTTTTTGTTAATTTATTATATCCAAATGTAATTTACATCTATATATATATATATATAAATTACATTTGGATATAATAAATTAAACCGATTTTGATTATTTTTCTTTCATTTTTTAGGATTTGTTCTGATTTAGGACATAAAATAGGTTTCATTTTATTTTATAACACAGCAATGGGTGGCCGGGTCAGCTAGTTATATTATATTTCTTAATCATAGCTGTAAATATAAAAATATTAAATTATAAAAAACAATACTACTTTTAATGGTAAATAATCCTTTCTTTTATTAGTTTATTTATTATTAGCAACATAAGTAACTTTACACAAATCTTGCTAACTATTATTATCATAAAAGGTAATTTAAACTTGAAAACAATAAGAAAAGCTCCGTATTACATAAAAAAGTTAAAAAAACAGAACTATAAAAAATTATCAGTCAAAGAAAAAACTAAAACGTGAATATTTTTCAGAATATATAAAATTTGAAAAGACTAAGAAAATTAATATCCAGCTAAGGGATACTTTAGTGAGATAATAATTCAGACACGACGAACGTATGACGGGTGAGTCGCGAACCATCATAATATTTGAATAATTATAATATTTCCTACATTCACACCAATTAGCCTAGCCCAAAGTAAGCATTGTAAGGCTTGTGTTGTGGATACTAGGGTAACGGATAGACATACATATATGATACATAGATGTGTAATATTCATAGAAATATATATAAATATATTGACTCGGGTACAAACACTCGTATTCATCACATCAACATCTTCCTTCCGGAATCGAACCCGTGACCGTCGGTGCGAAAGGCAGGATCGCTACCGTTGCATCAAACGGTCATCAAATGTCGACAAGGTCACCCATATAATCGGCCTGGGCCTATTAAGACACTCTTAAGTGTACAGAGCAGCAAATTTGATCGCATACAACTTTTACCCCCTATTTTAACCCCTTAGGGGATGGATATCGAAATTCCCTTCCTACTAATCACTTGCGTTATTAAAAGAACTCTTTTAGAAAAATTCCATATTTCTAAACCCAAAGGTTTTGGCTGTGAGTTGATCAATTAGTCAGTCAGCTAGTCAATTTCTTATTTTATATAAACTGTGATTCAATTTAGACAATTTGCAATCATTTTTATTATAAACTAGCGGCCCGTTCCGACGTCGCACGGATTTTTTATTTTTTTTTAATTATCAAATATTTTTCCGTTAGCGCCATCTAGCATCCGGTAGACGAAATACTTGCGGTTAACGCGTTTCTATGGTAACGCATATACAATGGAAAAAGAGCGGGAAAAAGAGAAATTACTTTAGATCTGTTTTAATCAGAAAAAAAAATATCTAAATAAAACAACTTTTAATCCTGACGTTTCGAATCCTTTACAGGAGCCTTGATCACAGGATCACTAACAGTTTTTATAATTACTTTTCATATAGAGAACATTTAAACAGGATTTACAAAAGGAATAGGATGAGCAGTCATTCCGATATCGAGAGGTTGCCAATTCCAATCCCAGTTAACGTCACCACATTAAATAAAACAAGTAGATTTTTTTCTAGTTAAAAAAATAGATACAAATACCAAAGGGTTTTAACTAAACTCAAAGGAAACGGATAGTTTATTTCTGTGAGGCCGTCGTCTTTTTCTTATTTCATCGTATTTTTAACTTCGAGTTTCGAGATTGAGTTGTGTGTCTGAGTATAACTGACAATATTATCTCGATCCGTCAGTCTTATGTTGAGTTCGGTTTTCGCGTTCGACAACAAAATTATCGTTGCCAACCACTAAATTTAAGCATGGTGATAAGTTAATTTATTTGATATAATACAGTGTTTGTTTCATATATTGTGTATAAATAAAATAAATATTTATTACATTCACACCAATTAGCCTAGCCCAAAGTAAGCACTGTAAGGAATAAGGATAATAGGGTAACGGATAAATATATTTATATGATACGTAGATATGTAATATTCATAGAAATATATATAAACACCCATGACTGAGGTACATATGGTCGTATTCATCATACAAACATCTGCCCCTCTGGGATTCGAACCCAGGAGCGTCGGTCCGAAAGGCAGGATCGTTTATCTTTCAGTATATGCAATAGTTTGCTTCACGATCTCAAGCTTTAACCATTTAATTCTTTCAAAAACAAACTGAAGAGTTATTTGGTTGAAAACTGTTTTTATTCTGTTGATAAATAAAATGAAACATGTGACAGTCGACGGTAATAACACATACTGATTTATTTCATAATGTTTCTAATATAATTCAATGCTTTTAATGTAAATCTATAATCTAAGATCATAGTTGTTTGTGTGTTTGTCTGTCCGCTTTTTTTCCATTGTATCAATAACGTTACCATAGCAACGCGTTGACCGCAAGTAGTACGTCTACCGGACGCTAGATGGCGCTAACGGAAAAAATATTTAATAATAGAAAAAATTTAAAGAATTTTGTCCACCCGTGCGAAGCCGGGACGGGCCGCTAGTTACAATAATTATTTGATTATATTTACATCTAGCGAAAAGTGTGTTGGCTTTACAATCATTATAACATCTCTTATTCTTACCACTTTTTAAGCAAATAAAGAAATATTCTATTCAAAATGGTGGTAATTTTTGGTAGTGGTTTGATTTAGGTTTGAAAAAGTACAGCATCATCCCATTCTATTTGTCGATCCACAAAGGCCGACAAATAGATCGGTAACCAAGAGTCTCGACATCTGAATTAGATAAATCATAGATTACCTATATACATTACTCCAAGCTCACAACCTATTTCATTTGACGACAGTTTCGTGCAACGGTAGCGACGGCTTTCGCACCGATTGTTCTGGGTTCAAATCCCGGTAGGGGCAGATGTTCGTGTGATGAATACGAGGATTTGTACCTGAGTCATAGGTATTTCTATATATATCTATAAATATTACATATCTATGTATCATATATGTATGTCTATCCGTTACCCTAGTATCCATAACACAAGCCTTATAATGCTGACTTTGGGCTAGGCTAATTGGTGTGAATGTAAGGAATGTTATTATTATTATGTATATTTGACTTGTGACATACACAGACAAAATTATAAAAATCTTTTGGTGTATTCTGTTCATCTTATACCGCCTCATTTCAAGTAAACACATACATTAAATGTAGAGGCAACGGAATAAGCACCTGCTTATTCTGTTCAGATAAAAATCAATAATGTAACTCTGCTTACATTTGTAAGCAGGTGTAATAATGAAAATTCAAACCTGTAATCCAAAAATATACATACATACTTGTATATCTATACATAGTAATGGAATTTCCTAAACTTATAATAAATATTACCAATGCATCAAACATATAAAAACTATTATCGCTAACCCCTGCGGTAAGTTAAACGATTTTTTACGATAGACCCACTTCCGTAGTAAAATTAGAACTACGATACACTTAATTCAAAGCTATCATTTCAACCTATAATACACAAAATTATTTAAATTTTTCTAGCATTAAATATAGCCTATGTTACTCAGCGTTAATGTAGCTTTCCAATGGTGAAAGAATTTTTGAAACCGGCTTAGTAGTTTTTGAGTTTATTCATTGCAAACATACAAAAATACAAATCTTTCCTCTTTATTATATTAGTTATATAAAGACACTAGCTGACCAGGCCACGCGTTACTGTGTCTCAATTATAAGAATTTGCAATATTTTTTTCCTGACAAATAGAAATTAAACCTTTTCTATATCCTAAGTCGGAACAAATCTAGCAATATGAAAAAAAGAACTTCAAAATCGGTTAAGTAGTTTCGGAGTTCATTGCAGTCAAACAACGTGACAGGGAATTTTATTATTATTCAATTTTGTACTTTAATAAAAAAACATTTAAGTTGAAACATAAACAAGTAATCGCTTATTCAATGCGCCAATTAAAATCAAGTTTACATACTAAAGTTCAGTTCGTGAGTAAATAATTTACGTAAGTCATCAACATCTTTATATTACTAAGTAAATAAAGTTAAAACAATAATTTAAGGTTAAATTATATCCATAATTGTTTTAGTAGGCTATACTAAAACAAAAGTAACTAAAATCATATTGAATCAAAGCGTGGGTTACTTGACATGTCAATTTTGATTGAATATTATTTTCCTTTACTGTTATAAATATAATAAATACCTATCTATACTGTGCTCACATTTTATAAGCTAAGATGCTTGGTACTAAGTTAGTTTACATTAAAATATATTTAAAATAATAATAATTCACTATTTTAATCATAAACAGTTACTATAAGTACTTTATAAAAATATGACTCAAATTTGCATCAAATAAAAACTACGATAATAATAAAGATAGCAAGAAATTTTTATTAAAATAAAATCGATATCCTGTTTGATACGGTGTACCCACTTATCGCAAATATCATATCTATGGATTATCGAGATATTGACGCTTTTCACGTCACTAGTAGATTGGAAAAGATTTTTCCTATTACACTAAAACAGATTAAAAACCCAAAAATGATAACTATTATCAAAACCAAAAATATGCACTATAAATAACACATTTGTTAATTTTGTTAAAATTAATTACCTTTATAATTGAAAGAAACCGGTTCCGTCCACCGTAACAACACCAGAAAATCCTTTTTTAAACAAAAAAGCACTGCACTTTTTTCTTAAAAAAACGTGTCTGCGGCGTTCTATCGACAATTTTAATGATGGGCGCCGTTATCGGTCGCACGTCCGCACTGCGCGAGCTCGGCGGGTATACTGAGGACCGTTGCAAGGAGCGGCGCGTGCGCATAAATATTGTGAACTATTGTGCGGCAGGTAGGATAGCCTTGATGCAGTTTTGTGATTTGTCTGTTACCTTAGTGATATTATGACCGGAAAGAGTCAACCGCGAGCTTATTCAGATTAAATTTGAAGTCGAATATATGAATATATAATAGAATTTTAAAATGATTTCCTTTTAAAGATCACAGACTTAAGCCCTATTGGCTAACGATATAAGTTTTAAACAACAACATATTTTATAATTTTCAATGCGATCTTATAATATAAATTATTATAATAGAAAAATACTAGAAAAAATCGACTCGGGTCACAAGTGAAATCTCAGGCAGGAATCGTACCCGCAACCTTTGCCAATCCGGTCCAATGAGTCCAATGAGAGGAACATCCTCTCGTATTCGAAAGAAACATTTTTACAAGTGTTTGGACAATCGATTAAGATGAAACAGCCATTTAGTTTTATAATTTTTATATATATTTTTGTTGCTGGTTCGATTCCCGCCTGAGAATTCACTTGTGACCCGAGTCGATTATTTCTAGTATTTTTCTATTAACTGTAAACTGACATATACTTTTCATTATTTATTTTTTATTTTACTTTTTAAATTTGTCAATGATGAATGAAAAATACTATAATTTACATTTCAATACGCGCATAGTAAATTCACATCCCCTTTCTCTCTGATTTCAGTAAAAATATTGCGATTTATTGAAATAACGCAGATATCTTTTTTTTTATGTCTCATCCGTTGAGATGTCAGCTTCAGCCCAAGCGAACTGAGTTCGATGCTCGCCGATGTACTACGGAGGAACTTGCAACGATGTATTATAAATGAAATAAAATAATTTATTTATTTTCAAGTAATGTAGAATTGATATCACAAGCAGTTACAATGCTACGTTCTGATAATTTCACATACTCAGCTAAAGGCAATAGCATGAAAATATTATAAAATAAAGAAAATAATAATATTTCCCACAATCACACCAATTAGCCTAGCCCAAAGTAAACACCTTAAAGGCTTGTGTTATGGATACTAGGGTAACGGATAGATATGTAATATTCATAGAAATATATTTAAAATATCCATGACTCTGGTAGAAATGCTCGTATTTATCATACAAACATCTGCCCCTTCCGGGATTCGAACCCAGGACAGTCGTCGCGAAAGGTAGGAACAATCAGTCTTTGTAATACATTAGGTTGAACACAATATTAAACAAATAAAAGAATAGTACTAGGGTCATTCTTCATAGAGACGATTCCTTAAGAAAATACACTACAAACGTGTTGTTAAAGAAACAAAACAATAAAAAAGAACGGGCCAAGTGCGAGAGGGGTGGAGCGCTCCTTTGCTGTGCGCATTATGAAGGATGCTAAAAAGGGTGGTAGCCTGCAGTGCGTCTGGATGTCCAGTAGAAAAAAGGAGATGGCAAAAGTTGGTATGAACAAATGCAGCTAATGCATTTTATTAATTTAATGAATGTCAAAGCTTTTATTGACTGTGAAATGAAATAAAAATATCTTTATTCAAATACACTTAAAATAAATTGTTCTGAATCATTCAACATTTTTACCTACCATCCATTTAGAACGTCTTTTAACTGACAACAAGAATGGGCGCAAGAAACTCGTCAGCTTCAACAGAAGTAACGACATTTACAATATTATACGTTATCACCATACATAATCAACCAAACACAATATAATTCTATTATCACAATATTTGTAGTGCTATGGTTTCATTACATCTTTTATCTACTCTAATACTATAATACAAAGATTCTAAAACTGAAAACAAAATGCTTATGACAAACATTACGTACAGGCCAAAAATAATAAAAAAAAAGTTTAATTACGATACAGGTCTTGTATGGACACCTGTAGCATAATATAACTTTTTTATCATAACGATACACCTATACAACCTCCAGCTGGACCAAGGAGGTTGAACCTCTACTTTAAAAAGGTTTCAATGAACGAGTCCTCGACGACCGACGCAACACGCATGCGCAATTGATGTTTGCACCTTGGCGCCAACATTTGACATTTAAATAAATTTGTTGTTATATTCAGCGTTTTATTTGCAATATTGTTTTACATATTATAGTATGAGAGTAGATAAAGTAGTGTATGACACTGTACATAACTTGGTCTTATAACACTCGTGTGATGCTATAAAAAAACTCGCCTACGGCTCGTTTTTTTAAAACACACTCATGTTATAAGAACCCTTATTATGCAACAGTATCATAAACTACTATTATAAATCTCTCATCATCAGGAACCAGGGGCTCACACAAACATATATCCATATTTTTGTGATGAATACGTGCATTTGTACCTGACTTATGTCTTTTTTAATATTTCTATAAATATATAATATCTTAAATCAATAAATATAAATGAAAAAATATAATTAATTTTGTCAGAGTCCAAAACAAAATTTAACCAAAGATGAATGAGGCTGCGAAAGACGGTACAGCTCAGCTGACCTTTGAAGAGGGAAGATTTGTTTTTGAAGTGGTTTTTTACTCGTTAGACACCAGCGACGCAGGAATCAGTGAGGCCTAATGTCATGCCTGACATGTCATCATTCCATTTGATGATGCTGTCCTAAATTTCTTGTTTATTCTCTGTATATTATTGTAATGTTTTAGAATACTTATTTAAAACAGACACTTCTTGACTTTGTTGTAATCAACGATGTAATGAAACCATAACACTACTATTGTTATGATAATAGATTTTTTTTGTGGATTATTTATGGTGACGACGTATAATATTGTAAATGTCGTTACTTCTGTTAAAGCTGAAGAGTTTCTTGCGCTGTTCTTCGTGCCAGTTAAAAGACGTATAGAATGTGTGGTAGCTAAAAATGTTGGACGATTCACAACAACATGGTTTTTGGTGATATTGAGATCATGGATACATATATAAATAAATATTGAATATCTTTATCAACATGTTTGTCTGTCAGTTACCATATTATCCATAACACGGTTTGTGTTACACAGCAGTGCGTACTTTCGACGTGGCTTATTAGTATGAATGTTAGCAATATTATTACTTTTATAATAAAAAGACCGGCCAAGTGCGAGTCGGACTCACACACCGAGGGCTCGGTTGTATTTTTTGATAGCGTCAGCTTAGAAGTTTGTGTTTTTCACAGCTCCAAGGGACAGTAGACCTGAGTATTTGTTATTAATTCCAGCTTGATACCTCTACGCGTTACTGAGAAAAAGGGTCTTGACAGACGGACGGACTGACGGACAACAAAGTGATCCTATAAGGGTTCCGTTTTTTCCTTACAAGGAACGAAACCCCTAATAATTATACTAGATTTAAAAAATCTAAAAATCCCACGTTTTTCAATGTCCTAAAAAGAATAAAATAACCCTGCGGGGCAAAGCGAGGGGCCACTCAAAACGTGGGGGCGCATATTACTAAGAGGAGATTTTAAAGAGATGAATGACATGCATTGATGCCGATTATTGTAAAGATGCGCCCCCACGTTTTGAGTGGCCCCTCGCTTTGCCCCGCAGGGTTATTTTATTCTTTTTAGGACATTGAAAAACGTGGGATTTTTAGATTTTTTAAATCTAGTATAATTATTTTATTCTTTTTAATTATTAACTCAACGAAGTAACCATGTGTTACGCAACAATCGGAATGCCCCATACAAAAGTGAAAGTTGCCGAAAGTGGACCTGAAAGTGCATCTGGAAAGTTGAAAGTTGCTTTAGAGTGCATTGTCATCGGGTTCTGAACTATCCTGAAAGTTTCAGCTTTCTAGCTTATCGGAAAGTGCCTCAAATTTAAGTTGCAAGATTTTGCCCGGACAGACAAACAAATAAGAAAAGTGAGATAAGAAAAACGTGGTAAAAAATGTCACTGGTTTATAAGTTTATAACCGCATTTAATTTAATGAATCGCGTTAAGTGCTATGAACTTGTAAACAAATATTGACGTCACCAGACCTTTTGTGGTTTTATCATTGTTTGACGAGTGCGTCGTCCTACACGCAAGATGTATGTAAATGTGTGCCAAATAAGTTCGGAATCGAGTGACGTAGTCTAGTGGACAATGGTCATATCAAAACCGCTTTTATAGAGGTAGGTTTGCTCAAAAATTAGTTCGTAATGCGAAAAACAAAAAAACGGTAATTTAAAAAACTAAAAACCCGACTTATTTTCTATGTAAATAATAAATGAAAAACCCCTTAAAAAACGGTAATTTAAAAAGGGATCCCTTTTGTTAACGTAATGTTTTTATTCCTAAAATAGTTTGGCATAACGAGTTTGGCATTTTTTTTTGCATAATATTACTTTGTCTAAATTGATTTTTAGCAGCATATGTACTGTGGCATAATTATAATTAGGTCTAATATATTTATACATAATTATAATTTACGCAATGTTTTGTAGACATAGTGTATAGTCGCATAATAGTATTTTATAATAAACTTTTATTTTTTAATGGTTGTTTGAATCTGATAAATAAAAAAAGGTACTTTAACAAGTTTTTCAAAGTAGGTTTAGGTTAGGTTAGAACAATGTTTATATAAAAGAATATTGATGTGTGTTACTTATTCTGCGTAAGATGATTATATTCATTGTGGTTTGAAACCATTATGCCTTTATAAAGTAATGGTTGCGAATTTTATGCTTAAATATGATTATACTATTATTATGATTATTGTATTTATGATTAAAAAAGTTGTGCTTAATTGGCTATGGATATTATTATTATTATTATAATAAATAATATTATTCGTAAATATCATTAGTATAAATTACCATATGCCAACATATTTTATGGTTTAAATTTTTATGCAAATGGATAGTGAACCATTTAAAAAACTAAAAAATGAAAAAAAAACAGTAAAACAAGAAACTTGTCATACCCGATTGCACTTAACTTAAGAATCGCCAAAGTAGTAGCAGTCGGGACCCATTCTAGAAAGTCAGCCGTCTAGTCAGTAGATTGGCGTAATCAGCAATAATATAGGTACGACTATGTGCTCTCAATTCACTAAGCCTCCATTTCTAGAATGGGTCCCGACTACTACAACTTTGGCGATTCTTAGGTTATATGCAATAAAAGTCCTTTAATGAAAAGTAAGTTATTCTTAGCGAGATTCGGACCTACAAACATAAGATGTCTGGTCCACTGCTCTTCCAATTGAGCTACCGAGGCTTGTGAGCACCCGTCGTTTTCTAAGTATTTTTTTACTATGACTATAAAGAAGAAAAAAGCAATGGCCTTTTTTCTTCTTTATTTTTATTCAGGATGGGTTAGCTCTTGATCCTAATTAAGCCCAGGGGCCACGACAGAATCCACGATGGTACGAACTAACCCAAAAGGTGCCTATTCACCCTGTTTTTGAAAATGGGCAAGTTATAATTTCTCGGAAATACAGACGCAGGGAGGGAGTTCCACTCCTTTGCTGTGCGCAATATGTAGGATGTTGAAAAGCGCTTGGTGCGACAGGTAGGAATAGCAACCAAGAAAGGGTGATAGCTTGCGGTACGTTTGGATGTCCGATGGAAAAAAGGAGATGGCGGTATGAGCAGATGCAGCTCTTGAGCACACTCTCCAAAGTTCAGTCTGTAGAAGACCGATAGACAGGCAACTTTGCGGCGATGAGCTTGTAATAATTTTTTCTACTATTTTCTTATTAAATGTATCATAATAATAATATTTCTTACATTCACACCAATTAGCTTAGCCCAATGTAAGCACTATAAGGCTTGTGTTATGGATACTAGGGTAATGGATAGACATACGTATATGCTACATAGATAAGTAATATTCATAGAAATATATATAGATCCCCGTGACTCGGGTACAAATGCTCGTATTCATCACACAAACATAAAATAGCATTAAAAAGCAAAAAAAAAATACATAAAAGATATGTAAAATTATATGAACTACAATTTACGATTGGGAAATCCATGTTTAGTGGATTATCAGCCTTTTTGATTGATGTTAAAACTTAATATACTATGGACTGGTTACCGAGTGGTCATTTCAAAATACGCAAAACTCCTTTGATTTGGCGATTTATCCTTCGATATGATAACTGCGTCTTATGTAATCAATTGATAAGATTCAAGATCCGTTACCACCTCCAATATTATCAATATCTTAGCTATTGGGGAAAATGTAATCCCCAGATTAATAAAAAACCTAACACTTGGCCCCAAGTTTAGTTGATGCCTATAACTGCAGACTACTTTCCTAAGCAAAATAGAATTTGAGTTTAAAAAAACAGGTCACCCATCCCATTCCCAACCATTTAAAAAGTTGCTTAACATTCTTAATCACAGAGCAAACGTGCTAACCACTGTGCCACCGAGCACCTCCAATTATCATGCTACGGTAAATATTACGAAGCTATAATAGAAAGTCGCACATAACACGTTGCGAGGCTGTAACGAGACATAGGTATTTCCTGATTTTCCTCGCATAACTGTTGTACAAATATAATGTGATTTTCACGTGTTTGTGAATTTTGTCCAAGGGACAAGGTCCCACTTCAATTTGATATTAACCTGGTTAATAGTTCTGAAGTATCAGTATTAAAATAACACAGCAAATAATTAAAACGTAGAATTATTATAACGATCAGGTTTGATTATTTTTAATAATATTTTGGCAAAAACTATCGTTGCATTGAAATACACAACTAAGTACAACAGCTCATGGTAGAAGACAAACAGTGCCCAAAAATTACTACATGTTGCAAAACAAGCAAGCTTGTGATAGGTGAATGATTACAAGACAATGATCAATAATCTTATATCTTGCGACCGTTTGGTGCAACGACAGCGATCTTGTCTTTCCTTACCGACGGCTTCGAGTCCGGATTTAATGAATTCGGGCATTTGTACCTGAGCCATGGGTATTTATATTTCAACTAGATTAAAGCCGCGGCTTCGCTCGCGTTAATACAGACTACCGATTAAAATTTATACTTTTCCCCTCGGAGACAGTACTTTTTTCTGGATGAAAGTTACCTTTTATTCTTTTTTGTACTCCTGACAAAGATCGGTTAATTAGTTAAGACGTGAAATTGTAACAAACAGATAAATAAAACTCACTTTTGTATTTATAATATTAGATGAGATTTATGCATCGTGTATGATGTCTATCCGTTACCCTATTATCCATATCACAAGCCTTACTGTTTAATTTTAAGTTGGCACATATTTACATGATCATCCAAAAAATAGTAATTGTTCGTCAAAAAATACCATTGGCAACCTAACCTAACATTTAGGTTACCGATTGTATTTTTTAGATTTAATTGATCATTTATTATTTTGTTGGGATCATTTAAACATTTCCTTTTTAATTTATACCACAGCAATGCGTGGCCAGATCAGCTAGTATAATATAAAAAAAAACTAAAATCAGTTAGCAGTCTGTCCCCTAGTCTACTTTACAAGCAGTCGAGTCGGAACGATTTTTCCATTGTCAATTAGAAACTCTTGAGAACATATCGGAATATCACCGCTTTTTACCCTAACACACGACTTCATGGGAATGGCGAGATCTATGAGATAACAGATTTACAATGTCGATCGATGATAATTCACACAGTTATATTACTTTTTTTTATTTGTCAAGCGATTTGATAATACTTTTCTTTTACATATGAACGAAGTGAATATATACCTTGTTTCCCCCGCTGAGATAAGTTAGAAAGATGCCTCTTTAAGTATGAATACAAGCCTATGTCCAATCAGTGGGGTCATTTATATTAATATTTTCGTATTTCCGAGTACTTATAACCCGTCCGCTTTTCCAGCTAGGCACCTTCAGGGTTAGTTCGTTTCATCGTGTACAACGTCCCAAAAAGGTGAAATAACACTTCATAGATAGAGCTTTATGAAGAGTGTATGAACAAAATTATCTTTTGGTATTAATAGAAATTTATGAAGGTAAACCATAGCGCGTTTTACACAAGCATAGTGACATCTAGTAATACTATTTAGAAATAATTATGTATGAAGATTATTTACATTAGTTTAAACACATTGTGAATGCCGTCTTGGCTCCGGGGCTTAATTGGGATCAAGAACGAACCCATTCCAAATTAAAATAAAAAAGTCGGTTTTTTTTTTTTTTTTTTTTTTTTTTTTTTTTTTTTTTTTTTTTTTTTTTTTTTTTTTTTGCCTGTAAAGTCGGTTTTACGGGCGAAGATTTTACGTGACAACGTCTTTTTCTCGGTAGAATATTTATTGATATGAATATAATTAAATTGCACAATGCGCGCGGCAGACCGATCATAGTTGAGTGGGAGAGAGACGCAAGGCATTCGGCGGGCCTCTCTCTCGTTCGGTGACTCGTCGTAACGTTACCGAGCGTTACACTTTTTCATAAGTGACTCCCAGCCGCAACCAATTTATAAGACGTTATCACGTCAAAATAATATTATTATGTATTATTAAAAAAAGCGTGCGGGTAATTATGTACGCGCAGCAGAAGTTATGCTTTTTTATTAAATTTTTAAATGAATAATCATGAAGTTAGCCTGTTCACTTTAACAGCCAACTTCATGGTGTTGCTTTTTCATTGCATGTTGTGTGCGCAACTTCCGTTACATGAACAATTTTATCCTCAATGCGCCAAAAGAAGTATAGCTACAATAATATTTTTTAAAAATTTCAGTAAACAGTTAATAACTATTATTATTATTCACTGGGTTAGCCCGTTCCCGGTCTTGATTGGGATCAAGAGCAAACACATTCTGCTGCCCGTCCCGTCACGCACGGGTAGACAAAATTCTTTAAATTATTTCTAGCATTAAATATATCCTATGTTACTCAGCGATAATGTAGCTTTCCAATGGTGAAAAAATTTTCTAAATCGGCATAGTAGTTTTTGAGTTAGTTCATTGCAAACATACAAAAATACAAATCTTTCCTCTTTATAATATTAGTGTAGATGTAGATTTAACTGCTAGCATTTTTATATCTAATTGATTATAAGAAAAAGTTTAATTTATTTTAGTTGCTAGACAGGACTCTAACCCACATCCTTCGGCTCTTCGCCACGTATGTCAAGGTCTCGGTAGCTTAATTAGAAAAGAACTCGCCCGGATAGCGATGTATACGGATACCACTCCCGATTGACACCAGAGACAAATCGATTTTTGAAGTTATATTTCTTTTGGCGAGTTGAGGGTAATTTTCATGTAACGGAAGTTGCGCACGCAGCATGCAACGAAAAAGCGACACCATGAAGATAGCTGTTAAAGTGAGTAGGCTTATTTCAAAATATCTCATTTAAAAATTTATAAAATAAGAAAACATTGATGCAAAATTGCATACGTTTATTAATTTAATTGAATTATTATCACTGAATTATCATTATTTTGTATAATATAAAGAAGGACTTAATTGAAAAAAAAAATTTTCGATAAATTAACATAAAGTTGTTGTAATAAACAATGGAAACCACATTAACTTTTCACTTCATGAAGTGGAAGAGAGATAGATGCGCCACAAGTCGAACGCTTAGGCCGATCGTGCCTCACTATCGCTTGTTCCGCGCTCTCGCTTGCACGCTCGCCTCAGGCGGAACGTTACACTTTTTCGTGCATGCAGCCGGCATTCATTGATTTTTAAAACGTTATCACATCAAAAACGCATAATTTCTGCCGCGCGTATATAAGTACATACACGCTTTTTTTCTTATGATAATCTGTTTAGATATTCTTTTCTTTTCCTGTTTGAAGTTTTATCACATTTATGGTTGTATGACTGACGAGTGTTTGCTTACTTTTATTTAAAAAACTTTCCATTACACTTTTACTAGAGCGATACAATCTAGACTAGTTTTTAAGAAAATTCTATGATTACATAAAAGTGGCTTTCGCCCGTCACCGTATGAGTCGAATCATCAAAACTGTTTTACAACTTATAACGTTTCCGACTAAATGCCGACTAGATTTAGTCGAGTAGGTACTAACTGTGACGCATACTTCACACATTCATTCCAGACCGTTCCTAGTAATTTCAACCTGTGACTCAACTCGCCTCAAAGAGCACGCGATTTAGATTTTACCGTTGCACGTGAATATTTGTGAAAAACTAAATAGAAAATGTGTATTAAAATCTTTAATAAAACTACTTGACGTATTTAAAAGATATAACATTTAAATTCAAATTCACCGTTTAAAAATGGTTGACCTAAAAATGTGTTTAAAGCAGCCTTTCGTAGCGACGGTCTTGGGTTTGAGTGCCGGAAGCGGCAAATGTTTTTGTAATGAACACTGAATTATGGTTATTCTTATCTTTAAATATATATAATTCTACTGTACGAGTGTATGTCACTGAATTTTCTTGTATGCGTTTGGGTGGCGCCCTGGATGGTTTAGATTCACAAATCAGCCCGTCAAATGGTGCAGCAGTCGGCACAGCAACGCGTGACCGGGTCAGATAGTATAATATATTTTTATAAATATCACATATCTATGTATCATATATATCTACCCGTTACCCTAATCTCCAGAACACAAGCATATAGTGCCTTTTTAGGCTTGACTAACTGGTGTGAATATAATATTATTTTTCATAATTTTAATTAAAATAAATGCTCTTCAGGTAGACTATAATTTTTTTTAAATTCACCTCTTTAGGAGTGCAAACTTCTTAATTTTTAAGGAGCACGATATTGCTATAAAAAATGTATAACGCACTTTAAGAAGGCTGAGGGCTCGGAGGCGTAGTTTTTTTTTTTTTTTATTCTTTACAGGCGTATTTTATATCTTTTAGAAATATTGCATTTTGAATGCAAAAATTAAATAAAAACATATTAAATAGCATAGTACAAAAATACCAGCTTTCAGATTTTCGAAGCATTTTTAAATAAATTTCTAACCTAAATACATATATAAGTTTCAATAACTTTTGTATACTTTTTCATGTACTTTTATTAAAACGCTGAAGTAAACCACTTTTCTATGGATCTGATCCCAATAATTCCAATTCATATTTTTGAATAGGTCATTTGAATTCTAAGTATGGAATAATATCAAGGTGGCATAATTATCAGTGACAAAAAAATGTTTTAACATCTATTAACGTATATTTTGGGCGTTGTTATCGCAAAAATATATAAACTCAATAACATAAACATCTAATGAAATAATACATATTAGATTCGATCGTTTGATGCAACGGTAGCGATCCACCCATTCTCCTACTGTCCTAGGTTCGAGTAACGAACGGCTATTTGTATGATGAATACGAACGGTTGTGCCTAAGTAAGGTATTTAATATATATTTCTATCCGATATTACATATCTATGTATAATAATTTAAATGTATATTTATCCGTTACCCTAGTTTTCATAACACAACCCAAGTGTGCTAACTTTGGTCTAGGCTAATTAGTTTGAATGTAATAAATATAACTAGGTATATGCAATCGCTAAGCATAAAGCTTCGCTAGCACCATAAATTAGAGCGAAGCGTTATGCTAAAAAAAATTAATAATGTTTGTAAATTTTAAAACTTCATAAGAATGAAAACTTGACCCTGATTGTCGCGCTAGTTTTAAGAAAGGCGGCGATAACACAAACACTCCCATCCGGACAAACGAGAACATCACTCAACGCAAGAAAACTGGTACCACAGCAGGCCTCGACCAGGATTCCGCCAATCAACAAGTAATTTCGGAGATTCGATCGCTGCGTCAGGATATGATCAACATGCAATCCGATTTTAACAAACGGCTAGACGACCTACTATCGAAGTTTAGTGAGTATGAGGTCCGTATAAAGTCATTAGAACAGAAGGAAAGGGAAAATGAGACTCTCAAGACACAGATCGCCCAGCTACAGGGACAACTAAATAAGCAGACACACATTTCCCTGCGATCTGAGATAGAAATACTAGGATTGACTGAAACTCCAAGGGAAAACCCTTTCCATCTTGCTTTGACAACTGCGAACAAAATCGGGATTCAACTTGAGGAACAGGACCTGGATTACGTTTCACGAGTTGGCCCCCAAACATACGCCAAACCAGACGGAAACCAGCTACCGCGACCATTGGTTGTCTCTTTCACTAGAAGATCAAAAAAAGAGGAGCTACTAAAGGAAGCAAGATCCCGACGTAAGCCAGATAGTCAAGAAATCGTGGGAGTGGGGCCTCAGAGAAAAGTGTTTATAAATGAACGCCTTACCCATGAAACTCGTCAACTTTTTCGTTCTGCACGAAATTGGACTCGAGAACACGAATACAAGTATTGCTGGGTGCGAAACGGTACTGTGTATATCAGGAAACGGGAAGGTCGTGAAGGCTCTCCGCCAATACAAATCCACCATCTCGCTGACTTGGAGAAATTATCTAGCAGACAAATCGCAAGAGACAGGGACGACTGCCATAAATAACCAGTTAAGTTGGAGCGCTTTACGTTTTTGCATTCTTTATTTAAGTCTTATAATAGTTTTAATGATTTGTAATACTTATTTATATTTCCTAAGTTGTGGATACACTAACTTCACACAAACGTTACACAATTTTCCATCACACACAATAAAACTCACACTTTTGACTACTATGCAAACTCATGGGAAATGTTATTGTAGAACCCCTTCGCGCTGCTTTATCACACTCATTTTCTCTACAACCGCTTATCATAGACCTCGTTCATATACCGTTCTCCTTTTACTGAATGGAATGATGGCATTCGATAACAAAGGAAATTCAAAAACAAAATCACAGTTATCATTTAAAACCTATGACTACCCTTGAATTTTTATCCGACATAGATCAGTCTTTGAATGTAGAATGCCATGTTTTATCATTCCCTGAGGAGTGCGGAAAAATTATAAATAAATACAATATTAAGGGTCTCAATGTAAATATTCGCAGCATGCAGCAAAACTTTGACAGTTTTTTGATTACTCTTGCTAGACTTAATACTTCATTCGACTACATTGTTCTAAGTGAATGCTGGATAAAAGAATCTTCCATCATTAAAAATATTGATGGTTATAAATCTTACAGCACAAAAAAATACATTAACAAGGCCGGAGGTGTAACCGTGTATGTGAATAACAAATGGTCGGCTAACGTAACTGAGCCTGATATAGATGATGCAAATGTTTTATGTGTTGAAATTCCAAAAGTCGTCACATTATTAGGTATATATCGTTCACCATCTTTTAAAAATCCCTCAAGATTTTTGTCTTCATTGGATTAATACCTTAACTCGCTCATAGGTACGCCGTGTCTTATTGTGACTGGCGATATCAACATCAATATCATTGGATCCTCTATTTATGAAGAAAATACAAACACCTATCTTACGCTTTTAGCTGAACATGGATTAACACCGAGTGTGGACAAGCCTACGCATGGTAATTCCTGTATAGATCACATATTTGTTCCTTTCAACTCCCAAGCGGAAACGATAGTATGTCCCACTGATCTTACGGATCACAGTATTACTATGTTAGGTATATTAACTGAACCTTTAAAACCACACAGTAGAAACAGAACAAGGCTAAAGGTTGACTATGATGGTCTTAGGTCGGAACTTGAAAGCATTGATTGGTCTCTTTTAAATGCTTCTTCTCTCGACGCTATGGTATCTGACTTTTCATCGATTCTCACAAATTCAATCTCAAGATACTCTAATACAATCAAAGTGACCCACTCCAAATATAACATTCAGCCTTGGATGACTCCGGGCTTAATACGTTGCGGGATACACAAGGACAAACTACACCTCGACTCTAGGAAACACCCAGATGATGCGATAAAAAGATTGATTTATTGCAGATACAGGAACTCCTATATACAACTTCTCAGAAATCTCAAAGCAGAGCACGATGGCAAAGAAATAAATAAGAATAAAAAGGTACCCAAGAGGCTTTGGCGGTGTGTAAATCAAGTATCTCATAGACCATCTAAAAAAGCGAATAGCTCACTGGAAGGCATTTCGAGCATTAAGGGATCTCTGGAGTCATCCCTAGAGGCATGCAATGAATATTTCTCAATGGTGGGCCAGAATTTGGCGAAAAATATACTACAAAAACTAAATGAAACTCAAGAATCCCTCATAGAGAAAGTTAAAATCAAACAAAAAGTGACAGACTCGTTTTTCGTTGCCCCTACTGACCCTGTTGAAATACTCGGTGTCATAAAAAACCTTAAGTCCGATAGCTCGCCTGGTCTCGATAACGTAAGCAACGGTATACTCAAAAGTATAGGACATTTACTAGTAGAACCTCTTTCGACTATCTTTAATTTGAGTATAGAATCTGGTATATTCCCAAACGCCTGGAAGACTGCTGCTGTGATACCTGTATTTAAATGTGGACAAAAGGATGACCCCAGCAATTATCGACCAATTTCCCTTCTGGGTAGCATTTCCAAGCTGCTTGAACGCATTATAAATAAAAGACTCGTAACTTTCCTTACCAAGAACAATGTTATTAGCGACCGCCAATTCGGATTCCGACAGGGAAGATCTTGTGAAGATGCCGTTACTCTTCTCACGAACACCGTAGCTGCTCACTTAGATAGGGGGTCAAAGTGTATCGGTGTTTTCTTAGACCTCGCTAAGGCATTCGATTCTATATCAATCCCGATTCTGTTAAAGAAAATGGAGGCCTATGGCATCAGAGGAAGGGCTCTGAGTTGGTTTTCAGATTATCTGTCGGGACGTCGTCAGTGCGTCAAGCTTTTCGACGCGTTAAGTGGTTTTAAACCGGTAACTTTTGGCGTTCCACAGGGAAGCATTCTGGGACCTTCTCTGTTTCTCCTTTATCTTAACGATTTCGCGTCTCTTCCGATAGTAAATTCAGAAATCCTTTGTTACGCGGATGATACTGCGTTTATCTTTTACGGCGGGTCTTGGCCTGATGTCTGTCGAAATGCTGAGAGGGGCATGGTGGCAGTATCGAGTTGGTTGCAACAGAACTTATTATCTCTCAACATTTCAAAAACAAATTTTCTGTGCTTCCACAAGACTGCTGCGTCTGCGCCCTTCTCGTTAACCGCCTTGAAGTTCCACTCAAAAAACTGTAATTTCGAAGTACTAGGAAATACTTGCGATTGCATAGATATCGGCCGGTTAGAGTCTGTCAAGTATCTAGGTGTGATTCTTGACGAAAAGCTTACATTTAATGCGCATGTTGCGGAAACGTGTAGGAGAGTGAGAAAGGTTATGTACGTAATGAAGAACTTACGTGAAGCAATCGACGGTAAGATTCTGAAAATGGTCTATATGGCTCTTTGTCAGTCTCTGATAAATTACTGCATTCTGGCTTGGGGCGGTTCATCATCTTCGGTCCTTCTTCCTCTTGAAAGAGCTCAAAGGGGTGTATTAAAAACAGCGCTTAGAAAACCTCTTCGGTATCCCACTGACGCTTTATACGAAGACGCTGGTGTTTTGAGTGTCCGGAAGTTGTACATCGTTAGGCTAGTGTCTGCCGTCCACAAAACCGTATTAAATTCAGACAAATATGTCGAGTTGTCAAAAAATCGCATCTTTAAGCTACCCAATATTCGCACGGCTACTTCGTTTGCTCACCATTTTGGAATCTTTCTGTCTTCCTTTATTTATAATAAATTTGCTAGTATTTGCAATCTTAAAGATTGTTCTGTAAGGGAAACCAAAACTCAAATCGCCAATACCTTACTGGAGTTGAGTTATTTAGAAACTGAAGATGTTCTAAAAGTCATCAAATAAGACTGCAGCAATCTCAGACACACGTACACACATAATGCACGCACACGAACACACACATCCACATTTCCTTTTTTGTTTTTATTTTAATTTTATAATTAGGTTGTTTATATCTCATTTCATTTAAATTATTAACAAATGGTGTCCTATTTTGCCGCAATTTGCTATGTAAACCGATTACTTTCCCCACAGGACAGGCTATGCCTAGTGTGGGGAATAGAGATCTTTGTATGTATAAGGCTTATTGAAATAAAGATTATTATTACTATTACTTTCAAAAAGCGCAGCGTTTTTTGTTTCAATGGGAAAACCCATAGAGCCAATATTTTTGGTTATAACTTTTTTAATTTTGGGAATTTCAAAATTCGGGCATCATTGTCATAAATATGTTGATTCTATTCCACGCAAAAATTAATAAAATCAGTTAAGAACTCTGGAAGTTATGGAGTAACAGACATTGCGTCATTGAAGATGATCCATGGGAGCTCTGCACCAATAATAATAAATTCTTTGTTATTTATATTCTTATCTTTCAGATTTTTGCACCTAAAGAAATTATAACTAAAAAGGAATCAACTTGTCTTAAGTGACAGGCTAGACTAGAACACATAAAACATGAAATTGCAAATGCAATGAAAATATATATCAAAGAAAATTAGTAATATGATTTATTTACGTGCACTGACTACAATTCGTGATTCTGAAAAGTCGCGTGTTTGGTGTTCGGTGGGCGGCGGCGCCGGCGCCCGTCAAACCCTTACTATGAGTATAAACACAATAATACAATAATAGCAGTAATAATCCAGTGATTTTCACCATGTTTTTCTTTTCATACTGGCGCAACCAATAAGTATTAAATTTAAATGTGCCGAGTTATTTATTTGTATGTTTTTGTAATTTTTATTAGTTTGGCCGAGCTCCTAGCCTCACGTCCATTTAATCCATTTCCCTCTCGCACACATCTCTTGTCTTGTCTCCCATAAGGAAGAGCGAGATTACCGCGCCATCTATTGGTGGCAAATCACACCGCAATGTGGCCAACATGCGGACAAGAAAAAAAAGATGACTGATGAGTTTCGCAATTTTAAATTGAACTAGTGGCCTATCCGAAAACCCCTTCAACAAACTATAGTTTTATGTAACAGCAAAGCCCAGAGACGATCCCGGCAGCCTCCAGCATCACCACGGGGCGGTCAAGGTATCGTGTCCCCATCACTTTCCCTTCATATTTGTCGACATTAATTTTCTCATACCGCAATACAGTCCACTAATTTTGAATCGCCCGCACAACCAATTATATAATTTCCTAGATTTTTTCGATTGTAATTATCCATTACGTATAATATATACTCTAAGAACACAAATTTGTTGTTTGTGTGTTTGTCTGTCCGTTCTTTTTCCATTGTATCAAGTAACGTTACCATAGCATCGCGTTACCAGGTCAGCTAGGTTAACTCAAAAATCTAAAGCAATATTGTTTGACGACCACCGTAATCTAGTCGCTCGCATACCGGTTTTAATAGAATCGCCACTCCTAGGTCCCAGTCCCGGCCGGTTCAATATAAAAAACAAAGAAGAAAGAAAGAAAGAAACACCTTTATCGGCTTCGCAAATAACACATTATAGCATATTATATTAATACAAAAAACAATTACAAAAAAAATAATAATAATAACTATAACATTAAAAAGTACATTTATTTAAACACTAACATAACATAAAATACAGCGGGGCCAATTCGGCCCCTGCCTCAGCATAATAATGTTGTTTAATATTATTATTTTTAATATTCTCACCCACAATTTTGAAGTGAGTTCATTTCGAGAACAAATAGTAACGGAATTTAAAATCTCTTATTAATGGCGTGCAACAATGCTATTTTCCACGAAACGCACCCCCATAGACTGTAATGGGGTATTACAAGAATTTCCCAATTAAATACCGCATTTTTCGGACACAGTCACTTTTAAATATTTTTGCGAATCAATAAAATCAGTATAAGTTTGAACATTTAGTTGAAGGATACATTAATCTAAAAACACTGTTAAGTTTTAGCAATCAGATTTAAAACACTGATGTGTACATTTTTAATCACAAAAAATCTATTAATTTATTTGTAAAAATATGATACAAACAGATAATATTATACTGGATCACCAGCAAATTCTGTCGATTCCATTTATTTAAATTTAAACGTAAGCTCTGGACATGTAATTTCCAGATTCTGGCACAATTGTCTTCATCAACACGCTTATTTATAAACAAGATCCGTTTAAAAACAAAGCTTTCATTATCACTTGTTATTAAAACGAGCCAAAAATTTAAAACCGGCCAAGTGCGAGTCGGACTCGCACACGAAGGGTTCCGTACAAACTTTTAGTTAAGTAAAAAAATAATGGTTCACGGTTTATGCATAAGGTTTATGTTTATGAAATTAAACGACGGACAGACAGACAGACAGACTGACCGACATGACGAATCCATAAGGGTTCTGTTTCTTGCCATTTGGCTACGGAACTCTTAAAGACAAAATCGATGGGGTTGTGTCGTTTTATTACTGAGTTACTATGGCAACATCCCAGCTCCAGCATCAGATCAGATGCCATCATAACATATTGTCACGCGATATACATAAGCATGAAGAATTTCAGCTCAATCTGAAACCGGGAAGTGGAGCAAATTTAACTTGCAAGATTTCATTAGAGACACCGGGTTCAGGTGAAAGTAAATAAAAGCTTGTAAAAATAGAATAATTTCCAGTTGTTCACTTTTCATTTTCACTATTGTGTAACTCTAAGAAACCGCAACACGAAATAAATAGCCTTATTCATAGTCTGCATTTATTATATTTTGTTTCGTTTCGTTGAAGTAATCTTTTATGATTATTATACATATTTTTCAATTTTTCAATGCTAATTTATATGACAACTTATTTTAATTGGAAAATACTGGAAAAATCTTTTAAATCGTAAAAAAATTCCTGCCTGAAAATAACTTGTAAAGCGAGTCGATATTTTTAATATATTTTTATTAAAATAATTTAGATAAAGTAATGCTTGCTCTTGGAACTGTGTGCTATATTATCTGTAAACCGAAAGAAGCGAAGCTTTATAGTATAAAGCGGAAAAGAGATAGAAAGCCACGCCAGCCACGCACACTGACATGAGTGAAAGGGAGACAGAAGGTCACGCACACTGAGGTGGGGAGGCAGCTAGCTCCTATATATATCGTGTTACGGTACTAAATCTGACGCTCTTGTGTAACGGTAAAATCTGACGCTATTGTGTCACGGTAAATTCTGACGCTCTTGTGTGACGGTAAAATCTGACGCTTAGCAGGGATAGAGTGGACACGTGACGAGCACCTATATGCGAGTGGCCCGAAGGTCCGTATAAAAGCTTCGCACTAATAAAAACACGCGTCGTAAATCCAGCTAAAGTTGTTTAATTTTTTAAACTTCAAGAACAAAATATATTATGGAACATTATTTTTTATTGATTATTAAAATGACATCGTAACAACCGTCGTATGGTTGCAGTACACTGTCGGCGCTAACCTGCAAGAAATATGCACACAACTCCTAATTATAAAAGGCCCATTGGCGCCGCTCCAAACACCTCCGCGCAAGGTACACTGCTCATTCACCGAAAACCGTTACGCCAATTAATATAATATTTCTTACATTCACACGAATTAGCATAGACCATAGTAAACACTGGAAGGCTTCTGTTATAGATGTTAGGGTGACATATAGACATACAAATATGTCATTTTCATTGAAATATATATAAATACCCATGACTCAGGTACAAATGAGTATTCATCATACAAACATCTGCCCCTTTCAGGACCCAAGACTGACAATACGAAACGCAAGATGGCTATGATAAAATGGTTGTCGTACAAGCACTTAAAATATACGGAATCAGGAGGAAACAATGATTTTTTTTTTATATCTAGGTATATTTTTTCTGTTATGATCAATATCTTGTAGGTTAAACTTGACCTGTTCTTCCTTACAAAGCAAAATGATGGTTATAATTTACTACCTATGAATATGTCAGCTTCCTAATAAAAGAAATACTTTATTATTATTTAACAACAACGATTAGATTTAATAATAATAGTTTTTTTTTAATTATTCATGTGAGAAATTCTTATCGGAGGGTAAACTGCTTCGTTACGAAACGCGTTACCTACCGCGCCAGTCTCTCTCTCTTCCCTTCCTCTCACGCATACGGCAGCGGCAGGCAGGCTCCACCTCTCTCACTCTAACCCGCAGCGCTAACCGTATTTCGAACAGACGCTTTCCCTTACTCTACTCAGTGTTTCCCTTACTCTACGCCGAACTTCATACGACGGAAAACAAATATACACATCTTTCCATCCAGTTAATCTTATCTAAAACTTTTATTTTCGTAAACTAAATCGAAAAGAACCCGACAACTGTAATGTATACTAATATGTACCTTTATAGTCTCCGATTTTCATTCATAACATTCGTTAAATTGTATATTTTATCATTCCATTTTGCATCATCATTTGTAAACGTATTAATCTCTGTAAATATATATATATATACAATAATATTTTACTCAATTGCTGAAAAGATACACTAGATTTTCATATAGAGCTTCGCAACCACTCAAAACTTCTATACAGAATGCTACACACTTACCGGCATTGCTTGTTATTTTAACCTGTCTTTTTGTTTAATCTATTTCGTTATTATTTCTTCATTTTATTACTAAAAATGTATTTATTTAATTTATTGACATATAAGTTTTTCTCCTTTGCCATGGCTACCCATGACACGATCTTTCATTTATGGTATTCAACCTCCAAAGAAAACCAAATTTTATTCTTTTTATGTCTTTTCGAAGACAATCTTAATTTAAATGGCTCTGGGCCTATAAAAGACCGAGCTGACCTGCCAAGTGATTCAGTTCTTCGGCAAAAGTTGCCACGTTAACATCTATAGCTCGCTACCGAGCTCTCTTAAAGGCCTTATCCCGGGGCCGGCTGCCCCGGGACTCAAGAAAAGTCCTCAACGCCGTAAGGCAAACTTTTGACTCAAGAACCTACACTAAACTTAGCCACTCTCTACCACTAACGTTGCCTGACCACCAGCGGTGCAGGCCATCTATCAGCAGCGCCGCCCTACCTACCTGCTACGCCGCCCGACCTACCAGCAGCGCCGCACGTCTACCAGCAGCGCCGGCAGTAAATCGGTGCAGGCCGTCCACCAGCAGCGCCGCCCAACCTACCTGTCACGCTGCCCGTGTACCAGCAGCTCCGGCCGACGTCTGCCCCGCCTCCTGTCTACCGGCAGCGCCACCCTTCATCCGACGGTGTCACCGCATCTGGGCCCTAAAGCCCCGGGCCTCAAGCCACCGATATAGAAGATCGCCGACGACCCACAACCACCTACTCACATTTTCACTGTACACTACACATACTCGCCCTCACTCTTCTTTCCTCCAATTTTTGTTCCTTTATTAATCTTGTAAATATATAAACTGTAACTTTACCCTGATCCGTCTTCCGTCTTTATATTTTGTCCCTTCACGATAAAATTGGCGCCCAACTCTAAGTCTCCAGGTCTTCTCTTAAGCTTTTCCCCTCCTCCCTACCCCATCTTTATTTATCATCTCCGCATCTCCCCTAAATTCTAAAACAACACTTCTTCTAGTGTATATATTCATATTCACCCCTTTTGGCAACTTTTTAGGAAACAAAAAAAAAAAGTCCCTCATTATATCTAACTACTCCTATATATATATATATATAAAAAAAATCGGAAATTTATTTTTAAATTTAACTTTTCTTTCTCATTAATTTATTACTTTATTTAATCTTAATCCTTTAATTACTTAACTTGCTTAATTCTTTACTTATTGAGGTCTAACTCAATCTTTAACTTAGAATTTAATTTTTTATTTAAATATTAATTAACTTTTCCATTTTTTTTCTCTCATATTTAATACATTACATCATTTCTTAATTAAATTTGATTACTTAAATAAACCTGAACTTATTTATGAGGTAACAATTAGATTAGAGGATCCAGCAAACACGGTCATAGATTTACGTAAACAAATTCAACGACTTTCTTCGATAACTTCGTCGGAGGATATCTTAACTTCTCCTATTCCGGTTGATGAGGATCTTGCTCAACTCGAAACGACCATCAACTACCTTGAAGCAAAAATAAATAGACTTATTGAGGGCGATGCTAAATTTACTCGCCTAATTAAATCTTACCTTAACCACTTATATTTTAGATTTGAACGCATTGACATTGACCTTAACCCTGAACTCTTAACTACCTTTGATTATCTTAAAACTAAATTTGATGACTTAAATAATAAATTTGAGCCATTCACCTTTCACCCAGCGGAAAATACTGTGACGTCTGTAGTTACCTCATCCCCAATTACTTATATTTCTGAAGTTCCCCAACTCTCTTCTCAGCCCTTAATCCCTCCTTCTTATTCTTTGATTAACGACAATATCTTCAAAGACCTTAAGAGATATACATTTAATGGAAAGTCCTGCCCTAGATCTTTTCTCCAAAAGTTGAATGAGTACTGCATCTCACGTAATCTTAATAAGAACCTTTTAATTAGTCAGGCATATGAACTATTTACCGAAAATGCACTCCATTGGTTTAGATTCCAAATTAGTAGGAATCCTAATTTATCTTGGGCAGAAACTTCTGAATTGCTAATTAAAGACTTTGGCCTATTCGACTATGATTACAAGCTCATGGAAGCAATCAGAAGTCGCACTCAAGGCTTAAATGAACCAATAGCTATCTATATTTCTTACAAAAAAACTTACTGAAAACGAAAAGCTCGATGTCTTACTTAGAAACATTAGACCATGCTATTCAGTTTTTGTAGCTCTTAAAGATTGTAACACTATCGATTCCCTTCTTACTACCTGTCAAAATTATGAAAAATTCCTTGACAGAGACCAAAATTTTAAGGAGCCAGTCCAAAACTATTTGACAACTGAATTTAATTACAGATCTCTAAACCCTCCTCCAACTCCCTCTTCTACCACTCAAAAACCTCCTGAATACTCCAAAAAATCTTATTTTGTTAACTCACTACAAAAGGATCTTTTCTGCGTTCGTTGTCGCGAGCAGGGACACGAACTTAAAACTTGTACTCAACCTCGATTTTTGGTTTGTTTTAAGTGTGGTCTGAAAGGATTCAAAACCGCAGACTGTCCTAAATGTAACCTTAAACCTAATATAAGCTCAAAAAACTAATTTCTGACTTGAAAAGCACTTCTAATTTCGACATTAATGAATGGAATTCTTGGCTCTCAACAATTAAAAATTTCTTTTCTTGCTATAAAATCTCTTCTTCATTCTACACTAATGAAAAAGATACTAAACGTCCTTTCATTAATGTGCGTATTAATAATCTTAACATGTCGGATCTTCTGGACTCTGGTAGTTCAGTTACCATATTTGGCAATAATTCTCACCTAGAAATTCTCAAACTAGGCTTCAAGCTTTTCAAGTCAGACTGCATTTCTATTTCGACTGCTAGCCAACAAAGAGTTAAATCATTGGGCTATTTTGAAGTACCAATGTCCTTTAATGAACAGACGCATATAATTAGAGCATATGCTTTCCCTGAATTATTTCCTTCCCTAATTCTTGGCATTGATTTTTGGAACAAATTTAATCTACTTCCTTCTATATTGTCTTCAGCTGGTTTCTCAACCCTCAAATGCTCATCTATTCAGAATGATGATAAAAAGGTACTACCTTATGATCATCTTACTAAAGACCAGAAGGACATCGCCGATAGTATTATCCATCGCTTCAGAGGCATCTCATTTGAGGAAAAAGGAGTACTGGGACGTACTAACCTCATCACTCACAAAATCGACACTGGCGATTCTCTTCCTATCAAACAGAGATGCTATCGGTTATCCCCTGAAAAACAAAAAGCATTAGTTAACGAGGTGGATAAAATGCTGGAATGGGATGTCATAGAACCCTGTGAAAGTCCATGGTTATCCCCGGTGATTATCACCCCTAAGAAAAATGGTGAATGGCGTTTCTGCGTCGATAGTAGAAAACTAAATTCTATTACTCGTCGCGACGCATATAACCTTCCTCTTATAAGCGAGATCCTAGTCAACCTAAGGAATGCCAAATATCTATCAAGTATTGACATTGCTAAAGCGTTCTGGGAGACGCCACTTAACCCTGGTGATAAAGATAAGACTGCCTTTTACGTTCCAGGCAGGGGCATGTACAGATTTAAAGTGATGCCCTTTGGTCTGACCAATTCTCCAGCTACTCAGCAGAGACTTATGGATATGTTATTTACCCCTGATTTTGACAATAGAGTCTTTTGCTATCTCGATGACATTGTCATTATAAGTGAAACGTTCGACCAGCATATCGCTCTCCTCTTAAAAGTCCATGAAAAACTTTCTTTCGCTAACTTAACTATAAATTTTGAAAAATCTCAATTCTTCAAGAACGAACTTAAATATCTTGGCTTCATCGTGGACGAATTTGGGCTACGAGCTGATCCCGACAAAATTCGCTCTATTTTGGAATACCCTACACTATCTTGTAGAAAGGAAGTTCGTAGATTCATCGGCACCTGTAGTTGGTTCCGAAGATTTATTCCAAATTTCAGCACAATTGCTGCTCCTCTTAACAAACTTACTTGCTCAGGTATAAATGCTCCCAAGTTTGCTTGGAACTCTGAAGCTGAAACTGCTTTTCAGAAGCTCAAAGAAGCTCTAGTCACTACCCCTGTACTCGCTTGTCCGGATTTTAACCTACCATTTTCGGTACATTGCGATGCATCAAACTATGGTATAGGAGCAATGCTTACCCAACTTCAAAACGACAAAGAAGTCGTTATTGCCTACATGAGCAAATCACTTAACAAGAACCAACAAAATTACTCAACAACGGAAAGGGAAACCTTGGCCGTTATAACTGCTCTTGAACACTGGCGTTGTTATCTTGACAATGGCAAACAATTTACCATTTACACAGATCACGCAGCCCTTAAGTGGTTTCTTAACTTATCTAACCCCTCAGGAAGACTTGCTCAATGGACTCTACGTCTGTCTTGTTTCAACTTCGTTCTGAAACATAAAAAGGGTAAAGATAATATTGTTCCAGATTTGTTATCTAGGTCTGAACCTAAGGGCTTTGCGGATTCTTCACCTCAAGGTGTACTTCCAATTTCCACGGAAGAACCTCCTCCTAATCGTGATTTGGATCACTATAACAAAGTTTTGCTCGGCTGTCAAAATAATCCTGATTCCTATCCAAACTATATGGTGAAGAATAACAAACTTTATCGTTGCATTCACTCTCCAAATAGTCTCAATAATGACTTTAATTGGAAAGAGGTGCCCTTACCTCCTGACAGATGTAGGCTTATTGAAATTAACCACGGCTCTGACCTTGAACCTCATCTGGGAATCTTTAAAACTTACAAAAAACTTTCATTACGTTACTACTGGCCCGGTATGTTTAAGGACATAGCCAGATATATTTCTGATTGCGGCACATGCCTGGCGTATAAACATCCCAATCACTCTCCTTACGGACTTATGGGAAAACCTAAAATATGCTCTAGACCCTTCCAAACTATATCGCTCGGTCTTATGGGTCCACTCCCCATGACTAGAAATCGTAACCAATACATCTTAGTTATTAACTGTTGCTTTACTAAATACACTTTAATCTTTCCCCTTAAGCGTGCTACCACGCCTAATATAATCTCTTCCCTTGAAAACTCAGTCTTTCTAACACATGGTGTCCCCCAAACCATTATTATGGATAACGGACCTCAATTCCAGTCTCGTGAATTCATCTCATTTTTAAAGAAATATAAAATTCCATTTATATTTTATTCTCCATTTTACTGTCCTCAGGTCAACCCTACCGAAAGATATAATAGAACTATAATCACTGCTTTAGCTGCCCTAGTAGGTGACGACCATAGAAAGTGGGATACCTACCTTTACAAAATCCAACAAGCGATGAACAGTTGCGTTAACTCTATAACTGGTTATACGCCTAACTTTTTAGTATTTGGTCGGGAAACAATTGCGGTTCTTTTTACACCTCAGCTCGAAGTATCGAAGAAGTTACTTTTCTACCTCGCGATGTCTACGCTGAGAATGCTGGTTTCCTCGCATCTATTTTCGATAAAGTTCAAAGTACCTTATTCTTAGCTCATGCTAAAAACAGTGCGCGTTATGATCTACGTCGTACATTTAAAGAATTTAATGTCGGCGATATGGTTTGGCGAAAGAACTATGTTCAAAGTAATGCAGGTTTTTATTTCAGCGCTAAACTCGCACCTAAATTTGTAAAATGTAAAGTTGTAAAAAAGATTTCACCCTTAGTGTATATATTAGAAGATACTAACGGCACAAAAACCAAATGGCATATCAAAGACATTAAAATCTAAATCCCATATATATTTCATTTACTACATTAATTCGTTCATAATCACTCATTTAATCACTCATCAAAATCTCAAAATTATTAATTTTTGTTTGTTTTACCTTATAGCTTTTAAGCTTCCCCAACGTCTAAAAGAGACGTTAATTGAAATCTCTGCCTCTATCTTTTCTATAGAGTATTCCACTGCTCTATCTTAATTTTCTTTAAAGGTAACTAAAGCCTTTACTTTTAACTTAACCTTTACCCAAGACTACATCGTTAGTCTTCTTCAACTTAACCCTACACTCTTTAAGTACTAACTGGTACTCCTTTTCGAGCGGCTGACTACTCGTTAAACAAGCCTTAAGTCCGAGCGGTTGACTACTCGCTAAATAAGCCTTAGGTTGGAGCGGTTGATTACTCCTTAAAGATGCCTAGGTCAATAACAATTTTTTTTCCATCTATGGAGCGGTTGACAACTCCCTAAAAAAGCCTGTAGTCATGTAGGAACACCCTTCTAGAGTGGTAGTCATTGAATGTGAACTCCACCCTTACCTGAATGTAGTTGATGTTATGATAGAAGAAGGATGGGTATGATAGAAGAAGGATGGATATTTGTGTGAATGCTTGTATGTTCCTGCGAAGTAGTGTTCCTAGGATTTCTCTTGGCCCTTTCTTTTAATAAAATTTTCTCCCGAGTCGAAAATTTTCTGGGGTCGTGGGGGAAATGTAATGTATACTAATATGTACCTTTATAGTCTCCGATTTTCATTCATAACATTCGTTAAATTGTATATTTTATCATTCCATTTTGCATCATCATTTGTAAACGTATTAATCTCTGTAAATATATATATATATACAATAATATTTTACTCAATTGCTGAAAAGATACACTAGATTTTCATATAGAGCTTCGCAACCACTCAAAACTTCTATACAGAATGCTACACACTTACCGGCATTGCTTGTTATTTTAACCTGTCTTTTTGTTTAATCTATTTCGTTATTATTTCTTCATTTTATTACTAAAAATGTATTTATTTAATTTATTGACATATAAGTTTTTCTCCTTTGCCATGGCTACCCATGACACGATCTTTCATTTATGGTATTCAACCTCCAAAGAAAACCAAATTTTATTCTTTTTATGTCTTTTCGAAGACAATCTTAATTTAAATGGCTCTGGGCCTATAAAAGACCGAGCTGACCTGCCAAGTGATTCAGTTCTTCGGCAAAAGTTGCCACGTTAACATCTATAGCTCGCTACCGAGCTCTCCAAAATTCTTAAAGGCCTTATCCCGGGGCCGGCTGCCCCGGGACTCAAGAAAAGTCCTCAACGCCGTAAGGCAAACTTTTGGCTCAAGAACCTACACTAAACTTAGCCACTCTCTACCACTAACGTTGCCTGACCACCAGCGGTGCAGGCCATCTATCAGCAGCGCCGCCCTACCTACCTGCTACGCCGCCCGACCTACCAGCAGCGCCGCACGTCTACCAGCAGCGCCGGCAGTAAATCGGTGCAGGCCGTCCACCAGCAGCGCCGCCCAACCTACCTGTCACGCTGCCCGTGTACCAGCAGCTCCGGCCGACGTCTGCTCCGCCTCCTGTCTACCGGCAGCGCCACCCTTCATCCGACGGTGTCACCGCATCTGGGCCCTAAAGCCCCGGGCCTCAAGCCACCGATATAGAAGATCGCCGACGACCCACAACCACCTACTCACATTTTCACTGTACACTACACATACTCGCCCTCACTCTTCTTACCTCCAATTTTTGTTCCTTTATTAATCTTGTAAATATATAAACTGTAACTTTACCCTGATCATCCGTCTTTATATTTTGTCCCTTCACGACACAACGTTTTTAAAACCCAATAAAACTTTAAGTATCAGAATTTTGTAAGCAAAAGCTATAAAATACTAGATTTAAAAATCTAAAAATTAAAAAAAACGTTTTTCAGTAACCTAAACAGAATAAAATAACCCGACGGGGCCAAGCGAGGGGCGCATCAAAAGTGGGGGCGCATATTACTTATGGAGATGTAATGAGATGTACGTTATGCATAGATGTTGAGAGTATTTGTAAAGATGCGCCCCCACTTTTGATGCGCCCCTCGCTTGGCCCCGCCGGGTTATTTTATTCTGTTTTGGTTACTGAAAAACGTGGGATTTTTAGATTTTTAAATCTAGTATCATTATTTTATTCTTTTTAATTTTCTTGCGCTATTATTATTTTATTCTTTTTAATTTATTAATTAATCGCAGCAAACCATGAGTCGCTATGACTTTTTTCATATGAAAGTGAAATTTCGCAAAATTTGGCCTGAAAGTGGCCGTAGAAAGTTAAACGTTGTTTTAAGATGCATTGTCATCGGGTTCTGACTTGCTCCAAAAATTTCAGCTCGCCAGGTGGCCGGGAAGTGCCTCAAAATTGAGTTGCAAGAATACAACTGCACAGACAGACAAACAGACAGACAGACAAACAGACAGACAGAGAGACAAACAGACAGACAGACAAACAGACAGACAGACCAACAGACAGACAGACAAACAGACAGACAAACGGACAGACAGACAAACAAGAAAGCGACCTGAGAAAAATGTGGGAAAAAGAAATTCGACATTCTATTATGACAACCCGTGTTTGACACCTCGTGACACGGCGCTATGCAGTTATGCAGATAATGTGCAGGTCAAAGAACCACTCTTATGCAACATGAATTGGAGCGCAAACTTTTCGACAACCAAGTATTATATATTTTAAGAAAATGTTAGAATTAATTCACCCTTCATTTTTATTAAAGCAAACTGGTATTTTGTTTATAATAATACCAGCTGACTGTAGCCACTTCGCTTGGCGTTAAAGTTTTTAATCACAATTAAATATAGCCTATGATACTTAAATATAATGTAGCTTTCCACTGGTGAAAGAATTTTCAAAATCAGTTCAGTACTTCCAGAGATTACTTCCTACAAACAAACATATAAACTTTATATCTCTACTATATAAAAAAGGACTCTGTGTGTTTGTAACCATACCAGCAACGCGTGGCCGGGTTATACCAGCAATTAACGTTACCATAGCAACGCTTGGCTGGGTTATACCAGCAATTAACGTTACCATAGCAACGCGTACTGATACTTGTCAGTGTAGTTTTGAAGACTTTTTTATAAAGGTTCTAACTTACAGGTATCAATGTGAAGTAACGTATATTTTAATTTAAAATAAACCATAAACGCGTGGCCGAGTCATCTAGTCCTTATAATATAAAATGTAGATACATCAAATTACGTTTGATTTATTTAAACACCTGTATTCTTATATCGTGCCTTTGGTTCTGAATACGGGACTCCACTGATACACAGAGCTATGATGTTGATCAATGACATTCCACCATCCGGAAGTATCACACTTTTTGTGATGAATCTCTGGAGCTTGTAGTGGGAAAATGAGGGAATTTAATAAATATATATTTAGTTCTTTCACTTTCGCGCCCTACCCTAACCTAACCCTACTAATATTATAAATGTGAATTTAAGTTTGTTTGTTATGCTTTCACGCAAAAACTACTAAACCGATCATCATGAAAGTTCGTACATAATTATGTTCTTGGAGGTATTAGAAGTAACATAAGACACTTTTTATTTAAAAACAAAAATTGCGGGTAAAAGCTAGTTACATATAAAAACAACTTTTTAAAGGATATTTGCCCATACTTTATATTTAATCCTAACGTTTGGACTCCTTTACACGAGGCAGGATCACAGAACCGTAAAAGAGTCGAAACGTCAGGATTAAATATATGCAATGGTCGTCAGATATTTTCTACTAACTTCACAATATTTTAACCGGACACGTTCCTAATCGTTAAAACCTCTTATAAATCAAATTGTTTTATTTTGCATTTTATCACGGCTCCTGTAAGGGAGTCGAAACGTCAGGATTAAATATAAAATAAATTATGCGCAAATACTGTTAAAAAGTCATTTTATTCAAAAGCCTTAGTGCTTTGGGCTAGGTTAATTATAGATAAATACGGAATCTAAAAAGCAAATATGCCTATAGGACCTTTTAAGCGGTCACCCACTGTAATCGTTGCAGCAACCATTCGTAATACAACAGGCAAGTACAAACATGAGCACTTTCTATTGCTTAAAAGATGATGAATCATTCGATCAGTATCTTTAAATAGACATCCATCCAATATATCACCCGCTCATTGAACCGCAGTCAAAATATGCCGACCTGATCTTGCTACTGACTCATTAAGTATGTGCGCGAAGACATAGCAATAACAATCAGAATAGTTTGTCTATGTATATAGACGCCATTTGAATTTAATTTAACTTACTTTTTAAGAGAAAAAACGCTAAAATACTTGAATATAAAAATTAATCTGTAATCTAAGATTACAGTGGTTTGTGTGTTTGTCTGTCCGCTCTTTTTCCCGCTCTTTTTCCATTGTATAAATAACGTTACCATAACAACGCGTTAACCGCAAGTAGTTCGTCTACCATACGCTAGATGGTGTTAACGGAAAAATATTTAATAATAGAAAATATTTAAAGTATTTTGTCCACTCGTGCGACGCCGGGACGGGCCGCTAGTCTAAAATCTAAGAACACCAATTTTTTGTTTGTGTGTTTGTCTGTCCGCTCTTTTTCCCACTCTTTTTCCATTGTATACGCGTTACCATAGCAACGCGTTACCATAGCAACGCGTTACCATAGCAACGCGTTACCAAAGCCACGCGTTACCATAGCAACGCGTTACCATAACAACGCGTTACCGGGTCAGCTAGTATATACTGTAAGAACACAAAATTTGTTGTTTGTGTGTTTGTGAGTCAGCTCGTTTTCCATTGTATCAATAACGTTACCATAGCAACGCGTTACTATAGCAACGCATTACCATAGCAACGCGTTACCGGGTCAGCTAGCTTTAATATAAAAACAGTTGTTTTATTTCACAAAGTCTTAGTAATATCATTGCGACGACGAAATACCAATACCTCCTACCTCCACCATATACCTTAACTAAACTGATAAATTATTTGAATAGAAAAATACTAGAAAAAATCGATTCGGCTCACGAGTGATTTCTCAGGCGGGAATTGAACCCGCAACCTTTGGAAGTTCGGTTCAATGTTCTCCCAATTGAGCTACCGAGCCTTGTGAATACTGGTCAACATTTTCTAGTACCTTTCTCGGTAGCTCAATTGGGTGAGCATTGAACCGGACTTTCAAAGACAGCGGGTTCAATTCTCACCTGAGAATCAATAAGAGACGAGACAATTTTTTCTAGTATTTTCTCTTGAAATAAGTTATCTTATAATATAGCATTGAAAACATACAATTAAAAAAATATATAAAACTAATATAAACTAAGAGGTTGAGGGTTCGATTCCCGCCTATACAGATATACGGATATACAGATATCCGTCCGTCTTTAGAATCATTGGTCCATCTAAAGATCTTGCCGTCCCAAAACCCTTGGGTCATTTGCGACCAACAACAATCACACACAAAAAAGCAGTTTAGTTAATATTAGTTTTATATTTTTTTTATTGCATTTTTGAATGCAATTTTATAACTTATTTTAATAGAAAAATATTAGAAAAATTCGACTCGATTCACAAGTGAATTCTCAGGCTACCACCCTTAAGATTATTATACTTTACCCTTTCTTAAGGGTAGAGGGTGGTAGCCTGCAGTGCGTCTACCTGAAGGAAGAAAGGTGATGGCGGTATGAGCTCATAAAGCTGGTGAACTCATTCTCAGAAGTTTAATATTATTTGTACGTGTGTGTAATGTGTTTTAAATGTTTTGATTTCAGAATCTGTAAAAGACCGACGGACAGTCAATATTGCGACAATGAGCTAAGGTGTGTCGCTTGCTCTAACGTTAACTCTATACCGACAGACGTAATAATCGTGCAAAAAAAATCTCAAAATTTATTGATTAAATCGCAACTTTTGGTAAAACATTGAATAAAGAATAAAATATATACTATAAATATTAGACAGTTATATATTAAATATCATACATTGTTCTGAACCCAAGTATCTAGATCACTTGTGTAATGGAATTCAAAAACAATGTACCACAACACCCAGATCCTAGCCAATAAAGAAAAGTTTATCTTTCTACAACGACCCGGCAAGAACAATCAGCAAAGTTGTTTCAAATAATCAAATAAAATTGGCGTAGACCTGATGTGCAGTATAAAGGTATCATAAAGTGATAAAAGAACCATTTACGGTGCTCTATTTAAATTTGTAAAATATTTAACATGAAGATTAATAAATTTTAAATACTTCGTAGCATTTTGTTTGTAGCCGATAACTTTTTAGTAGTTAGGAACGTGTCAGATCAAAATATTTGAAAGTCGAATATTTCATACACAACTTTAGTCATCCTTGATCACAGTTTCTGTAAAGGAATCGAAGCGTCAGGATTAAATATAAAATAAGTGTTTGACTTGGTCTTTATTATAAAAAAATATTACAATACTTTTTCTAAAAAGAGTGATAATCATTTGTTCAGCACTATAAATAAAGATAAAGTTAATAATATAATCTTTAGATCACACAAAAAAAGTCGGTTTTTTTTTTTTTTTTTTTTTTTTTTGCCTGTAAAGTCGGTTTTACGGGCGAAGATTTTACGTGACAACGTCTTTTTCTCGGTAGAATATTTATTGATATGAATATAATTAAATTGCACAATGCGCGCGGCAGACCGATCATAGTTGAGTGGGAGAGAGACGCAAGGCATTCGGCGGGCCTCTCTCTCGTTCGGTGACTCATCGTAACGTTACCGAGCGTTACACTTTTTCATAAGTGACTCCCAGCCGCAACCAATTTATAAGACGTTATCACGTCAAAAGTGAGGCTCATTCTTAGAAAGATGTATTGCTTAAGGTGCACACCATGTAACTAAGCTTTTTTAGAGAAATTCAAAAGCGTTCTTAAAAATGATAGCTATTGCAGCATTACTGATTATTTAAAGGACAAAAAAGCGTGGTGGCTTATCAGAAAGATACATTTCCAAAGAAGGAAATTATTTATTGACCCATAGTTCAAATAGAATCATTTATACAAAACAGAGAAAATAATAATAAAAAACACATTTATGACGGCCAGGACCCTGCCTCAGCATAATGCCGTTACACTGATGCACGTCACAGTCCTTGTGTTTGGCAGAAAAAATCGCTTATAAGCGATTGTAAACAAAATGGCGTTCGTAAGCGGCAAGCGCTATCAAATCGTAAATAGCTATTTTCCTCTAGGACGCAAACTTAGCGGTCACTGGGGAACATAACCTCAATTAAATATATTGTTATCAAATCAGTGAAAAGTTTTAAACTATGAATAATATATTTAATAATTTTGTGAATGACAATATTGAAGAAGACGAGTTTACTACTATTATTTTAATGATTGCACAAAACCACCGGTTAACTTAAGTTTGTAAACAAACTTATCTAAGCAAAATGGCGGATTGTGTCAGCGCTACTCAAGTTAGCAAACGTGTCCTTGCCGAAAACTGATAATTTGATACTCAGCGCTGGTAATCATTCGCAAGCGATTTTTTCTGCCAAACACAAGGAGTGTATCGGTGCTGGTATTCTGGCAAGACCTGACGTTCTGCGTAAATTTATATTTTGGTAAGAAATTTTGCAAAGTTTCCGTAACTAAAAAAATTGTAACATTAAAGGGATAATAAAACAACCCCTATCGAGTTTTTTTGCAGCTTCTCGGTACAATTTCCTTCGTCGCAGGGCTTAAGAAACCATGTCATTGTTTCTGACTTTCAATAAATGCATAATAAATGCCCATATTGAATAAAAAGCATTTCATCTTTACACATCTTATTGCAGCAATTACAAATAACAATATTAATATTTTTTTCTAGTTGGACTTTAATGGTCTTACATGGTACCTAGATACAACTATTGTTTTTTACTTGATGAATTCTTTTAATGCAAAAAATGAAACAATTTTAACATCACGTGATTTAAATACTATGAATAGTTGTTGTATGTAGTAATGGTTTATAAATTAATTGACCAAATTATCTTAAATTTTGTTTTAATATCTAATTAATTTGTAAAACTATCTTAAGTGTAAATTATTATAATTGAAAAATACTAGAAAAAATCGATTCGGCTCACAAGTGAATTCTCAGGCGGGAATCAAACCCGCAACCTTTGGATGTCTGGTCCAATGCTCTCCCAATTGAGCCTTGTCTACAAGGCTTATTTACAATTTTTTCTAGTATTTTTCAATTATAATAATTTATGTTATAAGACAGCATTGAAAAAAATGCATAAAATCGAGGACGTTTATCAAAACAAACGTAATCAGTCAGTCACTTCTATCGGCGCATAGCATCCGCCCCGAGATCGAAAGTCAATCAAAATGAGAGCAAACACCATTTGTCACAGTATGTGACCTCTGACTCGAATATGGCGTGGACTTAGTACCATATTAATAATCTGTTGATTTATTACAATATTGTTTAGGGTTCCGTACTCCATACCAAAAACGGAACCCTTATCCGTCAAGACCCCTTTTCTCAGGAACGCGTGTAGATATTAAGTTGAAATTAATATCAAATACTCAATCCTGTAATCCCTTGCAGCAGTGAAAAAATCAAACTTCTAAGGCGACACAATCAAAATACTCCGTTTATGCCGAATATTATTATTATTAGGGTACTTCCCGTTGACCTAGAATCAAGAATTTTGGCATAAAGAAAGGCAAATCCGAAAACCGATAATTTGGCATATTATCACACAAAAAATATTTTTTGTAAATGCAAACTGATATCTGCAGTTGAAATGTATGGAATTTCAAATATTTGAATAAATATAAATAAATATTAAAGATAAGACAACATGCATTGTTCTGAACCCCAGTTTAGCAGCTAAGGCGATTATGTAATGTCATTCAGAAACAACGTCGATCGTGGGAGGCAGCGGTCTACTACTGCGAAGATGTCATTCCGCAGAAGGAGACCGCTGAGAGAGGGAGAGAGAGCGACGCCAACGCAGGAGGTGACCAGGCAGGAGATGGCGTCAGTTCGCGGCGCATATTTCAATTTGAGGAAGGACCCTCTCGAAACAGCCTGGGGCAGACGGGGGTGGCCCGATGCAGGATAGCCCAGCTCCTGATACAACAGTACACCGTCTCCACCCCTCCTCACAAAGGCCTAGGGACAGTTTAGGTCATATGTGTGGTGTTAGTAGGTATACCGGTGGGGCTACACGACTAGTCACATAGTGACGATTCCTGTGGCGCCACCGGGAAAGCCTGGGCTCGCCGGCGGCGCTGCCATTGCCGCCGCGGGTTAATAATCGTATTTTGCCCTCATGTCAAAAAAAAGGAACAATTACGGTAGCACAACACCTAGACCCGAGCCAATACAGAAAAGTTTAGTTTCTACTCTCTGAGTGGCATTATCATGAAAACCGGTATGAAAATTAGAATCAAGAACATGGTAGGTCTATAACATTTTCATCATACGGAACCCTCTTCGCGCGAGTTCAACTCGCCCTTGACCGATTTTTTTATTTAATGCTGTGTGTGCGGTGGAAACTGACCTCACATCGTATTTATACAGCGGCCACTTTTCAATAAAGTCTATAATAACGTAATTCTTCAATGCATCTTTTCACTCATATTGATGGCGTTTTATTGACAGAATTAATTTCGATGTTATATTAAAACTTCTTTTTATAATAAAACATGATATATGTGTTCAATTGTCATTACTTCATAATATAACTAATTAGAAATCATTTTATTTAAATAATATTATACTGATATTGAGAGAACACACTGCTATACCAGCCGACTTAGTTATTATGCGAACATCTGCCACATTTTATAAAAGTAGTTGCACTATACTCACTTATGGATAAAACATGTTGTTAATATGAGGAATTACAACATATGTATCATGAAACTCTGTTATGAGCTTATCTTTTTAATAGGAAGCTGTAAAACCTTCAACATAAAGGAATCCTTTTTTATAAGATACATTACGGAGAGTGTGCAGCAGAATTGCACCATAGCTTCCCATCTCATTTTCTCCTACGTTAAATCTTATGAAATTATTTGTCTGTCTCTTTTTACTGTCGCTTTTTTGTTTTATTAACTTTCAAATCGCAACGATGCTACAGAAGTTTTCACTTCAAAAACATTAAAACCATGAATAAGAACTAAAAAGACATATTACCCAAAAATCTAATTAAATTAAAAAACTTCGGTAAAGTTTAAAAGATTTTATTTATTACACAATATTTCAGTAGCTTTTTAAAATCTATCAGTATCAGTATTTTTTTTTTAATTCTTCAGGAATTTTATTACAGATTGACAGAAATTACGAAAGGACCAGAATGATTTAAATTAAATATTGAAGTCGGAGGGTTTCAGGATAGTTTTATTTTGTACGATGAGCTATTTAAAACTGACTCACGATTGAATCGTTATATTTAAATGTTTATAATTTTTATATTTTTATGCATTTTCAATGCGATGTTATAAGATAAATTATTATAATAGAAAAATACTAGAAAAAATCGACTCGGGTCACAAGTGAACCTCAGGCGGGAATCGAACCCGCAACCTTTGGAAATCCGGTCCAATGCTCTCCCAATTGAGCTTCCTCTTAATCGATTGACCAAACATTTGTAAAAATGTTTCTTTCGAATACGAGAGGATGTTCCTCTCATTGATGAAACAACGCTGGCCTACAGCGTAAAATCAGGAAGGTACTAGAAAATTTCGACGAGTGTTCGCAAGGCTCGGTAGCTCAATTGGGAGAGCATTGGACCGGATTTCCAAAGGTTGCGGGTTCGATTCCCGCCTGAGGTTCACTTGTGACCCGAGTCGATTTTTTCTAGTATTTTTCTATTATAATAATTTATATTTAAATGTATTAAGTGATAACTTTATTTATCTACTTATTTAAGTAAGTAAACTTATTTTAATCATATATTTGTTGACTATTTTGTAATCAACGATGTAATGAAACATATTTAGTTCTTACACTTCCGCGCACATTACACATCAGAATAAAACACTTTTTTAAATAAAATAAAATATTATTTAAATAAAAATAATACAATTTGATTTATATAAAATAATTTAATAATTAGGAACGTGCCCGATTAAAATATTGTGAAGGTAGTAGAAAATACATGACAACCATCATCTTAGTCATCCTGTGATCACGGCTCCTGTAAAGGAGTCGAAACGTCAGGATTAAATATAAAATAAAATAAAACATGCGCAAAAATCCGTAAAAAAATGTTTTATTCTGATGTAATGCAACTTTAGCAAATTAAATCTAATCCACTATTTACAGTTTGCTTAAGGAAGCGAGGAAATTGATAAATGAAAGTCCTGCATAGATCACTGAATTTGTCTTAATAAGCTTGCAAATATTACAATACCATTACATACAAGTTCTTCGTATCAGTAAAATCTCTCTCTCAGAAAAAAATCAAATGCGTCTTATTTTTATTACACAGAGTATATAGCTAACATCCACAGATTAATAATTATCTTCCAGAGTTTTCACACATCCGCCACAAAACCATAACACTACTATTTTTGTGATAATAGAATAATATTGTATGGTGACAATGTATAATATCTTAAATGTCGTTACTTCAGTTAAAGCTGACGAGTTTCTTGCATCCATTCTTCTTGTCACTTAAGAGACGTCCTAAAAAATTATTTGAGGTAAATCAGTCAAAAAACAAAACATAACATTCTTAAGTTAAAACACAACCGTTATGTTTTTTTTATTCTTAATTTTCTCGATGGCTTTATAGTGAAAAGAGGTCGAAATCAAATCTAACAGTACATACTTATCGCGTAACATCGCTAATGGGTTTGTGTCTCGATAATTGTACTCATTACTGCTTAAACGTTTGCTTTGCTTAGCGGTAATTCTATCTTAGAATCAACAAGAATGGGTAATGATAATTCGACACCAATACAATGTAAGTTTACATTTTTGTGAATCATCTTAGAAGATATTTTCACGGACGCTTCTCCCAAAAATTCCTCCTTTTATTGACTCGAATTCGGTAGCTAAATTAGGAGAGTAATGGACAAGATATCAAATGGTTGCGGATTCAAGTCCATTGAGAAAATTGAGGAGATTAGTTCCCATAATTAAATAACATCACTTTTACCGGATCCACGACGCGTTTTTTCTTATTTACAAGATTTAAATTAATACTAAAAAAAATGAAAAAAAAAAAATTTTTTTTCATTTATAAATTTTGAACACGTGCCCAATTAATTATTGCACACATATGAAGACAAATGCCTTTGTCATCTTGTGATCAGGGCTCCTGTAAAGTAGTCGAACGGTCAGGATTAAATATACTCATAAATAGGGTATTTGACAGATTTTCGTAAAGTACTTCAAAATGTTCTGAAGTCGCTAAAGATACGCTTGACAAATCTTTCTCTTATATTTAGAGCCATTTTAATAACAAAAAGATAGTTTTAATAATTACATTTTGTATTTCCCACTGAAACGCTAGGTCACGTGACAAATCAATGGCGTGACGTCACGATGTAGTAGTCTTTATGTAAACAATACGTGAGAGATTATTTTTTTGTTTTTTTTTTGGTTCATGATTCTTTAAAAATGGCTTCTAAGACATTTTATTTATTACATCGTGACGTCACGTGCTCTGATTGGTTGTTGAGACGTTTCGTGTAATTGATGCACAGATTCAAAAACTCTAATTTTTATTTAGGAAAATAAAATATTTAATAATTTTTGTTTGTAATTTAAGTCAAATATTATTAATAAGGACCTTAAATTCTATAGTGTTCAATACAATACTTATTTATTTGTCAACTATGTCAAATACCCTATTGTGCGCAAAAAAACATTGAAGAAGTAATTCTCAAGTTCAATTTAAATGTGTATTAAATGTGCTCAAAAGTTTGAGATTTAAATATAATAACGGGATATTTACTTGTTTAAAGGAACCATGATCACAGGATGACTTGGAGTGATTTAGTATGGCTCAGTCGTCCTGTAATCCTGGCTCGTGTAAAGAAGTCGAAACGTCAGGATTAAAAATTAAAAAAAGAGAATTGACAACTCATGGATTCGGTTAAATTGATTTCCTTTAAAGATCTGATAAATACGATCAATAGTTCTAGAATTATTGGTAAATATACCAAAAGAGCAATTAAGGGCATAATAGATTACTCTACCTCAAACCTCGTTTTAACGCTTATGATCTATTATCAGGAAATCACCATTTTGCCTTAAGTATTCAAAAAAAATGTTTTATTTAAAAAAAAAAAATGTGCGTGTCAACTCCGACGGGTGACTGGAATTTACTCCTTAAAAACGATTATCTCAAAATATTATTATTTATATCCTTTTTTTATTTATGATATTTTACATGTATTCTGAATGGTATAGTAAGAAAGAATGAGAGAGAAAATGTGTACTTGAGACTGAGGATCGGGGAGTATAAGACGCAGAGGAAATGTGACCCTTCATTTATTGCTTATGTTTGATTTTACTATCCATCTACTTTTCATCCCGTGTACGTTTAATACATGAAACGCTTCTTCAGTAGTTCAACTCCAATAAACTCCAACATTAATATTGAAGTAGGTATATTATTTTTTGAATAATAATATTTCTTACATTCACACCAATTAGCCTAGCCCTAACCATTCATCCGGGACTCGAACCCAGCACTGTCGGTGTAAAAGAAAATGTCGTTACTATTGTACCAAACGGTCATATTAAATAAAAATTGATATTTTCAAAACTAACATCTTGTCACATGATCAAAGCCGAGCCCACCATTCAATTATTCAAACAAATCGCGTCAACCTACTGTCAAAATTTCTCAATTGACATTGAATTCTACGTATTCTCTTTTAAGTCGAAAATTGAATGGAGCAATTTGACAGTTTTCTGTGTAAGTAATATTATATCGATGCATCAGCAATGCACTTGAACTAGCGAGCTATTAGCGGAAGGGGTATCCGACGAGTCTATTCTGGATGTCCATTCGTTTTATTGCATTGCACACTCAGTATTTCTAAGAGCTACGTGGGTGAGATTTAACGGTTACAAATATTGACGGGTTGACTCTAAAGGTGAGTGACATTAAAACCTCGAAACCCAGGGTGACAGGTTCCAATCTTACGAAACGAAAATAGTTCTATAATTGACATATTATAAGTCATGTTTGTTTATATTTTTTGAAGTTTAAAAAGGTTGTTAATAATACACTTATAAACTAAAGCTAATTATTACAATATCAGTGATTAATTAAAACTAGGTAGGTGCAAATACTGAGCGAAGCAATTTGATTTTTGAAGGGTGATAATTATTCCTCGATGGTATATCCAATTTCAAATCATTTTTTTTGCACATCAGTCACGACCACGATGTGAGTTTGAGCGCCAAATTTCATCAATGTAGTATCAGCGGTTTGGCTGTAATCAGCTTTTGAATTTTTCTTTCGGTCATTATTCATCCATGGTAAAGTCTATGTTTTTTTACATAGCCTATGTCCGTCAGGTTATAATCATGTATGTTCATGAAAAAATTCGTTCGAATCGGTTGAACCGTTAAGTAGCAGGAGGGAGACAAGCGAAATTTGTGAGTTGCCTAAAAGAGAGCTTCGCTCAACAAACGAATGGGTGGAGTTAATAGCCTTGTTTCTATTTAATATAATTATTATTATCGTAATCAGAAATAATTTCAAATCCGTTCAGTTGTATAGTAAATTTTGTAATACGTCTCGGTAGTATAAAAAAAATTAAATCTTATATATCTATGTAACACATAATAAAAAGGAGGAAAAAAACAGTCCTTGCCGAGTTTGGTTTACGCTTGATTTTAACCGAATTCAAAAAGGATGAGGTTCTCAATTCGGGTGTATTTACGAGATATCTCCATATTTTCTGATAGCTGTCTAAGTATCTGTCAATAGTCAAGACCGCCAACATAAGAAAAAACTCACAATACTATTTAACGACAAACACTATTACTACTTATTGATTTGCAAAATTGTTTAGTACTTATCACTAAAAATAACTAGGCGATGCAGTCGCTAAGCATAAAGCTTCGCTAGCACCATTTTTAGAGCGGAGCGTTATACTAAAAAATAATCAATAACGTTAAGTAAATTTTAAAAATCCAACAGAAAGAAAACTTTAAAAAAGCGCGTGATTTTTTTCAATGGGAAATCCCATAGAGCCATTTTGTTCAAAACTTTTTTATTTTTGTGACTTTCAAAATTCGGGCTTCATAATCTGGTCCTAAACCTGTTGATTTGATTCCACACAAAAATTATTAAAATCGGTTAAGAACTCGGGAAGTTATGTTATGGGGTAACAGACATTGTGCCATTGAAGCTGATGCATGGGAGCTCCAATTAAAACTATCACTCCTAATCCTCCTATTTACGGAGTACATTAATGTCTATGCGTTTATGAATTATGCTTTTTTTTAATTATACCTATCAATTTATCACCTGCATATATATTTGTAAAATAGCTGTTGAGTTTCCAAATAAAATAAAACATCATTGGAGAATACACGTTTCTTACGTAAAAAGAATGGGTTTACTCTGAACGCTGAGTTGTTTCAATAATTAGATTAAACTGTCATGCTATTTATAAACACAACACGCCCTTGTATGCTTAGCAGTTGTTAAGCAAATTTAGTAAGGCTAAACTATGGTTTCAATTATATCTTTTCCTAGTTATATTTATACCGTGCGGTATCTGGCAAAGTAGAATAGTAGTACCTTCCCTACTTCCCTCCACACTTAACACTTTGTAAGCGGGCATTTTCTCGCCAAATCGCTCCGGTCCCATTTTAATTGTATCGACAGGTAGACCTATAGCCTATAGGGTACCGCTGACAATAGAGAATGCGTAGTTCGTCACCCGTTTGGCGCCCTTGTTTACAAGTTTTCCGCGCCCCACAGCTTAGCGAAACAAAACGAGTTAACTCGTTTCCCGCGCATTGGTATAAAAAGCAATATGACGAGTTAACTCGGGACCCGCAAACAATGTGTTAAGGATGTGTTTTAGGTCGAGGATCTTATGACATATTGTGTCTAGTAATGAAAAACATCAAGAATTTTCACAGATTAAAAGAAAAAGTAACCTTTTTGGGGGTGTGATTGATGTTGGTCGCAACAACGATACCGGGTTTTCGGACAGCGAAATCCTTAATTGGACCTTAAGCTGAGAGTAGCGAGCCACCATAGTGTTTTTCTAGATGAACGATATCTCCCATGAGGGAGTCTCCGAACCAGCATAGATTCACTACGGTGCTCTAGCTGGAAAGGGAGAGCATAGGGGCATCTAAGGGCTCGGACCCCGGCTCTGGTTCGCCGTGCCAGGTAGGTGTCTTTTCCTGGTAAAGTGCGAATTGAATAGACCGGGTCTTCGCACTCAGGACCTACAGGTGCGGTATACAGACGCTACATGAGTATGTCCACATACAAACTAAACTGTAACGACCATTCGGTGCAACAGTAGCGATCCTACATTTCCACCGACGGTCCTGGGTTCGAGCCCCGAAAGAGGCAGAAGTTTGTGTGATGAATACGAGCATTTGTACCTGAATCATGGGTATTTATGCATATTTATTTCTATGAATATTACTAAGTTATTTAATGTCTATCCGTTACCCTAGTATCCATAACACAAACCTTACAGTACGGACTTTGGGCTAGGCTAATTGGTGTGAATGTAAAAAAATATTACTTAATATTATTGTTATTATTATTCCATAATAACAATAATTCCATAGTCCTTGCCCCATCGTTTGATATGTCAGTTTTATCCCAAGCGGATCAAGTCGGATCCGATGTACTACGAACATGGACCCATTCGTTACATTTCTTAGTTAACTGGAATATTAGTAATGTGTATAACGAATTGTTATTATACTTTATATAAAAAAAACTGTTATATAACTTGTTTTTAGGTAAAGCGGTGATTATTTTTAGTCACGCGTCTTAAAGCGTTACCGGAACGTTACTATTGTAACATTTTATATTACTTATAACCTTCTCACGTTACATTTATGTTACATGACTCTTAATGTCACTTTTACATAACTTGGGAACAACATATACAAATATTTTCAAGCAAACAAAACATAATCGTAAAACGGAACGCCCCAAAGAAAGTTTTCGTTCGTTGTGTTGGCACACTTGATTTTGAACTATAGTATTATTTTTATTTATTTCTTAGTGCAACATACAGCATTAAATAGAACATTGTTAATAAGAATTTTAGTACAAAAGCCAAAAGAGTTTCCACCATTAACTAAAACATACATAAAGTTGTACCAACTAAGACTGTATGAAAAAAAGGAAAGGTTCCTAGTTAGGAATGTGCCCGATTAAAATATTGTGATGGTAGTAGAAAACGATGTGCGTGGAAGTGTATGAACTAAATATAATAACAAAACGTTAAGATTAAAACTAACTTTTAGTTTTAAAACTTTCCTTTTTTAATTTCCTAAATTTAATATAAAAAATATATATATATGACTAAAATTCACATAATAACTGCTCTTGAGATGTAGAGATTTTTACCGTAATTGATTTTGCAATGTGATACCGTAAATGTATCACACGAACGCAGTCTGGCTCCATAAGAAGATCTTATTTAATAAATAAGGAGAATCAATCCGGTTATTCAAAATTTTGTACAAAAAAGTTTAAATAGTTGAAACAATGTAATTATAACAAAGTTGGTACCACGGTTTTGTGTTATCTATGGTTTGGTTTTCTATGCACTCCATCTTTTTTTACCTAGAGATACTTACTACTTTTGTAACGTTGTGTCGGTTTAAAACTCTTTAAAATAAACCGACAGGTTAACAAGGATATTTATATGTTAATATTATCAATTAATATACCTGACAATATACTCTGCATGATTCTAGAGGTATTATTATTTTACTAATAATACTTTTTCTTTTTTTTTTAAACACAAAAATAATTTTGTCTGTTATTAATATTTATATGGGTGCAGTTTACTTTTTTTCATTTAAAGTGGACACTGTTGTCGAAATGGGAATTTCAGGAACTTCAGGGAAGGTAGAATTTAGCGAAGTTAAAGGTATTCAGGGAATGTGGAAACAATTAAGATATTATGTTATTTTTTGTGTACAGTACTTTGAGTGGGTTAAGTATAGGCCCATATAGTCATAGAGTTAGTTAGGATATTTATTTAATCAGTACTAGCACATGGTACATATAAATTAAATATACATTTTGTTTTGGTTCTTATATGCACCACAATTAAGGCATATATAATATTAATTATATCGCAAAATCATCATCAGAAATTAAATTTATAAAAAAGTATGAATTTACAAAAAAACATTGGACATTATTGGAAAAAATCTACAAACATCATAATAATAAAATAAAAATAAAGAATATTATATTAATTAATTAAGCGGTCTCTTCGCTGCATGTAACGAAGTTAACAATATTAAGTTTTTATATAAAACTAGCTGTAATAGAAGCTGTAATAAATTAAAATGGAACCTATCCTATGTCCTTAGTCGGAACAAATCCAGTAAAATGAAAAAATAATCATTAACATCCAGCCTTTTTACCGTCGCTTCTGGGTTCGAATACCGGGAGGCATGCTTGTTTGATGAATACGTGCATTTGTACCTGAGTAATGGGTATTTCTATTTATTTCAAAAGTGAGTATTTGGTGAGTCAAAAAGTTCGCAGAATGGAGTACCCTCCAGTACAGTAAAAGTAGGAAATAAAACACAAAATTTTTTTTCCCTTAACTCTTATACATTTATAAGACCTATCAATTAATTTATTAATACCTTAAAAAAATGATTTCTCTTTGTCGTCAAAATAGACCGAAATTGCGCTCTTTACTTCTTCATCGTTGGAAAATTTCTTCCCTCGAAGCTCTTTTTTCATTTTGGGAACAAATAATAATCACTGGGGCTAAATCTGGGCTATAGGAAGGATGTTCCAAGATTTCGAAGCCCACTCTTTGAACAGCAGCCATGACTGCGCGAAACTCAATTTTCTCCATGTTGCAAATTTTCTTCCGGATTGACTTGTTGATTGATGTGTAGCTCAGGTAATTATGACCTATTTTTTTTAAACTTAGTTTTTATACTCTTAATGAGTGTCACAACTGGTGCAGGTAGTAAAAAGTCACCTTCCCCCCCTTCCCCTTCCCCCATGTCCCTCATTCCGCGAACTTGTTGACCCGCCCTCGTATATCTATGTATCATATATGTCCGAGTCTGAGGGATTTTGAGTTTCACTAATATATGAGACGAGTTGAATTTTTTGTAGCTATAATTTATTTAAAAGCTACGTAGATTATAAAAATATAACATATTTTTTGACGATTTTATTATCCCAAAAGAATTTTTAATATAAACAACCCAAAGAGAAACAAAAAAGGTTGATAATCACTTTTCGATAAGATTTCCGTCGTGAGAAGTACCACTCATGGGGCACCCAGATTTTGGAATCGTACATTTGCGGATGGCGGAAGATATCTATTGAACGGTCAAGGACCAGGTCAGGGCTGGCGTGTCTAATCAATTCGGCGTCGCATCACGGATCAAATGTCAGGAAGTTTAACATCTCGGCCATTTTGTGGAAACTTGCGAGCTTTTTATAGAATACGAACACAAGAAACAAGTTTCGTCAAAGCGAACAGTTGAATGCTACAATCCTCCTTAGAATGAACTGAATCTTTTTTTTATAAAATCCATTTTTTTATATCTTTTGTGATATTGTTATTATATTTTTGTGATAAGTGAAACTCTTTGCCTGAGTCTGTGTTTTCTGACAAATACAATTCAGGGGTCTTCAAGTCACGAGTGAATAGGTATCTTCTAGGCAGGCGCGTCGTCGTATATCCTAGATCGTACCGTAGCTTACCATAAGGCTAGATAGCGGTCAAGCGCTTACCTAATTACGATAAACACTCACACACATATAAAACAAAAATACCAGGAGAAAATAAGGGACCTAAGCTATGTGAAAAAATACAATTTATAATTTTTAAATTATTATAATAGAAAAAAACTAGATAAAATCGACTCGAGTCACAAGAGAATTCCCGCCTGAGAATTCATTTGTGACCCGAGTCGATTTTTTCTGTTATAATAATTAATCTTATAAGATCGCATTGAACATGCATAAAATATATAAAAATTATAAAACTAAAATGGCTGTTTCATCTTAATCGATTGACCAAACATTTGTAAAAATGTTTCTTTCGAATACAACAGGATGTTCCTCTCATTGATGAAACAACGCTGGCCTACAGCGTAAAATCAGGAAGGTACTAGAAAATTTCGACGAGTGTTCACAAGGCTCGGTAGCTCAATTGGGAGAGCATTGGACCGGATTTTCAAAGGTTGCGGGTTCGGTTGCCGCCTGAGAATTCACTTGTGACCCGAGTCGATTTTTTCTAGTATTTTTCTATTCTAAAAATTTATCTTATGAGATCGCATTGAAAATGCATAAAATATATAAAAATTATAAAACTAATATTTTTTTTTAAGGATTCGCCCTTGATCCCAATCAAGCCCAAGCCAACACACGATCCACGATGGAACGAGCTAACCCAGAAGGTGTCTATTCACCCTGGCTTTAAAAATGGACGGGTTAGAAGTACAGTGTGTTGATTTAATTAATAATTGTCAGTTGCCAATATTAATCTGTATTAATTTTAAACTAGTCTGTATGTGACTTACACCGCCCTAACATATTCTGTATTTTTTTCTTCTCTCTACTCTGTGCTAGGTTTTAGAAGGGTAACCCCTTCTTTCCTACTGCAAAAGAAAAACGAAAATAAACAGTTTATTTTATCACTCTATGTTTTTATTATAACCCAATATGGACGATCTTTGCGGTGGAGTGGCTCGCATTCCGGTTTTCATTGAACTCCACACCGAGGTCCCGGGTTCGATTCCCATGCGGGGTCAATGTAATTTTGCAGTATTGCAATATTGCAAAACTAATTTTGCAATACATATTAGTTCGGGCCTGTGTGTTGTGGTACTGTGATTGTTTCTGAATTCCATAACACAAATACTTTAGCTGCTTAACTTAACTAATGTATGTGATAGTGTCTACAACAAAAAAAAAATAAAAAAATCAATACCGTGTGGGGTCAACAGATTCCCTGACTCAGTACTTTGCCTCTGTGTCATTGAATGTGTCGTTAATATTATCAGCGAACAGACCACACGTGGTCGAAATGGGTCGTGCAATCGGCCGACCCACGCTGAGAGCGACACGACTCGCTGCATCTGGGTCTAGGCCGGTGATAAAGCTTCGCTAAATTATAACTATAAAATTTCTTTTACTCATTGTTTTTCGGTTTATTAGCTCACCCAAAATCTTGGCATAATTATACTTGCTAAAGACGTCCAGACGTCAGTGTTGCTAGTAATCGATAGATAAAAAGTTACATGTGATAGTTCAAAAGGTACACATTTTATGAGAAAAATAACATTATCTTATCTAAATATATAAAAATTCCCTGACACAATGTTTGTCCGCGATGAACTCCGAAACTACTTTACCAATTTTGATGAATTTATTTCCATTTTGTTGGATTTGTTCCAACTTAGTACGTAGAGTAGGTTTCATTTTAATTTATAATACAGCAACACGTGGCCGGGTTAGCTAGTATATACATAAAAATTCCCTGTCACAGTGTTTGATCGCGATGAACTACGAAACTTCTCAAAGATTTTGGTGTTCTTAATTTCATTTTTCTGGATTTGTTCCAAGTTAGGACATAGGATAGGTTTCATTTTAACTTATAACACAGTAACGCGTAGCCGGGGCAGCTAGTCTTTATATAAAAAAATCTCTGTCACAGTCTTTGACTGCGATGAACTTCGAAACTATAAATAAGGAGAACCAAGCACCAAGCGGCTGTGTTGGGAATGACTCGCTACATCCCCTGTGGATAATAGTAGATTTTTTTTTATTGTGAATGTGGGCTCTTGTGTCGCCTGACACTGTTTCAGGTGAGTCAGCTGAGTTAACAGTCCCATGCTTAAATTATTCTACTTATTTACTTGCTTAGATTATTCAGTTATTTTGTGACAATATTAATACAGAGAAATAATAATAATTTATTATTTCTTATATTCAAACCAATCCCAGCCCAAAGTAAGCACTAAGACCTATCCTATGTCCTAAGTCGGAACAAATCCAGTGAAATGAAATAAAAATTAACAAAATCGGTTGAGTAGTTTCGGAATTCATAACGGTCAAACACTGTGATTTTATATACATATAACGGAGAGGCCTCACGCCGGTCATCGGAATGCTCTTTATTATCCATGACGAGTTGCAGTGATCGTCAAAATAAGAGCGCGTATGGTTGAAGGATAGACTCCTTTATTATCTGAAACCACTTGCGGCCTAAAACCGCAAGTGATGCACGAGATTTCGATAGATGAAAAACGTGGTGATCCCCAAGATGGCGTGACAACCTCCTTGCGTGGCGGTCCAACGAAAAGTGACGTCCCGCTCGGTATAAACTATGAAGTAAACGTTATAGCTTTATAGCGTGCTAACGTCACTATAATCTGTTTCACGCTTATAGCATGCTAATTAAACGTTTTACACTTATAGCACGCTGACAGTCTGTGCTTCTCAAGAGTCATCTCAGAAACGTTTAGTGTTGCCAACTTGCAACGCCTCCTCAAAGTCACGCCATCTAGGATTTCACCCAGGTACTAACCTGACGTTTTCCATTTGATTAAATCGTATTTTGTAAACAAATGCTTACTGACAAACATTATTTTAAGCTTAACCTCTGGAGTTTAATCTAATCTTAGGTTTAATTTAAATAATCGAATGCTTCGACACGGCCATCCTGCTTGTTCACTCGTCCTCGAGTGACTCATCTGCAAGAGAAAGTCACAAGAGTAGTAACCGTTTCGCTCGGCTTTCCTGACAACATTTCGATTTCAGGGGAAACATGTTAAAATTAAAATTGCAACAGGAGCACAAGACAAACAGATGGACTGATTAATTAAAATAGTGCTCCTCCTCACCATATCATCCACTACTCTACGGCAGTAGCAGGCACACTCCCCCTATCCATCATCGCCATCATAAGGTACACATCTTATGTAAGCATTCTTCGTCACCTTCGGCCAATAACGGAACACTTTTTTTTTAAAACCATACCATCAGAAACAATTCTGACAGCGCACACACCATATCATACCATCAGAAACCATTCTGATAGCGCACACACCATATCATACCATCAGAAATCATTCTGACAGCGCATACACCATATCATACCATCAGAAACCATTCTGACAGCGCACACACCATATCATACCATCAGAAATCATTCTGACAGCGCACACACCATATAAACAGTGTCATAGACACTCTTTGTTATTTCCGAAGCATGACGGAACACAACAAAACTCTGTTTGTCTTATGCTTACAGAAAATAAATTTAACACTATCTACTTAACTTGAAGCAGAGCCCTGGTCTTCGTCTATAGTCTCAACGTCAGGAGGAACGTAACCTTCCGGCATCCATATAGACAGCTACGTAAGTATTTGCAAGGTCACCAAAAGCCTTTATTACAGCACGCTGAAAAACAGCAGGAGCATTGCGCAGACCGAATGGCATGGTTACGTATTCGAAATGACCCTCCGAAGTAATGAACGCAGTCTTCTTAACGGAATATGGATGAACTGGTACCTGAAGAGACAGAGATAGTGCCGGACAGTAAAATGTTCTTTCACTTCAAAAGCAACGACCCTGATCAGCGATTATACGTATGGGAGCACCTAATAATGCCCTACTGTTCTTTATTACTTTGACAACTAACTTATTAAACAAAACTAAGAACATTTAACTAAAAAAAATTGTCAAAAGCATCATCATTTAGGTATACAGAAGTAGCTAGGCTATGTACCATGATCGTTCACAGCAACACTTCATTAATGCCATTTCTAAATTTAGTTAATTGGACACTCGAGTACCTCTATTTGCCACGAACTTCACAGAAATATAAATTGCTGTACTTGTACCACTCTGTACATCCACAACACCGTGTGTATCACCCATTGACTACACACTACGGTCCACCGGGACCACGACCTTTACCTAAGTCAAATGCACACCGCGTAATGACTCTAGGTACGGTCGACACCTTTACGGCTCAAGAACCCGCTCGAGTTCCCACACAAAAAGTAATTATCATTGATCAACATGTAACTCAACTTCAACTTCGACTGGTACATAACCCTTTGGCATCCTTCTCAACCGATCATATGGGTATTTGTAAGGTTAGAATTTACAGCTTTCAAAGTTTAACTATTACCATACGTAACGATACGGACGTATCGATAATATTTAGATCGAGGGTAGGTTCATAAAAAAATAAAAGAATTCACACTAATTCAACCAAAAATGTTTCGGCCGATCTTAATATAATTTTGCAAATAAAGGTCTTGTAAAACTTAAAAAAAATCTCAAATGGTTAATCGCTACACAACATTATACCTGTTCTGCGCTGAATACTTGTGTTTGGCTTATACCGGTCATGACAGTGACATTATTAAAACGTTTACCAGTCAACTTTGAACAACACAATCCTTAATATACGAGCATTCAGCACCAACATCGTACGAAAACAATATCGCTCACCGGAGTGTTGTAGGGTCCCAGCAGGTGCGTTCACAACGCACACGTCGACACGCTTCTCTCTCGATGAGTTGGTTCCAGTCCCCTTCTTGTTTCGCTCAGGGCAGCTCGACGCATAGTGGCCCTGACCCCGGCAGTGGAAGCAGGTGATGGAAGCAGGCTTCCCACTCTGGACAGGATGAGGCTTCTGGTGATGGCGATCCTCTTGCGTCTTCATGTCTCTCTTTGTACGGCAAAATGCGGATTTGTGTCCAGGTTTCCCACGGTTAAAGTTGCGCCTTCTTGACGCTGATCACTCACACACATGTTCGCGGTTGTAATCCAGGCACGAGCGTCAACGTCTTTTTTTCCGGGATCAAAATCGAGTAGACGAAAATTGTTACTCGTCGTAGGCGTTTGCATTGCTTGCACCAAAGCCAAAAAGTTACGGTTTTGCTGTTCCATCAGTAACCGCCATTTTTCGTCGATCGTGTTATTTTCCGTAGCACTTGTCCCGTTATTAGACTGTCCAGCGTTTAATTCACTATTCACATTATGTGGCGCGTTGTGGTTGCATCCCACTTCTGATAACGGAGAGGCCTCACGCCGGTCATCGGAATGCTCTTTATTATCCATGACGAGTTGCAGTGATCGTCAAAATAAGAGCGCGTATGGTTGAAGGATAGACTCCTTTATTATCTGAAACCACTTGCGGCCTAAAACCGCAAGTGATGCACGAGATTTCGATAGATGAAAAACGTGGTGATCCCCAAGATGGCGTGACAACCTCCTTGCGTGGCGGTCCAACGAAAAGTGACGTCCCGCTCGGTATAAACTATGAAGTAAACGTTATAGCTTTATAGCGTGCTAACGTCACTATAATCTGTTTCACGCTTATAGCATGCTAATTAAACGTTTTACACTTATAGCACGCTGACAGTCTGTGCTTCTCAAGAGTCATCTCAGAAACGTTTAGTGTTGCCAACTTGCAACGCCTCCTCAAAGTCACGCCATCTAGGATTTCACCCAGGTACTAACCTGACGTTTTCCATTTGATTAAATCGTATTTTGTAAACAAATGCTTACTGACAAACATTATTTTAAGCTTAACCTCTGGAGTTTAATCTAATCTTAGGTTTAATTTAAATAATCGAATGCTTCGACACATATATATATAAATACCCATGACTCAGGTACAAATCTTATTTATCACACAATTCCGCCCCTTCCGACACTCGAACCCAGGACCGTTCGGTGCGAAAGGCAGGATCACTCTGTTGCACCAAACGGTCATCCAATTCTATTTCTCTTATTAATAAATGTGAAGTTCCTTTATTTTATTTATTAAATAACAAAAACATATCGATTTCTTCTTAAAACTAAGTACTGAGTAACGTGATGAAATATACTCATTATTTTTAATAACCCACAACAATCCGCCAACACAGAATCATAAAGATCATGTAACCCACAAAAACTAAGATAAAATCAATCAATATTGATTCACGTTTATTTTCTCGACATCTTCTAAGTCCATTGTTGTTAATAATTGAATTACATATTTTTTACTAACTAATAAAAACCTTAAAACTATAAAAAAACATATTTTTAATCATAAAAACATTGAACATGAATATTACAATGAGGTCATCCAATTTTTTTGCCAATCAAGCCTGATGTGGCGGAGTTGTAAAATTGACAAGATCCTCATTAATCCGATACCGTGTCTAAAATGTTAGGTTATTGTTTTTTTTTTGTAATAATAAAAAGTGTTCAAATCTTTAAATATAATTTGCGTCTATCTTTTAAAATATATTGATATATGTGTAACCCTTTTAGTGCCAAGGAGCGCCGTCGCGCTGCTCTCGCTAGTTCTGAAAAATGCCAGCGTCGTTTGACAGTTCGCTTTTGGCAGCGCGCGCGCAGGTGGCGGCCATGTTACCGTGTTCGTATTTTTATTCATTATATTGCATTCTAACTATTTTCGATCATATTATATTTTTTATATAAACTTCGTTCATATAACTGTTATTCATATAAATTATCTATAAAAATGCACTTTTATACTGGCATTTTTAGCATATATCAGTAAAATATGTATGGAACTAAAAGGGTTAAATATAACTTTAGGCAATTCAGCCTATAAACATACAAAAAAATAAACTTCATAATTATTAATAAGAGAAATAAAATAAGACGACACGGTACAACGGTAGCGATACTGCCCTTCGCACAGGCAGTTCTGGGTTCGTGTCGGAAGGGGCAGATGTTTGTGTGATGGATAACATTTGTAACTGAGTCATTGGTATCTATGTATCATATACATATTTATGTTTACGCGAGATATGGCTCATGGAAAAACTAATATAACAATATATAAAGTCCTGATTATATTATGACAATGCTTTGTGTGTGTGTTTGTTACCATATTGTCTCGCTATCCTAACATTGCAAAACTAAACTTACCCTTACGTACTCCCACAAAAACAATACGATAGCGTGTTTCTACGCGCTACAGCGCCATCTAGTATTTTATAAAAGGAGATTGACAAAACAAGTCTATGAGGCAAATGTGCATGGGCAAGTCGGTAAAGGTAGACCAAGGTGAACTTTCAGGGGCCGAATAGAAGATGTCCTGAAAAAGGTCAGGTCAAAAGTATCCTTAACCGACGATCTTGTATGAAAAGGCTGATGGGAGTTGAAGAAGCGAGAGATATACGAAATAATCATGGAAAGTGGAAATGTGTGATCTCTCTCTTTCTCTCTCTCTCTCTCTCTCTGCGGGGAAAAGGGGTAATTATATGTATGTATGTATATGTATACGTATGTATTTATAAAAAAGTCAAATACTTAATAAACCTATTTTATGTATTAAGGTATTTCGTTGCTTTCTCTGAAGCGTAATTTCATCAAAAAGGTTCATTTAGTTAAAATTAGTTCTACAAGCAGTTGAAGTTTTAAAAAAAACACTGTTAGTATTTAAGCATTTTTTGCTGGGAAAAATTCGACTTCTCTGGTGAAGCTGGGCGGCTATAGGGTGAATACGATGTGGTGATGAGTATAACTACTCATTTAGTTGCAGGTAACGCAGAGGGTAATAGAACGAGCTATGTTGGGTATATCTCTTCGGTACAGAGTTCGAAACACTGAAATAAGGATATGAATACGACATAGCCGTAGAAATCGCCAAAAGAAAATGGAAATGGGCGGGACACATAGGGCGTAGAACGGATGGAAGATGGGGGAAGAAGGTGCTCGAATGGAGGCCTAGAACTGGTCGTCGGAGTGTGAGCAGACAGCCGATGAGGTGGACCGACGATCTGGTCAAAATTGCCGGAAAGTTCTGGCAGAGGAAGGCACAAAACAGGGAAGAATGGCGGGCAATGCAGGATGCCTACACTCAGCATTAGGTGGCGAAAGGCTGAAGAAGAAGAAGTCATGTAGTCGCCCGGATAACGAGAGATGTGGTTTCGAGTCCCGCGTAACAAATATAACAAGTTGAATTGTCTCTAGAAATATTCTAAAAATAATTGTCTAATAATAATCCGAGTTCTTTTTCAACATTGACACCGCCGGGTAGCAGACCCGGGACCTCTGACCTCTGATTTACCATGAAAAGCGCTACGCGAGCCACTCAATTACGTTAAATCGTCGAAAGATTTAGTGTATTCATCGAAAACGGAAATATTTGTCACTTCTTAATATTGCCAATTCTGATTGCCCCAAATGTCCAAGATGGTGAGAACCTAATAAGAATGATCTATGCTAACTGGTAATATTTTACCTATTTCGGGCTTCAGTCTCACATAAACTTGGATAAGGCACGATAAGGCTTAAACTAAGAGTATGTTATGAGAAAATCAATATTAGTTATTTAATTCTCACACTTCCACTATCGCACATTTGAATAAATCCATTTTTACCTACAGTCATCCTGTGATCACGGCTCCTGTAAAGGAGTCGAAACATTAGGATTAAAAATAAATTATGCTCAAAAAATCATAACAAAGTCCGATTTATTTAAATGTAAAATGTGCTCGGAAGCTTAAGCAATAAACACATTGATAGAACTCGTCCTACTTTTACAAGGGTTTAAATTGAAATACAATTCCTTGCGCTCGATCAGAGAGGAAGAGCTCAATCAGAATAGGTCTAGTGATCCTTTGATAGTCATACGATACGAACCCGTCAATCCCACCGTGTGAATGCCGACATCCGCTCGCGGGCTGAACTAGGTCACACATGTAATTATGATATACTTATCTAATCACGTGTCAACGACCGGAGGATGAGAAAAAATATATTGTATTAGGTGAATTTCGAAAAATATGGTGTTTAAACTGACGTAAACCATCGCCATACATAATTAATAGTTTATAGTAGTTTATGATACTGTTGCATAATAAGGGTTCTTATAACACGAGTGTGTTTTAAAAAAACGAGCCGTAGGCGAGTTTTTTTATAGTATCACACGAGTGTTATAAGACCAAGTTATGTATAGTGTCATACACTACTTTATCTACTTTCATACTATAATACGTAAAACAATATTGCAAATAAAACGCTGAATATAACAACAAATTTTTAAATGTCAAATGTTGGCGCCAAGGTGCAAATATCGATTGCGCATGCGTGTTGCGTCGTCACGGACTCGTTCATTGAAACCTTTTTAAAGTAGAGGTTCAACCTCCTTGGTCCAGATGGAGGTTGTATAGGTGTATCGTTATGATTAAAAAGTTATATTATGTTACAGGTGTCCATACAAGACCTGTATCGTAATGAAACTTTTTTTTTATTATTTTTGGCCTGTACGTAATGTTTGTCATAAGCATTTTGTTTTCAGTTTTAGAATCTTTGTATTATAGTATCAGAGTAGATAAAACAGTTTACTTTTTATCGTATAGTAAATAGGTAGGCGCTTAAACGCTATCTCGCCTAATGGTAAGCGACGATGCGATGTATGTGACACGTATGCCTAGGAGATACATATTCACTCGTGACTTATATTTATCAGAAAACACAGACTCGGACAAAGAGATCCACTCTTTAGCATAATTAATTATTTTTTCCATACATACTTAATTGGAAATAGAATCAATAGATGTCACTACGCTCTGTGTAAAACACGCTAAGGTTTTCCTTTATTGATTCCTATAAATACCAAAATTGGTTTTCGTGCAATAATCTCAATCAAAGAAGTTTTATTACACCTTTTTGGGACGCTGTGCATATCGTTTAACATTAGATTTTGATTATAATGATATTTCAGTGTTCCTCAATACCAAGCCACTAGAAGGAAATGAAGAAATGAAATGAAAATAACTTTATTCAAATGCTCTTATTATTTTGAATCGCCCTACATTTAACATTCTAACCATATTCGTTTTTTTATGTGAAAAAAACATGGCGCATGAAACTCGTCAGCTTTAACAGAAGTAACGACATTTACAATATAATACGTCTTCACCATACATAATCTTTACGTTTAATTAAATTTTATAACCTAACCTAACCTAACTCTTACCTATTTCTGCCGCAAAGCAGCAGTGCTTGCATTGCTGTGTTCCGGTTTGAAGGGTAAGATATGGCAGTGAAATTACTGGGTACTGTGACTTTACATCTTGTGTCACAAGTTGGCAACGTACACTGTGGTTCTTGTGGGGGTTGCAGTTTTGCTGCGAATCTCACAAGAGCCACATGTATTATAGGTGACTGTTACCACTTACCATCAGGTGGGCAGTTTGCTTGTTTGCCAACTTTCTGCAATAAAAAAATAAAAAAAATGCTATAGAGATTTGCATACAGTTAACTAAAACACAGAAAGTATGATTCACCTGCAAATCGTGTATTTCTCACAAAATGACTATTTAAGCGTTCAACAACGAAATTCACCTTTCTCAGTTGCCATCGCCACCGCGGTTTTTATTGCCCTATTGATTGCCCTATTTCTGTGATAGCAAAGTATGGGGAAGTCGTTCAACTTTATACTGCAGTTCAGTTAAAATGGTAATATCATCAAAAGTGATTAACTAACTGCAGCTGTTGTGTAAGAAAGTACGATAAAATATAGAATACATGTGATTATATTTTTATTTACTTATTTCATATTATCTCTTCAAAGTATCACAATACTGGCGTGCTTAATTATATTTAATTGTATTAAGTGACGACTGTTTGGTGCAACGGTAGCGATCCTGACTTCCGCACCGACGGTCCTGGGTTCGAATCCAGGAAGGGGCAGATATTTATATGATGAATACGAGCACTTGTACCTGAGTCATGGATGTTTGTATATATTTCTATGAATTTGACTTAGTTATGTATGATATATGTATGTCTATCCTTAAAAGTGCTTACTTTGGGCTAGGCTAATTGGTGTGAATGAAGGAAATATTTATTTATTTATTTCTATTATTTGTTCCTAATTATATGACATTTTAAAAATTAGGAATGTGCCCGATTTAAATATTGAAGATAGTAGAAAATATATGACGACCATTGCCTTAGTCATCCTGTGATTACGGTTCCTGTAAATGAGTCGAAACGTCAGGATTAAATATATAATAAATTACGCGCAAAAGCCGAAAAAAAATTTCTTTTTTCAATTTATTATGTGAGCAGAAATGTGAAAATTAATAATACCAAATATTCTGATAGATGAATCCCAGACAATGTTATATTTATTTATTTTTAGGTGAGAACTTCTTTAGCACCGTTGTGATTTGAAAGTCGATGAAACGAAAAAGAGACAGTGAAAAGAGACAGACACATAAATGCACAAGATTTAACGTAGGAGAAAATGAGATTATGTACGTATGTTCATACGTGTTTGTGTGAGCATGCGTTGTACAAAGCTTGAGAGAAGGCATCCCAACAACCGTGGTATTTTGTATACGCGTACGTATTATTTTTGAAGGTTTCACTTCTACCACGTTTGAATTACACACATACTTTTTTTACATTTGGCTGTAATTGTACCAACTTAGGACATAGGATAGGTTTTATTTATTTTTTTATAACACAGCGTGGCCGGGTCAGCTTATTATTACATATATTTAACTTTCCACCAGGAAAAGAAAATCAAGACGCCACATGACCATAAAACGGCTAAAATTATATAGTCTATCGCAGTAATCGATTGGCGCCAGGCTGCATTTTGCTATTAATATTCAATTAAGCGTGGAACATTGTTGCCTCGATTAAGTATAAATTAAAATAAATAAATTATAACACAACGTGGACAGAGAACCATTTCTGGTTTTATATGCATTATAAATCTTAAAGTATTATTCACTTACACAAATTAATTCAATATACTTTGCATTAGTTTCCATTTGAAATGTCCATAAGCAATAATCATGTAGTATTCTTAATGCTGATATTACAATATTATGTTATGTGCCACAACACCCAGACCCGAGCCAATATAAGAAAGTTATCTACATTGACCCGGACTGTAATTGAACCCGGGGACTCGGAGTGGCGTTAACCCAAAAGGTGCCTATTCATCCTAGTTTTAAAAACGGGCAGGTTATAAGTACTCGGAAATACAGACGCAGTGATAGTTCTACTCCTTTGCTGTGCGCATTATAAACGAAGTTGAGAAGCGCTTGGTGCGACAGCTAGGAATAGGTAGGAATAGCCCACAGTGCGTCTGGATGTCCGAGGAAAAAGAGGGGATAACGGTATGAGCATATGCAGCTTCTTAGCACACTCTCCAAAATAAAGTCTGTAGAAGACCGAGAGACAGGCAACTTTGTGTATATTACTGTCCTATACTTATAAATAAAAATTTTATATTGTTATTATATAATATAAAATTGTTATTATAATTATTGTTAACTACCCACACATTCATAATTAGCGGCCAACTTCATCCTGCTGGTTTATTCTATGTCGCTTTTGCGGCCAACTTCAACATGATAATTTTGAGTCGCAATGATGCGCGCGCATCTTAAAATTTCACTCTCATAATTTTTTCACTCTCCAAAATACAGTCTGTAAAAGACGGAGAGACAGGCAACTTTGTGTATATTACTTTACTTTACTTTATTTATATGTATATAATACCTTGAAAATATTCGATAGAGCATTATTACTTTAGTGAAATCATTTTATTATTCACACAACACATAAAAAATATAAAAACATAGTGAGAATAAAAAATCAAATTGAATCAATCAAATTAAAATTCTATGAAATTAAACTAAGCCACAAAAATAAGAATTTCAGAATGATAATAATGTCAAAATACATATTAATAATTTAAGGCAATTACTGGCAGATCAGGCCAAGTAGGATTACCGTGGAATTCAGTGGCTGAACTAAGTATGTCATCAAGTAGAATGAATCACGATTCTATATTTATCTTACTGAACGATGTAAGAATTGGACGAGATCCTAATTCGGCGGATCATTATGCCCAAAACGTACAAATAACCCCTTATTGAGATCTACTGCGAGTTTCATTGCATGCTTATCTGTATCGGTAGGAATAAATATCAATTTGCTAATAGGTTAAAGCTATATTTAAAGAAATTATTACTATAAAAATGTCTCATGTGTGAGATAGGGCTCGAACCCATCCCTTCTCTATCCGGGCGAGTACTCTTCCTAGCTACCGAGACCTTAACAGGCCAGTCGAATCATTTCAAGTAATTTTTAAGCTGACGCCAAGTATTGTCCTAAGTAGCCGAGACTAAAGTTAAAGCCATGTTTTTCTATGAACTTATTTGTTTTTCTAAAAAAATAATATAATTTGAATGTAATGATGATGGAAATGTAAGGATAATTATTGTTTTTAAGTTAATATCTTATATTTACTTATATAAGTACTATTTCAGGCGTTCGCTCTTGTCTTCTGTGCCCAGCCCACTCAAAGCATTATATTGCAATAAACGTAAAATGAAATAGCAAGTTAATCATATTTAGTTCATACACTTCCTTGTCTATCACATCTATCAATAATTAATAAAAATCATATAAAGAAAATTTTGTTTTTGAAGTGACAACATCTTCAGCATCGTTGTGATTTGAAAGTTGATGAAAAAAAAAACGAAAAAGCATAAATTCATGAGATTTAACGTAGGAGAAAATGAAATAGGAAGCATTATAGAGTGTCACTTATGTACTTTAGTTACCATAAGCCTCTTGTATCATTTATCGAAAATGTAAGCTCTGAGTCTTAATAAATCTATGTAATATGTACGAATAAAATGAAAATAATTATCTAACTTTGTATCACTATGATCATTATTAAAAACTACAATCATCCTCTTTCCGAAATTTTACATTCTTCTCATTATCTTGAAACCGAAATTTCTAAAGGTTAAATGTTAAATGGATTTTAATAATTATTTAAAACTTTTACTGGATTAGTTGCGCATTTTATTTTTTTATATTTAATCCTGATGTTTCGACTTCTTTACAGGAGCCGTGATCACAGGATGACTGAACTCAGGATTAAATATAAGAGACCAAAAATCATCAATCCAGTAAAACAGTTGTCATTTACATCTAAATAAGCACGGAAGTAAAAGAACTAAACAAAAATGAAGATAATTATGAAACAAAAATCCCCATTGTATATATTTCTTGACCTGTTCACTTGTAAAAGTTAATGAAAGCCAGATGCCTACTCCACTATCGTTTCGAAACCAACCCACTTAAGTATAATGATGATGATCAAAGCATGAACGGCCCATTGTAGCCCACATATGCTCTTATATGTCCTAATAAGATCACTCCAAAACAAGCACTGCGCGTACGCAGTTAGCCATAATGTATAATGTTAAGCCTTAATTAAAACGTGAAAGTTCCTTGCTTATTTATGAAGATAGTGCTCATTGAACTTATTTGTAGTGTTGAAATAATGAGCGCTGAGCGTTAAGCGTTGAAGACTCGAGCGTTAAGCGTTCAAGCAATTCGCTGGTTCCAAGCTGGATTGCAAGCAGGCTTGACTGCCGGTACATCAACAATTGCTGTATGGTTGAATTGTATTGTTGCGTCTTTGTTTATATTGTAATGTTTTACTAACATTAGATATAATTACTGTTGTTATTAACCATTTGAGTAAAATTCAAATTCAAATTCGGTAGAATACAAGAAAAAAAAAATGTTCTTACATAAAATTTACCTTAAATTATTAACATCTACCGAAATGGTCTCCATTCAACATGTGTTACAAACATTCATTTGCAACGCTGATCTTCCGTGGAGCCAACACGTAACTAAAATTATATAATATACTTATTGATAAATAATTATAATAAATAAAATAAATTACATACGTATATAGGAACTGTACTGAATATGTATTGTTTCTCATATTTATGTTGTTAGTGGCATGGACTTTAAATAAGGATGGAATATGTTAGGTGGTAAGTTTAGAATTAGTCCATGTTGCTTGAAGTAAATGTATGATATTATTTAATACTTACGAGTGTTATAGGTTCCAGCATTAAAGCACCATTCACATATACCGACACGTAGCGTGTCCAGCACGTAACGTGGCAGACACGGTACAGACACTAGTTTTTCACACCATACAGACAACTCACTCACAGACGCCGACAGACAAACTAGTGAGTAAAATGCAAACTTACCTACTACAAGCATGTTTAAAAACTTTTCGGTTGAAGAATTAGTCGTGGTAGCAATTTTGCTTGAAGAAGAAGGAACGAGATCGGATCGTGTTCAAATAGAGCAAAAGAGGAAGAGAAGATTTGCCGTGCATCTAATGAATGTAAAAAGAAAAGAAGAAGGAGAATTCTACACACTCTACAAAGAGCTACAAGACGATAAAGAAAGATTTTCCATCACTGATTCAATAAAAAAATAACAATGTGAAAATATTCATTGACGCCACAGACACGCACCAGCACAGACAAAGTAATTCATACCAAGTGTGCCAGTGCTACTGATACTGACAGACACGGGACAGCACAGACAAATTTATTCTTTACGACAATACTGGCCGTTGCTGGCGCGTGTCTGTGCGGACACGTTCCGCTCAATGTCTGTAGAAGTGAATACTCATAACTCGAATCATTTCAAGTAATTTTTAAGCTGACGCCAAGTATTGTCCTAAGTAGCCGAGACTAAAGTTAAAGCCATGTTTTTCTATGAACTTATTTGTTTTTCTAAAAAAATAATATAATTTGAATGTAATGATGATGGAAATGTAAGGATAATTATTGTTTTTAAGTTAATATCTTATATTTACTTATATAAGTACTATTTCAGGCGTTCGCTCTTGTCTTCTGTGCCCAGCCCACTCAAAGCATTATATTGCAATAAACGTAAAATGAAATAGCAAGTTAATCATATTTAGTTCATACACTTCCTTGTCTATCACATCTATCAATAATTAATAAAAATCATATAAAGAAAATTTTGTTTTTGAAGTGACAACATCTTCAGCATCGTTGTGATTTGAAAGTTGATGAAAAAAAAAACGAAAAAGCATAAATTCATGAGATTTAACGTAGGAGAAAATGAAATAGGAAGCATTATAGAGTGTCACTTATGTACTTTAGTTACCATAAGCCTCTTGTATCATTTATCGAAAATGTAAGCTCTGAGTCTTAATAAATCTATGTAATATGTACGAATAAAATGAAAATAATTATCTAACTTTGTATCACTATGATCATTATTAAAAACTACAATCATCCTCTTTCCGAAATTTTACATTCTTCTCATTATCTTGAAACCGAAATTTCTAAAGGTTAAATGTTAAATGGATTTTAATAATTATTTAAAACTTTTACTGGATTAGTTGCGCATTTTATTTTTTTATATTTAATCCTGATGTTTCGACTTCTTTACAGGAGCCGTGATCACAGGATGACTGAACTCAGGATTAAATATAAGAGACCAAAAATCATCAATCCAGTAAAACAGTTGTCATTTACATCTAAATAAGCACGGAAGTAAAAGAACTAAACAAAAATGAAGATAATTATGAAACAAAAATCCCCATTGTATATATTTCTTGACCTGTTCACTTGTAAAAGTTAATGAAAGCCAGATGCCTACTCCACTATCGTTTCGAAACCAACCCACTTAAGTATAATGATGATGATCAAAGCATGAACGGCCCATTGTAGCCCACATATGCTCTTATATGTCCTAATAAGATCACTCCAAAACAAGCACTGCGCGTACGCAGTTAGCCATAATGTATAATGTTAAGCCTTAATTAAAACGTGAAAGTTCCTTGCTTATTTATGAAGATAGTGCTCATTGAACTTATTTGTAGTGTTGAAATAATGAGCGCTGAGCGTTAAGCGTTGAAGACTCGAGCGTTAAGCGTTCAAGCAATTCGCTGGTTCCAAGCTGGATTGCAAGCAGGCTTGACTGCCGGTACATCAACAATTGCTGTATGGTTGAATTGTATTGTTGCGTCTTTGTTTATATTGTAATGTTTTACTAACATTAGATATAATTACTGTTGTTATTAACCATTTGAGTAAAATTCAAATTCAAATTCGGTAGAATACAAGAAAAAAAAAATGTTCTTACATAAAATTTACCTTAAATTATTAACATCTACCGAAATGGTCTCCATTCAACATGTGTTACAAACATTCATTTGCAACGCTGATCTTCCGTGGAGCCAACACGTAACTAAAATTATATAATATACTTATTGATAAATAATTATAATAAATAAAATAAATTACATACGTATATAGGAACTGTACTGAATATGTATTGTTTCTCATATTTATGTTGTTAGTGGCATGGACTTTAAATAAGGATGGAATATGTTAGGTGGTAAGTTTAGAATTAGTCCATGTTGCTTGAAGTAAATGTATGATATTATTTAATACTTACGAGTGTTATAGGTTCCAGCATTAAAGCACCATTCACATATACCGACACGTAGCGTGTCCAGCACGTAACGTGGCAGACACGGTACAGACACTAGTTTTTCACACCATACAGACAACTCACTCACAGACGCCGACAGACAAACTAGTGAGTAAAATGCAAACTTACCTACTACAAGCATGTTTAAAAACTTTTCGGTTGAAGAATTAGTCGTGGTAGCAATTTTGCTTGAAGAAGAAGGAACGAGATCGGATCGTGTTCAAATAGAGCAAAAGAGGAAGAGAAGATTTGCCGTGCATCTAATGAATGTAAAAAGAAAAGAAGAAGGAGAATTCTACACACTCTACAAAGAGCTACAAGACGATAAAGAAAGATTTTCCATCACTGATTCAATAAAAAAATAACAATGTGAAAATATTCATTGACGCCACAGACACGCACCAGCACAGACAAAGTAATTCATACCAAGTGTGCCAGTGCTACTGATACTGACAGACACGGGACAGCACAGACAAATTTATTCTTTACGACAATACTGGCCGTTGCTGGCGCGTGTCTGTGCGGACACGTTCCGCTCAATGTCTGTAGAAGTGAATACTCATACAGATAATACATGTAATATTTTTTTTGTGTCTGTGCTGGTACGGGCTGGACACGCTACGTGTCGGTATATGTGAATGGTGCTTAACGCTCGAGTGTCGCGCTCAGGCGCTGAAACGTTTTATTTTCGAACGAGGTATACATTACCTATTTTTTTAAGATTAATATACATATATCCCAAGTTACCCCTATGTTCAACGTTCACGACGCTCAAGTGTCGAATCCAGAGGTTTATAAAAACCTTGTATATAGATGTATATGTATACTATTTATTTCTCATATACAAATGAAAAAGAACAGTACATAAAAGATCCTATAACTAATATTAGCATTGAGATATCGGTATAGTGTGTTTACAATAATTTACAAAAAGCTAAAGCTTATTAAATGCATTATCCTCGGATTTTTAAATCGTAGCTCTGAACCTTCCGCCATTGTACCGGATTTATTTTATGTATAAAATAACGCATATAAACCTATAGTGTATTTATGTTAAAAAACGAATTTGCTAATAAATTTTATCAATCCAAAAGGAAACTTTTTTTTCTATACTTCGTGATGAAACCCATACATAATGTAATCATAATAAATACGTCAGGAACAATTTAAATATACGTAAAGTAACAAATATTATTTCGGAAATAATCGAGGCATTTTTCGTGGATGGCGTAAATGATTAAAAATTATATCAGTAAATATATATTGTCGTAAAATATAGGACGGTTTTGTTTTTATTACACTTAATATACACCAAAATAAGTGAAAATTAAACTTTGAAAGAAAATTGTCCGTTGCTCTACCACCAAGATATTGGTGAATTCTATGAAATTTGTCCAACGCTAGGTAGGTAGATACTTATAATTTCATAGCCACATCCTCTCATGAAATCGTTATAAATTTGTACTCTTAAAATACCGAACACTTCTTCAAATATTGAAACGGTCAGTTGAGAATCAAATCACTAATAAAATAAATACGCTTGAATATAAATAACACATAACCAAATCTTAATGAAACTTAATTCTAAACATCGTACTGGGCAAGCGCGTCACACTAGATCGCATCATCGCTTATCATCAGGCGAGGTAGCGGTCAAGCGCTTAGTTATTTACAAAAAAAAATCGTCATATAAACATTTTATCTTTTGTGTTTTTCATCTATTACTAGTGACCCGTCCCGGTTTCGCAAAGGTGGACAAAATTCTTTAAATTTTTTCTATTATTAAATATTTTCCGTTAGCGCCATCTAGCGTCCGGTAGACGAACTACTTGCGGTTAACGCGTTGCTATGGTAAAGTTTAGTTCTTACACTTCCACGCACAGTACACATTAGAATAAAACACTTTTTTACGGATTTTTGCGCATGTTTTATTTTATTTTATATTTAATCCTGACGTTTCGACTCCTTTACAGGACGTCAAAACGTCGAAACGTCAGAATTAAATATAAAATGAAACATGCGCAAAAATCCGTAAAAAAGTGTTTTATTCTTATGGTAAAGTTATTGATACAATGGAAAAAGAGCGGACAGACAAACACACAAACAACTGTGATTATAGATTGATGTACAGCGTAAATACAAATTGCAAGAAAGCAATCTATTACTTAATATTGAATTAAACTAAGATTAATATCGTCGATTTTCTAACTGTTTCGTGGGTTCCACATATGTTTACCTATTTTGTACAGATAACAAACAACTCTTCTATAACTGTATGTTATAACGTGACTCAATGTTTTTACTACCAAATGTGTGATGTGATAAAAGGAACGACGTGTAGGCGTGGCACCGCGTCACACAACTCTCAGTTAGATTCTCTTTGTTTCTGTCTCTCGCACTACTGTTTTCGTGTGGGAAAGTTTGAAATAACAAATAAAAATTTGTAGAGTTGCTTCTTAATTTTTGCCCTTCTACCTCCGTTAATATCGCAATCACATTCGCAGCTTTAATACTATAGGGGCACAATTCGAAAAACATGATTGTTGGAAAAACACCTTTAAAGATTTTTGAGCCCCTGTATTGTTGTTGTCTTGAAGAGATCGCTCTGAGCGATAAGACCGCCCATTGTAACACTATTTTAAGTTTTCTCTTGTTATCTTATTATTTCAATGTGGTGTTATCAATAAAGTGTTTTGTATTGTATTGTATTGTATTGTCACAAAATCGGTCATAAGTGAATTAAACTATTGAAAGCAAAATCATAAAACAACATAAGAGCATGTTCACTAAGCATGAAATATTTATCGCATATTAAATTTATCCTAGTACTAGTTTATTTTACTAATTTATTTATGACCGATTTTGTGAAAATACAGAGGCTCAAATTTCTTTAAATGCGTTTTCCCAACAGTCATCTTTTTCGAATTGTGCCCCTATAGTATTAAAGCTGCGTATGGTATATTAGGTGACCGGCCACGCGTTGAAGTGTTATTAATTAAAATGAAACCTATTCTATGTCCTAAGTCGGAATCAAGCCAGCAAAATTAAAAAATAAACATCAAAATTGGTTAAGTATTTTCGGAGTTCATCGTGGTCAAACACTGTGACAAAGAATTTTTATATATACAAATAGTGGCAAAAATATAAAAATGGATGCTTAGATGCTGTGGACATATAGAGAAGATGGACAAAAGATTGAAAAGATAAGTTTATGAGGCAAATGTTCATAGGCAAGTCAGTAAAGACAGACCTAAGCGGACTTTTAGGAACCAAAAGGTGTCCTGCAAAGGATAGGTCAAAAAACCCTTATCTGACAAGCTTGTATGAAAGATCTAACGAGATTTGAAGAAATGAAGAAGTTTTAGTAAATCCCACGCCCTTACTGAAACTTTGGGAAACAGATCTCATGCTCAATATTGCATTTATCAGTCATCCAAAAATAAATCAAATAAGTCATAAATCAGCTGTCATTTTATCATGAAATAAAGGAAAAAATCTAAGACAAGGCTGTATATACTTTTAACCATAAGAGGAAACTTAAAAAAAAAATGATTGACAGTTTTGGGTTCGCTGAACTATATACTTTGACGAGCTTCAGATGGTAGTGAGACTAGTGAGTACTGATTAAATTCGTCAAGATAGAATAAAAAATTGTGCGTGTCAAAATCCGACGCGTGAATGGAATTAACTCCTTAAAAACGATTATTTTAAAATATATATAACAGGCAAAGAACGTAAATTAATTCATATATTAATTCATATTAATTTGATAAAATATTTTACTTTAATTATGGTATTATTATTTATATTCATCTTAGAAGTTATACTTCTTTGGGTGCGTTATGAAAAAAATATGAGTGAAATTTTAAGATGTTACACAAAATTATCATGTTGAAGTTGGCCGCAAAAGCGACATAGAATAAACTAGCAGGATGAAGTTGGCCGCTAATTTATTAATGTGTGTGTGTGTAATTTTAAATTATATGTGGTAGTTAACTAATATTATAATTTTATATAAATTATTGTTATCTTTGTCTAGAACGATAAGGAAGTGTAACTTCTTACGTGCGTACATAAGTACACACAATGGTTTATTCGTTTTTTTTTTCTATTATTTATGATATTTTACATGTATACGGAATGCTATAGTGAGAAAAAAAGAGAGAGTAAATGTGTACTTGGGACAAAGGAGCGGGGAGTATATTACGCAGAGGAAATATGACCCTTCACTTTATGTTTTATTTTACCTCTCATCGATGAAGGAATACAGCCTACAGCGTAAAAAAATAAAATTAACGAGAAAATTTCGACAGGGGGTCACAAGGCTCGGTAACTCAATTGGGAAAGCAGTGGTCTGGACTTCCAAAAGTTACCGGTAAATTATTACCGGTATTCATTTAGCGATAAATATCAGAATATTGGTTTATTCTAACAATATTGAATGTTCGTCTATGCGAAGCTGACATGTGTCCAATGGCATTTCAGCTATAAATACCTTATCGGGCGAGGCGCCACCAGGTCAGGTCGCCTCGAATGCTGCGATCTCATGCACGACGGCCGAGGGTCAGGGGCTCTATTTATGAGTCACTCGTATCACTTCAGGGCTTTTATTCACAAACTATAATAACTATATATGCTTTTATGATATTTTTTGCACTTTTAATACTATCTTATATGATAAACTAGCGGCCCGTCCCGGCTTCGCATGGGTGGACAAAATTCTTGAATTTTTTTCTATTATTAAACATTTTTCCGTTAGCGCCATCTAGCGTCCGGTAGACGAACTACTTACGGTTGACGCGTTGCTATGATAACGCATATACATTGGAAAAAGAGCGGGAAAAATAGCGGTCAGACAAACACACGAACCACTGTGATCTTAGAGTATAGATTAGGTCGATGGACTCGTTAAGCATAAAACTTCGCTAGCACCATATATTGGAGAGGAAGGTAATACTAAAAAAAAACAATAATGTTTAGTAATTTTTAAAATTTTCATTAGAATGAATCTCTCAAATAGCGCACACTGTTTCAATGGGAAATCCCGTAAAGCCAGTGTTTTTAGGGTCATAACTTTTTGATTTTTTGAATTTCAAAATCTGGTCCTAAATGTGTTGATTCGATTCCACACAAAAAATATTGAAGTTTAAGACCCATGGGATTAATTCAATAAATTCATCATAAACAAAGAGTGTGCTTTAGATCACACGGCTGAAGTAAAACTTCTTCAGCTCCATCTATATTTATGTATCGCTCACCCGATCACACTTTTCGTCACGCTCTCGTCACGCATTCACCAGTTTACTCCCCAAGTCAAGCGTAAAGAAGTTTTACTTCAATAAAAAATTAAAAAAAAATCGACTAGGCTCACAAGTTATTTTCAAGTCGGTGACCTCGTTGTTTCTGAATTCCACAACAAAAGCGCTTTAGCTAATTATGTTGTGTTTAGAACAGTGTATGTGTTGTAAGCAAATATTTATTTTTAATATTATTGTATTTGAAGCGAGGCTGTATGAACTTTGTACCCTTTGCATTCCCATGAAGGAAAAACTAAATAAAAAAAGTCTAGCGCTAATCGTCAGAAGACGCTGCTGATTCCATGATAGATTGTCAGGTCAACTTAAGTACCGTGGTGACGTCTAGGCTGGACTGAGGTCGGAACCTTGACACCGCTGTGGCGCACATACATAATCTATGGGCGCAACTGCGCAGCTTAGGGCGGTGATCATGTGAAGTTAACGACTTAGTTATTTTTTGACATGCATGCGTTCAAAAATGCCGTGTGTTGTTCTATATTCTTGGCTGTATAACATCAATTCTGCATTTCTTCTCTTTCTACTTGCTGCCTTTAAAGTTATGCTAGTTTATGATTTCTGTATTTCACATTTACCGAGCCTTGCGATCACCCGTCAAAATTGTTTTAATTCATTTCACTTTTTAACGCTGTAGGTCAGTGTTGCTTCATGAATGAATATTCTCGCATTGGAAACAAACATTTTTACAAAGGTTTGTCAATAGATTAAGATGAATCACTTGTGTGTGTGTGAATGTTACAATATAAATTACTTTTATTTGAATGGTTTTGCTCTTGATCCCAATCAAACCCAGGGGCAAGACAGGATCCGCGATGGAACGAGCTAACACAGAAGGTGCCTATTCACCCTGGCTTTGAAAACGGACGGGTTATAAGTACTCGGAAATATAGACGCAGGAAGTTCCCCTCCTTTGCTGTGCGCATTATTAAATATGTTGAGAAACTCTTGGTGCGACAGGAATAGCAACCAATAATGTGTGGTAGCCCGCAGTGCGTCTGGATGTCAGATGGAAAAAGGGAAATGACGGTATGGGCACATGCAGCTCCTGAGCACACTCTCCAAAGTACATTCTGTAGAAGATCGACAGGCAGGGAACTGCGAAAGATCAAGTAGCATCATATCAAAACAGGCCCTCTTAAACTACTGCATTATCGCAGTGAATCGAAATTTTGCTTGCAGCGACATCTGCGGGGCTGATTTGAAAACCATCCAGGGCGCCACCCAAACGCGAGAAAAAAAATTATTCAAATCTGTCTAGCCGTTTATGAGGAATTCAGTGATATACACACGTACAGTAGAATTATATACATATATAAAGATGTAAAGAAATATTTACAAGAAAAAATCAACTTCTCTCCGGTGTCAAACAAAACGTGTATTACTTTTACAATCCTTTGTTTTGTTTTCGGTATAGCAAAGTTACTTTTATTGATTTGTTTTAATACGAGTTGTATTTTTCCAACCGTAGCTAAGCTTCTGCGCCAAATTTCAGGGATTGAATCCTGAGAGGGGCATATGTTTGAGTGTTACACGTTTATATTTGTTTATGAGTCTAAATCGTCCATATGATTGTCTTATGTATTCTTTACGATATTGAGTATTAAAAATAAGTACAAACTCTGCTTAGTTTGAGACTATTTAATTGTTATGACATTCGGAAAAAAAAATATTTTTTATATATATACTAGCTGACCTGGCCACGCGTTGATATGGTAACTATATATGGTAACAAACACACAAAGTTTTATCATAATATAATGTACTGATATATTTATTGCAGATTATTAAGGCAGAAAAAGCAAAAAAAACGTCACTTTGACAATAACAATACTGAGTGATTCTTATTTTCTTTATTTATGGCCTGCACGATTTGTACATTTAGCCGGTTTCCAGTAAGTATAATTGTCAGTAATATATTTATATTTTTTTGCTAAGTTTCAGTAAAAGTGTGGGGTTTTACTAAAACCTCCCTGTGAAATTTTTGAGAGAGCAGGAAAAAACGACTTCCGCTGCTTTGTTACACTTGCCAACACTCTTATATGTTCACAAACACTTAGTGGATAATAATCCACCATTATTACGCACTAATATCCACCACAACACAAATTTCAACAAGAGAAACAGAACCACTAACGTGACGCTTCCCGCTCCCGCCAAAAAGTCCTACTGAGTGATTCTGAAAGTCCTTTTTTAAGAGGCATAGACAAAATATTATACCATTACTCTCAACTTTATAGAAAATAAACAACAATAGTTACCGGCCACTTTATTTCCAACATAAATTTATATTAAACAACTAGCTGACCCGGCCACACGTTGCCGTGGCTCAATTATTATAATTTGCAATATTTTTTTTATTAAAAATCATCAAATTAAAGTAACCTAAGTTACTCCTTATTACATCAGCTACCTGCCAATAAAAGTCCCGCCAAAATCGGTCCAGCCATATCAGAGATTAGCCGGAACAAACAGACAGACAGACAAATATTGTAAAAAAAAAATTGGTGTATGTACCGTATATATATTCATATGCATGTAGTAAAAAACGGTTATTTCAATATTACAAACAGACACTCCAATTTTATTTATATGTATAGATAATACAATACAGATAGTGAAATAAAATGTTTATAAGTTATGTCATTGAGTTATTTTAATATTTATTCGAAACTTATAGGTTCAAAGAGTTTATTCCCATAAAAACACTTGGTTTACACAAAATGAGATTTTTTTTTTTTTAATACATAATAATATTGGCTTATGGCTACATCTAAAGCAACAGCAACGGATTCTTAAAAATAAAAACAAAAGACTGGCCATCCATCTATATTTATGTATCGCTCACCCGTTGCTTCATGAATGAATATTCTCGCATTGGAAACAAACATTTTTACAAAGGTTTTTCAATAGATTAAGATGAATCACTTGTGTGTGTGTGAATGTTACAATATAAATTACTTTTATTTAAATGGTTTTGCTCTTGATCCCAATCAAACCCAGGGGCAAGACAGGATCCGCGATGGAACGAGCTAACACAGAAGGTGCCTATTCACCCTGGCTTTGAAAACGGACGGGTTATAAGTACTCGGAAATATAGACGCAGGAAGTTCCCCTCCTTTGCTGTGCGCATTATTAAATATGTTGAGAAACTCTTGGTGCGACAGGAATAGCAACCAATAATGTGTGGTAGCCCGCAGTGCGTCTGGATGTCAGATGGAAAAAGGGAAATGACGGTATGGGCACATGCAGCTCCTGAGCACACTCTCCAAAGTACATTCTGTAGAAGATCGACAGGCAGGGAACTGCGAAAGATCAAGTAGCATCATATCAAAACAGGCCCTCTTAAACTACTGCATTATCGCAGTGAATCGAAATTTTGCTTGCAGCGACATCTGCGGGGCTGATTTGAAAACCATCCAGGGCGCCACCCAAACGCGAGAAAAAAAATTATTCAAATCTGTCTAGCCGTTTATGAGGAATTCAGTGATATACACACGTACAGTAGAATTATATACATATATAAAGATGTAAAGAAATATTTACAAGAAAAAATCAACTTCCCTCCGGTGTCAAACAAAACGTGTATTACTTTTACAATCCTTTGTTTTGTTTTCGGTATAGCAAAGTTACTTTTATTGATTTGTTTTAAAAAAAATTTTTTAATACATAATAATATTGGCTTATGGCTACATCTAAAGCAACAGCAACGGATTCTTAAAAATAAAAACAAAAGACTGGCCGGAAACGTATACACAAACAAATTAAAATTTTCATTATGTTACATCCAACAAGTAAAATTCTTCTTTACACATACACAAACATATACATACATATATATACATACATACATATACATACATACATATACATATACACACATACACATACATACATACATACATATACACACACACATTAGGTTATTTTTAAGTGTAGTGGGGTTTCAGATTCCGCTATAAATTTCTTAAGTCTATTCTTGAATACATTTTGACTATTGCATTCCTTTATGTCATTTGGCAGTTTGTTATACAGCTGTACTCCCTCAAAAAGTACAGTTTTTTCCCCGTAACTAGTGCGCGCTTTTGATAGTTGAAGCTTGTTTGCGTTTCTTAAGTAGTGTTTATTCACTTTCTTACGTAATAATATATTGGATTGGATGGAATTAGTACTTATATTCCTAACGAGAAAACAAGTGTAGTATGCATACAGTAGTTTAAGATCAAATAATTTAGTTTTTTCGTATACTTATTTTGTTCGGGTTAGATAATTATAACGAAACAAAATTTTAATAATTTTGTTTTGAAGTCTTTGTAACGGGTTTATATAAGTTGCAGCCGCCGATCCCCATATTTCAATTAAATATTCTAAATGTGATTTCACTAAGGAGTTATAGATAATGTTACGTACTTTGTTTGGTATTAAATTTGTTATTTTATGTAATGCGCCCAGTAATGACCTCAGTTTCGTTTTGATATGGTCAATGTGCCATTTCCACGTTAGTTGTTCATCTAACCATAGTCCGAGATATTTTTCTCGGTAAGATCGTTGAATGCCTATCGGGTTGATTATCGGGCCTCCTGTCAGAAATACTGTTCTATTTGTGACAGATAACCTCAAAGCAGGCCAACACCTTGACCCCCCGCCACAGACATCCCAAGTATTTACACGGGACAACGCATGTGCCGCACACACCGTGATAACGCATCCATTCATTCACTATTCATTCATATTGACAGTTGAACATCCACCGACCACAGCTGCATACTTTTAAATCGGTTAAAATAAATTCATTATCATATTAAACTAATACAGGTTGTTAACATTTGCTAATAACTATTAATTGTAAGAACTAAATATATTTATTTGATAAAATAAAAAATCAGTAATATAATCCTAAATTCTAATCGAATTCTCTTGATTATATTTGAGACAGACGGGTAAAATTCGCAAAAAACATATTTTAAACCAATTTATGAACTACTTAACAATTCGCACTTCCAAATAAGTATATGCTATTTTGATCTGTAACACTTAACCCCACAGTGTTGACCCAGGAAGCAAAACTCAAGTACATAACCCTAAACTGCGACCGCGAAGGCCATAATTTCGCTACTCGGACCTTAGAGTCGGCCTAAAAAGGTCAACGTTTCCGACGCCGACCTCGGGCCGGAGATTGCCCAATTTTGGGCAAAGGGCCTCTGACCGTAAACATTAACCCTTCAATGTGTTCCGCTTGTAACTAATGATTTAGCCTTGTCTTGTCAAATGTCAACTATACGTCATTACTAGGTCGATGCAGTAGCTAAGCATAAAGCTTCGCTGGCACCATATATTGGAGCGGAGTGGATGGTGGTTTCAAAAATATAAATTTGACGACCATTTGGTGCAACGGTAGCGATCCTGCCTTTCGCACTGATGGTCCTGGGTTCGAATCCCGGAAGGGGCAGATGTTTGTATGATGAATACGAACATTTGTACCTGAGTCATGGATATTTATATATATTTCTATAAATATAACATATCTATGTAACATATATGTATGTCTATCCGTTACCTTAGTATCCATAACACAAGCCTTAATATAGTGCTTACTTTGGACTAGGCTAATTGGCTCTAGAGAGACTGAAGCTTGAAAATTTTTTTTTCTCACCCACAGAACCGTTTTTGGTCATAACTTTAAAAAATCGTCACCATCTAGTCCAAAACCTGTTGGTTCGATTCATTACAAATATAGGAAAATCTGCTAAGGACTCAAAAGTTATGGCGTCACATTCATTTTGTCATGAAAGCTGATCCATGAAAGCTTCGCTCTTTCCGCTCCAAATATGGACAGTAATATTACAATAATATTGCTCACATTCACACCAATTAACCTAGCCCAAATTAAGCACTGTAAGGTTTGTGTTATGGATACTAGGGTAACGGGTATACATATATATGTAATATTAATGGAAATATATATAAATACCCACGACTTGGGTATAAATGCTCGTATTTATCACACAAACATCTGCTCCTTCAGGGATTCGAACCGAAGACCTTCGGTGATAAAGGCAGGATTGCTGCCATTGTACCAAGCAGCTGATTTTAATCTATAATCGAAGATCACAAATTTGTTGTTTGTTTGTCCGCTCTTTTTCCCGCTCTTTTTTCATTTCATCAATAACGTTACCATAACAACGCGTTAACCGCAAGTAGTTCGTCTACCGGACGCTAGGTGGCGCTTACGGAACTCTTGCAGAAGGAGGCCGCCGAGAGGCGGAGGGAGGAAGACCTAAACTCCTCCCTCATAAGGCGCAGGCGTCGGGGGGGGCAGGTGGCGGCGTTACGCCACCCGCATCCCTATCTAGGGCGGGACCGTTACATCTCCCTAGTCGACGCCAAGGTGGAAGGGGCACCCAAGAAGGGTGTCCACCCCCCACGCGAAAACGCGCGAATGGGGGGACAGGGTCTCTTCCCACCCTTCCCCGCTGGGAAGGGTTGGGTCAAGAGGCCAGTAGCGCGGGCGCTCGCGGGGGTCGCGAGCGGAGCGCTTGAGGAGGACCCTCGGGAACAGCATCCCCCGAGGGTAGGACCCTCACTCGGAAACTACGGGTGATAATGGAGTTTTCTCCTTTATCCCCCGGCGTGGCCGAGAGGAGGCCCGATGGGATGGCGACCGCGGAAGCCCTCCGGGAACTTTTGTTTCCGGGGGAGTTCTGCGGACGCACATCCCGGTGAGGTGGGGGGGGGGAAGGCCGTTAGCACACCTCGGCCGCCTCCGGCCTGCATGGGGCAGGGCAACCGCGCCGCCTTCGATGGCGCCCGGGAACTTGTTCTTGGGTGATCATCGCGGGCGCGGGAGTCTCGTCCCCTGTGGGTCGGGGGTCGGTCGGGGGGTGTGGTTTATTCCTTCCCTCACCGAAAGGGGGCCAGCGGCTGTCGGGGCGGGAGACCGGCAGTCGCATTGCACTTGGCCCTCAGGCGTGCGGGGTGTTCAGGGCGTCACGGTTCACCCCGTTGTTCCGTCCCTCACGGAGCATAGGCGAGGTCCGCCCACGAGCGCGGACCCACACTGGAGCGGGTTGCGGTCGATTCCAGCCAAGGGCCCCGCGACCCGCTCCAATGTGTGTTGGGACGCCGTAGTTTTTAGTGGGTAGGCCTCCAAGCCTTTACTGGGCACTCGGCCGGGTAGAGGCATGGAGGAGAGTCCCACATATCCGTCGTGTTCTCCCGACACGGCGGAATGCGTAAGGCATTTTCTACGAAAACAAAAAAAAAAAAGGTGGCGCTTACGGAAAATATTTAATAATAGAAGAAATTTAAAGAATTTTGTCCTCCCAAGCGAAGCCGGGCGGGCCGCTAGTAATATTAATTATTATTACTAAACAAATGAAGAATTCTAATTTCTTAATTTGTTTGTTGTAACGATAAAGATTGAGGATCGTTTGTTGCAGCGGTAGCGATCCTGCCTTTCGTACGATCAGACCCGGTTTCGAATCCTGAAAGAGGCAGGTGTTTGTGTGATGATTACAAGCATTTGTACCTGACTGATGGGTATTTATATATATTTTAATAAATATTACTTATTTATGTATGATATGTTTATGTCTATCCGTTACCCTATAATACACAATACAAGTCTTACAGTGCTTATTTTAGGCTAAGCTTATTGGTGTGATTGTAAGAAACACTATTATTATTTATGTATTTTTTTTTTTTTACTGTTTTTTGGTCACCCATCCAAAGGCAGACCTTTGTCAAAGTTGCTCAACCTCTAATCCTCCTAAATAGAGGCCGATCATGATCAACGCTGCGATTATGATTACCATATTCTTTTTAATTCAATAAGTCGTTTGATAAAAATTATCTCGTATAAAATCTGATCGAGTTAATCTTGTTCAGACGTCGTCTGTCAAAGAAACATTTAATATCGATGAAAGTTTGACTGTATCAGTAATCTTCTGTTGATTATTTCTTATGAAGACATAGCAAAACTGTTGACGTATAACAAATGCATTTTAAATGTTATACTAGCGGCCCGTCCCAGCTTCGCACGGGTGAACAAAATTCTTTAATTTCTTTCTATTATTAAATATTTTTCCGTTAACGCCATCTAGCGTCCGTTAGACGAACTACTTGCAGTTAACGCGTTGCCATGGTATAAATAACGGTATGCTATAAATAACGTTAAATGATAAAAGAGCGGGAAAAAGAGCGGACAGACAAACAGACAAACCACTGTGATCTTAGATTATAGATTTAAAAGAAATAATGGTATCATATATTTCTTATAAATAAATGAAAATACAAAATTCATAAAGCTATCTACGCAGCCGTTCGGATACCGGTGAGGCTTCGATTTCTGCTTGATGCACCAGATGACTTTTTCAAATCAACATTTTTTTTCACTTAATTGAGTATTGGTGCAGTGGTAGCGATCCTGCCTTTCGCACCGATCGTCTTGGGTTCAAGTTCTGGAAGAGACCAATGTTTATGTGATGAAGGAAGGGATTTCAACTCCTTTGTTGTGCGCATTATAAAAGATGTTGAAAAGGGCTTGGTGCGACAGGTAGGAATAGCAACCAAGAAAGGCTGGTAGCACGCAGTGCGTCTTGATGTCCTATGGAAAAAGGGAGATAGCGGCATGAACATATGCAGCTCCTGAGTACACTCTGCAAAGTATATTCTGTAGAAGACCGACAGACAGGCAACTTTACGGCGATGAGCCAAGGTGTGAAGTGTGTAATGCTGAATGATGATAATAAAATTGTAAGCAAAGACAAGTTATAACCTCTTCACATACAATACAAATAAATACAACCGTTTGGTGAAAAGGTAGCGATCCTACCTTTCGCACCTACGGTCCTGGGTTCAAAGGGCCAGATATTTTTTTTTAATTTATTTAGAATAGGTTTGCTCTTGATCCCAATCTAACCCACCCCAAGACAGAATCCACTCTATGCACCCTGACTTGATATGAGCATTTGTACCTGGGTCATAGTTTTTAATGTATATGTTACGGCTAAAGGTAGTATCTTCGAGAAGCAGCTAAAGTTCGATATCATGTTAGGTTAGGTTAGATTAGTTATGCCGGCTTTAGTTATGCCGGCTTTAGTTATGCCGGCTTTAGTTATGCCGGCTTTAGTTATGCCGGCTAAAGATAGAAGAATGTTAGTAAACATTAACACCTCCTCGAAGATAAACCTAGGTTTAGCCGGCTAATCTTAAGTATATGTTCACACTTACCTTTAGCCGTAACATATATATTTCTATAAATATTCTATATCTATGTATATGCATGTCTATCAATTACCCTAGTATCCATTAAATAAGCCTTATAGCCCTTACTTTGGGCTAGGCTAATTGCGTGATTGTAACAAATATTATTACTATAATTCAAGATTATATCAGCCTTAACCAAAGAATCCAAGTGGAACGAAACGTGCCACGGTCATTATGTAACTCTATAACGAAGACTCTATAAGGAGGGCCATAAACGCCCACTCGCGACTGTTACATTTTTATCACGGCAAAAAACTGAATTGAGCAAAAAATAAAGCTTGCGTGGAACACGGTAGTATTTACGGAGCCAACTGTACGTACGTAATAGGAGTTGCGAATTTTCTGATGTAATAGGCTACGAGCATTTTCTTTGTCAAGTAATCTAGTTCATTACAATGTATTATGTTTTATTACGTGTAATATAATTGAGTGTAAACTTAACTCTTGCATGCTTAGCTGCCTCTTTTATGTTGCTATAGAATTGATCAATAATAATAAATAAATAAGAAATAACTATTTCCTACATTCACACCAATTAACCTAGCCCAAAGTAAGCACTTTAAAGGCTTGTGTTATGGATACTAGGGTAAAGGATTTACATACATATATCATACATAAATAAGTTATATTCATAGAAATATATACAAACATCTATGACTCAGGTACAAATACTCGTATTCATCATACAAACATTTGCTCCTTCTGGGATTCGAACCCCAGGACCGTCGGTGCGAAAGGAGGATCGCTACCGTTGCACCAAACGGTCGTCCAATCTATCAATCATATTTTTCACATGTATCAATAACTTATTTTCCTATTCCTTTACTGTTCACCCTGTCCGTTTATGGAACGCATTACCATAGGATATCAGAAAGGCTCAAACTCTTGGATCCTTTCCCGACAGAGTTAAAAGTTATTTCCTTTCCTCCAATATTTATTGACGCTATTTTATCTTTATGTCTTTCTCATCTTATTTATTTTATATCCACCATTACCTTTAAAAAATATATATTTACTTTTTTTCCTCTCAATATGTACACCCACTTCTGTTTATCCTTCATCTTTATTTATTCCTTTCATTTTGCCTGGAAGAGATTACTGTTTAGCAATAAGGCCTGTCTATGTACTGTGGTGACCTCCTTGCATCTATGACACCGCATTCCACCTCTTTACGTATATTTGCTTTATGGCAAGGAATGTCACCCTTTTAAATATAGAATATTCCAGAAGGCTAGACGAACGTAAGAGAATCACCAGTAGTGTCTGAGAGGGTAACCTGAGTCGATATATTAAAGAGTAATAGAATAAATCGAAATAAATGATAAAGTGAAATAAGCCGTTTGAATATAACGAGATAAAGATCCCGGAGCGCGCGTAGGGCGCTACAGTACTTTATTATTATTAAATAAATTATATATGGTTTTTATATTTTTTGCATTTTCCAATACTATCTTATATGATAAATCATTTTAGTAAGTACTAGAAAAGTTCAATTTGCCTCACAATTAAATTCTCAGACGGGAATGAAACCCGCAACCTTTGGATGTCCAGTCCAATGTTCTCCCAATTCCCGCCTGAGAATTCACTGGTGAGCCGAGTCGATTGTCTCTAGTATTTTTCTATTTAAATAATTTTACAATTATTCAGTCCTAAACAAAGCTGAGATTGTACTATGGGTACTAAACAATGTACAGAATTCATCACTACATAGTATAAAATTAAGTCGCTTTCTCTGTCCCTATATCCTTATGTATGCTTAAATCTTTAAAACTACGCAACGGATTTTGATGCGGTTTTTTTTAATGGATAGAGTAATTCAAGAGGAAGGTTTATATGTATAATACATGCATAATATAGTAGAGCATTACATCCGTGTGAAGCCGGGGCGGGTCGCTAGTAAATAAATATGTAAACGAACATAACTAGAGAACAAATGCTTATATGCATCACTCAAACATGCCCCTTCCGGAGTTCGAACCTGGTTCCTTCTATTTTAGGGGGAAGCTTTCGTTAAGCAATGGACATCTTACAAGAGATGAACCATCAGCGGAAAGCAGAAGACACTATAACTTAACTAAAAACTGACTTAAGTTATTTCTAGTTAATTCCCCGTTGAAGCTTTTAGAGGTAATCCAATTAGTCAAGTTGAAAGCATAAAACAATTATCGCCATCCGAAATTTACTTTAAACGAGTCTTGACAATGTTTTACACTATTATAAAACTGTAATGTAACATCAAACATTGATAACAGTTGGAATTTGATTGATACTGTGACGTAGGAAAACATATCAAAATGGAGGATGTGCGTTGATGGAATGTGTGAAACCAAAGCGAGAGAGAGCGACTTATTCATCATTTATATCTGAAGGCATGATGTGGGAGCTTTCCAAAGTATTTTGGCGGATCCCGCATCGAATGCAGCCAGGCTTGTATGCGACCTCGTTCACTTACGTTTATGATGTGCTGCTGAAAAGCTTAGGGTACAATTGGGCTGACGTACTCTTTGTATAAGTCCCTAAATTAAATAGAAAAACATTTTTTTTTTTTTGTCTATTTTCTGTCTGTTTGTGTGCACATCACGTAAAATCCGCAAAAAAAAATTGAATTAAATTTTCACATTCGAATAGCTTGAGATTCAACTTAACATCTAAGCTATGTTTTATATCACTTATGTAGGTGAAACAGCTTAAGATATAGCTTGACCTTTCCGTAGTCATATAAAGACAAGGTCACGTATCACGAGTGAAGGTTACTTTACCCCGATTATAGTACTCCTGAATATCAATAATAAAAGCTAACAGTACCTTCGCGTTAAAGGCAGTAACGATATAATTAGCTAAAACTCGTGTTCCCTGGGGAAGCGCGATAAAAACTTTATGTGAAAAAGCAAGCGGGTAAAACAGCGGGTAGAAGCTTCCGACCATAACAGCAACCAATTTAATTCCTCAACCATTATGAAACCTTGTCACATAAATCCAAAAATTGTAATATATTACTCGTCTAATAAATATGACGTCGTAGTTATCTAGCCTAAATAAAACTAGTTGCCTGTACATTTCATAAGCATATATATATGTGTATGTGTGTGTGTGTGTGTGTAACATTACATTTTAAGCATTTGTTAGTTTTAAACAATTATATATTAATAATATTTTGCATTATTATTTGATAGCTTAGCGATCCTGCCTGTGCGCCACAGTTCAAGGTTAGAATCCAAGAGTTCTACTTTTTTTTATAGTAAACTAACTGACCTTCCCTATGTACTAAGTTGGAACAAATCCAGCAAAATAAAATAAAAATAATTAAAATCAGTTGAGAATTTTCCTCCTAAACGGAGTCCATCGCGGACAAGCAACGGGACACATAATTTATATATATTAAGATAGGCGCTTGACCACTATGTCGCCTGATGGTAAGCGACGATGACATTTAGGATGTGATGAGCTTATCTAGAAGACCTATGCACTCGTGACTTGGTCAGGAAACAGACTCAGGCAAAGAATTCCACTCCTTAGCGGAACGTATCACAAAATTGTAACTAAAGCGCTTAATACGACTTTGATATATCAACCATATAATGATGGCGTCTATTTGTAAATCTAGTTGTCCGATGATTTATTAAAAAGCATGTATGCAATTCACACGTGGTAGAAGTGAATCCTTCAAAAATAGTACACCTTTACAAAATACCACGATTCCTCTGATGTATCTCTCAAGTTTTGTACTACACATGCGCACACAAACACGTATTAAAAGAAACACTGTATAATGCTTCCTATCTCATTTTCTCCTACGTTAAATCATATGAATTTATGTGTTTGTCTGTTATTACTGTCGCTTTATCGTTTCATCGACTTTCAAACCACAACGATGCTAAAGAAGGGGATTACTTCAAAAATGAGAACGACGGAACAAGATTGTGCAATTTTCCTGCACACTCCGAAATGTATCCTATAATTTCCGTGAGTTGTGCGGAAGTTATTAATTCTTTTTTCTATACTAAAATCTTAGTATATACTAAAATTTTGTAAGTTTCAGCATAGAATGAATTCATCAATTTTAATTGGCGACCGTTTGGTGCAACGGTAGCGATCCTGCCTTTGTAATATGAATATTACATATCTATGTATCATATATATATGTCTATCCGTTACCCTAGTATCCATAACCTTACAGTCTTACAGCCACAAGCCTTACAGTGCTAATTTTGGGCTTGGCTCATTGGTGTGAATGTAGAAAATATTTATTTATTATTATTTATAATTAATTAATTATCCGCTATCTCGCTTGATAGTAAGCAACGATGCGACCTAGAATGTGACGCGCTTGCCTAGAAGATACCTATTCACCTCTAATTTATGATTTTCAATAAATATATCTTATATTATTTATCTATTTAGTGACGTTTTTCACGACGTTTATGTACGTCGTCTTAGGGCACCTTAATCGTTGAAATCCGTTTAGCCATTTGAATGACAGTTTGAAGCAATAAAGATATTTTGAAATGTCACCGAAAACAGTATTCTATGCAAAAACAGTTAGATTCTTCTAAGAAGTATATTGCTATGGTGACGAACATAGTGTAGAGATGGTAACAGTGTGACAGATACTTATTATATAGAATCAAACCTGCTTTCAAAGAATATAATTTATAAAGTTGGATGGTGTCTATAAATTTTTTCTGTATTTATAAAAATGCGTTTACAAATTTTAAATGTGTTTTGATCGAGATGAACTCTGAAACTACTCAACCGATCTTGATGATTTTTTTCATTTTTTTAGTATTTCTATAAAAAATAAATATCTAATTATCATAAACTAGCTTTTGCCCGCGGCTTCGCTCGCGTTAAATTCGGGGTAGCACTGTTCCCCTTTCCTGAACACAAAAGAGAACTCGGAACAGAATTTTACACGTTATTTATTTTATTTCAACAATGCCATCTGTTATTAATTTTTGAACTAAACAATTAAACCTATCGTGAACATAATATACAATAAACATATCAGCGCCATCTATCGGAATCCATGAGTTACACTTATTTATGTTTATAATGTTTATTTTCTCAAAAGCTGATTGATTTATGGTAAAATTTAATTAAAATATTTTATTATTCGTTAGTATTAAAGAAGCTGTTCTAATTTTGCGGAGTCTCACACACATTTCCATCCCCTATTTTAGGGGCTGGGGGAGGATTTCTAAAAAATGGCAGGTATTTTCGTTAGTAACAAAGAGTCTGTGTGCCGATTATAGCTTCCTGCCTTGAAAACTGCGAAAGGTCTCATATAAAATTTCACCCCCTCTTTTAAGGGGTTGGGTGCAGATTAAAAAAAATGATGGGCGATTTTTTTGGTAGTCATAAATAGTCAGCATACCAATTTTTAGCTTTCTACCTTGAACATTGCGGAATGATCCATACAACCTTCCACCCCCCATTTTTGGGAAGTGGGGGGTTAGAAAGGGGCAAAAAGTAGCCTATGTTACTCTCCATCCCATCAACTATCTCCACTTAAAAAATTACGTCAATTCGTTGCTCCGTTTTGCCGTGAAAGAAAGACAAACAGACAGACACACTTTCCCATTTATAATATTAGTATGGATATCGTCGGTCGTTAAGAGAACATTACAAAATTGTTTGAGATGATGAGATTATTTTCTATAATTAACTAGAGGATGTGCACAGAGCAGAATTGAGTATTTTTAACTCCCTTCTATGCGGATTTCTACTTATAAGTTAAAAATAGTTAATTCACTAAAATGGCGTTGTATAGCATAGTACCTATCACATCCAAAATGTAGAAAACGTAAAATTCGGAGATCTTCTACTACTGTTTCCGACCAACTATATATATGTTTGTCCGACACCCTAGTATACAGGGTTAGCCAAAAATACCGGAACACCTAAATAACTCTTGAAAAAATATTTTGAAAATACAGGGTGTTCATTTCATTATGGAAACTGGGTAACCGATCTTTTTTTGAAATACAACACCCTGTATATTATTACATTTTTCGAATCTAAGATTAATTTTAAATATTGTTTGTCCTAATTATTATTTTTATAAAACGCACCATTTTTGAGTTATAAGCAATTAAAGCAGTTATAAGCAACTAAGTCTTGTTTGAATTTTTTTTAATGTTTAAGGTTCAAGATTTATTTAGGTGTTCCGGTATTTTTGACTAACTCTGTATACAACACAAGCCTTACAGTGCTTACTTTGAGCTAGTTTTATTCGTGTAATTATAATAAATATTATTAATAACCTAAAAACAAACCAAATACCGTGCTAGAAAAACTCTTACTAGCAGCGTTGATATAAAATGGACATATACTTCTGATCACTTTATACTATGCTCCATAAACTCGTTGAAAAGTCAGTGAACCTAGCTGATCTAGTTAGGATTAAGATGTTTGATATCATCATCTTCACCATGTTTTGTGGAAGCTGTGTTTGTTTATCACGTCGGTAATCCGGTCACATTTTTTTATTTACATAGAAATGGTTCTAGGACGTGAATAAATAACTTTATTTAAAAAGTCAATATTAAAAAATAATGCTTTTTCATGTTATTACTCGGTCGCAATGTTTAGAATTTTCGCGCATTTCTATATAAGATGCAAAAAATAAACAATATTTTTAACTCTTTTTTAAGTTTAATATATTATATAAAAGCATAATTACTAATTTCACACATGACACTTAGTTAATTATCAATAAATAAGTCGTGTGGTGTCGTGGGACACCGGATAAGATCGGAGCTCCTTATTATAAAAATATTGATGTTAAGTTCTATTCGAAGTATAAAGAAAATAATAATTCGTGTATACATTTTTTATTGTGATTTTTTTATCCATAAAAAGCAAAGAAACTACCCTACAAAATTTTCTTAACACCTTTATTTTATTAACAATGATTTATAAAAATATATAATAACAGTCATCACGTAGACACTGTATAGCCATCCCACATAGACTATACATAAAAATCTTACGCTTTTTGTTTAACGCTACGGACGTGTTTTCCCGGCTCCGGCTAGGGTACCCCTCCGCAAATAAGGAACTTCCTTCCAAAAGCAGTTTATTTATTGTATTTGAATAATTTTATGTGATAATAAGATAATAATTATTAAGGTATTTCACCTTTTAGTCGGCTTATATTGGCGAACGCAGATTTATTACACTTGCTCGAAAGGTACGTTGATACTTATACAAGTTAGAAATATTTGTATGCGGGACGTAAAGTTGTATGAATATCCATTACTTCTCTGCTAACGCGTGCGGTAAAGTTATATGCAAAATCCTTTAGTTGCCCACAGTTTTTTTTTAATTTAAACACAATAAAAAAATACCAACAACCAAAAAGTTCTTATTCGATGACAATGACCACTTGGTTTTTTTACATCCATTCTATTCTAAATTATTATAATCTTATCTAAGTTTTTCTAAGGTATTCAAGAGGGCTTGAATAGCTACTAGAATGGTTAATAATACATGTTGAAATGTCTCCAAAAAGTTCTAGAAAATTTGGTCGTTGCAAAAAACTGCTGTTTTTCTACTGCCAGTTTCAGCCTCATTTAAAAAAGGATTTGGTTTAAATGTTTGCTTTTACACTTATTGATGCACATAGCTACTAAAAAATAAATGTAAAGATTTAATATAAAAATGCAATATAATAATATTTATTACATTCACACCAATTAGCCTTGGCCTATGTAAGCGCTGTAAGACTTGTGTTACTAGGGTAGGATGTGTTACATACATATATAATACATAGATATGTTATATAATGACGCTTTTTAAAGCTTACTGTACGTCTTTTTATGCGAGTAGCCTTTGGGTCAAATATACCCAAAAGTCGTACAACGCCATTCGTGTACAATACAATAATGCGATTAGGGCACTCTTGCGGCTGCCGCGTTTCTGTTATGCGTCAGAGATGTTTGCAGATGCGCAGGTCGACAGTTTCTCGACTATTTTTAGCAAAAAGGCAAGATCCTTGTTGCGTCCAAGCCGAGGCAGCCGTAACCACGTTTTGAAAAGCATTGCCAACAGTGGGGACTGTCCTCTGTTGGCACACATTTGCTTTATTACCAATTCCTGTTTAGTTACTAAGTACTAACATAGGTTGTAAGATTGAAATTACTTACAATGGATCGTCGATGTCCGATAAATAAATGATTTGGATTTTGATATGTTATATTAATATTCGTATTCAACACACAAACAGACCGACCTGCGAAAGGCAGGATAGCTATCATTGCACCAAACCGTCATCAATTAAAAAATAAAAACAATTTACCTTGTTTATCACAGAAAAATTAACCTAAACTAGTGTATGATTTGCCAATTAACGGAATAATTACACAAAACACTAATGCAACATTCGAGTTCAAATTACATTAAAACCTTAGGATTAAAAAAACCTGTGTAGCCTGTGCTAGCAGTTATTGCGCGACTGCCACCCACCGTTGGGAGTGGGCGGCGATAATAAGGCGTGGACGAGTGGCCAACCTGAGTGGACCTCTGACGAGCAGCGACCTTGGAAGGCACGTGCTCATGTTTTTACACAACAAGGGTGACAAAGAAACGTAAATCTCGACTGTCAACGGTCAGCCTTGGTCCCATTACCTTTTTTATACACTAAACAGGCAGGCGCTTTACCCCTATCTCGCCTGATGGTAAGCGATGCGATCTAGGATGTAACGCGCTTCCCTAGAAGATACCCATTCACTCGTGACCTGAAGACTCCTAAATTGTATTTGTCAGGAAACTCAGCAAAGAGTCCCACTCCTTAGTACGTATCTATCACAAAATTGGAATCAAAACGCTTAGTGCGGCTCTTTTGTATATCAACCATAAAATGCTGGCTCCTTTTACCACAAATTAAATTAAAATATTTATTTGAATAGAATATGGGTACAAATAATACAGATCTTAAATTAAATTAAAGCCATATCTAACCCTCGCGGTTGTGCAAATTCAAAACATATAAAGGATATATCTATAGATATATCAATTATATTAAAGAAACATAAATGGTATCAATTTATAAAATTAAAATAGCAAACAATTAATTCATATAAAATAGCTATAAATATCAATTTATAAATTAAATTATACATGATATAAATCAAAATTTGATTGTTTACATTACTCTTTGTAATTGATATATTCGTCAATCGAATAGTATGCTTTTTCAACCATAAATTTATTCAATTGTGTCTTAAAAATTTGCGTAACCTCATCCACTCCAACGGGTCTTCATCAAGAGAAAACAACGCAAACGTCTCAACACTCAATATCTTTATTGCATCTCACAATATGCACAAGATCTTACATTTCTTAATATCACTTTGGACCCTGTCGGGAACAACAATAATAGGAAAAGAAAGAAGGACTATTAAGTGTTAAATTGTCAAATATAATATAGTTAAAATTATTATTTTGAATCAAAAATATTTATACTATATTCTATTCATTTAATCTAGCTAATAAAGTCTTAATTCTAAAAAAAGTCTTCAAATAGTCTATCTATGAAGCAGTCGTCAGTGAGTATCTGTTACGTGCACTAAGATCTATATTAAAACGATATGAAATAAAAATAAAGTTTACTCAAATGCGCACAAAAAATTTTTTGAATTTTCCATGTTTTCTACCCGCAAACCATTCAGAACACCTTTAGTTGAAAAAATAATAACGCAAGAAACTCGTCAGCTTTAACAGAAGTAACGACATTTACAATATTTAAACATCTTTACTATACATAAAACAAAACAATATAAGTCTATTGTCCCAATAATTACAGTGTTAAACTTCCATCATATCATTGATTACAACAAAGTCAACAAGTATCCGTTTTAAACAAATATACTCAAACAACTGTTATTAAAATTTATAGTTTTATTTTAAAGAGCTTACTAAAACCTTACTTTTATCTTAGTAACTATTTTTCCGATTTTGTTTAGTTTCGGAGAAAATAAGCCCTAAATATCAACCTAAACACACCAAATTTCAACCAAAATATAAAACCTTATATTCTGAGATCCATAATAGATAATTTCATTTTGTTTAATTTTTTGAGTAGTTCTCTTTTAGTATTACAATATATCTTTGCACCAAATTATTCCACTTGTAAATAAATTTTTTATCGATCATCGTACTTTTGTTGTTTTTTACTTAAAAAATCAAAATTAAAAATCATATAAAACTCTGCATATATAAGTTTATAAACCTTCATTTATATCGTTTAAGTTAGTCCTTAGGTTTCTTAATATATTAGTTCAGCACATTTTTGTTATAAATATTATAGTTTTTAAGATAGATTAGTTTGAAAAATTTCATTTCCTTAAAATTTGTAAAATTAATATTTAAATTTAATATTTCTCTTTCGTGTATAATTTCAAATTGTGTCAAATATGGATCCCAAATCACTTAGCGCAAATGATAGAGCTCTTCTTGATTATATTGGCGACCCAGATTCCGATGATTTTGATGACATAATCAACCCAAGCAACTCTTCTTATGTACGTCTGCAATACGACGACTCCTTCACTCAACAAACTCCACGAATCGCATCTTCACAGGAACCTGTAATGTTCCAAGATCCCATACCTCTATCACAAACCCTTGTAACACCTCGAACTGAACCACCCTCACTTTCTTTAAACCAACCACAAACTTCGCAAATAATCAATGCAGAAACATCTTGTGATATAAGTATGACTCCCTCCCAATCCGGAAACCTCAGGAAAACAAAGGGTAAGGTGACCACTCAAACCTTTGCCCCACCATTGGAGTCGATGTTCCCGGACATCGATAGCAATCCATTAGGGGACGCTATCCGAAGCATCTACAACACCTTCGCTGAAATACCGAAAATTCTTCAAAGTGCTCCTAGTCTCACTCGCGATAACCGTACGAAAGCCATTAACAACGTAATAAAGGGCATGGAAAAGGTCTTCGACGTATTTAAAGGCTTGAACCCTGGCCCCATTGAAACTCAAACGCACGATCAACCACAAACCCAACATCGCTGTTGTATTAATTCGGATAAAATCACTGAGGAAGTCAAGAAAATAGTCCAACAGACAGTTAAGACGGAACTAGGAAGGGCGGCCCAGATGCGCGTACAATCCACAACGGTTATGCCGTCTTACGCGCAAATTGCCGCTTCATCCAAACGGTCCCAACCTCACCGCACACCTGACCCTCCTCGACCAGCCTTAATCATCGCCTGTAACAATGAGGGAGCCCCTCGTGAGCAGGCGGTCGCCGCATTAAAACAAGTCATAAACTTTAGAGACACAAAGTACACCGTCGCCAAGGTGACGAACCTGTCGAAGGGCAAGACCAAGGTCGAGTTCGACAACAGGTCGAACATGGAAGATGCCCTTCACAGATTTAACAATGCCCCGTCTTCTCTTGGGGTGACAGCGGCGGTGGAAAAGAAGCTTAAGCCCATGCTCATCATTAAAGGCATCTCTTCTGAAACAAACAAGGACGATCTTGTGTCCTCCATCCTCCTCTACAATCCAGAATTGGAAAACTCTAACGAGGCTGATATAAGTCTCCGTTTCACCACGAAAAACCGTAACCCCAAATTGTTTAACGCGGTTCTGTCTGTCTCTCCTCACATCTGGAGAGTATTGACAAAAATGGGCCGTGTGAGAATTGATTTCCAAAGAATCCACGTTGAGAATTTCTCCCCATTTAAACAGTGCCGTGGCTGCCATGGCTTTGGCCACACTCAGGCCCATTGCAAGAGTGAAAGGCGCTGCGACCACTGCGGCTGCAACACCCACACCGATGTTAACTGCCCCCACAAAAATGACCCCCCATTGGCAACAATTGCGTAGCACATAATACAAAATACAAACTATCACAGAATACAAAACACTCATCCCTATCACAAATCTGCCCCAGAGTACGAGCCATGCAACGCCGCATTGAAGCAAAAGTAGATTATGGCTGCGAGGACTAAACATAATAACAGCGTCTGCTATCTCTATATAATACTTCTTGTCAAAATACTATTAAATATTTATTCACCTTACATACATAAATAAATAGGTTCACACCCAATAGTAACATAATATCCAACAATTTAACTTAATACTCAGAACCGACGTAAGTTTTGCAATAACTTAAACTTCCAAAGATGTACAATATTAGCTTCACTTGAAGCTGCTCTCTATTTTATTTCCTTCTTATTTCTCTTTCTTTTCTGTCGATCTGTCCCTCATTCTTTCTAACCTCTCTCTCTTTCCCTGTCTTTGCTTTAGGGCGAAGCGTATCTCTAGCGCTGACCCCTGAAGTACTGACATAAGAATAACCGTCGATCAGAAACTCAAAAATATGTACATTTGTGAAACAGTAGTCCCAAAATTCAAAAAATCAGATTTAAAAAAAAAAAAACAACTGTTATTATAAACTAGGTCTGCAATGCATGCTGCTGTTTGCAAATACTGAGCGAAGCATTACCTTACCTAACCTCACCACCTGACCTTACCTAACCTAACCTTTCGGCCGCGTACAGGCTCCCTGTAAACCTAACCTCACCTTAATCAGCTTTTAAATTTTCTTTCGGTGATTATTCCTCCATGGTATGTCCAATTTCAAAACTTTTTTTGCACATTAGTCACGACCACGATGTGAGTTTTGGTGCCAAATTTCATCAATGTAGTATCAGCCGTTTGGCTGTGATCAGCTTTCTAATTCTTCTTTCGGTGATTATTCCTCCATGGTAAAGACTATATTTTTTTTACATAGCCTATGTCCGTCAGGTTATAATCATGTATGTTCATGCCAAAATTCGTTCGAAACGGTTGAACCGTTAAGTAGCAGGAGGGAGACAAGCGAAATTTGTGAGTTGCCTAAAAGAGAGCTTCACTCTTTCAGAGCTTCGCTCAATTATAACGAGGTTATAATCAAGTTTGTTGGAGCTTCAAATAAAAAAAAATATATGTAAATATATCATGCGTTATGGTGGATATAAAATAATTAGATAAGAGAGAGATAAAGATACTATGTCAATAAGGATTGGAGGAAATTAAATAACTTCTAACTCTGTCATGAAAGGATCCAAGAGTTTAAGCCTTTCTGATATCCTCTGGTAGTGAGTTCCATAAACGGATAGCGTGAACAGTGAAAGAATAAGAAAAGAAGTCGGTAGTAGCCCTTGGAACTTATAGGGAGAAAATTTTAAATAAAAATATTTTATTTTTATTTTTTATATTAATTACTAACGTTTTCTCTCCTTTACAGAAGCCATCACAGGAAGACAAAGCTGAATTAGTTGATCACCATAATTTTTTTATTAATTTCTCTATTACATTATTTTATTTATAAATTGTAATCGAGGTATGTTTTTCCCGAATTCCGTAAAAAAACGCGTCATGGATCCAGTAAAAATGTGCAATAGATGCGAAAGTGTAAGTCCTATATCCTAAGTCGGAACAAATCCAGTAAAATGAAAAAAAAATCGTCGAAATCGCTCATATCATACAGTCTCGGAGTTCATTGTGGTTAAACACTGTGACACGTAATCTATACTAATATAATAAAGAAGTAAAATTTGTGTATTTGTATATTTGTTAAATTGTAAGAGGTAATCTCGGGATCTACTGAACCGATTTTAAAAATTCTTTCACCAATAGAAAGGCACATTATTGCTGAGTGTCATAGGCTATATTGAATGCTAGAAAAAATTTAAAGAATTTTGTCCACCCGTGCGAAGCCGGGACGGGCCACTAGTGTTTATATATAACGATATATGTATATTTATATTTTGTGAGTTTGAGTACAAATAAATGTTTATTTCTTTATTATTTGTTTCAACATCCAGAGGCCCTACCATCACCTCTTATAGCGATTCAAGTTTAGCTGTTAAAAAGAGACGCCACTATAGACCGCGTATAGCGTTGTCTCAATTTGACAATCAAATTTGAATCGCGCTAATAGATGGTGGTAGGCCTTACCTTGGTTTCTAAAGATCTTTCCAAACCAATTATTGTATGACCCTTGAAAATCGTACAATTTATTCAAATCTCATTGGGCATAAAAACAGCCATGTTCAACAAACCAGTAAAATATCAAACTCGACTTAATGAGCCATTAAATACAGATATGGCGCAATAATCATTATAATGATCCCCATTAATAATTAAAGCAGGTACGTAGTCCGCGAAACGATCCGCAAAAACACGAGTGGGCGCACTGATGTGGGTAGACCGCGGACTTGACACTGGATGGGTTTCAACGGTAAACACAAGCCTAATACAAAAAAAAACTATTTATTTAATTTAGTCGGAAGATCCCATTATCCCCATTATTTAACGAAATGGCTGTTTCTTCTTAATCGATTGTCCAAACTGTCCAAAGAATTTGTCCAAAAAATGTTTCTTTCGAATACAAGAGGATAAGACAACGCTGGCCTCCAAAGTAAAATTAGAAAGGTACTAGAAAATTTCGACGGGTTTTCACAAGGCTCGGTAGCTCAATTGGGAGAACATTGGACCGGACTTCTAAAGTATGCATGTTCGATTCCCTCCTGAGAATTTATTTGTGGGCCGAGTCGATTTTTTCTAGTATTTTTCTATTAAAATACTTTGACAATCCCCATTGTTATTCCCATTGCCACGAGGACAATGGGAATTCTTTATCAGTCAATCATTTTTAGTTCTTACACTTCCGCGCAAATAAAACAACGTATTTAGGTCTTTTTCGAATAATTTATATTTAATCCTGACGATCGACTCCTTTACATGAGCCTTGATCACAGGATGACTAAGGCAATGGTCGTCATATATATTCTGCTAGCTCTCTATTTTTATCGGACACGTTTCTATTTGTTAAAGTAAAGTAAATAAACACAAGCCAAGTGCAATAGTGGGAAAAAGTTCCCACATTTTCCATTGATGGGGATTCATAATAGAGATAATGTACACCGAATGAGGTAAATAGAGAGATTGTTGAGATGCGATGTAATAAAGCAACTACTTTTGCAAGGCCAGTGATTAAATCAAGTCAAATCATTAAATTATAAGAAATATGATGAATACAACAGATTTTTTATGAATTCGGTTAAGGTATTTTATTTAAATGTACGATAGGCGATGTAATACTTAGTTGTTACATTTATACTTCTTCTTCTCCTTCTTCTTCAGCCTTTCCTACCCCCAATGCTGGGTGTAGGCATCCTGCATTGCCCGCCATTCTTCCCTGTTCTGGGCCTTCCTCTGCCAGAACTTTCCGGCAACTTCGACCAGATCGACGGTCCACCTCATCGGCTGTCTGCCCATACTTCGACGACCAGTTCTTGGCCTCCATTCGAGCAACTTCTTCCCCCATCTTCCATCCGTTCTACGCTCTATGCGTCCCGCCCAATTCCATTTTCTTCTAGCGATTTCTACGGATATGTCGGTAAGTTTAGTTCGTATCCTTATTTCGGCGTTTTGGAACTCTGTCCCGAAGACAAATACCCAACATAGCCCGTTCCATTGCCCTCTGTCTTAACTGCATTTTGTGTAATGTCTGCTGAGTGAGAGACACATTTGACATTTATAAATTTATATAGAGTGACAGTGAGTGTATAAATGTAAGAACTTAATATTTAAAATTCATGCAAAGATCAGATTTTTTACATAAGCTTTGTATTATGTAAAAAATGTATTATAAAAATAAGATTTTGGATTTCTTTATTTTTTTTTATTACTTTTATGTTGAAACTGTTTATTTCTCCACAATTTAAAGTGAAAATTAATCATTTTTATTATAACAATTAAAAGTAAAAATAAAATGGACCATTCACCTGACAATAAATAAATAAATAAAATAAATAAATAAATAAATATTTTTTACATTCACACCAATTAGCCTAGACCAAAGTAAGCACAGTAAGGCTTGTGTTATGGATGCTAGGGTAACGGATAAACATACATATATAATACATAGATATGTAATATTCATATAAATATATATAAATATCACACAGAGAAGACGTTTGTTGAGATCGAAGTCCATTGACAGATCAAGATTTCAAAATGCTGATTCATTGAATGACACAATATTTGATACAACGATGAAAAGCTTATCCAACTCATCTTCGCTTGATGTCAGCACAGAATCGGATCTTCGAGCGCAATTAGAAGAAATGAACATTAAACTATCAACAGCAGAAAAAGAAATTAAACATCTTAACTCAGAAAATGCCAGTTTAAAAGTGAAACTTATAAAATGTCAATCACTTATAAATAAATATAGACAAAAAATGGACAACAAAAATCAAGACTCAATTCAATTCAAAAAATCTTCAGGTGAAAGCAAGCATGACCATAAAAGCAGCACAACGCCATCTACGCTAATAATAAAGAACTACGAGACCAATAAGCTACAGTATTCGACGGAGAATCTAAATCGATGTAACAGCATACAGGAGGAAGAGAGAAGTGCAACAATTTCATACGAAAACCTTTTCAAAAGAAAAATATTAATTTTAGGCGACCAACAAGCTTTAGGTTTATTAAATATGATGGAAAAAAAATGTCTAATAATAATCAGCGACTTATTTCTTCATTTGTTAAGCCGGGTGCGGACTCTGCTACAGTTTTAAATACACTGAAACATGAATATCTTGGTAAGAAGGACCTTTTGATTTTACTTCTAGGTGCAAATGACAATGTACCTACAAAATATTTTTGTGAATTAGCAACAGCTCTGTCATTGTATACAAAACCCCAAATTTTGGTAATACAAACTATCAATAATCCTCAACTTAACTTAAAACTTCTTAATAACCAAACGAAATTAATATGTATGAACTATAAAAATTGCAAATTTATTTCACTGTATAATAATTATTATCAAAATAAATATCAATTATATCAATGTTTGATAAACAAAATTAATTTAGAAATTGATACATTGGACTACACTGACATGTTTAAACAAAAAATTAAAGAGAATTTGATTACACAAAAGCACATAAATAGTCTTAATAAATCCACATACAAAAACGGAACGATACCCTTCTTTTTTAATAAAATGCATCAAAAAGCCAACGCTTCAATTGAGACAAAGAAAAATTGTGAACAAAATAATACTACATTAAATAAAGGAACTATACCATTTTATTTTCAAAACTTAAAAAATAAGAATTTATTTCGTGCCGTCAAACAAAAGTCATAATTTTTATATTCTCCATCAAAATATATGTAGTGCACTTAAAAAAAAGGATGATCTAGAAATAATTCTTGACAATTATAAAGCAAAAAATACAAAAATTGACATGATATGCTTATCAGAAACTTTTATAAGAAAGGGAAATGAAGCAAATCTTATACTTAAAAATTATAAAGTTGGTGCCAGTTGGTCACGTGATCATGAGAAAAGGGGCGGTACTTGCATTTTAATAAGAAAAGATTTAAATCCTACAAAATTAGAATTAGGAGATATATTATCTGAGAAATATAATTTTGAATGTTGTGGCATTTTAACAAAAAACCCTAACCTTATTCTAATTTGCATATATAGAACCCCCTCTTCAAATATAACAATATTCTTTGAAAAACTTGATTATCTACTCCAAAAAATTCAGAACAAAGTAAAAAAGGATACAAAACTAATTCTATGTGGAGATTGGAATATTGATATGATGAAAACTAATAAAAATACAAACATATTAACTGAAATTTTACAAAACCATAATTTAACAATACATATAAAAACACCGACGTGAAAAAACTCTTGCCTTGACTTGATTGCCAGCAATATAAGAGAATGCAGAGGATATACTGACAATATTTATTTCCCTGACCACAACACGTGTCAAATTTTATCTTTTTATACGTCTCATTTTAAAAACATTAGATATTGGAGAGAATTAAAAAGAGACTTTAGTGTTGAAAACAAAAAAAAATTTATAACTATATTGATTCTTTGACATTCCATAACATTTTACAAGAAACGGACACAAATAAATCTTTTAATTTATTCCATGACATTTATAAATTTTTCTATGACCAGTGTTTTCCTAAAATAAGAATAAATTGTAATAATAAAATGAAGAAAAATACTTGGATTAGTAAGGGGCTAAGACTAAGTTCTAAAACTAAAAGAGTTTTGTATTATAAATATTTGAAATCAGACAGTCAAAGCAAACTAATTAATAAGAATAAATATAAGAAATATGCAAAAATATTACAAAAATGCGTACATAATGCTCAGAAAATAAGTAACTCCAAAATAATGCTTGAAGCTAGAAACAAGTGTAGTGCATCATGGAAAATAATTAATAACAATTTAGACAATAAAAAGCAAACACAAAATGAAATTGAAACAATAATTCATAAAAATACAACGTACGAAAACTTAAATCAAATAGCGACAATTTTTAATGACTTTTTCACAGTAATAAATAGCAAGGATTTGACTAACAATAACACAAAAATACCCCTCAAAGGAAATCTTCAAAACAGCATTTATCTATTACCAACATCCGAAACTGAAGTTCAGCGCACAATCATGAATTTAAATAATACAAATGCTGTGGGTTATGATGATATAAACACAACTGCGTTAAAATAACATCTACAAAAATAGCTAAACCGCTTAAATATATTATTAATCTTTCACTAGAAAATGGAATATTCCCCGAAAGACTTAAATTATCTTTGGTGAAACCAATACATAAAAAAGGAGATAAGTCTGACATAAATAATTACAGACCTATAACATGTATTCCAGTAATGGCAAAATTTTTTGAAAAACTTATGGCTAAAAGAATATTATCATTTATAAAAGAAAACAATTTAATTAAAAGTGAACAGTTTGGGTTCCAGGAAGGTAAATCAACCACTCTTGCTTGTTTTACACTCGTAAAAAAAGTAACTGAATCTTTAAATGATAGAATATCAAATCTAGCACTATTTTTGGATATGTCGAAAGCTTTCGACTGTGTAAAGCATTGTATATTATTGAGAAAGGCCGCTGAACATGGATTACGAGGTAAAGCAGGTGATTGGCTCACCAGCTATTTAGAAAATCGTCAACAATGCACGGAAATCTCAAAAGTAGAAAACGATGTGAAAATTATTGCTAAATCTGATTACAAACGCATAAAAAACGGTGTACCGCAGGGGAGTATTTTGGGACCATTGCTGTTCCTGATCTATATAAATGACCTGCCAGACGCAATTGACACTGAATGCATTCTGTTCGCTGATGACTGTACCCTTATATTTCGCAACAAAGACATAACAAAACTCCAAACTGACATTAATACTACTATAGACAATATTTCTAAATGGATGATTAATAATAATTTACAAATAAACATTAATAAAACTAAAGCTATACAATTTAGAACCTCTAAAAGAAATAAAATAAAACTTGACATTAAGTATAATAATAATGACATTGAAGTGGTAGAATCAACAACTTTTTTAGGAATTACCGTGGATGAGCACTGCTCTTGGAAAAACCATATAGATACTATTTGCAAAAAAGTGAATAAATTTGTATTTGCCCTGGATAGAATCAGGAGAGTAACTTCTTTTACCGTTGCATTAGAAGCATACCACGGATATGTCGCCTCAATGTTTCGCTATGGCATAATAATATGGGGAAATAGCGTTGATTTTGAACGAGCGTTCAGAGCCCAAAAACGTTGTCTTAGAGCACTATGTGGCCTCAGAAGTTGGGAATCATGCCAGCCATTGTTTAAACATTATAAAATTCTAACCTTGCCATGCATGTATATAGCAGAGCTATGCCTTTTTATTAAACGATTTCCCGAATACTTTGAGACACATTATCAAAGGAACCCCAATGCGAGAAATTGTAGAAAAAATAAACTTATCTTTCCTAAAAGTAATTTTACCTTATATAGTAAAAATGTGTATTGCATGGCTGTCAAAATATTTAACAAACTACCAAAAACTTTAAGAGATTTACCTCTTGGCAAGAATAGGTTTAGAAATTCCCTATACACCTGGCTTGTCGAACGCAACTACTACTCTATAAAGCAGTTTCTTGATGACAAAAACATGCTCTCGTCTTAAATCAATGTAATGAAATTATTAATAGTGATATTGTGAAATTCTTATTTATAAAATATCGAAATACTTGTTTTTATTTTTTTTATTTTTATTGTTTTTTTTTATTATTATTATTTAACACTTATTAATTGATAAATAATGATTGGTTTATTTGTATTCATGTCATTTAATTATTGACTTGCTTTTCTCTCTAATCGTGTGTCATTGTAACTTATAAAAAAAAAATGTATTAAAAATTTTAATTTTATGTATCATATTTGCATGCCTACAACTATATGGCGAATACTGTTGATTCACAAAATCGATGTAACACCCCGTCTCATTGTAACACATGGTATTAGCAAATAAATATTCTTATTCTTATGAAATCTTCAAATCGTTTCAAAATTATAAGTAAAATTACTTTTAGTAAGTAAAGTAATTTTCATTGGCTTCAATTATGTTTTCACAAAGCTTGAGTTAAGGTGACAGCGCAGACCAGTCCAGTCCAAACTAGTTACGAGAATTTCATAACCTCTAATCATTCTATTCACAAATAATAATAAACGTCAAGAAAATCAAAATTAACTATTCGTAATCCGGATTATCGGTAGTAAGATTACTACATTTAATAAAAAACTTATTAAAAAAATTAAGTATGCTTCTTTATTGCTTAAAACTGTTTAATTGGGAATCTTCTACGTTATAAATTTAACGGAGGCACAAAAACTTCTATCGCGACACTTCCTTATCTATAAGTTAATGGTGAGGTGTGATAAAAGGCCGTATATCATGGGATTAGCTGGTGGCATCGAATAAGTAGCAATTGTATATATAACTTGGCAATACAACGAGGTAACGATAACAGCATTCTGAGTACATTACCTACGAGCAAAGATTTATAATAATACTAGCGGCCCGTCCCAGCTTCGCACGGGTGGACAAAATTCTTTAAAAATTTTCTAGCATTAAATATAGCCTATGTTACTCAGCGTGAATGTAGCTTTCCCATGGTTCCTTTGAAATCGGCTTAGTAGTTTTTAATTCATTGCAAACATATAAAAATACAAAAATACAAATGTTTCCTTTTTATGATATTAGTGTAGATTAATATTTCTTATATTCACACCAATTAGTCTAGCGGCTAGACTCTAGTGCTAACTTTGGGCTAGACTCTAGCCCAAAGTTAGCACTATAAAGCTTATGTTATGGATATATGTACATATCCATAACACAAGTATATGAAGCGAAAGTGCATGAGCTAGTCGGTAAAGGCAGATCAAGGCGAACTTTCAGGAACTAAATAGAATATGTCCTGAAAAGAGACCAGCTCAAAGTACCCTTAACCGAAGAGCGTCTATGAAAGGTCTAATAAGAGTTGAAGAAGAGGATGTGTGTCAGGATCGTGGTAAGTGGAAATCTGTGATCTCTCCCTATTCCTTCGGGAATAAAGCGTGATGGTATGTATGTGTGTATTATTTCTTTCTACAACTATAACTAGCGGCCTGTCCCGGCTTCGCACGGGTGGACAAAATACTTTATTTTTTTTCTATTATTAAATATTTTTCCATTAGCGCCATCTAGCGTGCGGTAGACGAACTACTTGCGGTTAACGCGTTGCTATGGTAACGTTATTGATACAATGGAAAAAGAGCGGGGGGGGAAAAGCGGACAGACAAACAACAAATTTGGGATCTTAGATTATAGATAAAAATTATTTTAAAGATACAAGTAAAAAGTGGTACATTCTTTAATAATCTCTGTTATAGAAATTCAATGAAAAGAGGTTCGAACCAAACCTTTTTAAAACCAGCAGGAAGTAGTTCGACTCTTTTAATCTTCACCAAGAGCATAAATTACGCAATAAATTAATCGACATTAAATACCGTTTCTTTAAAAGTTTCCTTTAAGCGTATCGGTTTCACGACAACATTTAATTTTACAATAAAACAAGTGTGAACGTTGCGGAAGCGCAAGCTGATGCGAAACCGCTCATTAAGTGCAACACCCATTCATTAAAAATGTATATCCCTTTCAATGCGACGCATTCCACTGCAAATTGAACGTTTAATGCCAACATAGTGCACAAATAAAAGATAAAAAGGAATGTTTCATAAAAAGCTTTTTATTGATGATTTACAAGTTCGCAGCCCAAAGTATTAAATGAAGGTTAGATATAAGTAAGGCGCTATTCATTTATCACGTAAGACTATTTTCGCTAGTTTTTGACCCCCTCCCCCCTCTTATAAGAAAAAATAAGAATAGGTCGACCCTCCCCCCCTGTTTAATATTTATTACGTAAGAATCTAAAGGCAAAAATGAATACACCTTTGGTTTTTTTTAATGTTTATTTTTCAAAGTAACAATTTTTAGAAATTTTTATTTGTACTTACAAAGGTACTAAGAATTTTTATTTTTTGGTAGAATAAACTTTGATTTTAATAATGAATCTTTACCTACATAAGATTTTCAGTCCAGGGGCTCAAAACCCACTCAACCGACTCTTGTGCCGACAAGACTTCTTGGCCTCGCCTTGAATATGGCTAAAGCTTTTTCTCTTTCAATATTTGAAATAAGGCCATGAAGTTGCGGCCGTGCTTTTTCAAAGTATAATTTCAACTTTGTGTATTTTTGTGATCTTACGTAAGAACTATCGAGACTCCCCCCTACCCCCTTGTAAGAAAAAATAAGACATGGTCGACCCCCCTCCCACCCTAAATCGTCTTACGTAATAAATGAATGGCCCCTAATAAGGTAACATATTCATAATAAATGTAGTGTTTGTGTATAGGATTATAATTCTATATGCGTTATATACATAACACTGTCTCGTGTTCAATATGTAGTGGGGCGTGCAGGTATTACCACGATAATATTATCAAAGTATTACAACGTGAACCACGCGCGAGAGCGGACGTGCGCCAGCACACATAGTGGGCTGCCGAGCCAGTGATACCGTGTGATAACGAGTACGCTACAGTTACGATGGGGCTGACGTGTATAATATGTACAAAAGCCTTTTTAAATAACAAAGAGAATAAATAAGTTTGTATTACTACTTATTAATAAAACTAACTAAAATGTTATAAAGACCAAACTCGATGGTCGTTGTGTCTTTTTATTGCGGAATTCCTACAGCCACTTTCTAACTGCTTTTTAGCTTAGTTCCTAAGCCCCAGCTTTCTAACTTTTTGAGCCCTTAGCGATGTAGGCACTCCCCGGACCCGGGGGAGAGATGGTGAATCCATCATGGATACATCGGGCGGCCGAGAGGTTTATATCAGAGTCGTACTGACTAAACTGCCGTAAGTGCCATAGACTAGGAAGGCTGTATAGGCTTCATCATATTCTTCATCCCGCGGCGGCGCAGGACTCCAGGATTAGACCCTGGTTACTATATAGTATAGTACTCGTCAAACAAAGGAGCCCAAACTCGATGGAGTTGTGTTGTTTTATTGAGGAGTTCCTTCCAGCTCCAGCATCAGATCAGCTCCACGTCACCATAGTAATATATTGTCACGCGATATACGTATGCATACAAAATTTCAGCTCAATCGGGAACCGGGAAGTGGGTCAAATTTAACTTGCAAAATTTCATCACAGACACCGAGGCAAGGGAAAGTACAAAAAAGTAAGTAAAACAAAAATCTGTCACCAGTCGCAGTACTCGTCGCGCTAGTTTTCTTTTTCTTCCCAAGCCGCGTACAAATTATGGCAAAACTATGGTCACGTTTGAAGGAGCACAATTTTATAATAAAATACCATTTAAAGTGAAGACTCGTTTAACGTATTTAAAAAAAAACTTACTCAGTACATAATAGATAATCAATAAATTGAATAAAAATTATTCGCTAAGCGACTCTCTCTGTTATTGTAAGTAGTTCTTAAATAGTTTCATCATACGCTATAATATATCGTTTTGCTAATGCATTAATAAATAAGTTTTATTAAAATGTTCTCATGTCAGTGACAATATGATGTCTTTATGAGAATAAATATATTTAAAGCGAAGCTTGGAAAAAGATAAAATGATCTTCATTCAATATGGGCATTTACAATGCATATATGGAACGTCAAAGCTACGCTATATCTTGTACCGAGAAGAAGCCGCAAGAAACTCAGCAAGGGCCAAGGGCGGATCCAGGGGGAGGGTCATGGGGGTCATGACCCCCCCCTGGGCTGGGTCCAGGACCTACATAGACCACTAATTAAAATTATAAAACAATGTTTTTATATATTTTTTGTCACAAAAAATATATTAAATATAAGTGCCTTCAATATTTAAATAATTTAATATAATACAATACTTTGTATGATAGCGAATGCATTATTCGGGAACGAACGATTTATTATTTTTTTTAATTTATATTTAGGATGGGTTTGCTCTTGATCCCAATCAAGCCCGGGGGCCAAGACAGAATCCACGATGGAACGAGCTAACCCAGAAGGTGCCCATTCACCCTAGCTTTGAAAATGGTCGGGTTATAAGTTCTCGGAAATACAGACGCAGGGAGGGTTCCGCTCCTTTGCTGTGCGCATTATGAAGGATGTTGAAAAGCGCTTGGTGCGACAGGTAGGAATATAAACCAAGAAAGGGTGGTAGCCTGCAGTGCGTCTGGATGTCCGACGGAAAAAAGGAGCTGGCGGTATGAGCAAATGCAGCTCTTGCGCACACTCTCCAAAGTACAGTCTGTAGAACACCGCCAGACAGGCAACTTTGCGGCGATGAGCTAGGGTGTGAAGCTTGCTCTTCACCAATTTGCTGTCAGCGATGAGCCTGTCAGCTCTGTGCTGAATCGTGTCCAGTGCAGCAAGTTGGTATTTTGCTGAGCCAGCCCAAAGGTGGCTGCAATATTCCATGCAAGATCGGACTTGAGCTTTACAGAGTTAAAAGCTGTTCTGGCGTGACATATCGCTTGACCTTATTTAGAACGCCCAGCATTATGGCTGCAATTTAGGCTTTGGATTTGATGTTGGCGACGAAAGGTTTGAAGACAACTCAATGCCGGTACCTGTCGGTCACAGGTACAGATGAACCTCGGAAAATAGAAGTGAGGTGGAAGGAACTCCTTTTTGCCGTGAAAAGACACGCTTGTGTTTTGGAGGCGTTGAAATTAACGAGGTTCCTAACGCCCCACTGGGAAATGTAGTTTAGCCTCTGGTTTATTCGCTCAACCATGGCCTCTCTCATGAACATCACGTCGTCGCCGCTGGCTTTTGCGCTAGACAGGTATCTCTCTACAACAGCACTGTCGTGTGCATACCCAACAATTCCTGATATTAACAGTTCATTGAAGTGCAGCAGGAAAACCGTCGCAGAAAGAACAGACCCCTGAGGAACTCCGGCATCAATAGCCACTGAGTCAGAGGAGCAGCTATCGACATCTACTCTGATCGATCGTTCAGTCAGGAAGTCGGCTATCCAACTGCAAAAGTCAGCGGGGATACCGTATGCAGGAAGCTTGCGCAGCAGACTTGCGTGCCAGACCCTGTCAAAAGCCTTTGAGATGTCAAGTGACGCGGCAAGTGCTTCGCCGTGCATCTCGAAGGCTTTGCCCCAGCAATGCGTCACATAAACTAGAAGATCCCCAGTTGAGCGTCCTCGGCGAAAGCCATATTGACGGTCACTGAGGAGATCGTTGTCTTCTAGGTATGAGAGCAAGTTGCTGTTCATCATCCTTTCCATAACGTTACAGAATATGGAAGTGATGGCGATCGGTCGGTAATTGCATGGGTCGGCACGACTACCCTTTTTGGGTATTGGTTGCACATTGGCAAGCTTCCAGGATTTTGAGACGGTTTTGTTAAGAGATAGGCGATACAAGCGTGTTAGCACAGGAGACAACTCAGGCGCACAGCACTGTACCTCAGTACTCTTGCTGGTATGTCATCAGGACCACTGGCCCTATTCACGTCCAGACTAAGTAAGACTCTACGGACCTGCTTATTGTGAATTGTGATCTAGGACATCGAAGAATCACAGTGAGGTATGTTTGGTGATTGTGGAGAGCCGATGTCTAGACAGGAACTGCTGGCAAACAGAGAGGCAAATAAACTTGCTTTCTCAGCTGCAGAATGGGCCAGTGACACGTCAGATTTCAGCAATGGCGGCAACCATAAGGCGGCAGAAATTCGCTTCGACTGACTTCGAGAGGGACCAGAACTGTTTACTTCCATTCGGATAGGAAGACAGTTTCGTCCCTATTCGGCTGATGTGGTCGATTCTCGTCTTTAGTAACACCCTTTTGCATGACTTGGCGGCCGAATTATATTAGGCTCTCTTCTTCGCTCGGATTCTCCGTGCACGGCCCCGCGGTCGCGTATATGCACCCATGCTTGATAAGCAGATTGTTTTTCGGCCTGAACACGAGCGCAAGTCGCATTATACCAAGGTCGGGACTTGTAACCGAGCGGGATGTCGTAGAATGGAATAAAATACTCCATTCCCTGCCGAATTGCATCCGCTATCGCATCAGCGGTGCCATGAAGGGTCGCTCGAAGAGAAGCAAGTTTGCCGCCAGGGATAAGAAGCAAAGAAAATATGCATCTCGTCCCAATCTGCTGACTCGTAACGCCATACCCGCCTCATGCCCTTAGGGCTATCATCTGGAGGAGAGCAGATTGATACGGATTTCACCACACAGTGGTCGGACGATCCCAGTGGAGCTGAGACCGATACCGAATGTTTGTGTGGATCAGTTGTCAGCAGTAGATCAAGACAATTGGGTGTGTGGCCAGCAATATCTGGAATTCGCGTCGCTCGATCCACCAGCTAGGTAAGATTTAGCACTAAGGCAAATCGTCGCGCTTCTCTCCCAGCATGGTCAGTTTTCTGGTATGGGAATAGCCACTCTTTGTGGTGAGCGTTGAAGTCCCTCAGAAAAACAAGTCCGCTGCTGGATATCGCTGCGTTGCCAAGTCTGCCGTCTCTGTGAGGTAATCTATGAGCCGAGTTGACTTCCGGTCACCGCTGTGCGATCGGTAAAACAGATGTAGAGCATCTTCTCTACCCCTGTGTCCACCAGAAATCTGACAACAGAAAACCCGGATTTTTCAAAGCATTGGAGACGCCTATAGCATATGTCATTGCGGACGAACACATAGACCCCTGCACACATCTTAAACTTATGCTCAAGTGTTTAGACTGTAGTTGAGGTACGCCTCGTCCGACGGGGTTGCTATCTGAGTCTCCGTCAAGAAGAATAGGTGAGGCTTCTCGGTCTCCAAATGGTGATGGACCGGATGGATATTTGAGTGCAGTCCTTTGATGTTCGCAAGGTGCACTTTAAAGGGGAGGAAGTGCAGCCGTTGTTTAAAATTCTTCCTGTTCCTTCTTTTCATGATGGTGAATGTTGGTGGGTAGGATTTTTAGTCGAGACGCTACTTAGTCGACCAAAGGAAGTTTTCTTGGGCTAAGCCGACCAAAAAAGGGAACTCACCAGGAGACTGCTGGGTCACCCGAACCCCCCCGAAATGGCCACCGGGTCCTCCCGTCCAGTCGCCAAGTGGCACGGTGGAGTATTTCGGAATTTTTCGCAAGTTGGCGGGGCAGCTTTTCACGCGTAGCTAGCGCGCTAGTTGGGCCCCCTACAAACTGCGGTCGGCTAGCGGCTTAAACCGTGCTACGAATCCCGCTACCCTCCAGAATGAGTTACTAGGTACAACATAGCCAAGATACCAAGACCGGTCCTAAGCTGCGCAACTGACTTATTACCATCCCCCATGGGTACTGATTCTCCCACCCTCCGACGGAACGCAGCAAAGCTGCTTGGCGGCGAACTTCGGCAGGATAGTGGTCGCGAGCCAGGCGACTCCTTGCGGGGCCTACCACCGCCGCTGGGATCATCAGCCGTCACCAAGGGCCGAGTTGGTCCATGATGCCGTTGCCCGGGGTGGACCGCTAGGAGGTAGATCCCAAATTCCCAACCACCCCAAAAAATATAATTTAAAATTTTAATTTTACCGCACCACCTTTCATATTCGTGTGACACTTGCACGCGCTGTGTTTCAACTTTAGACTATGGATAGCAAAGGACATGAAATACTGCGAAAAATTTGTGTTGGTGTTCTAAGATAGCGGCAAAAACTAGGGACACCGCATCCAAGATTCCACACTTATTATGTTTTTTTTATACAATTCATTAAAAAATCAATGAAAAACAGAACTGTAAAATGTATTCACAAATAATGCTCACTGACTGATATTTTAACGCGATTACACGGTGCTTTGTTATGGCAGACTGGACGCAAATTTATTTATGCCATAGTTAATACATTGCGAGTCCATTGGTATACTTAGTCTGAGGTTTCGACTTACTTCTTGCAAGACCTACCTAACCTCAATCGGAACGACTAAACTTACTTCAATCAACTATTAAATTTAAAAAAGTATTAACTTAAAAAGCTTTAAAATTCCAATATAAGGAATAGAGTTCTTAAAAATTTAGGTAGGTAGGTACAGTACTTACATACATTAATAAAATACCTACTTTTTACCTGTATCAATTATTATCAAAATTTAATTATTACTTCTTGTGACTTGACCACGACTATTTGACCCCCCCCTGGCGCCAAAGCTGGATCCGCCCTTGGCAAGGGCTGACATTTCTCTCTTTTATTATGTGTTACATTAGATAGGTACACAACATTTAAGAAAACTTTTCTTTTGTAACACAAGACGTATAAGAAAAAATACTATTACAACGAACGGATTCTTTACAGTACTGTCATTCCAAAAAAGACAATTAATTCAACGCCTTCTTCCCTGTTAAATAAACACCGAAATACACAGCTACCATTACAACATGCAAAGACAGAAGTACCAAAGTCACAACAAATCAAATTACATTTTTTTCAAACATGTTGCTTATTTAAAAACATAGATCCAAACGAAAATAAACTATATTAATAAATAAATAAATATTTCTTAAATTCACACCAATAAGCCTAGCCCAAAGTAAGCACTGAAAAGCTTGTGTTATGGATACTAGGGTAACAGATAAACATACATATATGATACATAAAATTCATAGAAATATATAAAAACAGCCATGACTCAGGTACAAATGCTCGTATTCATCATACAAACATCTGCCTCTTCCGAGATTCGAACCCAGGACCGTCGGTGCGAAAGGCAGGATCGCTACTTGGAATCAGGCGTTACTTGGAAGTCCATATACCTACATTAATAATAAAAAAATGTAGCTTACTTCCTCTCGTTAAGAGTTCGAAATGGCGCGGTCTAAGGGTTCCCACACATAAACACGATATGACGTCGCGTCGTACAACGATGCGGCTTCGTTTCACGATACGACGTCGCGTCGTGAAAATCGACGACACGACGTCGTAACGTGTCGATGCACGATACGACGTCGTGACGTTAGAAACTCACGATGCAATCCTGCGCAGTTGTTATTCAAAATTCAAAGATGACGGATGGTATTGACGTCGATCACCTAATTACCCTAGTCGAGCAGCGTACTAAACTAAAACACCACCTCACTGAGTGAACTAAAACACCACCTCACTGTATCGACGGCATCGTGCCGTGTATCGTGCGTGGCACATTACGTAACGATGTCGTGTTTTTTTACTATGCTCATCGTAGATTTCCACGACGCGACGTCGTATCGTGTTAATGTGTGGGAGCCCTAACAGCTACTGATGATGCTGTGTAAGGGCCAAACACGTGTAAAAAGTTCTGCATTTATTAAAGAGCAGGCAGGGACTTTTTGGCGGGAGCGGGAAGCGACACGTTTGGTGGTTTTTCTTCCTCTTGTTGAAATTTGTGTTGTCGTGGATATTAGTACGTAATTATGGTGGACTATTAACCACTGTTTGTGAACATACAAGAGTGTTGGCAAGTGTAACAAAGCAGCAGAAGTTGTCTTTTCCTACTCTCTCAAGAAGTCCACGGGGAGGTTTCAGTAAAACCCCCACACATTTACTGAAACCTACCAAAAAATATATAAATATATAACTGACAGTAATACTTACTTGACACTGGCTAAATGCACAAATCGTGCTAGCCATAAATAAAGAGAGAGAGAATAGTGGGCAGGCGTTGCATTGTTTGCAGAAGTAAGCTACATATTTAATTAAACGTATTTAAATCGTATTAAAACTGATAAAAATGGCGACCGCACGATATAAGTCAGTTATTTATAACAAATATTTCTTACACTTCTGTGTGTAGCGTACATTAAGAAAAACTAATTATATCGCACTCACGATGATCACAGGATCCTAATTATGTCATGTCATGCAGGAATAAACACGTCCTAAATTTAGTAAAAGGTTTTCTTTCAATAATAATAATAATAATATCAGAATAAAACACTTTTTTACGGATTTTAGCGCATGTTTTATTTTATTTTATATTTAATCCTGACGTTTCGACTCCTTTACAGGAGCCGTGATCACAGGATGACTAAGATGATGGTTGTCATGTATTTTCTACTACCTTCACAATATTTTAATCGGGCACATTCCCAACTATTAAATTATTTTATATAAATCAAGTTGTTTTATTTTATTTTATTTTTATTTTAAATATAATAATAATAATATGTAAAAATGTACGTGAAGTGTGTTGTGTTGTGTGAATGTAAATAGATAAATACATACCAGCAGTAAATATTAAAAAAAAAAGCCATCAGCCACACATCACCTCCCACTCAAAAGTAACCATTACACCGGCATGCGTTTCCATACTGTATTATTTAATTTATGCTAATAATCTTAGCTAAAAACAAAGGTAAAAAAAAGAAGACTTTTAACAATTTGAAAAGTGCGAACTTACAAGGACCAAATATAGAATGTATTGAAAAAGGCCAGGTCTACAGGTTTCTACCCCTGAAGAAAAAAGGCGTCATTGTATGAATTTATGTATGTAGTAAAGTGCCCAATCAAAGATTGTGAAATATTGTGTCTTTTTATTCACTTAATCCATATTTACAATTTATTTGAGGCTAGGCTTAATGCCTGTATCTCAGGTGTCAGTGGCCTCTCCCAATTTTTTACAACATGAGTATCAAAAAAGTTTATCCATAATAGAAAATTAACATAGCACTTATAATAAGATATATAATACCTTCATACATAAACATTATAATAAGGATAGATATATAGATAGATAAATACATGTATATAATTTTATAAGATTTATTTTATTTGTTTATATCTATGAAGATATTCAAAGCTTCAAACAACAAAATATTGATTTAAACTTAATCTTTACAGCATAATCTTGTCATAATAATCGAAACGTCAGGATTATATTTAAAGTATACGCAAATATCCGTAAAAAGTAGTTTTATTTAAATGTGTTATGTCCGCAAAAGTGTAATCTATAATCTGAGATCACAGTGGTTTGTGTGTTTGTCTGTCCGCTCTTTTTCCCCCGCTCTTTTTCCATTGTATTATTTAACGTTACCATAGAAACGCGTTAACCGCAAGTAGTTTGTCTACCGGACGCTAGATGGCGCTAAGGGAAAAATATTTAATAATAAAAAAAATTGAAGAATTTTGTCCACCCGTGCAAAGCCGGGACGGGTCGCTAGTAACTAAATAAGATAAAGATTCTTCATTAGTTTTTATTATTTACAAGTTCTTTTTGTAATGAGAATGTAGTTTGCATACCGCATGAATTTCCACTGCATTTGTTTTGTTGCAAATAGGCAGGCGCCATCTCTGGCCATAAATCGCAATTGCGGCGGCTGCACTCGCGGTCAATAGGGAATCGTGTCTTTTGTAACACGATCCCAGACAAACTAGACAACAACACATATAAACTACTGATACAAAACATTTCAATAACAATAACGAATCAAAACCAAAAAAAATGAAGAAATTTTTGCTTATTAGTTAATATTTTATTTATTTATTTACCAACGTCTTGTACATTTTAACATGAGCAATTTTAATAAGTAATGATACAAATAATGATCAATAAATGTAGACACATATGTAATTACAATATGTCATCCACCCTAAAACACTAAAACTTGATATATCAAAGGGTGGCACTAGCGTTTTGATTCCAATTTTGTAATCCATACCTCCAAAGAGAGGAAGTCTTTGCCTGAGTCTGTGTTTGCTGATAAATACAATTTAGGGGTCTTCAAGTCACGAGTCGATAGGTGATACCACTATCTCGCGTGATGGTAAGCGACGATGCCATCCAGGATGTGACGCGCCTGCCTAGAAGATACCTATTCACTCGTGACTTGAAGACCCCTGAATTGTATTTAACATATCAGGAAACACCTCAGGCAAAGAGTTGCACTCCTTAGCGGTACTAAACAACTTATTATAAATAAATAAATAAATATTTCCTACATTCACACCAATTAGCCTAGCCCAAAGTAAGCACTTTTAAGGCTTGTGTTATGGATACTAGGGTAACGGATATACATACATATATCATACATAAATAAGTAATATTTATAGAAATATATACAAACATCCATGACTCAGATACAAATGCTCGTATTCATCATACAAACATCTGCCCCTTCCGGGATTCGAACCCAGGACGGTCGGTGCGAAAGGCAGGATCGCTACCGTTGCACCAAACGGTCGTTCGTCGTTATATTCTAATAGATATTACATAAACGTAAATACATGTAAAGATATTGATTTGCTAAGAAGGCAGCACATTATTCGAATAAAGGACTACATATATCTTGTTGCTTTCTTAAATTTGTCGTTTATTCCCTGTATGTTATTGCAATGTTCAGGGATTCTTACTTTAAGTAAGTACAGATACTTGTTGACTTTGTTGTAATCAACGAAATAATGATATCATAACACTATAAGTATTGTCATAACATAATAATTTTGGTTTTTTTGTGGATTGTGTATGGTGACGACGTATTATATTGTAAATGTCGTTACTTCTGTTAAAGCTCACGAATTTCTTGCGCCCATTCTTCTTGTCAGTTAAAAGACGTCCTGAATGAGTGGTACCTAGTTAAAAATTTTGGACGATTCAAAACAATTTATTTTTAGTGCCTTTGCATAAAATTATTTTCATATTTCACGTGATCTGATATGATTAAACATACTGCGTTTTACAATATTTAAAGAAGTGATACAAACGACCACTTTACGCCCCTCTTCTGGTCAGAACACATTTGTCTCAATCAGCACTGTTAAACAGCCACGTGCTTTCCTGATTAAATCCTTTAATTAACGCTTCGTGTGGTATGCAAACGACACTTTAGTTTTCTGAGACATAATTTAAAAATTTTATATATGTTTTGAATCTTTAAGATAAATTATTTTTATAGTAAAATACTAGAAAAAATTAAAGTTCACTTGTGAGTCGAGTCGAATTTATCTAGTATTTTTCTATTAAATATTTTTTCTGATACATAATATATATATATACACACTTTTAATTAAATAATCATATTTTTAAAGTGAAATTTTAAGATGCGCGCATCACTGTGACACAAAATATCATGTTGAAGTTAGCCGCAAAAGCGACATGGAATAACCGCTAATTTAATGTAAATTGTAATTTATCGTGTCTGGGTGGTAAGGGTACTTACGTGCGTACATAAGTACACACAACGGTTTTTTTTTTAATTTAGCTAACAAAACCGAGGACTGTTACTATTCAATGGTCAAAATACATTAACGATTATACTACGAGAAGGTTATAATGATATAATTTAACTAGTTTTGACCCGCGGATTCACACACTTAAAAGTAGACTATCGATCAAAAGTTATTTTTTCACCCCTTAAAATAGTGTCAATGTTTTGAAGACAGTCTTGGCTTAATTAGAAAGACAAGATCCTTGAGATATTTTTTTTTACATACTTATTTTGCATTTTTCCTTTGACTTACCTAATATTTATGAGGGACCATGGATCTGAAAAAGAAAGCATAATTAATTATATTATTCAATAATACATTCTAAAATGTGAATTTAGTTGATCTCACCACCGACCATTCCTATTGACTACTCCTTGGAAAATAAAACGAATCGAACAAAAGTAGCCCAGCTGAGTTTCAAGTGAGTTCTCAGTAAAAGGTATCCCGCATTCACAAAAAATAAGTATGCCTTTTTACATACTCACTAAAGGACCCTGACAGGGTGAACAGGGACCTTCTAGGTTAGCTCGTTCCATCGTGGACTATATCTTGGCCCCCGGGCTTGATAGGAATCAAAAGCGAACACAATTAAAATAAAATAAATAAATACCTATTTATAATAAAGCCGTTGTGTATATGTAAGCACGTAAGAAATTATACTTCTTTATCGTTACTAAACAAAGATAACTAAAAATTTCCTCCCGTGTGCTCGTATTCTTTGTATGTAAAAAGAAAGAAAGAAATTATATAGTGATCAGTAAGAAGCATCAAAAGATTAACAGATTTCCCATATATCTGTATACAGAATCAAGTACCTAATATATCAAATACCATTAAAATAAACTGTATAACCAATAGTAATGTAAAAATAATAATATTTTTTTTATAAACAAATAAAAAGAATACATACCGACAGTTAACCTCAAATCAATAAACGCACTTAAAAAAGTTTATAAAATAAAAACCACTTTTAAATAAAATTGTTATATTGTTATTATATTATATAAAATTGTTATTATACATTTATTTAAATTATTGTTAACTACCATATATAATTTAAAATCACACACACACACACACACACACACACATTCACAATTAGCGGCCAACTTCATCCTGCTGGTTTATTCTATGTCACTTTTGCGGCCAACTTCAACATGATAATTTTGTGTCACACTATGTCGCTTTTGCGGCCAACTTCAACATGTTAATTTTGTGTCACACTATGTCGCTTTTACGGCCAACTTCAACATGATAATTATGTGTCACATCTTACACTCTCATATTTTTTTCATAACGCGCCTAAAGAAGTATAACTTCAAAAGTATAACTTCATAAACATGACGAGTCACCACATAACTCACTTCCCCTCAATAATCACAAATCTGACGAATTTGCAACTCGTTAAATCGTCAAGACATTTACATATATCTTTATCCAGATTTAATAATTACAATTATATCCACATTGTTAACCTTGATCCACAATGAGATCCAGATAGTCATATAAGAGCTGATAGATGGCAATTAGTCTTACAGCAGTTGCAATTAAAACAATAAGTCGTTATGCTTATCTGTGGTAGCTTTATCCAATGGGTGCGGTCCCTTGTAATTCTTAGTCAATAATAATTTATGCATGCACTTATGTTCATAAGTAATATTATTAAAATACAAGTTTAAAATGAAAGGTTGTATTTATTTTTATTGCAAAAATATATAAAATAAATTGGGCTAGGCTAATTGGTGTGAATGTAGGAAATATTTATTTATTATAATTATAAAACTAAATGGCTATTTCATCTTAATCGATTGCCCAAACATTTGTAAAAATGTTTCTTTCGAATACGAGACAATTCCTCTCATTGAAGAGACAACGCTAGCCTTCAGCGTAAAATTAGGAAGGTACTAGAAAATTTCGACGGGTGTTCACAAGACTCGGTAGCTCAATTAGGAGAGCATTGGACCGGATTTCCAAAGGTTGCGGGTTCGTTCACTTGTGAGCCGAGTCGATTTTTTCTAATATTTATCTATTCAATAATTTATCTCGAAAGGTCGTATTGTTTAACTTATTTTATTCTCACTTCCAGTGGCGTAACTACCGAAGGGCTGTGCACCTACCCCCAAGTAAAGGGGGCCCTCAGACCTCAATAAACTAGCTTAAAATTCTCCAACTCTTGGAATTTCAATTAAATGGGTTTAAGCGTTTTAAATTCTCTAAAATTTGGCATATTCGTAGATTATTATACGTCCATAATACATACATAATTATAATTATAATAATTATAATAAAATTATTTGATTTTAAATTTGTAATGAAATAATAAAATCTATAATTGATGTATTAATATGGACCTTGTCTGCAATAAACATATTTTATTTTTATTTTATTTATAAAAATCACCGCATCCGCATTAGATAATCTTTAATTGAAATGGGGCAATTCTCACATATTTGAAATTATATAAGCATTCTGAAATTCGGTAGCCTTATTTTGGGTAAGGTTAGAGTAGCTTTGCGCATGCAAAAGCTAATAAGAAAGTTGATAATATAGTCCCCAATTGAGGTTCGATTAACTCTAATTAAATAAGTTTTTACGTTCTCAAGGTTTAGGGATCTGGCAGAAACTAGGGGGCCCCTATCGATTGTGGGGCCCTGGGCATTTGCCCAGAGTGCCCAGTGGGAAAGAGGGGTCTGGTAGTAAATAGTCTTGTTGTGCCATGTAGTATACGACAAAAATCTGATGATAAACTAGTATCTTTGTACCTTCAAAGAATTGATATTTATATTTTTTACTAGCTGACCCAGCCACGCGTTGCTGTGGCACAGTAATTTTATTTTTCTAAAATAAAAGTAGCCTAAGTTACTCCTTATCACATCAGCTACCTGCCAATAAAAGTCCCGTCAAAATCGGTCCAACCATTTTAGAGATTAGCCGGAACAAACAGACAGACAGACAGACAAAAATTGTAAAAAAAAATATTTTGGTGTATGTACCGTATATATATTCATATGCACGTAGTAAAAAACGGTTATTTCAATATGACACACAGACACTCCAATTTTATTTATATGTATAGATTGATTTAACCTAAATGATTAAGTTAAAACCCTAGTTTATTGCCTTTGGCACCAGCAGTCACGGGTTCATGTCCCAGAATCAATATAATAATCAGAAATATCTATGTATCATTTATGTATGTCTATCCGTAACCCCTAATACAAGCCTTGAGATGAGAGATGTATCACCTTTTATATTCTGTAAAGTGTACATTTTTAACCTCCCCCTTTGGTAGGGGAGCAAAGCGTTTAATTTTAATTAGCCCAAAATAAAGATGGCGTCTATTTACGGTGAAATGCCCTGAAACTACCCGGCCAACCCCGCCTAATGCACCGACCAAAATACACGCCATATGGAAGCTGCGTTTGCGCAACCGGACACCTAGTGCAGCAGGGCTGGCATACATCATACAATTCCGACGTTAATTACCGAAATTAAAGAAATTTAACCCTTCACCAAAAAGCTAAAAACGTTACTTATAAAAAAAACAGTGGCATCTAGGGACACCCGAAATAAGCGAAACTTTATAGTATAAAGAGAAAAAGAGATAGAAAGCCACGCCAGCCACGTACACTGACATTAGTGAAAGCGAGACAGAAGGCCACGTACACTAAGGCAGCTGGCTAATATATTTATATTCTGTAACGGTAATAAATCTGACGCTCTTGTGTAACGGTAAAATCTGACGATAAGCACGGATAGAGTGGTCGTGCGGCGAGCGTCTATGCGAGCGGCCCGAATGTCCCTATAGAAGCTTCGCTTCAAAATGTTACTACTTATTAGAAGAGTTCTTTAATGTATTTAATTTCATATTTTGCATTCACAATGCCATGTTTCTATAATACACTAGGCGATGCAGTCGCTAAGCATTAAGCTACGCTAGCACCATATATTGGAGCGGAGCGTTATACCTAAAACAAGAAAAAATCTTTTTTTTTGTTTCGATGGGAATTTTTGCGAACTTCAAAATCCGTCACAATCTGGTCCTAAACCTGTTGATTCGATTCTCCACAAAAAATATTAAAGTCGGTTAAGAACTCGGGAAGTTATGGCGTAACAGACATTGCGCCATTGAAGCTGATCCATGGGAGCTTCGGTCACTTCGCTCGGTTCGCTTCGGTCAGTGAAAAGTCGTGGTTTCGGATCCCACCTGAGGTTTCGGAGGCATGGTTGTTTTTTACATGCGTATTTTTTATCTTAGTTCTTAAGTGATAAAATAAAATGCAAAATATTGTGTTCAATACAAAGTACCGCTTAATAAAAACTGTGTAATTAATTTCATTATAATATTTACCAATTGTTGATTCATGTATATTGTGTTAGATTATAATAATATCATTCAATTGACTCTTTAAATTTTTAATGGGTTCGCTCTTTCTCCCAATCAAGTCCGGGGGCCAAGACAGAATCCACGATGGAACGAGCTAACCCAGAAGGTGCCTATTCACCCTGGGTTTAAAAACGGACGGGTTATAAGTACTCAGAAATACAGACGTAGGGAGGGAGTTCCACTCCTTTACTGTGCGCACTATGAAAGATGTTGAGAAGCGCTGGGTGCACTTACTTATTTCCACTACCACGATACCGACATACATCTCAAGCTTCTTCAATTCTCATCAGCCTTTTCATACAAGGTACATTTAAATAATACTAAATCATTAATATACTAAAATACTATTCTAAAAGAGGCAGCCCTATGCTAGCCCACAACATAAGGCGCCGAAAAGAGTGCACATCACAGATATGAACTGACTGTGATTTTTTTTTACCACCGAATCCCGCGTTTATGCGTTGTTTATGGGGCAAACATCCACAGCGTATGCACCGGCGTTGCACATTGCACAACATAAACATATCAATCACTAACATCAACTCTGATTACTGTAGTTTCAGTAAAACATACAAACAGGTAGCTAATACAATTTATTTGGGAGTAAATACAATAAATTTGTCGTTTATTATCTATATATTATTACAATGTTTAAGGATACTTAAAACAGATACTTGTTAACTTTGTTGTAATCAACGATGTAATGAAAACATAACATTACTATTATTGTGTCAACAGAAAAAAGATATTTTTTTTTGTGGATTATGTATGGTGACGACGTATAATATTGTAAATGTCGTTACTTCCGTTAAAGCTGACGAGTTTCTTGCGCTCATTCTTCTTGTCTGGTAAAAGACGTCCTGAATGGGTGGTAGGTTAAATAAATAAATAAATATTTCTTACATTCACACCAATTAGCCTAGCCCAAAGTAAGCACTGTAAGGCTTGTGTTATGGATACTAGAGTAACGGATAGACATACATATATGATACATAGATATGTAATATTCATAGAAATATATATAAAAACACCCATGACTCAGGTACAAATGCTCGAATTCATCATAAAAACATTTGCCCCTTCCGGGATTCGAACCCAGGACCATCGGTGCGAAAGGCAGGATCGCTACCGTTGCACCAAACGGTCGTTAAAATATTGGACGATTCAAAATAACTTATTTTTAAGTGCATTTGAATAAAGTTATTTTTATTTTTCATTGTCATTTTCAATTTTTATTATCAGTGCACAGTTTTGTTCCGCGTTTTAACTTTATAATAATAATAATAATTCTTAAATTGTGCTTGTGTTAACGATACACGGATGGATATGGGTAACAAATAGACATACATATGTGATACATAGATATGTAACATTTATAGAAATAATAGGTTGGGGAAAAAGAAATCCATTATTTTTATATGAACTTCAGGACTTTATTTAACATGCTTCGGATTGTCCGATTTGGGTCAAATATGCACCGTTTTGTTGTATGATTTGTTGCCATTTTAAAGGTAACTTCATAATGCCTCTCTCATAGAAGTCCTGGTCTCTATTAGCAAAAAACTCTAGTAGTCGATTTTCACAATCCTCCCTAGATGCCAATTTTTTATCATTAAAGAAATTTTGCAATGCAAGAAAAAGATGATAATCGCTTGGTGCCAAGCCCGGACTGTATGGCGGATGCATTAAAACTTCCCAACCAAGCTCCCGAAGTTTCTGGCGAGTCACTGTATATATGTGTGGCCTAGCGTTGTCCTGGTGGAACACGACACCTCTCCTGTTGGCCAATTCTGGTCGTTTCTGGTTAATCGAACGGTTCAAACGGTCCAGTTGTTGACAGTAGAGATCAGAATTTAGCGTTTGGCCATATGGAACAACTCATAATAAATAATCCCCCTTCAGTCCCACCAAATGCAAAGCAGAACCTTCCTGGCCGTTAGTCCTGGTTTGGCCACCGTTTGAGGTGCTTCACCGCTCTTTGACCACGATCGTTTTCGCACAGGGTTATCGTATGTGATCCATTTCTCATCTCCAGTCACCATCCGCTTAAGAAATGGGCCTATCTCATTCCGTTTGGCCAAGGCTTCGCAGATGGAAATTCGATCCATCATGTTTTTTTCTGTTAATTGGTGTGGCACCCAAACATCGAGCTTCTTTTTGAATCCAGCTTTGTGTAAATGGTTTGAAACTGTTTTATGGTCGATTTTTAGCTCCTGGGCGATGTTACGACTGCTAACATGCCGGTCAACTTCGATCATTTCTCCGATTTTATCGACATTTTCGAAGACCGTCCACCTATGCGAGGTGCATCTTTTACATCAAAAATTCCTGAACGGAATCTACGAAACCAAAATTGCACATAATTGGCTGTTACAGTGTCGGAACCATAAACACCATTCACAATTTTAGCCGCCTGGCTTGCATTTTCGCCTTTGTCAAAGAAAAACTGTAAAATGTACCGAATTTTCTCTTTGTTCACTTCCATTTTTAACACCCTGTAACTCACAACTGAATGCACCAAACAAAAAACAGCAAAAGATTTTTTTTAACTGCGAAATGTCACCTTTCCAACGGGCATAAATCTGAAATTGTTTGATCGATACTTTACGAGAAATCTATCAGTACAGCCATCTACCGAAAAAATAATGGATTTCTTTTTCCCCAACCTATTATATATGAGTCAGGTATAAATTCTCGTATTCATCCCACAAACATCCGCTCATTCCGAGACTCGAACTCAGGACCGTCGGTATGACAAACAAGATGGCTACCATTACACCAAATACTTGATTTTATATAAAAGACGTTCAAGTCAATGGTACCACATGTTTCGTAATACTAACATAAGCAGGATGTCTCTGGTATAACAAACAACAGCTACACAGACATTTTGTGACCAACTCTGGTCGACACATTAAAAATAGTTTACCAAACATTCTCACCACAACTGACAAGCTAATGTAACACTTATCACCAAGAATGAAGAGCTAATGAAATATCAAAGATGTCTGCATCGGTGCTCGACTGTTAAACAGATGTAATAAACGGACAGTTTACAACTAAACAGGTACTAATGTAACTTTAAATTAAACATTTAGTTTTAAAATCGATCGTTTACGTTACCAATTAGCCTAGTCCAAAGTAAACTCTATAAGACTTGTGTTATGGATACTAAAGTAACGGATCACACAAACATCTGCCGTTTCTTGGATTCGACCCCAGGACTGCTGGTGCTGTTGCACCAAACGGTTGTCAGAATATAACCGACCACGAAATATTTAGTTGGGAAATTCCAAAATAGTATTTAAGACATATATGTATATTTCTTAAATACTATTTGGAATTTCCCAACTAAATATTTTGAAGCCGGTTATATTCTGATGACCGTTTGGTGCAATGGTAGAGATCCTGTCGCACCAGCAGTCCTGGGGTCGAATTCAGGTAAGGGCAGATGTTTGTGTGATCCGTTACTTCTGTTAATCTGACGAGTTTGTTGCGCCCGTTCTTACAGTCAGTTAAAAGACGTCCTGAATGACTGGTAGGCAAAAATGTTGGACGAATCATATTAACTTATTTTAAGTGCATTTGAATAAAGTTATACCTATGCATTTCATCACACAAACATCTGCCCCTTCCGGGAGCCCAGAAGGTAGAATAGCTACCGTTGCACTTCAGTGTACTCTTAACCCGTACACAAACAAAAGTCAGAAGTTGTTCTTTACCGGAATATATAAAAAGGTATCAAAGTAAAATACACCTTTTAACATCACATTGTTGAGGGCCAAAAAAAATACAAATACGAATTTCCACAAAACGTTCTCTACATATTCTACTTGTGTGGTACAAAACCTTAAACACAACAAAAAACGTATCCAAAATTAGATTAAAACCAATAAAATAGTTACCCGAAAACACTAAACTGTACAAGACGACAGTAAAATCAAGTTAACGGCACCAACTTATCGGGGCTTACAAATACAGCCCCTGTTTACATGCACCGAGCTGATAATGTAACATCGTTGAAATGCAGTACCTCATCTTTTCCAAAAAGAAAGATTTAGTCTCTACTTAATGATTTAGCCCCTACAACTCGGTTACAACATCTGTGGACCTCGCTGGAATGTCAAGCCCCCTCTCCGTTCTTTTGAAAAAGAATAAAAAAATAAAAGAGAGAGAGATAATATATTTTATTTATAGTTCATAATTATTATTGTTTACAATACTATCCCCATGATGCTTGTTTTGTGCACCGTACCTAAGCGCTGACGTGACGTCATCAGGTCCACAGATATTGTAACCGGGTTGTATGTATGAAATTCTAATAATTGGAGCGGAGCGAGCGAAGCAAGTGAAGCTCCCATGCATCAGCTTCAATGGCGCAATGTCTGTTACGCCATAACTTGCCGAGTTCTTAACCGATTTAAATATTTTTTGTGTGGAATCAACAGGCTTAGGACCAGTTTGTGACCGAATTTTAAAATTCGCATAAATTCCCATCGAAACAATTTTTTTTTTCTTTTTTAGGTATTACGCTCCGCTCCAATATATGGTGCTAGCATAGCTTTAGGCTTAGCGGCTGCATCGCCTAGTGTTCCTTACATTCACACTAATTAGCCTAGCCCAAGCGTTGTAAGGCTTGTGCTATGGATAATAGGGTAACGGATAGACATACATATATAATAAATAAATGAAATAAGACTCAGGGAAAAATGCTTGTATTTATTACACAAACATGTCCCGATCCTTGAATCCAGGATCATTGGTGCGAAAGGCAAGATAGCTACCATACGGTACCGAATATCCAAACCATATTTATGAAAAGAAATAAAGCTATTTAATATGTATGTACAGACAGAAATATATGATTTGTTTCATAGTAAATAGGTAAGTGTTTAACCGCTATCTCTTTTGATGGTAAGCGACGATGCAATGTAAGATGTGACGCGCTTGCCTATAAGATGCCTATTCAGTCGTAACTTGAAGACTCCTTAATTGTATTTATCAGGAAACACAGATTCAGGCAAAGAGTTCCACTCTTTAGCGAAACGGATCACAAAATTAGAACCAAAACACTTAGCGATGCTCTTTGGTATATCAACCACATAATGGTGGCGACTATTTGTAAGTCTGGCTGTCCAATGAAAAAATGCGGACTGCGGAACGAGGCAGTAAATGATAATATAAAAACAAGGAGATGTGTAAATGGCGGCCTTTTCACTTCAATCGATTTCTTCCAGGCAACTTTCACATATCAACAATATTATATACTAGCTTTATACGCTCACGTAAACGTAGGCAACCGACTAGAATTTATATTTCTCTCCCTCGGGAACAGTACTTTTTTTCTGGTATTAACGCTCTTTCCTGTACCCCTGACAAGAACATTATGATGTTGAGAAGTAAAGGCATGTAATTGTAACAAACTAACCCACTTTCGTATTTATGACATTACTAGCGGCCCGTCCCGGCTTCGCACGGGTGGACAAAATTCTTTAAATTTTTTCTAGCAGTAAATATAGCCTATGTTACTCAGCGTGAATGTAGCTTTCCAATGGTAAAAGAATTTTTAAAATCAGCTTAGTAGTTTTTGAGTTTATTCATTGCAAACATACAAAAATACAAATCTTTCCTCTTTATAATATTAGTGTAGATTGAGGGCTATAAGGTTCATACGGATATGATATACAGCCTATCTCATTTTCTGTCTCTTTATACTGTCGCTTTTTCGTTTCATCGACCTTTAAATCACAACAATGCTAAAGAAGTTTTCACTTGAAAATATTTCGAATTTTGTAAAATTTTCAGTTGAGTTTCTGCTTCAACAACGATGTTGGTGCATAGAACGATTCATTAAATAAAGACGTGCCGTCGGGACGCCCGCATGCACTCACGACAAGAATAGGGATGGGACACGACGGATGTCACTAAATTATCGATAAATATACAACATCCGGTGAGGGAAAAAAAAATTGAAAATAACACTGGAGTCAATAAGGATGAATGATCTAATAGGTATCGAAACCCGCGGTCGCGGGATCTAATCTCGTCAAATGCAAGTATATAGAAATTTAGTATTTAAACTTGGTTCATTTCTGAATATTGAATTAAAAATATGATTTGTTTTTAGTAGCGATAGTAGCTTTACCATGAAGACCGGTGTGCGAATCACTCCACCTCGGAATTCGTGTTCATATATTAATATTTTAAGAAATCAACTTGGATTACCAATGTACCTTTTAAAACATAATGTTTACATGTTTGTGCCACATAATCGATAAAACTTTGATAACGTAATTCCAAAAAATGTGAATCTCTTCAACCGATTATCATATCAAATTCCAAACAACAGAGTTCAATGTCAAATGAGACGATTTGTCATTTCGTTTGATATACTGTTTCCCGTCCTTTAATAAACAAGATAATTGTCCAATTAAGAAGGCACGCTTAATATAATCCGCTTAATTCTATGACAGTCTCATCAATTTCATATACTTAAGTATAATCGAAATGAACTCTAAAAAGAATGTATGATAAAATTTGCTATTATTGCTATACATATCATATACTCGTAGAAACTCAATGACTTATAATTTACAAGCTTTTAACGGCGGCATCTCTTGCATTAATAAGATATATATTTATATGAATATACTAGCTAACCCAGCCACACGTTGCTGTGGCACAGTAATTTTATTTTTATAAAATAAAAGTAGCCTAAGTTACTCCTTATAACATAAGCTACTTGCCACTAAAAGTCCCGTCAAAATCGGTCGAGCCATTTCAGAGATTAGCCGAAACAAACAGACAGACAGACAAAAATTGTAAAAAAAATATTTTGGTGTATGTAGCGTGTGTATATATGTATTCATATGCATGTAGTAAAAAACGGTTATTTCAATATTACAAACAGACACTCCAATTGCTATCTGTAACAAATTAGTAACTAATTGTCCATATACATTAGCCTCTATTAATTTGATATTTATGGTGACATACCTACCTACTCATAACCTGAAAACTAAATATTGCATAACTTTTTGTTTATTTACGTTTTCACGTTTTTTTATTTTTGTAACAAATTGAACAAATTAAGACCTTTCTTTTGATGCATCATTCGTCTATCTGCATTGTATAGTTTCTGTGTAATCACGGACGATGACTACGGCAAGTGGCGGTTCTAGCGGCCAACTATTTTTTGTCATAGCGTCTTAGTTTTTTTTTGTAACAAATTTACGAAAAGAGGTGTGTAAAGTAACAAATTAGCACTAATTCCTGGCAAAGTTTCATCTAATATTACGAGGTGGCCGCGCGGTTGAAACGGACATAAATTATAATAAATAAGGGGCCAATCAGGACCCTGCCTCAGCATATTGCCATTTCACTGTGACACTGAGTGCAACGGCGCTGGTATTCTGGCAAGGCCTGAGAGAGGTACTGCATTATCCTTACTATTATTATAAATGTGAATGTATTTTTTTTTGTTATGCTTTCACGCAATAACTACTAAACCGATCATCATGAAACTTCGTACATATATTCTTGAAGGTATTGGAAGGAACATGGGATACTTTTTATTGAAAAAAAAAAGAAATGCGGACGAAGCCGCGGATAAAAGCTTGTATATAATAAAAGTACGGATAGAATCAGTACTATTAGAACTATATAGGTGTCCATGATTAGGTAGAAATGCTTGTGCTAATCACACAAATATATTCGAACCCGGCACCGTTGGCGCAGAAGATAGTCTCGCTACCGTTGCACTAAGCATCCATTAGACATCGGATAATAAATAATGTTAATAATTGAATTTGTAATTATGTACAAAGTCAATTTAATTCTATTTGGTTTAATGTTGTTAATTATACTCCTTTAAGTGCATTATAAAAAAATGAGAATGAAATTTTAAGATGCGCGCGCATAACTGTAACACAAAAGTAACAGGTTGAAGTTGCTCGCAAAAACGACATGGAATAAACTAGCAGGATGAAGTTGGCCGCTAATTGGTTAAAGGTAGTTACTCAAATATTTATGAATGTGTGTGTGATTTTAAAATAATTGATTAATTGATTGAAGTGATTTTAAAGTTCTATTCGAGGTATTAAGAAAATAATTATTCGAGTATACATTTTTATTATGATTTTTTTCGATAAAAAGCAAAGAAACTACTTTAAAAAATTATCTTAACACCTCTATTTTATTTACGATGATTTCTAAAAATATATAATAACAGTCATCACGTAGACTTTGGTAGACACTGTATAGCCATCCCACATAGACTATACATAAAAATCTTACGCTTTTTGTTTAACGCTACGGACGTTTTTAACGGCTAGGGTACCCCTCCGCAACGCCCTATAAGGAACTACGTTCCAAAAATATCTGTAAGCATATATACCAATCAAGATAAGAGCGGTTATCTGTACCAGTAATTACAAGAACAAGCTTGATCCAACGCAACTGATTGATATTCCAATGATTGACGACCAAGCATTGGGCGTAGTGAAGAAATGTCTCCTTGGAGACGGGTTACAAGAATGTTATACAGTCCACAAGACTAACCTACTCAGAAATACCAAATTAATCCATTTTCAACTTTAATTTCAACCAATATAGTTCAATATCAAACGGATATGAACGTACATGTTATAGTATCAACAAGTGTTGCCAATTAAGTACCTTGTTGAAATATACAATTTGTATTTTTTTTGTTATATTAATTTTAAATTAAAAATTAAAAATATATTTGCAGAACATAAAGGTAGGCTTACAATATTTGGTGTCGAATAACAAAACTAAGCGTTGCATTCTTAGTTACCCAGTAGGTGTGCAATTTATACACGATTAAAATATAATTACCATAAAAAATTAAACTGCGTTATCAGTATCGACTACTGATACTATAGACCTAGGTTTAAGCGCAAAAAAAAACATGAACTAATTTATCCTTAAAAAACTTAAAAAATGGTCTATCTCAAATATTTACTACGACTTTACTATCTTATTGAATACGTAACTTACACATAGGTATGTATCGGTGCGCAATGACCCAATCCTGGCGCGTGCAAACATAAAACCCCCGCCGCCGCGCCCTTCCCCGCTGCGCCCCTCCCCCGCTGCTCCCTTCCCCCGCACTAGGGGTGTCCGTTTTGGAAAAACATCGATGTTTTTCTCGATTCGATAAATCAGAACTGTACATCGATGTCTTTCGATGTATCAGGTGTAAACAGCGATATTTTGTACGCATCGAGTACTTTTTTAGGGTTCCATACCCAAAGGGTATAACTACTTGTCAAGCCACGGTAGTAATTGCCAGTCAACATCCCTCATCAGTCCTGGTAGCAATTGCTACCATATTCAAATTACCGTGTGGCTTTAAATTACGATTTATTTTTGGGTTTTTATTTATCGTGAATAGGAAAGCGCTTGACCGCCATCACGCCTGATGGTAAGTGACGATGCGATCTAGGATGTAACGCGCTTGCCTAGAAGAAACCTATTCACTAGTGACTTGAAGATCCTAAATTGTATTTATCAGGCAAAGAGTTCCGCTCTTTAGCGGTACGTATTACAAAATTGGAACCAAAAATCTTAGTGCGACTCTTTGGTATATCAAACAAATAAAGCCAATTCGTAAGTCTGGTTGTCCGATGAAAAAATGGGGACGGCGGAACAAGGCTGTGCAATTCTGCTGCACACCCTCGGAAATGTATCCTATAAAAAACGGATAGGCTAGCTAACTTCCGTCAATGTTCAAGGCCCTTCAGCTTATTATTAAAAAGTTCGTTATTGCCGATGAGTTTCTTCGCCTTCGACTCCAGCGTCTGGAGTTGATATTGGACGGAACCGTCCTAAAGATACACAGATCTTAATATTCTGTGGTGGATTCTGTATTAATCAGCTTTATGGTAGTGTTTTTTGATTGGTCCTGGCTTAATTATTAAGCGAGAAATAGGCATTTTTATCTAAGAATCCGACATCGTTTTCATAATTCGCACTGTACTGGGACTGTTGAGAGGGGTAAGGCGCGGTAACGGACTGACAAGTGGATAAATGGAACCCTATTACTAAGATTTCGCTGTCCGATTGTCACCAGCCTGTATCTCATGCCAGTCCACTATTGAATCATCAACTTTTCTTTTTTAATTAAACAAATAGGGAAAAAAATAATAGGCAGAATTTTAGTGGTTAAACTTGAGTTTTTATGAAATTCATTGGTAAGATAAAAAATACGTGTGTAAACAACAACTACGCCTCCAAGCCCTCAGATGGGATTTGAATTTATATCTTATAGAAATATTGCATTGTGAATGCAAAAAATTAAATTAAAAACATAATTATAGCTGGTTCCATCTTAATCGATTGTTAAATATTTGTAAAAAATATTCCTTTCGATGTTGAAGGTAGTTAGCATTCAACATTGGTGGAACGATTGTTGAAATACATTTGTAAAATTCGACACGTTTGCCAGCGTCTCGGTAGCTCAGCGGTCAGAGCAGTCACCCGGATAGCGAAAGGTCGTGGGTTCGTATCCCATCTGAGGGCTCAGAGGCGTAGTTGTTTTTTACACACGTATTTTATATCTTATAGAAATATTGCATTGTGAATGCAAAAAACATCGATACATCGAGTATATCGAAAGCATTTCAAAACATTGGATCGATTCGATGCATCGCATTGTAAACATCGATGTTTTCAATGCATCGATGTATATCGAATATCCCTAACCCGCACCACTCTGCACGTGTATAATCCCGGCATTTTGAAATCACGTGACATGCGCAGTAGTAAATAATGTACCTAAACTTGTCACGTGATTTGATGACGTAAATGCCGGGAACATAACCATTTCTTTGACCTTGACCTAATTACTTAGTTACCACTCGTCAGTCGGCCTGTGCGCATACGCTTTTGTGATCGATCAGTTACACTCGTTAAGTACATAATAAAATCATGGCTTATCAGTTTACATCTCGTGAATATGTCATGATGGTTCGTGCTTATTTTTTGAGCGGTGAAAACGTGTCGGCGGCTTTACGGATGTACCGAGAGCTGTACCCGAATGCTCGACAGCCAAACTACAGTACAGTGTTAAGTGCTTATCAACGGCTCCTAGACCATGGCTCATTTTACGTGCCATCGCACGCGCAAGGAAGAGGGAGACCACAGATCTCTCAGAACTTGTATGACGACGTGGTGACGTACTTTGAGGAAGATCCACGAAGAAGCACCCATGATGCTGCTCGACGATTTGGTATTAATCAATATTCGGCTTGGAAGATAATAAACTCGGCTGGTATGCATCCGTACCATTATCGTAAAGTTCAAGAACTTACGACCGTTGACCGAGAGCCGAGGATTACTTTTTGTCGTTGGGTAATAAGTAATCCAAACGCCAACGTGCTTTTCTCCGACGAGTGCCTTTTCACCAGAATAGGATTGTTTAACCATCATAATGAACATTGGTGGTCATACAGGAATCCTATGCTCACGCGAGAGCATTCGTTTCAACATAGGTTTAGTGTAAACGTTTGGGCCGGCATATTGAACGATGAAATCATCGGTCCATATTTTATTGAGAGCCGACTCACGGGCGAAACCTATTTAAATCTACTCCGCACGATGGTTTCGACTATGTTGGATGACATTCCACTGGCGAACTTGAGAGGGTTGTGGTTTCAACAAGACGGTGCACCTCCACATTACCATCGTGCTGTGAGAGAGTACCTCACCGAAGAGTTCGGTGACCGATGGATCGGCCGCGGCGGCCCGGTGCCGTGGCCCGCGCGCTCACCAGACCTTACACCTTTAGACTTTTTCCTATGGAGTGAAATAAAGCGTAGAGTGTATGTAAGTGAACCTGACACTATTGAAGTGCTAAAACAGCGAATAATAGACGCTTTTAATGAAGTGAAAATGCAAAGAAACGTATTAATTTCTTTAAAAGGAAATTTGTTAAAACGGGCTAGTGTGTGTGTTGAAAATGTAGGAGGACACTTTGAACAATTAATGAAATATTTGTAAGACAGTGACTTTAATGTGAACAGGTAATGTACATAACAATAATCTTTTTACATATGCTAATTCTAACTATGTTAATACGCCAAAATTACTCGTGAATAATTTAATGACCTATTTGCATTTTGGTTAAAAAAAATTTGTATGTTATTTTGTTAACTTCATACCTATCTAAACGTAATTTTGTCGGTTCTACGCCCAATAAAGTATGTAAGATAAGTTTGATTTATTAATTGAGTATTTACCTATCGGTGCTTTTTGGTTCTTGAGCGGGAGTGGGGCGGCTTGCTAGCATATATTCTACCTTATTGCCATGTACAGTAAGTTCATTTTCACTTGAGATGGTGTGATACGTTTTCATTGACGGAAGTTCATTGAATACAATGTATTGTGTCTGTAAATTTGGCGATATTTTCCGCAATTTTAAAAACTGAATAACTTTACTATTATTGCTAAAAAAAAAAATTCTTCGCATATTTATAATATTGATGCTTTCTTAAATTTGGCATTCCATTTTTTATGGTAATTAAAATTTATAGGTGTATATAATACCTACTCAGTGTTAAAAATGCACGATATCTGGAGATAAATGCCTCCAGTACCATATGTTGCCTTTTACCTATACGACAGCATGATTTTTCTGTATTAAAAAAATGTAATAAAAATTTATGTTATTTAAAATTAAACTAAAAAAAAATACTGAAATTGCTCTCTGTCTGTCAAGGTTCCAGTAGCTCAATTAGAAGGGAATTTATCTTTACATATAAAAATCTAAAAGTAAACTACTTAAATAACAAGAAATATAATTATTATATAACTGTTTTTCTTTATCGATTGTTCGATACCTGCAAAAGTATTACACCTAGAATATTATGAGATGGCGCTGGACGTCTTATAAGTCGATGAACACCGACTGCATGCACGAAAAACTGTAACGTTCCGCTTGACCCGAGCGTGCAAGCGAGAGCGCGGAACAAGCGATAGAGAGGGGCGATCGGCCTAAGCGTTCGACTTGTGGCTTAATGTTAATTTACCGAAAAAAAAAATTAACTCCTTTTTTGTATTATACAAAATTATGATAATTCAGTGATAATAATTCAATTCAATTCATAAAAGTATGCAATTTTTCATCAATGTTTTCTTATGATGCTATCACGAAAAATTATCGTCCGTAAACTGACTTAACAGACAACCATTTTTTTTTTATTATTAAATGTACAATAACAGAATACGAATTATTACATCGCAGTCTTAATTAAACAGAACACTTTTTTAACTTATATTCTAATAACAATTATACACAGCATTCACACAAAACATAATTACAAATAAGTACTTATTTAATTCTTACATTTTTGCGCACATAACACATTTGAATAAAACACTTTCTTACGGATTTTGCGCATAGTTTATTTTAGTTTAGTTTAGTTTGTTTTATATTTCACAGGATGACTAAGGTCTTTATATATTTTTTGCTAACTTCAAAATATTTTAATCGAGCACATTCCTAATTATTAATATTTTTTATATAAATCAAATTATTTTATTTTTATAAAATACCCGAAAAAATGGTATAATATAACTTTAAAATCCTGGCAACCCCGTTAATGGGACAAACAACTCTTCACAATGTGTGTAAGGTGGGCGTATACGTTCCACCAATTATTTGGTGGCGACATGTATAACTGGATCACCCGATAACAATGCACTTTCTATGCACCTTGACGGTCAACATTACCTCACTGTGCCTAAGGCTTATCGCCTACAATGATCAAAGGTCTGTTAGGTAACGACCAGATGTATAATTATCGGAAGTCAAATAAATCTTATAAAAATTTTCCTATCACAGTGATTGACCGCGAAGGGCTCCGAAAACTACTAAATCGATTTGATTTTTCTTTCATTTTGCTGGATTTGTTCCCACTTAGGACTTAGGATAGGTTTTAATCTATAATCTAAACACACAAATTTGTTGTTTGTGTGTTTGTCTGTCCGCTGTTTTTCCCGCTCTTTTTCTATTGTATCAATAACGTTACCATAGCAACGCGTTACCGGGTCAGCTAGTTTAATCAAAATATTTATTTGACACAGCAAAGCGTATCCGGGGCAGGTAGTAATAAATAAAATTGTTAGTTTGTACGACGAAGTTTACTACACAAAAATCTTAAAAATCATAATTATACATCTAAAAACAATTGCGGTTGCTTGGTGCAATGATAGCGATCCAACATTCTACGTCAATGGTCCTCGGTTTGAATCCTGGCAGTGGCATATGTTTGTGTGATGAGCTTATTTATGAAGTCTATACATTATTTAGCAAATAGTGCTTAGTTCGGAACTAAATAATTGTCGTGAATTATCCGACATTTATTACTATTTTTACAAAAGGCAATAAATTTGAATGAATACTTACTGTCTCATTTACAAGGTGAGTTACATTTGCAAAGAAAGATTCGAAACAAAGAAATTGATTCGAATCAGCTCTTCAAATCGATTCAAATTAACTCGACAGTTTAAAATCAAGCAATGTATCGAATCAACATAAAGTCTCATTTAAATCGAGTTTTAACTGTCATCATTGGAATTCAAATATGATTTGAGTTCAATCTCTATTACAAACCATACATTAATTTTACCCACACAAGACTATTTATTTATGTATTTTTAGGTTTTCTGATAGATCATTATGGAAGCTATTATATAACATTAATTGTATAAATGAAAGTAGGCTAGACAGACCCTCTTTCCCACTGGGCATTCTGGGTAAATGGCCAGGGCCCCGTGATCAGTAGGGGCCCCTTAGTTCTTGCCAGGTCACTAAAGGAATACCGATATTTATTACTGAAAAACTTATTTAATTAGAGTAAATCGAATCACAATTAGGGACTATATTATCGATTTGCTTATTAGCTTTTGCATGCGCGAAGCTATTCTACTCTTGCCCAAAAAAAGACTATCCAATTTCAACATGTTTAGATAATTTTAAATATGTGTAAATCGCCCCATTTAATTTAAAGATTATCTATTCCACTATTGACTGTCAACAAAAAATCTGAAACCATGTTTATCTACTTTCTTTGTTTTTTCTAGTTATAAAAAAGTGTTCTGTCAAAGTCATAGGGGCATTATTCTTATATGCCTAGGGCCTCCAATAGGTTAAAGACGGCCCTGAGGCTAGACAAAGATAATGACTATTAATAAATAAATAAATAAATAATGTACACGGCCTTTTAAATTGGTGCTAATGCATATGACAAAAATGATACACAACAAACAGTCCAGAACAGTTAAGTACAGTAAATTATTTAAGAGAAGAGATCTATTGGGTTTTAAAGAAATCTGTATTTTTTTATACTGCTCAAAGTTGGCATTATAAATAGCAATATCAATGTCTGCTACTTGGCGCAACTAAATATACGATTAATACAATACATTTAAAGCAAAAAAAAACAGATAAGAACACTCTATACTAATATTATAAAGCTGAAGAGATTGTTTGTTTGAACGCGCTTTCAGTGTTAGATAGCCCATTTATAGAGGAAGGCTATAGAATATATGTCATTTAACATATTTTACCTGAGCCACAGAAACGCGTGGCCGCGTCAGCTAGTTATAAAATAGTAATAAACTATGAAATATTGACAACGATATTATTTTTGAAGTGAAAACTTCTTTAGCATTATTGTGATTTGAAAGTTGATGAAACCAAAAAGCAACAGTAAAAAGAGGCAGACACAGAAATCCATAAAATTTAACGTAGGAGAAAATGAGATAGAAAGCATTCTGCACGTGTGTTAATACGTGTTTGTGTGCGCATTCGTAGTACAAAGCACGAGAGAAGGCATCACAACAACCATGGTATTTTGTATACGTGTACGTATTATTTTTGATAGTTTCACTTCTACCACGTGTGAATTGCACACATTTTATTTACATGGATTTGTTTAAAGAAATTGAAAAAATAATAATTGATAATAACTAAAGTCAAATATTCAATAGAAATGACTTGTTATTTAAGCATGGTTTTGAAAAGAAAAAAAAAAGAAATAAAGAGAAAGATTTATTTGGAGCTCAAACACACAATAGCAAAAGATATACCTATATATAATTAAAAAGAGTAACAAATTAAAAAAAAAAAGAAATATACTCGTACATATAAAATAGGAACAAAATACAAATATATAAAGCGATTGGTTGAGGGGTTTGCATACCGAGTTTCATATCAATGCCACTCCGAGGTCCCGATTTTTACTCACGCCCGGGTCAATCTTGAAAACCATTTTTTTCCGTATTGACTTGTATCTGGGTGTTGTGGCACCGACGTTGTTTCTAAATCCCAATGAATTATGAATGACGAATTTAGCTACTTGGATTCAGAACAATGTTATATGTCTAATAATTTTATTGTTCTTTCCAAATTATGATATAAAGTTGCTTTTATTCAAGATTTTTAATACTTTTTAGGATTCCCTACTTCGAAAGGAAAAAACTTCACTCACTCATCACTTTGTTGTCCGTCCGTCCGTCCGTCGGTCTGTCTGTCTGTCAAGACCTTTTTCTCAGGAACGCGTGGAGGTATCAAGCTGGAATTTATATCAAATACTCAGGTCTACTGTCCCTTGCCATTTATGCCGCAAATTTTCGACACTCGCAAGGGAATTAAAACCTACAGGGTACTTCCCGTGCACTCAGAATCTTGAAATTTGGTACGAAGCAACGTCTTATAGCACAGATAAAGAAAAAAATGCGAAAACAGTAAATTTTTAGATACATATAATACAAATGTTTTTAATAATAGACTATTATTAATAATTTATTTATATACCTACAGGTTTGTACAAAACCCTCGGTGCGCGAGTCAGACTCGCACTTGGCCGGTCTATTTTAACATTACGCTGTCAATAATGGGATTTATCTTTATCGCTAATACAATCTAGGATAATCTGTGTGCCGTCAATGTCAAACCGCTTAAGGGAATCACTATTCAGCTTAAGTTACATAAATTTGGTTATATACTAACTATTAAACCTATTTACTTGAGTATATAAGACATATCCGTTTATTTCATAATATAAACCAATAAAAACATACCAAGTTAAAATTATTTATTTTATTCGTGTGGTATGTACCAAGACATGAACAATGCAAGGGCACCAAAATATATCATTATTAACATAATAATAATATAAATAATTCAATCGTTTAAAAAACACTAAACATATTTTAAAAAAAGTATCAAAATAAAAAGTATACAATTTAAAATTAGAAAAAATAAATTTAATTACGACAAAATCTATGTTAAAATCACAAATTTATCAGCAATTACCAGTATTTTATAACTAAGCTAAACTAAATAAAATAGGAACGAAGTTCCTTATTATAAAAATATTCATTTTAAGTTCTATTCGAGGTATGAAAAAAATAATTATTCGGGTATACATTTTTATTATGATTTTTTTATCGATAAAAAGCAAAGAAACTACTTTACAAAATTATCTTAACACCTTTTTTTATTTAAAATGATTTATAAAAATATATAATAACTGTCAACACGTAGACTATACATTAGACACTGTATAGCCATCCCACATAGACTATACACAAAAATCTTATGCTTTTTGTTTAAGGCTACGGACGATATTTCCCGGCTAGGGTACCCCTCCGCAACGCCCCATAAGGAACTTCATTCCAAAAATGTGAAACTGAAGAATATTTAAAAAAAAAATAATGGAATATTATTTAAACAGTGACTCCATTAGCGCTTATTTACAGTTAAAATTATCAAATCTATTACTGTCTTGATAACATTATCAATCAGATACTAACAACATATCTTATTAATAAAAGTGTCACGATCACATTAATAATCCAACTCAACACTACGCACCTATCGATAAAAAAAACCATAGGACATATTATTTGCCTGTATAAAATTCCTAATCTAATGGCATAAAGATCAAATTTGTATAACTTCACGTTGGCAATATATTGTAGACACCTAGGTGTGTCAATCAAACTCACTGAATAGGATTAAAAATGATTAAATCATTTGATTCCGGTCCACTTCTAAATGCCACCCGCTTTTATTTCCGGATCCGGTGTTAAAATGAACTATTAAACATAACAGTTGACCTTGATACTTAAAGTATGATGCAATAAGGTCGACAATAAAATTTTAAGAGGTCCCACGTATACGAAAGACGCTTGCACACTAATTTCATGGCCAATAAAATATATATAAACACCCATGACTCAGATACAAATGCTCGTATTCATCACACAAACATCTGCCCCTTGAGGGATTTGAACCCCGGACCGTCAGTGCGAAAGGCAGGATCGCTACCGTTGCACCGAACGGTTATACACAAATTATACACCCTAAATAAAAAAGGGAGTTTTATAAACGCCTCTGTAAGTTTTGTCAATAATTCGGACAAACTCTATTTCTTCGATTGGCATCATAGTGGAAAGGAGATAACACTTATAGGTTGTCACTACTGTAAGATTAGACGCGCGAGCGTCATCTACCAACAAAAGAAAACGGTTTGAGTGATGACTCCGCCATGATTATTGTTGTGACATCCCAGCGACCAGCATTTGGGATATTTCAAGAAATCCCAATAAAAAGGAGCTATCTATAACAAGTAAGTGAAAATTGTTCGGAGATCATTGGTAAGTCTGTCGTCTAAACATAACAAACTTAGGGAATTAAAAAGAGACAAGCATGAATAGAAAGTGATTTCTCAGCGTCAAAATATCACAATTATCGATATCTATCTATCGACACGTACCCCAACCCTAGTGATAATAAAACGGCGTTAATGAACTTGGTGCGGCTTAGAAATAGAACAGTGTGCGTCGCTCAGTGCATCTTGCACTTCTCCCCCTGTTTTACCAGCTGCATACTATATTAAATCATACAAACAGCAAAAAATAATATTTAGAATATTTACTAAGAATACTAGAGCTCGCTTTGACAGTTCTATTTCGGGTGTGGTCCTAAATCCAATCATATGTTACGAAATCTCACCCACCATTACATTGAAAATTCTTATACTTTTAATTTAAATACTTGTTTTTTATGATTTAAGGAACTAAAACAATTAAATAAAACCAGAACGGATTATTGAGCGAAGCTCTCTTTTAGGCAACTCACAAATTTCGCTTGTCTCCCTCCTGCTACTTAGCGGTTCAACCGATTCGAACGAATTTTGGCATGAACATACATGATTATAACCTGACGGACATAGGCTATGTAAAAAAAATATAGACTTTGCTATGCAGGAATAATCACCGAAAGCAATATTCAAAAGCTGATCACAGCCAAACCGCTGAGACTACATTGATGAAATTTGGCGCCAAAACTCCTATCGTGGTCGTGACTAATGTGCAAAAAAAAGTTTTGAAATCGGACATACCATCGAGGAATAATCACCCTTCAAAAATCTAATTGCTTCGCTCGGTATTTGCAAATAGCAGCATGTATTGCAGACCTAGTTATAGTATTAATTTAAATAAGAACAAAATGTAACTTATAAAGACTATAATGACGTTTCGGAAATTCCCATGTGTGTTTTTCTTTGTATAGAAAGGTTCTAATTTTAAAGCACTTTTCCACACTAGCGGATAAAACGCAATTTTCCACGCAAAAAATTGAATGACAAACCAAACTTTTCCGAGCGTGCTAGGTAAAAATAAATATTGTTCCAGGGCATTTGGTTACCTAGCTTCGCCTCAAACTATTCAATTCCTGTCGTATGTGCTTAATAGCACGTAGTCCTCCAACTACCAACGTCAGTCATGTCATCGATAAGGTAGAAAAGAATTTTCGTTTATTACTTACACAGTAATAACCGTGGTAGCGAATGATAACAGCTTATGAGGAAATTGATAAGGTTCTCAGCAATAATTTGGAGTAATAATGTTTGTTCACAATGACTCATGTTGCATTGGGTCTAAAGGACAATAATGTAGACATACAGTCTAACACACAAATTGATAAAATATGACAATATATATTGATTGATATAATAACTTATTATATAATATTATAATATGTTAAAGCGTGTACTATCTATACATATAAATTAAATTAGAGTGTCTATTTGTAATATTAAAATAACAGTTTTTACTACATGCATATGAATATATATACGGTACATACACCAAAATAACATTTTTTACAATTTTTGTCTGTCTGTTTGTTCCGGCTAATCTCTGAAATGGCTGGACCGATTTTGACGAGACTTTATTGGCAGGTAGCTGATGTTATAAGGAGTAACTTAGGCTACCTTTATTTTAGAAAAATTCTTTTATTTTAGAAAAATAAAGTAATGTTGCAATATTTCACGCGGACGAAGTCGCGGGCGGCCGCTAGTAATAAATAAATAAAACTAAAGATTGATAATATTATTAAATACTGTTATTTGATTTTATTTTTTTTTATATATTCATTTGGAAAGAAAACAGCGTTAATGACACAGTTGGATTTCACAAATTAGGTTTTACATTTGCCAAAATAGTTTTCACTTATAAAAATAGTTCATAACTGTTGAGTAACAATTTACGTGCAGTGTCGATTACAAAGAGAATGTGCAAAACAACGATTCAAATATCTATTTCAATATTACAATTTTGAAACAAATAATTTAAATGCAGTGTGTGGTAAGATGAAAAAAAGTAATACAATTTAGGCATCAATTGCTAACAACTTTTTAAAGTTTGTAAGTTTATATCTTAAAAATATAGATATTACTAGAAATTTAAATTTGGTAATTTAATTTTAATATTCTTACTTTAATAATTTTATTAACTTGATTTAATTAAAATATCGGAGTTCCATTAGTGCTAATAAAAATTAATTATTTGATCGATATAATACTTAATTTTAATCTTATTTTATACATGATTTAATTATTGCTGTTCTTTGAATAGCACATGTAGGCCTTTTATTTTGATTTTGGACTTTAATTTTTTATTTCAATGTTGCCATGCCTTATATAAGCACTCTATTTTTATGTACCACCTTTTTGATAATTTAATTTGATAGAATATGCAATAACTCCGAATGGTATGTTCCGTATGCCGTTTCTCATGGAATAAATGGAGGTGAGGCTAGGAGTGTCGCCCGAACTAATTAAAATTACAAAAACACAAAAAAATAAAGCGGCACATTTAAATTTAATTTAAACCACACCAACGCAACCACATTCTGCATTTGATAACTATCAGGCTAAGCAGAAAGATTAACGATAAATCAAAACATACTAGCAAGTATATAAGAAATAAATCCTAAGAAATAATACATCTAAAGATTTATTTATTTCCAGAAAATAAACGAAAAAATTTCTAAAAAATATCCACATATACTGATGTCGTATAAAAATAAATAAGCAAGTTAGTAACTATTTCATTTAAATTTATTATTACAGTTTTATAATTGTAGTACATACACACATAAAGAACGACAACCACGCAGTCACGAGACAACATACAGAAGTGAATTCTGTACCAACATATAAAAGTGTCATCTATAGAAATATGTATACACATCATCTGCCCCTTCCTGGATTCGAACCCAGGACGAACGGTGCGAAATGCCGTGATCGCTACCATTGCACCAAACGATACAAATACATATAGTATAGTATTTTTTTCGGGCAAAGTGAAAACTGTTCGCTTTAAATTTAACATGTAACAAATTCTTGTATAATAATAAAAAGCACCTCATTGAGTAAACAATAAACAGAGTAGATTCATTTAAATGAAGTTTAAATTAAATCATGGTATTTTTTTAAAAGGGGAACCAAATCAATTGTTTTTTTATACTTAACCGAACAAAGAAGGTAGGATGTTGAACAAAATACTTAACAAAATTACATTCAAACTAATGTTTTTGTATCGTATTAAGGGTACGCTGTAAGTACTTCAAATTTAAGTCTTTACGACCACATAACGTTCATTGTTTGTATCAACATACTGCATCGACCCCATCAGAGGGGTCACTCCTCAATAACTGCCGAGATGAATTAACTGCTTCCGAAAGGGATGTTCAATCGTCGATAAAAAATTTATCGGAACTAATCGATTATTAATTAATTATTTTATTTATGGTTGGACATGAAGAATGAAAGAAGATTAACAACAAGACAAATATATGAGGCAAATATGCATGAGCAAGTCGGTAACGGCAGACCAAGGCGATATTTCAGGGACCAAATACAGGATGTCCTGAAAATAGGCCAAGTCAAAAGTATGTTTGTAATTTATTTATTTCCATTCCGTTAGCTACAGCAGAATATTGCGGATACATAAAACTTCTAACACTAAAAAATAGTCTCGAAAATCAATTCATATTATGATTATTATACTGTGATGCGAATTCGTTCTAATTAGAATTGAGTTTAAAAAATCGTAGAGATAAACTTACTAAACACAAGATATAACTAAACAATTACAGTAATTAAATTATTTCATGCAAAACATAATTGTAAATAACTAGCCACATAAAATTAAACATACTTTACCTAATTATCACTTACCATACAATCGAGCATAGCTAGCGAGAGTATGTGGCACAAAATTTTCCTAGATGATATGATGAAAAGGTGACCCATAAACATTAAGGAATTTTAGAGAAAAGGTGTTCACTAAACTTATACACTTTTAAAATGTACAATTAGGACTTTGGATACAGACATAAATTCAAGCATTTATTTGACGACCGTTTGGGCCAACTGCCTTTCGCACCGACAGTCCCTGGGTTCAAATCCCGAAAGAGGTGTGATGAATACGAGCATTGTACCTTAGTGATATATATTTTTATAAATATTACATATCTATGTATCATATATGTCTACCCATTACTCTAGTGTCCATTACACAAGCACTACAGTCAGTGCTTATTTTAGACTAGACTAATTGGTGTGAATGTATGAAATTTCCCTATCATTATGCTGTCCATTATTCAGCATTCTTATTGCAAGCTTCGCTTAGTTTACGATTATATAAAAGAAGTGGCTAGTGGGAATTTTTTACTTAAAAGTGTAAATAAACTCTTTAAATGGGATTCTAACTCGCGTCTTTCTTGAAAAACCGTACCGGACCGGACGATGTGTATTGCCCAGTTTGCCAAAATTTTCAATTTAATAATAAAGCATGACGCAATTTTAATGTTAGAATAAGAAATATTTTAGTAATGAGTTATTAGTATGTATCCTATTATTTTGTAGTACAATTAATGTTACTTAGAGCGCGTTTAGCACTACGTCATCGAACTCAACATTTCATAATTTGAAAATAAATCACTTATCACCCAATTTGGTGTAAAGTTTATCACCGCGACGCGGTAAACCCAATGAATAATAATCACAATGTCAAGGCGACGTGTGACAATGAAACTCCATTAAAGCTGCATTGTTTATCTTTTTTACTATTGTAATTACTTGCAATGTATCGTTGGCAAAACGATTAAGAGTTAAAACAAAAAATGGTCAAACTTTTTGCTTTCTACCGTATCAATTGCTTTTGTAACGGTTAAAATTAGATTTTTATACTTTTTGAGTTACCAAGTCAACATCTTACGAGTACTAACAAACAAATATATCTACAATTCAAACGTTTTTTTAATAGTATCATTTGGTGTCCCTTGGCGAAAGTCCATATCCATTTAAAAACAAAATTATCTAACTTACTTCCGAAAAATCAAGAATAATGCAAAGCCGCAAATAAATGCAGATACCGCATACACCAAGACTCCGAGGCCTTGCATCTTCACCAACTGCTTCACAGGTGTTTCGCCCCCACACGGAGCATCATTAGGAGCTGTTAGACTTAGTGCTGGATATGATTGTTCTTTTTTTATTTTAAAACGTTTGTATTTGTCTTTGTTTTCATATTAAATCTTATCTGCATGTTGTTTATCGATATGCTTGACTATTTATTATCGATAAGTGCCCACCACTAATCAATTAAGGGGACAGTGTGCAACGGAAATGCATGTGAATGCATTAAACGGCTTAACAAGGTTCAAAGGATGGAGAGATGGACAAATCTATAGCTTTGGATGACTCGGAAATTCGATCACTATAGCTCCCTAAGAGAACAGAGTATCGTGCCCTGTCGATAGATAACGAAGAAAATAGATGTAAAGGAATAAATGATAGATATAAATAATTTAGAGATAAATAAAAAAATTCTTAGTATTGGTAAAATTTATTATTATTGTTTAACATTAAAAAAAGCAATTAATTTCTGCTGGGTTATTAAAGTTACAACTTGACGTTGACGACCACCGTTGTCGAGTGGCTCGCATATTTTTATACGTAAGCGCCACTCCGAGGTCTCGGGTTCGATCCCTGCCCGGGGCAATGTAAAAACAAACTTTTCTGTACAGGCTCGAGTCTGGGTGTTGTGGTACTTTCGTTGTTTCTGAATTCCATGACACAAGTGCTTCATCTACATAGGCCCCTCGCCCACGGCAACTTTTTGAAGTGATGCAGTAGCGATTCTGTCGCGCTTCTGTCGCGATGCAAATGCAATTCAGTAACGGCACAAAATTACCTACGATAGCTACAGTTGCAAGATGGACTCGGTTGAGGCAACATTAGTCACGTCTTTGCAGCTGCTTTTATTTAAGCAGCCGAAGCGTGGGCAACGAAAGCAGCGTCAATATTGGATTATGAATCATTTAAAAGAGATTATTTAGTGGACAATATGTAACAACGTTTAAAATAGTAAAAAGTATGGGCATAAATTCAGAAGTTGTTATAGAATGTCATATTCGACGTTTTGTGAATTGCTTTCCATTGTAAAACCAGAGTTGACACGCGCGCGTTTGCATCGATAAAGTCGCGATGCTCTAGCGCGTTAGTAGCGCGTTGACATCACTTCTGTAGCGCGTTGCAAATGCGATTAACGTGCGTTAGTAGCGATGCTGTCGCTCATTTACGAAACGCGCGACAGTATCACTACAAAAAGTTGCCGTGGGCGAGGGGCCTTAACTTGAGTTCAGAACAACGTATCTGATGTTGCAAAATTTTTATTTTATTATTTTAACCAAGTAGGATTTCCTTACACAGTTTACGAACAGCCTTTATTTGTATTCTAGCTGCACTCTGTATGCTTTGCAACGCTCTTTTTTGCTGACTATAATAATAATAATAATATTTTTTACAACCACAACAAAGCCTTGCCCAAAGTAAGCACTATAAGGCTTGTATTATAGATACTAGGCTAACGGATAGACATTACATGGATATGTAATATTTATCTATACATATAAATAAAATTGGAGTGTCTGTTTGTCATATTGAAATAACCGTTTTTTACTACATGCATATGAATATATATACAGTACATACCCCAAAATAATTTTTTTTTCAATTTTTGTCTGTATGTCTGTTTGTTCCGGCTAATCTCTGAAATGGTTGGACCGTTTTCTTCTTTATTTTATTGGCAGGTAGCTGATGTAATAAGGAGTAACTTAGGCTACTTTTATTTTTGAAACGTTCGTTTATTTTAGAAAAATAAAGTAATGTTGCAATGTCCAAGTACAGTCCAGTACCGCGCGCAGCTCACGCGCATGCCACCACTGTGCCGTCAAGTCGGGCGCCTCCCACCACTTCTCCCACCAACGAATCAATATCACAAAGGCTATTGCTGACGGTTGTGTCTCAACGACTTCATTTAAAAATTGATTTCCAGTGCTTATAGCATACTTTTTATTGATAATTTGATTTGATTTAACAATATATAGCAAATTAAAATGACTGTGCCACAGCAACGCGTGGCTGGGTCAGCTAGTAGAGAATATAGAACTTATAACTCAGCTACAAATGCTCGTATTCATCACACAAACATATGCAATACCCAGATTCGAACCGAAGACCGTCGGTGCGGTCGTCAAATACATAAAACTATACATATAAACCTTCCCTGACATGCATACAACAACTTAACATATTTTCATCACAATTTGATCAATGGTTTTCGAACTCATAGGCAGTGCCGGATTTACCATAGAACCTAAAAAAGCTGAAGCTTAGTGCGGCAAAATTAGGGGGCGGCAAAATGGCCCAGAAAACATTGATTTTTATTATTATTAACATATGAATAATTTTAAATGAGACGGGGCAAGGTTTTTAAAATAATTTCTTTCGAGTAAGAACCGATTTCAAATGTCCCAATCCCCGTACCTGCTAATACCGTTTACCCCAGACAGACCGTGGGGGTTAACCCACCCCCCCTTTTCTGCGCTCCCCACCACCCTGTCTGGCGTTTACACCACGTTTCTATTACACCATGATATTATGTTTTCAGTAAAGCTTTAAAGATTGCTATGACGCGCTTATATTAAAATGTAAGATTAATATTATAACTGTGATTATTTGATAAAATCTTTTTTTATAAGGTTTAATAATTATAATTTCTGATATTCACACCAATTAGCCTAGACCAAAGTAAGCACTGTAAACCTTGTGTCATGTATACTAGGTTAACGGATATACGTACATATATTCCATCGTGCTAACCGGCGCCAGCGGCATCCTTTATTTGCTAGATCTGCATGCCGCACCAAAGCGCGCGTTCAGTCCCCTCTGCTGAATGCATACGGCCCTCAATGCTGTACTAGTGAAGTTTCCTGAACTTGACTTGTTTGCTGACGAGTGGAAGCCAATAATGAATGCGGCTTTGAAAGTTATGGAGAATGGATTTTATGGTTTAATTGGTGATTATATGTAATTCTATGATTTTATAATGAAAAACGATTTTGTAACTGGAATAAAACCCGTTTAATTGTTATAAATAAATAAAAAATAATAAAATAAATGACATATAGGTATGCAATATCCATAGAAATATATATAAACACCCATTACTCAGTTACAAATGCTCGTATTCATTACACAAACATCTGCCTATACCGGGACTCGAACCCAGGACAGCCCGGTGCGAAAGGCAGGATCGTTATCATTGCACCAAACGATCGTAATCATGTAACACTGGCAACCATAGTGTAATTTCCGTATAATATTAATCAAGCAATTTTTATTTAACTGAAACTGAAACGAAACTGAAAACGGTTCACAAAACAAAAAAAAATTTTTGTCGCTCGCTGGTGCAGTAATTAGGGGCCTTGTGCAAGTTTACGCTTCGATATTCGACATCGTCAGCGTAAAATATTAATATGGATTTTTGTTTGAGCGGCTCTAGCGATGACCATTAGGAACTACGAATCTTCATAGAAATCTGTAACGCACTCGATAGCTAGTATCGAATGTGTCAACTCACTCATACTAGGGACTCTGCTTGTTTAATCTAACCATATTGACAGTAAAAGACTAAGAATAACATTAAAAAAGACTTAGAACCGTTAGCTATATGTGTAGACATAGAACCGAAACGTTAGCGCGATTCATTTCGGTACAGCGACATCTAGTCTACTATAATAATAATATTCCTTACAATTATTATTATTTTGGTCATTTCAACAATTTACTGTTACATTTTTATATTTAAACTAGCTGACCCGGCCACACGTTGCCGTGGCTCAGTTATTTTAATTCGCAATATAAAAGAATGGTTCTAAAATAAAAGTAGCCTAAGTTACTCCTTATTACATCAGCTACCTGCCAATAAAAGTCCCGTCAAAATCGGTCCAGCCATTACAGAGATTAGACGGAACAAACAGACAGACAGACAAAAATTGTAAAAAATGTTATTTTGGTGTATGTACCGTATATATATTCATATGCATGTAGTAAAAAACGGTTTGTTTATATTACAAACAGACACTCCAATTTAATTTATAATAATAGATATTGTTTATAGAAATATATATATATATATATATATATAAACACCCATAAATTAGGTTCAAATGTTTGTTCTAATCAATAAACAAACATCTGTCCCTTTCGGAAATCGATGCCGGGACTGTTTGGTTTTGTAGACAGGGTCACTCCGCTCGGTCAAATCAATAGTCATTTCTATTAGTTAAAAATTAATAATAGGTTTGTCTGTACACGTAAGGTAAAGCACAGCTTTGTAGAAAATCATGCGATTCAGAATATTCTAAAGTTTACATTTTTTTTTTATATAACTAAATTAAACTACATTTTAAAATAGCGAAGCTTACAAAAGTTTCCTTAGGGATCTAGTCCGTAATTTCGACATTATTAGTACAAGGCCCTGTGGCGCAACGGATAACGCGTCTGACTACGGATCAGAAGATTCCAGGTTCGAATCCTGGCAGGGTCGCGGTCTATTTTTGTTTTTTACATATTTAGAAAATTTTTTGGTTATTTTTAAATTATAAATATTCAAAATTATCATTTTTTAAACAATCCTATTTTTTACATTTTCCATTTAACAAGTTTTTTTTGTTTCTTTACTAATAGCTACCGACAATGACATTAAATAATGCATATTTACAATCATAACAAAATTACCTACATATAGCAAAATATCACATAGGTCATTAATTACCAGGATTTCTTTGGAAAAATATTCAAAACCATAGTGATAGCCTGTATCTTTATAAAATTAGTTACATTTAAATGGTTTAGGGATTCGTAGTTCAGCGTTTGACTACTGCGGACTCCACTCGTGACAGGAACATTCAAGATAGCATACGCAACACGACAAAATTTTGTCGACCCGTTTTCTCGTGTTTTAGTAATTTGTCGTCAATCGTCTCTAACATGGTTGCGCTTAAGTCGATTTCTTATATCAAAAGAGTAGTTTTACTTAGCCGCGGGTTTTTGTCTTCAAACTTCAACATATCAATCGCGTTTTGTCGACAGTTTAACCGATATTGTCGACGTATTTCTCGTCTTTTTAACGGAAATATTATTATTTACGACTCCCGTGGTCGAGTGGCTCGCATACCAATTTTCATAGTAACGTCACTACGAGGTCCCGTGTTCGCTTCCCGGCCTGGTCAATTTAGAAAACGAACCTTTCTATATTGGTTCGAATCTGGGTGTTGTGGTGTCGTAGTCCGAAATATGTATTTTTTAAATTTTTCGCATACTTAATATTCTTTTAAAAACTGAAATATATTTCTTCAAATACCAGTCACATATGAATAAATTAACTTTTTTACGGAGTGTGCGTATAATTTATTTTATATTTAATCCTGACGTTTCGACTCCTTTACAGGAGTTGTGAACACATGATGACTGTAATATTTTATTTTATTATTATAATATTTTAATCGGGCACGTTCCTGTCACATATTAGTTACTATAAGATAAAATGACATAGAAAACATTAACACCAACAAAATTTAAAACTCAAAGTTATACGTTTAAAAAATAAATTCACAAAAAACTGTGTTCCTTACAAAATGTTAGGAGCCTGTTTCGCTAACAATAGCGGGACGAAGGTCAACCTGGACGTAGTAGTTTTAGCTTCCTACCTGCAGCTGGCAATAGCGAACTGTATTATAATAATCGTGGTTCCGTAAATATAAAAAAAAAATACGAAAAAAACGCCTTTAATCACTGAAAACAAGAATAGTAAAATGCCGAATGCGACTGAAGATTTTTTTAATTTCAACTGATATTTTTTTAGTAAATTTCGTTTTTTTTTATAAAGATATCAGTGGCTAGTGCGTTTGGAATACGATTGCAGAGTGTTAAGTCCGTAAATGTCTGTCATTAAGTTACCAAAGGTGGTCGAGACGGTGAACTATTTTGAAGCTATATATGTTTTCACATATATCACTAAAATACTAATAAATTTTACCAGACCAACTTAGAACCACCTCTAAAAAACTAAACGCATAACCGTTTGGTGCAAGGATAGCGATCGTGCTTTTTGAATCGCATCGTTCGAGTACCGAGAGGGGTAGGTATTTGTGTGATGAATACCAGCATATATAATGTGTCCCGTCACCAGTGTCGAAGCCTTTAATGGTGTGAAATATGTCATTTTTTATCGACAAATTGCCCCTCAAATTTTGTCTTTCTCTTACGGTTATAAAAGATTTCCTTGGTAACCAAGACCTCTCATACTAATTCGACCACCAGTACTTATGTAAATGTCCTATCAATGTCCTGTCTATATTCAATAAGCTACCTAATGACTTAAAGATATTGACATTTTTTAAGTTGAAATCTAGCTTATTTAATTTACTAATGGACAAAATGTATTATAAAATAGCTGACTTTCTCAATGATAGATTTTGATATGTTTGTATTTAATGATGTATTTTTTTTTTTTTTTTTTTTAAATTAATTGACATTTTTTTTTAACATTTTCCTAATTGTTTTTCTCCTTGTTATAAGGTTATGTTATTTAAGGTCGGGTAATTGTAATCTGTCTCATTGCTTTGGATTTATTGACATGTTTTTAAATATGCCTTGTTTATTATGAAATTATTGCTTACAAATTTTTTCTTATTGTTTATAATTAAACTCAAAATTAAATATTTGCACATCGGCATGACGATAGAATATGTTGGAAAATAGTTATTAAGATCATTATGTAACCATATTCAAGCAAATAAATATATCTTATCTTATCTTATCAACATTAAAAAGGTGTCATTTGATAGCTTCTCGTAAATATGTAGACAACAGTTACACAGCCATCATATTACAATTGTCATGGAATAAAAAATAGAATAATAATACTAGATTTAAAAATCTAAAAATCCCACATTTTTCAGTGACCAAAAAAGAATAAAATAACCTGGCGGGGCCAAGCGAGGGACCACTCAAAACGTGGGGGCGCATGTTACTTATGGAGATGTAATGAGATGTATGATATGCATAGATGTTGAGAGTATTTGTAAAGATGCGCCCCCACGTTTTGAGTGGCCCCTCGCTTGGCCCCGCCAGGTTATTTTATTATTTTTTGGTCACTGAAAAATGTGGGATTATTTTTAGATTTTTAAATCTAGTATTATTATTTTATTCTTTTTAATTATTAACTCAACGAAGTAACCAACGAAGCAACAATCGGAAAAGCCCCATACAAAAGTGAAAGTTGCCGAAAGTTGACCTTAAAGTGCACCTAGAAAGTTGAAAGTTGTTTAAGCGTGCATTGTCATCGGGTTCTGAGCTACCCTGAAAGTTTCAACTCGCTAGGTGGCCGGGAAGTGCCTCAAAATTGAGTTGCAAGAATCCAACTGCACATACAGACAGACAGACAGACAGACAGACAGACAAACAAGAAAGCGACCTGAGAAAAACGTGGGAAAAAAATAATTTAGGAAAAACAAATAGATTCTTTTTTGTGTATTATTTAATTATTGGCTTTTTGAGAAAAACCAAATTTGAGGGGCAATTGGGCACGGGACACATTGTTAACATGTGTCATAGGTATTTATATATTATCGTATATTTACGAATCAAATACGTTTGTCTAACCGTCAACTACTATAACACAAGCCCAAGAGTGCTTACTATGGGCTAGGTTAATTATTAATTAGTGTAATCATAGATAATTAAATTTATACAAACTCCAGTCACAGAAGAAGAAAATATTCTATTTAATTTTATTTTTTGCATTCACAAATTACACAAATTTCTATCTATACAGGGTGTCCCAAAAAATAGTGTCAAGCGTAAATCCAGAGTTAGATCACCTCTTGGAGTACCCGAATCACCCCCATGTATGTTCCGCGATTATTCGTAGTTTTCGAGTAATATTTTTTATCTGAAAAATAAAAATTCCCTGTCACACTGTTTGACCGCGATGAACTCCGAAACTACTCAACCGATTTTTAAGATTTTTTTTTCATTTATCTGGATTTGTTTCAACTCAGAACATAGGATAGATTTTATTTTAATCTACTATATAAAAATAAGTCGGGTTTTCCTTCCTGACGCTATAACTCCAGAACGCACGAACCGATTTCCACGGTTTTGCATTCGTTGGAAAGGTCTCGGGCTCCGTGAGGTTTATAGCAAAGAAAATTCAGGAAAAATTTCAACAGAAAAGCGGGAAAATCTTTTTTCACATACAGTGCCATCTCTGATATATAGCATGTACTACAAACCAATATTTTAAGTAGATGGCGCCGGTGCGTGACACATTGTTTGACAGCTACTCATTGTTCTCTGCTCAGTTAATTTCATGTGACAAACCGGAATGGCAGAAGCGTGGACTACCGCATGCTCATATTCAAATTTGGTTGCTGAACAAATTACATTCAAATGAAGTGGATGACATCATATCAGCTGAAATTCCTGATCCAGTCACTGATCCCCATCTACACGACATTGTGACGACACAGATGGTGCATGGACCGTGCGGTACATTAAATCCATTACCGCCTTGCATGGCTGATGGAAAGTGCACAAAACGATATCCGCGACCTTTAGTTGCTGAAACAGTCACAGGGAACGATGGATATTCAGTTTATCGTCGGCGTTCAAAAGAAGATAATGGTCGAACTATCAAAGTTAAAGTTCAAAATCAAGAAATTGAGATCGGAATGAATTTATTGTACCATATTGCCCGCTGCTATCACGAATTTTCGAAACACATGCAAACGTTGAGAGATGTCATTCGGCCAAATCAATCAAATATTTGTGCAAGTACGTCACAAAAGGCAGCGACATGGCTGTGATTGGTATTGCGTCGGAAAATGCGAATGACGAAATCAGCAACTTCCAAATGGGCAGATACGTCAGTACTAATGAAGCACTGTCGCGATTATTGTCATTTCAAATTCATGAAAGATATCCCACAGTTGTACATTTAGCAGTGCATTTGGAAAATGGCCAAAGAGTTTACTTCACTGAGGCTAATGCGGCACAACGAGCTGAGAGACCACCATCGACAACATTGACTAGCTTCTTTGCAATGTGTGAAGCAGATCCATCCGCAGCGACGCTGATGTACGTTGAAATGCCTAAGTATTACACTTGGAATCAATCAACAAAGAAATTCCAACGTCGCAAACAAGGAACCCCAGTTCCAGATTGGCCACAGGTGTTTTCCACTGATGCACTAGGTCGCATGTATACTGTTCATCCTAGAAATGATGAATGTTTTTATTTGCGACTGCTGTTGGTAAATGTACGTGGACCAAAATCATTTGCGCATTTGAAAACTGTGAATGGCCACCAATGCCAAACATATCGAGAAGCATGTCAACTATTGGGTTTGCTGGAGAACGATTCTCATTGGGATTTAACACTTGCGGATTCAGTTGTTTCATCAAATGCGTACCAAATACGAACGCTGTTCGCAATTATCATCACCACATGTTTTCCTTCACAACCAATTCAGTTATGGAACAAATACAAAGACGACATATGTGAAGATATTTTGCATCGCTTGCGCATTCAAACGAATAATCCTGATATCCAAATAACCGATGAAATCTACAATGAAGGATTGATTCTGATTGAGGATCAATGCTTGACTATTGCAAACAAGCTACTGATTGAAGTAGGAATGATTGCGCCAAATCGATCGATGCACGATGCATTCAACCAAGAATTAAATCGAGAGCTGCAATACAATGTTGATACATTGCAGGAATTCGTTCGAAATAATGTGCCGTTGCTGAATGAACAGCAATATACGAAACATTAATGCAAGCGGTGGACAATAATACTGGTGGTCTATTCTTCCTGGACGCACCTGGAGGAACAGGGAAAACATTTGTCATTTCATTGATTTTGGCCACTATTCGATCAAGATGTGACATAGCTTTGGCGTTAGCATCATCTGGAATTGCGGTGACTCTTCTAGATGGCGGTCGTACTGCACATTCTGCGCTTAAGTTGCCACTCAATTTAAACACAATTGATACTCCAACATGCAATATTTCCCGATCCAGTGCAATGGGAAAATTGTTGATGCAATGCAAGCTCATTGTTTGTGATGAGTGCACAATGGCACATAAGAAATCACTTGAAGTACTTAACTTCACACTGGATCTTCGGTGAAATAACAACATCTTTGGCGGCTTGATGATATTGTTGGCAGGCGATTTCAGGCAGACGTTGCCGGTAATTCCCCTGGAACGCCTGCAGATGAATTGAATGTATGCCTGAAGGCATCACCTTTATGGAATAACGTAAAAACATTATCGCTAACCACTAATATGAGAGTTCAACTTCAAAATGATCAAAGTGCTGCACAATTTTCCAAACAATTGTTAGCTGTTGGAAATGGAAAAGTACCAGTTGATGCGACATCTGGATTAATTACTCTTACCAACGACTTTTGCCGATTTGTATACTCTCAATTAGCTCTTATTGAAAATGTTTTCCCAAACATTAGTGAGAATTATCAGAATTATGCTTGGTTAAGTCAACGAGCAATTCTTGCCGCAAAGAATAATGATGTACACGCACTGAATTTCACCATTCAATCAAAAATTTCTGGCGATTTGGTGACATACAAATCCGTTGATTCCATAACAAATCCCGATGATGTAATAAATTATCCAACGGAGTTTTTGAACTCTCTGGAGTTACCAGGATTTCCACCACATAACTTGCAACTCAAAGTTGGTACAGTTATTATGATATTGCGTAATTTAAATCTACCGCAACTTTGCTTTTCATTTTCATTTACTGAGAGAAGTTCAACTAAATAACACTTCATTTTTGTAATCGAAATGAATTCATTACTGATGTGAAATGAAATAAAATTTTTCCTTTTCAAATATAAAACAAAAAAAAATTATTTTCTTCTTCTTTTAATCACCAAACGAAATGTTACATAAAACGAAGCCATCTGGTGGCGAAACGGAGTTCGCCGGGTTTGCTAGTTTCTAATAAAATAAGTGAGTCACAGCAACGCGTGGCCGGGTCAGTAAAAACCTGAGGGCTCGAAGGCGTGGTTGTTTTTATAAGCGTATTTTATATCTTAACTAGCGACCCGCCCCCGCTTCGCACGGATACAATGCTCTACTATATTATGCATGTATTATACATATAAACCTTCCTCTTGAATTACTCTATCTATTAAAAAAACCGCATCAAAATCCGTTGCGTAGTTTTAATGATTTAAGCATACGTATATAGGATATAGGGACAGAGAAAGCGACTTTGTTTTATAACTTGTAGTGATGAAGAAAATATTTTCTTAATTAATCCGACTGGTAATAAAACTCAAGCCGACTGCAGAACTTGCTACCCACATGATCACAGATTTTATGGTTCAAGTCTTTGTCACGGATCCCTATTTACTTTTGTTTAGGGCAGAACGTGCCACCGTAGAGGGCGTCTTGAATGTAAAAAAAGGCATTAACAATCGCTTAGGGTCGAAACAACTATAAATCACGCTTTAACACTCCAGACATGCCCTTATTTCACTATTTTTTTTATTACATTTCACTTGGAGGTCACGTTTTGGTGTTGTCACTAACACAGCTACGAGCGTGTGTGGTATTGTGGTATCAAGAATAAAAAAAACAATCAGAGTAGTAATAATAACATTTTCCACATTCAAACAATAGCCTAGCCGTAAAGTAAGCACTGTAAGGCTAGTGTTGTGGAAAAGGCTAGTGGTAAAAGATTATCCCCCAAGTGTTTCTTTGTCGCTGCGCATCTGCATTAGCCTATCCAATTAGTATTTTATTTAATCTGTCTTTGACGAGTTGTGTCTGTGCTGTTAGTTGGAAAAGAGCTCACATCGTTCATGTTCACAAAAAGGGGTCGAAAATGGAGATAAGCAATTACCGACCTATCTATTATATTAAATTATAAAAAAATATAAAAAATATATTTAATATATTAAATATATTGAGTAAATTACTGGAAAAAATTATATATAATATCATTTATGCCACAATATCAAATAATATCTCGCATCACCAACATGGATTTTTAAAGAGCAAGTCAACATTATCAAACTTAACTGAATTTTGTAATTATGTGTTGTGCGGGATGGAGGGAGGTGGGCAGATTGAGGTGATCTACACTGATTTTGAGAAAGCTTTTGATCGCGTGGATCACGTCATCCTGTTGAACAAACTCTTCAGGCTAGGTATCCGAGGAGATCTGCTCAGGTGGATTGATTCCTACCTTATGAACCGGTCTCAGGCAGTTGTTATGGGTGGATTTAAATCAGATTACATTTATGTCCCGTCTGGAGTACCGCAAGGTTCGCATCTTGGCCCTTTTGTTATATTGTGCATATATCTTTGATATTTGCGAATGTTTTCAGAATGCAAAACACCTGTTATATGCCGATGACAAAAAAATCTTTATGAAAGTTAAATCGCAGTCGGACTATGAACTAATACAGCGTGATCTTAATGCTCTGCATAGATATTACGAGAAAAACAATATAACAATAAATATCGAGAAATGTCAAATCATCAGTTTCACTCGCAAAAAACAGCCGAAGTTGTTTCCATATATTTGATGGTGATGATGATGATGATATTCCATAACTTTGATGGAAAATCTATTGCGAGAACAGACATAATTAGAGATCTTGGCATATACCTGGATTCAAAAATGCTTTTTTCTATACACATCGATTATATTTCTAATAAGGCTTATCGTAATTTAGGATTTATTAAAAGAACAAGTAAGTTTTTTAAAAACGTAGAAAGCTTAAAGACTTTATATTACGCATATTGCCGCAGCGTTCTGGAATACGTTAGTCCTGTATGGTCTCCACAGTATACAAAATACATACAAAAGTTGAAAAAAGTTCAGATAAAATTCGTAAAACATCTAAATTATAAAACAGAAATATCATAAAAATTACCAAGACGATTGTCGCCACTATAATCTTTTATCTCTTCAGTCTCGTCGTGAAGTACTTGACATATGTCTTCTTTACGACATTTTAAACAATAATTTGGACACACCCAATCTTCTTGCTGAAATCGGTTTTTGTACACCTAAAACCCGTACTAGAATAACTCCTCTTCTCCTCATACCCAGATACCGAACCAACTACACAAAAAATGCTGTATTGAATCGCCTACCTGCTTTATATAACAGTAAATACAGATGTATTGATCTTTTCAATCTCAGTAAAAGGGAACTTAAAAATGAATTACATAAAATTATTATGAATGATTGACAGCCGCCCGAGCTTTCTTTTGCATAAATTTTGAAGTGAATTGTTTAAGATAACTAATTATACTGCTATATTCTTGGGGTTTATATTTTACATTTTTTATATTATTTTTTCTTTTCTTTTATTAATGTCTTTGAATTAATAATAAAATTATCAACAGTGATCTTTGCCCTGATTACGTTAATCGGCCAGTAAGTCAGTTATTACTTTTAAAATAGTCTTCGACAATTTAATTTTAGATACATTTAAAATTGAATTAAGCAAGCAATCATAGCTCGAATATTTTAGTTTTGTTGCTACTTCCTATTTATGTTTTAGCCTCATAAAATGTTATGAAACTCTGTAATTGGCTTAAGAGTTAAAATATCATAAGTTAGAGAAGATAAAAAAAAAGCTTTTGAGTTTCTGAATAAAACAATAAAATATCAAAGATTTAAGATCGTTTTTCATATTTAGTTCAATTTGACAGATTTTTGAGTTGCGTCGATATTCTCGCAAACCAGCGATATCTTATAACATTTTAGCAGAGATCATTTCATTTTAAGAAAGTTTAGCTTGAGGTGGTGGAAACCGTACAATGAATAAATTGACCAATGAAAAAACCAGGATAATATTTTTTGGAATTACAACTTTTTTAGGGTTTTTTGCGACTTGAGCCTGTGATCACGGCTCCTGTAAAGGAGTCAAAAATCAGGATTAAGTATAAATTAAACACAAAAACCCTATTGTTTTATTTAAATGTAATGTAAGTGTAAGCTTATATTCATTGAATTATAAAACAAGATAATTATATACTGTATCTCTTTCATTTATCATAAAACAATAAGGGATAATAAGTAATTTTATGATCAAGGATAATATTTATTGTCTTACAAAACAAGATGGTAATACTTTCGATTCTTTAATTTATCAAATAGTAGTAGATTTTTGATAAACATTATTACTTGATTTCATTTGGGTCACCAATTTTTTTTTTGTATTTTTTTGTGTGTTTTTACCAAGATCTAGACATTTAATAGCTTTTTCCTCTATCTCAGACAGAGAAACGTCTCTTTAAGATGACAATGACAACGGTTCCACCTTTTTTACGTTTCTGTCACTCGTAGACAAAGGTAACAAACTATTAAGCTTAAGGTAATATTATTATTTTTATTTATATCGAAACGTACAATAAAAACGAAAAATAACGGGTCACATTTCTTTGTCTTAATGTACTAATAAAACTAGGGTGATTTGAAATTAAAATGTTTTTAGTTGGGTCATAGATAAAATAAAATTTATCTATGATTACGTTTTTATCAAAATAGTACAAACCGAATCAAATATCAATTGATATTGAACGTTACTAATTGAACTTAAAGTTGAAATTAGGTCAAAAAGTATGAATAAACCGGTCAATGGAATCCAATCAATTTCGCACATAGGTAAGATAAGATTCTGTTTGTTTCTTAAAAGTACAAAAACATGCACATCAATCTAATTTCATTACAAATTGTCAAATTTGACCACATAATATTCTACTCTATGGAAAGAGCATAAAGTTGAAAATGCAATAACGACATTTGACACTTGAGAAGGTTGATATAATTAGCTCTACGAACCTATTAGTTATAAAAAAGTAAAAAAATACAAACCCTTATCCCACAAGTTCAAGCAGTATTAACTCCATAAGTCATCATTTACCACAGATTCACAATAATAATGCCACGAAATTAAAATTAAAAAGAAATCACTTCGACAATTGTTATTCCGTAAACTTTTGCAACATAAACACAACACTGAACTGTTTATAACACGAAAATGATGTTAACATAACCTAAAAACATAATTTATTGTAACATAGAAATAAGAAGCGAGGGCTCGAGACCACCCTGCGGTTGACAGCTGACTGGGATGACAAACGGTGGCGGGGAAACGCGCATGCGTGGTGTGATTTTTACACAAGCGCAGATGCATTGGGACGCATTTCGCAAATTCCTCACTCCACTACCAATATGCGAATAAAAAAGTAATAAAGCATTTGCAATAGTTATTGTTCTGAGTTGCAAATTGTAATTGATAAATACATTCTTTATTTGTGGCTTGCACGTTTAGCCAGTGTCAAGTAAGTATAATTGTCAGTTCTTGAGTAGTTCTTAGATTTCAGTAAAAATGTGGGGTTTTACTGAAACCTCCTCGTGGCCTTCTTGAGAGAGCGCGAAAAGACACCTTCCACTGTTTGGTTTCACTTGCCAACACTCATGCATATTCAGAAACACTCAGTGGTTAATAAACCATTATTACACACTAATATGAACCACAACACAAAATTTAACAAGAAAACCAAAACAATTAAAGTGACGCTTCGAGCTCCCGCCAAAAAACCCATTGATAAATGTAATTTCAAATTCCTCACTCGTCTACCAACATGCGAATAAAAAAAAGTAATAAACCGTTCGGAGTACGTTTTTACCTATGCAAATTGTAATTTAATTGTAATGAGAAATGCTAAATGTATAAAATCCGTTCTGTGTAATATTATTTTTTTCTTATACGTCTTGGTAGTTATATATATTGTATCACATAAAAAATGGAGAAAAAATAGCCCTTGCCGAGTTTCTGGCGGCTTTTTCTCGGTAAAAGGTCTCGCGACGTACAACTTATCAAGCCATGGCGTAGCTTTGACGCTAAGCAGCTTTGAACTAGCTTTGACAATATGCATTGTAAAAGCTCATATTGAATAAAAAATATTCTATTTTCATTGAAACAAATAAATAAAGATAATAAGTTTCTTTTATTTTCTGGGTCCTTATTTGTATAATAAAATGCACAGAAAACTTAGTATACTGAAACAAACAAAGTTCAAGTGCAAAAAGGAAATTGTTAGATACTTAAATAAATTAAATTATAACGAGACAGAAAATCTTCTGCGTAGTAGTATTTAAAAAAAACATCTCATATTCAACCCGCGCATACATATACTCATACATAAACACACACAATCACACATAGACACACACACACACACATATTACTACACCCATCACTAATTTTAGATATTTAAGAACATTTAGGAGGGGAGAGTACTGGTTTTTCTGAGATACAGGCTGCGGCCTAGTTCAGATACCAGTCTCTCCACAATCTTATATTTCTTAATATTACTTCTTGGTAGCAATAAGTTTTTATTTGTAAATGAGATTGTGTGGAGAAGAAAATAAATTATTATTATAAGAACTGAGAAACTCGTTAGTGAAGGCAAATTGGTGAAGAACTAGCTTCCTCACCTTAGCTCAGCTTAGCTCACTGCCGCAAAGTAGCCTGTCTGTCGGTCTTTTACAGATTATAGTTCGAAGCTGCATGTGCTCATACAGCCATCTCCCTTCTTCCATCGGACATCCAGACGCATTGCGGGCTACCGCCCTTTTTAGGGTTCTGTACCCAAAGGGTAAAAACGGGACTCTATTATTAAGACTTCGCTGTCTGTCAGTCCGTCTGTCTGTCACCAGGTTGATTCTCAATAACCGCGATAGCTAGACAGTTGAAATTTTCATAAATTATGTATTTCTGTTGCCGCTATAACAACAAATACTAAAAACAAAATATATTTAATATTTAAGGGTAGCTCCCATACAACAAACGCGATTTTTTTACTTAATTAAAAGTTTGTAGGGAACCCTTCGTGCGCGAGTTCGATTCGCACTTGGACGAGTTTTTTGGTTGCTATTTTAGTCTGTTGCACCAAGCGCTACTCAACATCTGTTATAATGCGCACAGCAAAGGAGTTGAATTCCCTCACTGCGTCTGTATTTCCAAGTACTTATAACCTACAAACTCTTTACTCCGGCCACTCTTTTTTCTTTGCCATTCTTTTTACTAAAACACGCTATTATGGTGAACCGAATTAAAAAGTAAAAAATAAATTTCAGTATAACAATAAGGAATTAACGAGAAAATTACTCTGTAAGAAAAGCGTGGGGTGCTTTTTATGACATTCTTCTTACACTAACTGCATTAAGAAATAAAAATAGTTCGGTATTGAATAAAGAAATAAAATACAACAACCGAAATAGCTAAATGTTAGCACACTATAAGCTCGACTCGACACCAATGACAATAATATAATATTCTATTTTCTATAACATTATTTTTAGAATGCACTAGAAAAGATTTTAATAGCAAACGGGTGCAACAGTACAAACGGCAGATGCAACTTGGAACAGCGGCATTGCAAAACATGCATAAGGCCAAGATAATTAAATGTTTTGGTCACCCATCCCATTAATATCCTTCGCGAAAGTTGCTTGACTTATGTAATCGAAGCGTAACGCGGAACACTGCGCCGCGCCATCGCGCTCCTAAAACGTTGCGATATTACACAAACTTCTAAAGCGAGGCTATCTCCGTCCAAAATAAATGAACTGCAAAATATTAGTGGGCTGCCCGACCTTTGACGCGACTTGCAGCTAGGGTTGCTAGATGAAACATTAAAAAAATTAAAAGAACTGTTGACGTTGGGAAAAATAAATATTACAACTACGGAAATTGTTTCAACTTAAATTAATTTCAACCTGTTTTAAGAAACGCTGCCACCAAACTATTTCCTGTCATTTTTATACTGTAATTTATATAAACTCTCCGCACACGTTTGACGCCGGTGATCGCCACACGCTACAAATCGTCACTGCTTGCTTCTTGTGGCCACTAATGCCGACACAAAACGCAGACACTTAGGTGTTAAAGAGTGTGAGGTCAGGATGGCGTAATATTATACCCCTACAATGTTGATTAGCTTTTTATTTTTGACAGAATAACCCCGTAACAAAATTCATTTTGAACTACTCCAATACCCCCGCTTAAACTTAAGACATAAAAATCACAATCACATCTTTTAAATTTTGAAGTACGAGTATCTTATATTAACAAATTACACTGACCTAAAACAGATAAAAATATATTTAAACATATTTAGTTCTTACACTTCCGCGCACATTACACATTAGAATAAAACACTTTTTTACTGATTTTTTACAGGAGATCAGAGGAGGAGAGTGATCACGGCTCCTGTAAAGGAGACGAAACGTCAGGATTAAATATAAAATAAAACATGCGCAAAAATCCGTAAAAAAGTGTTTTATTCTAATATATATTTAAACACTTTAATTACATTACACATAACTGAATTAAATTATATTACATTATTGTATAACAGTGATCTGTGCCCTGATTATCGGCCAGTAAGTCAGACTTTACCAAATTGACAAATTAATTTTAGGTAACTTTAAAATTAAAATAAAATAAGCATTTATTCATTTGCAAGCAATCATAACTCGAATATTTTAGTTTTGTTGCAACTCATTATTTATGTTTTTGTCTCATAAAATGTTATGAAACTCAAGCCAATTACAAATACCATAAATGTTAAAATACCATAAGTTGATAAGATGCATATGTAAAAAAACTGTTGAGTTTCTGAATAAATAAATAAATATAATTATTGGCGGAAATACCATAGCCGGTGCGTGATGTTCCGCCGGAAATGGTCTGTAACATAGGTGTCTGGCGGGAGTCGAATCCACGTATCGTCGCAATCCGGGCGAGTACTCTTTCAATTGAGCTATCGGGACCTTGACAAGTATCGAACGATCGATAAAGAATAAACAGCCACCGAGATCTCGACAGACCTGTCGAATCTTTCAAATATTTCAATTGGAAAAGTTCTCGATTAAATATTACAACAAATCAATATGCCATTTTTCTGCTATTAATATAATTACATTTTTTTGAGTAATAAAAGTTATACTCTTTTTACATTCAATGAAACCACCAATATAAATTAAATTCAGAGTGAAGTAACTTTGAAACCATATGGTTTCTTAATAAGTTTAGAAGAAACTGTTTATCATATTATATTAAAATGCTGGATTTATAAATGTAAAGAAATTATTACAAGAAAAAATTCAACGGGGAGATTGGGGCTGTGAGTTCGAATCCTGTCTGAGACAAGTAATTTTTTCTTTTAACAATTTTCTTTAGATATATTTTTTTAACATAATATTTAATCTCGGAACAACCCAGACAAATCCCCATCATCTGACAACCCTACTACGGAGGGTTAGAAATTATTCGATTTATTTTGTCCCCTCATTACTCTTGATTGAACTGAAAAGCCCACTACAAATCCACAGGGTTATTTTTATAAAGGGGTTGTGAAGCGGATTTTATTTAATCAGCGATGACCTTTATGGTCGAGTGGCTCGCATACCAGTTTTCATAGTAAAGCCTCTCTGAGGCTCCGGGTTTGATCCCGGTCCGACTCAATGAAGAAAGTGAACTTTTCTATATTGGCTTGGCTCTGGGTGTTGTGTAAACGTCATTGTTTCTGAATTCCATAACACAAGTAGTTAGGCTACTTGGGATCAGAACAATCCGTGTGTTTGGCAGAAAAAAGCGCTTGAGAGCGCAAAATGGCGATCGCTAAGCGATAATAAAATGGCGAATTGTGTCAGCGCAACTGAAGTTAGGAAATTAGCAAACGTGTTCTGGCCGAAAACTGTATATTTTGTTTTTCAGCGATGGTAAACGCTCACAAGCGCTTTTTTCTGCCAAACACACGGAGTGTGTGTGATGTAGTTTTTTTTTCTTTATTTGTGGCTTGCACGATTTGTGCATTTAGCCAGTGTCAAGTAAGTATAATTGCCAGTTCTTGAGTAAGTTCCTAGGTTTCAGTAAAGATGTGGGGTTTTACTGAAACCTCCTAGTGGCCTTTGTTGAGAGAGCGCGAAAAGACACCTTCCACTATTTTGTTCCACTTGCCAACACTCATGCATATTTAGAAACACTCAGTGGTTAATAATCCATCATTATTTAGAGTCTGGCTAACGAAAGTAGGCCCTGGAATTATTTGCGAACTTTTTATATAGCAACTCTATATGAACGTCAACGTCAATTTGACAAGCTTGTCGTTCGGTATCTCTGGTGACAAATTGTATGAGTTTGTGTAAATTGTGATTCTAATTACGGTTTAAAATGAACAAATCTATCAAAAGTGGTGTACGAAAGATGTTGTTTTGCATGATTGGCAAGTTCAACGAAAAACAACAACAGCGTGATGCCGCGTTTAAACAAAAACAAGATTGTCTACGTGTGGTGTCGAATTTCATAGGTTAGTAGACAATATTATTTTGATACTTTGAACACCCACCTATCCAGTCGTCATAATAAAATTTTGATTTATAATTTACGTATCCTTACAAATAAGTTACTTACTCTTCTTCGTATTGAATAAAACTAATTTTATTCATTCGTACATCGCATCAGTCAACGTATTAATTTTAATAACATCACCTATGTTTTACGTATACTAATAATTAATTTATGTTGTACTAGCGGCCGCCCGCGGTTTCACCCGCGTGATTCCCGTTCCCGTAGGAATATTGGGATAAAAAGTAACCTATGTTACTCCCTATTAAATTACCTACCTAACAGTGAAAATCCCGTCAAAATCGGTCCAGCCGTTTCGGAGATTAGCCGGAACAAACAGACAGACAGACAGACAAAAATTAAAAAAAAATGTTATTTTGGTGTATGTTCCGTATATATATTCATATGCATGTAGTAAAAAACGGTTATTTTAACATTCCAAACAGACACTCCAATTTTATTTATATGTATAGATTTTTGTTGGTAATTTTAAAACGTTTAACTTTCTTTAACAGAGAATCTGCAAGATGTCGAAGGAGGAAAGGAAGGAAAGAAGGAGTTGATGAAATAGTAAGAACTATTGAAAATCTCACTGAATTAGAGCAGAAAGATAGGATAATAACCCAGAATCAGTACTTAAAAGAAATAGCTTCAATGACTGGTAAGTTTTTACTATACACTGATGTTTTGAAATTATGCCGAGAAAAGCCTTTGCATTTTTACGTACTAATACCAAGAAATAATAATAATAATATAATAATATCTCATTTATTTGCCAGGACATGGTAAAATACATCTTATAACATAATTTCCAAGTACAACATGACCTGTCGAATTTGTCGACGTGCAAATATTTAAAACATTTCTAATATTCAATGAACTTATTAAATATAAATCTAAATCCTATAAGTATCATAAATTAATAAATAAATTATTTTAAACTATACAAATGTCAAATAACGTCGTATAACAAACGAATACAAAGGGCAAATAATATTACAAAGTGTATGTCAGTAATTCAAATCATCTTTTAGAAATTCATTGACAGAATAATATATTTTTTCTACCAAAATATGAAAAAGATCAGTTTTGAATTTATTATAAAGAACATATTTTGTATTTCTTCTTCGCAGAAGTGAGTGTCAGAACACTAAAGAGAGTAAAAAGGGAAGGTGCAGTAAATGAAGGTGTCTGGAGTACCTCGGGGAAGAAACGCCCACGGAAACCTACCGTGTCTAACCTAGATAACTTTGACATAGATGCTATGCGTAACAAGATAAACGAATTTTATAGTGTTAAAAAACAAGTTCCTACACTGAGGACACTGTTGGTGGAGTTAAAAGAAAGTATTGATTTTAACAGATGCAGAGAAACTCTGCGCCGCTTGTTATTAGCCAATGGCTATGAATTTAAAAAGAATAAAAATGAGCGTTTTGTGTTAATAGAATGCTATGACATATCTGCTTGGAGACATAGATTTTTAAGAACTATAGCAGGAAAACGTGCAGAAGGCAAGCCAATCATTTATTTAGATGAGACTTATGTCCATAGAAACTACTAGCCTAAGAAGTCCTGGCAAGGTCCTTCAACTAGTGGTGCAATTGAAAATGTTTCGACCGGGAAAAGGTACATTATAGTTCATACAGGATCAGAGAAAGGCCCCGTACCAAACTCTTTGTTAGTGTTTAGTACTAAATCAAAAAATGCTGATTATCACCATGACATGAATGCTGAAAATTTTAATAAATGGCTTAAAGAAAAACTTATACCAAATTTGGAAGAACCAAGTGTAATGGATAATGCTAGTTACCATTCGGTAATTATAAATAAGGTTCCTAACACACAAACACGTAAAAGTAATATAAGAGAGTGGCTTCGTGATAATGGAATTCAATATGAGGACTTCCACACGAAAGCAGAGCTGTTGTGTATTGTAAAACGAAATACGCCTGATCCAATATATGAAGCTGATGATATTTTAAATCAATGGGGTCATGAGGTGTTGAGACTTCCACCCTACCATTGTGATTTAAATGCGATTGAGCTTGTGTGGAGTTTGGCAAAACGTAAAGTGGCTAGCAAAAATATTGCAGTTACTACAGCTGCATTAGAAGAAATAATTAAAGATTCATTTGAAAACGTAAATCCACAGGATTGGAAGAAAATGACTGATCATGTAATACATGTTGAAAATAAATATAAAGAACGTGATAAAATAACAGAAGAAAATTTAGAGAGTTTTATTATACATGTTAGAGACAGCGATACTAGTAACAGTGATGAATCTTTTCGCATTGAAGTGTTAGAATCTGATTTTGATTATGATGAATAAAACGAAGTTATTATGTATGGAATATTATCGTATTTTATTTCTCTATTTATTTTCGGATTCCGCCCATATTTACCTCATATACCAACACCTATACCAGATCAATAAATCCTTAAAATCCCGTTACAAACCTTGTACATATCAATAATTAATAAAAATAAATAAATTCTGTTTCTTTATTTCCCTAACATAATGTTCTTATACTGTCTATATATATGATATTTTTAATAATGAATTACCAAGTATCAAAGTAGGTTATTCCAATTTTCATAGTATTATTTTAGTGTTGTCATGCATGTATTTTTTAAATTTGCCGCCAATATTCTGGGGCCAACTTTCGTTAGCCAGACTCTAACACTAATATCAACCACAACACAAAATCTAATAAAAAAACCAAAACCATTAAACGCTCGCAGCCGCCAAAAAGTCGTTATGTAGTTTAATATTTATTTATTACTAGCTAACCCGGCCACGCGTTGCCATGTTATAAATTGAAATGAATTCTATCCCTTGTCCTTAATTGGAACAAATCCAAATGAAAGAAAAAACATCAGAATCAGTTGGGTAGTTTCGAAGTTTATCATGGTTAAACTCAGTGACAGAGATTTTTAATCTACTATATAAAAACAAGTCGGGTTTTCCTTCCTGACGCTATAACTCCAGAACGCACGAACCGATTTCCACGGTTTTGGATTCGTTGGAAAGGTCTCGGGCTCCGTGAGGTTTATAGCAAAGAAAATTCAGGAAAAATTTCAACAGAAAAGCGGGAAAATCTTTTTTCACATACAGTGCCATCTCTGATATATAGCATGTACTACAAACCAATATTTTAAGTAGATGGCGCCGGTGCGTGACACATTGTTTGACAGCTACTCATTGTTCTCTGCTCAGTTAATTTCATGTGACAAACCGGAATGGCAGAAGCGTGGACTACCGCATGCTCATATTCAAATTTGGTTGCTGAACAAATTACATTCAAATGAAGTGGATGACATCATATCAGCTGAAATTCCTGATCCAGTCACTGATCCCCATCTACACGACATTGTGACGACACAGATGGTGCATGGACCGTGCGGTACATTAAATCCATTACCGCCTTGCATGGCTGATGGAAAGTGCACAAAACGATATCCGCGACCTTTAGTTGCTGAAACAGTCACAGGGAACGATGGATATTCAGTTTATCGTCGGCGTTCAAAAGAAGATAATGGTCGAACTATCAAAGTTAAAGTTCAAAATCAAGAAATTGAGATCGGAATGAATTTATTGTACCATATTGCCCGCTGCTATCACGAATTTTCGAAACACATGCAAACGTTGAGAGATGTCATTCGGCCAAATCAATCAAATATTTGTGCAAGTACGTCACAAAAGGCAGCGACATGGCTGTGATTGGTATTGCGTCGGAAAATGCGAATGACGAAATCAGCAACTTCCAAATGGGCAGATACGTCAGTACTAATGAAGCACTGTCGCGATTATTGTCATTTCAAATTCATGAAAGATATCCCACAGTTGTACATTTAGCAGTGCATTTGGAAAATGGCCAAAGAGTTTACTTCACTGAGGCTAATGCGGCACAACGAGCTGAGAGACCACCATCGACAACATTGACTAGCTTCTTTGCAATGTGTGAAGCAGATCCATCCGCAGCGACGCTGATGTACGTTGAAATGCCTAAGTATTACACTTGGAATCAATCAACAAAGAAATTCCAACGTCGCAAACAAGGAACCCCAGTTCCAGATTGGCCACAGGTGTTTTCCACTGATGCACTAGGTCGCATGTATACTGTTCATCCTAGAAATGATGAATGTTTTTATTTGCGACTGCTGTTGGTAAATGTACGTGGACCAAAATCATTTGCGCATTTGAAAACTGTGAATGGCCACCAATGCCAAACATATCGAGAAGCATGTCAACTATTGGGTTTGCTGGAGAACGATTCTCATTGGGATTTAACACTTGCGGATTCAGTTGTTTCATCAAATGCGTACCAAATACGAACGCTGTTCGCAATTATCATCACCACATGTTTTCCTTCACAACCAATTCAGTTATGGAACAAATACAAAGACGACATATGTGAAGATATTTTGCATCGCTTGCGCATTCAAACGAATAATCCTGATATCCAAATAACCGATGAAATCTACAATGAAGGATTGATTCTGATTGAGGATCAATGCTTGACTATTGCAAACAAGCTACTGATTGAAGTAGGAATGATTGCGCCAAATCGATCGATGCACGATGCATTCAACCAAGAATTAAATCGAGAGCTGCAATACAATGTTGATACATTGCAGGAATAATAATAATAATAATAATAATAATCTTTATTTCTCACCACAATCGCCTTATAATATTAGGGGTTAAAGTATGAAATTGCCGATTTGTACTGAAAATCTATATTGTTTATTTTTTAAATTTTTAACAAATTTATTTAATCAAAATAGTTGCCATTATTATCTATACATTGCTGCCATCTAATGGGAAGGTCATTAATGCCTTTGCGATAGAATTCCGACGATCTAGACTGCACAAACTGTGTGAAAGCATTTTGTACTGCCTCCTGGGAAGAAAACTTCTTGTCACGTAGATAATTGTCCAAATCACGAAAAAAATGGTAGTCCGTTGGAGCAAGGTCTGGTGAATACGGAGGATGACGAATGGTTTCTAACTGCAGTTCCTGAAGGGTCAAAATGGTTTCTCGTGCTGTGTGAGGTCTCGCGTTGTCGTGGAGCAATAATGGTGAAGATCGATTCATGAGTCGGGGCTGTTTTACTGCTAGTTTTGTCAACATGGTTCGGAGTTCGGCACAATAGACATCTGCCGTTATTGCTTGACCAGATCGGAGAAAACTATAGTGAATAACACCATGCTGAGACCACCAAACAGTTACCATTACCTTTTTATTGGTAAGTTTTGCTTTAGGACACTGTTGTGGCATTTGACCTGGGGTCAGCCATTGCATTTTTCTTTTCCGGTTATCATAAAGAATCCACTTTTCATCACATGTTACAATTCGATCCAATATTCCTTCATTTCTGTACCGGTTCAACAAGGCAACACAAGTTTCAACACGCGTTTCTTTCTGCAGATCAGTCAAATCATGAGGCACCCATTTTTCGTATTTTTTTATTTTATTGATTTGACGCAAGTGAGTCAATATTGTGGGTAAGGTAACGTTAAACCATGCCGCTAATTCCTGGGTACTTTGACTAGGATCGGCTTCCACTATCTCTCTTAATTCATCGTTATTTACCTGTGTGGGCGGTCTTCCTCGTGGCTCGTTCTTTAAGTCGAAATTTCCATCACGAAAGCGTTTAAACCAAAATCGCACGGTGCGTTCATTAGTAGACCCCTCTCCAAACGCAGCATTGATATTGCGGGCTGTTTCTGCCGCGTTAGTTCCGCGTCGGAACTCGTATTCAAAAATAACTCGAATTTTCGCAGTATCCATCTTTCTTGTCTAAATTGAATAACAAAAACAATTGAAAGTCGATATTCAAATGTTTTACATTTTTTAAAAAAAGAACATCATAGAAACCATTTAAAAAAAGTTTCATTCGAAAACCTCAAACCATGAAGATTCTATGTCAATTCAAAGAACCTATTGCAATAAAACGGCAATTTCATACTTTAACCCCTATTACGTACAATGTTGGATGGTTCAATTTTAAGGATCGTGGCGGGCTGATACCCGAACTAGGCAAAACCTGTGTCTCAGGTTATCAACCCTCCACCCCATACAATGATCAGTAAGCTATGAATAGACGACTCATATAGTACAAGCACATGAATACATATGCATAGGTACATAGTTTACAGATAGTACATAAGTAGTATAAAGTTATATTAGTCAAAGTTAGTTATGCCATACTGTCACAATGAAATTCAAAATCAAGACACATACTAATCATCTATTATACAATGTTTCGATTGAAATATAGTTAAGTTAACAATCTTAATTAAAATGTACGTGGGTGTAATCTGAAATTTTGTGTTTAAGTTTTATTCATCATGTATCTATAATAAATCAAATATACAAAAAAAGCATGTTCAAAATAACAATTTTAGTGTTCCCTATTAGCTGTTTATTTAATAATATTTAAAACTTCTTCTGTTGCATGGTAATCATAGGATTTTAGTTTAACTTTAAGAGTAGATTTAAGATTAGTTCTATTCATTTTGAGTATATTGGATATATCATTAAAATGCCTGTACAGAAATGGCCCAGAGTAATTCACCTGACGTCGAGCGAAAATCGATTGAAAATTGGGAACTTTTGTGCGAATCCGTCTTTTTTGTCTGGAAAATTGCGATGGATCCACCGTTTTGTGATGCCGCAGGATGGAATGATATATAAATAACTGTCTAACGGTAAGCAGATCTGCCTCCTGGTATAGTTTGCGCGTTGGGTATTTTCTGGGTTTACGTAACATGACTTTGATAATAGCTCTTTGTGCTCTCTCAATCTCCAAAAGATGAGTTTTAGCGGCACCACCCCATACCGGGATACAATATGTAATAAGTGACTGACAAAGAGCAAAATAGGTTCTAGTTAAAAGGGTTTGATCAGCCGATTCCCGAAGGCTTTTAAATATGTGGAGCAGTTTTCGTACTCTCTTACTTAAGGAAGAAATATAAGGGGACCAGCTTAGATTTTTATCAATTATGATACCCAAGTACTTGTGTGTCGTTGCTTCGGTTAGATAAGGGCAATTACATGGAGAATCAGTATTGTCTGAGGGGCATCTACTAGTGTGGGCTTTGATGTTAAAAAAAGAGGAAGGTTTAGTAGCTTCAGATATTCTGAAACAAATGAATTTTGTTTTTGGTACATTAATGGTTAGAAGGTTGTTATCTAGCCATCCCATAACTTTTTTAAGGCCACTTTCAGCAAATTTCTGAACTTCAGGCCATGTCTTACCATGGAAGATGAGAGCTGTATCATCCGCAAATGCAAGCATACTACCGTTATCGATTTTGATGTCGCTGAGATTGTTGACATAGGCTAAAAATAAGGTGGGTCCAAGTGTACTACCCTGTGGAATTCCATAGGTAATAGGAAAACTGTTGCTAACAGTTGTGGATACTTTAACTACTTGACTTCTATTTGTTAAGTAACCTCGAAACCAAGCAAGCACCGTCCCCCGCATTCCAAGATGTTCTAGTTTGTGTAAGAGTAATGGAATGGAGACGGTGTCAAACGCCTTTTTCAGATCCAAAAAGATGGCTAAACATCGTTCACCATTATCAAGGCATTTTGTCACTGCTTCTGAAAGTTTGGCAACAGCGTCTTCAGTACTTCTGCCTGAGCGAAAGCCAAATTGGCTATCGGATAGTAATCGTTTACTTTCCAGGAATTTAGTAAGGCGAATATTGACTACCCTCTCGATGATTTTACTAATTATGCTAAGTAGGGAAATAGGTCTATAGTTCGACATCACATCACCTCCACCACCCTTATGTATGGGTACGACTATGGCTTGTTTGAAGACATCTGGGAATATGCCAGTGGAAATGCTTAAATTACATAAATGAGCTATCATAGTGCATAAAATTTTATGGGAGTTTTTTATGATAGAAGTAGGGATGGAATCTATTCCTGGCGTACTGTAAGTCTTAAGGCTGAGAATAATTTTGTCAACTTCAGCATAATCTGTTGGGTACATGTACATTGAATGAATATTATTAGATGTTGTATTCGACAGCAAATTAGACTCGTTAGTATTAAGTTTGTTCAATATGTCTGTTGCTAGTTGTTTACCTATAGATGTGAAATAATTATTAACGTGGTCAAGAGATTCTTTGGGCGAAGATAATAAATTTAGCAAATCAGAAGCTGGAGACCGTTTTACGTTAATATTGCACACTTCCCTTATTGTGTCCCACGTGCCTTTAGTGTTCTTATAATTTTCTTGAAATTTTTTCATATAGTAGTCATTTTTAGAAGATTTTACTATGCTGTTGCAAATATTACGATATTTTAAATATAATGTTTTCAGATCAATGTTATCAGGTTTCTTCCTAACAAGTAAGTGATAACGGTCTCTTTTCTGTAAACATTTAATTATACCTAAAGTAATCCATGGTTTTAATGGTCTTTTTCTTTTAGTTAAGGTAAGTGTTTCAGAGTGACTAGCAATTAACTCTTGAAGTGTTTCGATTAGTGTCCTAGCGGCATTGTTTGGATCGCTGATAGTCAAAAAAGGGTTCCAGTCTTTAGTTTTGATTGCGGTTTCTAATGCGTCGTAGTTAATTTTTGTTCTGGTAAATGAGTTAGCGGCTTTGCATTTTTGGGCAAGAGAGGAAGAAACAGATAGAAAAACTGCAGAATGATCTGTTATATCTGTCGTTAACACATAGCTATTAAAAGGACCAACAAGCTTACACATAATGTGATCGAGACAGGTTTTCCCATGTGTAGGTTTATCTATAGTATTTTGCAGACCATGGGAGCCTATAATTTCTAGGTAATCTCTATTGTAATTACTGCTAGTGTTTAAGGTATCAATGTTTATGTCACCCGTTAAGATAATGTTCCGAGATCGCGTGGTAGTTAAAAGGGAATCCAGGGAATCGAGGAAATTTGTTGGGTTTTTGAAACAATCCGGACGGTAGATGCCAAATACAGTAGTATTGCCAATTTTGGCAGCCAGACAATTCGCTTCATTGAGTTCAATTTCTTGAACTGAAGCCACGAAACAGTTGTTGACGTACATAATAACGCCGTCATTTTGATTAAAGCTTTTTTTGCTAAAATGCATAGTGAAACCATCAATTACAGGTGGAAAAGAACTTTCATCACACCAGCATTCTGATAGAACGATTATGTGAATAGTAGTTTTTAGTCTTGTTAAATATATTAAAAAATTGTCGAGATTTTTGTTAACACTTCTTATGTTCTGTGATATTATGTTTAATTTATGTCTGTTATTACCTGAGGAGTTGTTAAGATCTGGTTCAAGGCAGCTGGGATCATCTATAAGTTTACACGTAGGCGTACAAAGTATATCAATTTCTTCAAAGAGGTTTCCTCTTTCCATGTATGAGTTTCAATGTGAGTTTGTTTTCAGTGAGATGCACAGTCGTAAAAGTATGTAAGGAAATGGATTTTCTGTATCCAAAGTACTGATTAATCAGAGTATTGTATTTTTTATGATTTATATATGTAGTAAAAATAGTTTTAAAATAATAGAGTATGACTAAGAGTGGCTGATGATTATTGTAAACGAGTTTACTATTGGTTCCTGGATACTTTCTGTTTTTTAAACACTGTTTAATCAGATTAATAAAGAATATGTGTTTTATGTATGTAGTAAAAATTGATTTAAGATGACAATACATGACTAGAGGTGTCTGATGACTTCCATGGATAGAAGAAAAATTCTTTGGTTTAAATTGTTTCAAATAACTTGGCATTACAAGTCCAAAAAACTCCAGTATGGCATTTAAACAGATAATTATGAGTAAATTATAACATAAGTACTTAACTAGTCACTTATTTCTTAATAGTTGTAGTTGGGCTTCGTTTTTAATCAGTATATAGGGTTCACCCTGTTTTTTCCGTAGGTATACGAGTCCATTAGACGTCCAACAATAATCATATCCCATACTTTTACGGAACTCTCGGGCAAGGTAGTATAGGCGGGAGCCAAGCGGGGTGAGGTGCTCCGACAAATAAATTTCTGATTTGGGTCCTTCAATACCCAAGTGCGTCGAGTTAAGCTGTTCACTTTTGTATCTGAAGGAAGAGGACCTGTAATTCTTTACCGCTGTTAAAAAATTACCTCTAAAGAGAGTTGAGGAAAACTCAGCAACTATAGTCGTGTTAACTTGATCTGGTTTGGTCGGTACACGGTAAACATCCCGTACCTCCATAGGCGCCAAGCTGATTCCCAGCGTGGTCGACAAGTTTTTTATTAACTCGAATAGTTTCTCTTTGGTTTCGCCTTTTTGCCTTGGAACATTCCTGATCTGAATACTGGTCTTTCGGGATAGCCTTTCCAGCAAATCGCATTTCGCTTCAATATTTGTTATCCGTACGGTTAGTTGATTTCGGTCCTCCTCTAGACGATTTATAGCTTGTTGCAGATCCTCCACTTTAGCAGTCGCAAATTCTATTGACTTTTCAATATCCAAGCTTTTTTTGAGTGATATGTCGTTTTGAATTTTTACGTCTGTAATGTGTTGTTCAATTGCATCCATCCGCAGGTTTTGCTGAATTTGCAAGGTGTTCATAAGTTCACTTAACTCCTCACGTATAATTTTTTGAATGTCTGACAATTCAGAAGTTTTTGGACTTGCTGGGTCGTCAGCAATGCGACGGCGCTTATTGTCTCGTTGGGTGGCCACCACAATTTCCCCTGTAGTAGTGGAATATGGCGGCTTATCTCCAACTCTTGCAGCATCCAAATCCGAAGTGCTTAGGGATTTATTCAGTGGTGGGGAGCGCGGTAGATTTGGCATTTTAGGATATTGTAGTAAAAAGACTATAGCAAAATTTATAAAAAGGGGTAATAGAGAAAAAAAAAATAAAAATAGGGTGTATAAAAAAAGATCAAAGTGAAATCGCTCACGCTGCCGCTTATGAACTGCAACAATCGTCCGGTATGACGTGCCACGATGGACGTGGTTTGGCGAACGGTGTAGACACGTAGCTCGTGGCGTAGTTCGTAGTGTAGCTCGTAGCACCAAGGACGTAGCTCACAAAAATATTGTGGATACTATCTTCATCTCTTTTATTCAAACGTCTTGGTGTGCCGCATGCTTCTCACGTGTTATACTCGCCTGGTACTATTTGGAATTATTGTGAACGAAGTTTGACAATATATTTTATAAATATTAAATTTAACTAACGCGGAGTACACGTCTGTTCACTTTCGTGGTCCGGGGAGGAGAGCGTTCGAAATAATGTGCCGTTGCTGAATGAACAGCAATATACGAAACATTAATGCAAGCGGTGGACAATAATACTGGTGGTCTATTCTTCCTGGACGCACCTGGAGGAACAGGGAAAACATTTGTCATTTCATTGATTTTGGCCACTATTCGATCAAGATGTGACATAGCTTTGGCGTTAGCATCATCTGGAATTGCGGTGACTCTTCTAGATGGCGGTCGTACTGCACATTCTGCGCTTAAGTTGCCACTCAATTTAAACACAATTGATACTCCAACATGCAATATTTCCCGATCCAGTGCAATGGGAAAATTGTTGATGCAATGCAAGCTCATTGTTTGTGATGAGTGCACAATGGCACATAAGAAATCACTTGAAGTACTTAACTTCACACTGGATCTTCGGTGAAATAACAACATCTTTGGCGGCTTGATGATATTGTTGGCAGGCGATTTCAGGCAGACGTTGCCGGTAATTCCCCTGGAACGCCTGCAGATGAATTGAATGTATGCCTGAAGGCATCACCTTTATGGAATAACGTAAAAACATTATCGCTAACCACTAATATGAGAGTTCAACTTCAAAATGATCAAAGTGCTGCACAATTTTCCAAACAATTGTTAGCTGTTGGAAATGGAAAAGTACCAGTTGATGCGACATCTGGATTAATTACTCTTACCAATGACTTTTGCCGATTTGTAGACTCTCAATTAGCTCTTATTGAAAATGTTTTCCCAAACATTAGTGAGAATTATCAGAATTATGCTTGGTTAAGTCAACGAGCAATTCTTGCCGCAAAGAATAATGATGTACACGCACTGAATTTCACCATTCAATCAAAAATTTCTGGCGATTTGGTGACATACAAATCCGTTGATTCCATAACAAATCCCGATGATGTAATAAATTATCCAACGGAGTTTTTGAACTCTCTGGAGTTACCAGGATTTCCACCACATAACTTGCAACTCAAAGTTGGTACAGTTATTATGATATTGCGTAATTTAAATCTACCGCAACTTTGCTTTTCATTTTCATTTACTGAGAGAAGTTCAACTAAATAACACTTCATTTTTGTAATCGAAATGAATTCATTACTGATGTGAAATGAAATAAAATTTTTCCTTTTCAAATATAAAACAAAAAAAAATTATTTTCTTCTTCTTTTAATCACCAAACGAAATGTTACATAAAACGAAGCCATCTGGTGGCGAAACGGAGTTCGCCGGGTTTGCTAGTATATATATATAGATTTATTTATCGATATTTAAAGTTATCCACGATACACACTTATTTCTATATCCTTACCTGTACCTGTATCGTCCACCAATAATGACCCCACTGATGAGACACAATTAACTATTTCTTGGTTGCCATTCCTAACTGTCACACCGAGCGCTTCTCAGCATCTTTTACAATGCGTTCAGCAAAGGAGTGAAACTCCCTCCGTGCGTCTGTATTTCCGAGATCTTATAACCCGTCCATATTCAAAGCCAATAGGCAACTTCTGGGTTAGCTCGTTCCATCGTGGATCATGTTTTGGCCCTAAGCAAGCCCGAAGCTTGCTTAGGATCTAGAGCAAACCCATTCGAAAAACACAAGCTTATTCTATGGACGAAAACAACGTTACGAGAATGGACCAAAACCCACTACGCAGGCCCAATGTAGATGCTAATGATTGCCAATGCAGGTCTGAACAACAGCTTATTTTCTGGAGATCAAAACCAACAACGAGAAAAAAGAATATATTTTTTACACATAAACACCGTTGACTAATGTTGCGTAAAGTTTAAAAGAATAAGTGTTGAAAATGTATTTATTGGAGCGGAGCGAGCGAAATTCCCATGAATCAGCTTCAATGAGGAAATGTATGTGACCTCATAACTCTATGAGTTCTTAGCCGATTTTCGTATTTTTTGTAATGAATCGAACCAACAGGTTTAGGAGTAGATCGTGACCGAATTTTGAAATTTGCAAAAATAGAAAAGTTATGACCAAAAAACCCATTGACTCTATGGGATTTTCCATTGAAAAAAAAAGCGCGCGCTTTTTGAAAGTTTTCATTCTTAAAGAATTTTAAAATTTACTAAACATTATCCAATTTTATTGACTTGATAACGTCTTATAAATCGATGAACGCCGGATGCACGCACGAAAAAGTGTAACGTTCCGCCTGAGCCGAGCGTGCAAGCGAGAGAGCGGAATAAGCGATAGAGAGGCACGATCGACCTAAGCGTTCGACTTGTGGCGCATCTATCTCTCTTCCACTTCATGAAGTGAAAAGTTTATGTGGTTTCCATTGTTTATTACAATAACTTTATGATAATTTAGCGAAAAAATTTTTTCAATTTACTCCTTCTTTGTATTATACACAATAATGATAATTCAGTGATAACAATTCAATTCAATTCATAAAATTATGCAATTTTTCATCAATGTTTTCTTATGACGCTATCACGTAAACGTTTTTAGTGTTACGATCCGCTCCAATATATGGTGCCAGCGAAGCTTTATATTTAGCGACTGCATCGACGTACTTTTAATTTTTCATGTCATATTTCTATGAGATTTAGAGTATGCCTGTAGAAAAGCCCTCTAGAGCTACCTGACAAATTAAAAAGAATTAATTAGAAACTTAATCTTACACTATTTAAAAATAGATGTGTAGCAATGATTGACAATGATGATGTTGAAAAACAAATGGGTCTTAAATTCGGTCAAAATATTATTTAATTATTCGCGGTAATTAAATAACTAAGTTAAGCCGATAATCATTGCAATTGTTTTTAAGAAAGGATGCTTAATTTAATTACACAGCGTAAGCCGTGGAATAGACTTATTCTGCTGGATTACGCACTAAGTATGGCTGGTATCATTAGGCTTGGTAGCTCAGTGGAGCAGTGGACAAGACATCCAAAGGTTGCGGGTTCGAATCTCACCTGAGAATAACTTGTGAACCTGGTCGATTTTCTATTCTAGTATTTTTCTATCAAAATTTATCATGCAAGATAGACATTTTAAATAAAAAAATCATAAATTCATTAGTTTAGTTCGAAACTGTTTTCTTGTATCAGATTTTCATTATATTCACTAAATTCTTTTTGTAAAGCGACGACCGTTTGGTGCAACTATCCTGCCTTTTAGACCAACGGTCCTGGGTTCAAGTTCCGAAAGGGACAGATGTTTGTGTGATGAATGTGTTTTCTTCATTTCTTCAGACATTAACTAAAATGTAAGATTATTTTAAACACGTCATTAGTGTCCATCGCAGACTGTTAAAATTGAATATTAATGGGTCGAAGTCATAATAAAGGTACAATGTCACGATGCAGCATGACGCGCGACATTTCCGGCGACACACGAGCGGCAAAACAACACGATATGTTGGCGACGACATATTTAGGAGACACGACATGACAGCGACTCCACACCGGTCGTTTTCTACTATGTGTATAAAATTGTTATTTTATAATTTTTATACATATATTGCATTTTTACAGCTATCGTTTATATTAACAAACCAACTATTATTATTTCACAATCATTTTTTATAAAATCTATATAAAAACTAGCTAAACCCGATAGGCGATTTTAAATTGTATGGGATTGAGAATGAAACGTTCTGTCAAAACTTGAAAGTAACTTGAGTCAAACCATAAACAACAAACTTGCGCTGCAATTGGATAATGTACCTAAACTTGCTACTGCGCATGTCACGTAATTTCAAAACCAGGTTCAACTTATATGCCGGGAACTATACTCGTTATAAATTAATCTACAGAGCCATCATTAATGATTTATGAAACTAAAAATACACACTACTATTACAATTGGGAGAGCATTGGACCGGATTTCCAAAGGTTGCGGGTTCGATTCCCGCCTGAGAATTCACTTGTGACCCGAGTTGATTTTTTCTAGTATATTTCTATTATAATAATTTATCTTATAAGATCGCATTGAAAATGCATAAAAATATATAAAAATTATAATACACACTTCTGTCATATACTAAACATTTGATATGCAATAAAAAATATTGAGGTCATTAATTAAGATAAAACTATCCTATCTTTTTAGTCAGATCAAATAACTGATATTTACTGATGATGAATCGTAAATGTATTGTACATCCGATACCCTAGTATGCATAACACAAGCCTTACAGTGCTTACTTTACTTACATACATACTTACATATTTTTACATACACTAAATGTATGTACTGTGGTGACCTCCTTGCGTCTATGACACCGCATTCCACCTCATTGCGTAGATATGCTTTATGACAAGGAATGTCACTCTTTTAAACATAGAATATTCTAGAAGGCTAGACGAACATAAGACGATCACCAGTAGTATCTGAGATTGTAGAACTGAGTAATAGAACAAATTGAGATATGCCTAAATGGTTTAAATTAACGTCCCAAGTTCCCAACGATCCCGGAGCGCGCGTAGGGCGCTACAGTACCTACGGCAATTATAACAAAAAATTTTGCCGCCCCTACTGACCTCTAAAATTAGATTCACTGTTCACAATAACGTTAATTCCCTTTGTAAGGATCAATCTAGTTTCAAGATTATTTTTACAACTTTTTGGGTATATTTTTAAGCTAAGAAAAGCAATGCTTTGTTTTTACTGTCAATGCCAACGGCTAATTTTGCCGCCCTAAGCTTCAGCTTTTTGAGCTTCTATGGTAAATCCGGCACTGAGTAACTTAGGCTAACTTAGGCTTATTGTATGGTCAGCTTTCTGTAGAGTTCCATTTTCTTTCATTGTTACCAAAGCCTAGTACTAAGCGCTTTGGTTCCAATTTTGTGATCCGTATTGCTAATTTTTTTTTCTCTTTATTTATGGCAACAAACAGTCGTATACGGTAATAATAATGAAGTAATAACAAAGTTAGGTAGTTATAGACCTATAGTGCCAGTAATGTGAGTATCTATACAATATTTAAAACAAATGAGCGTTCTATATAAATTTTAGACAAAATTAAACTAAAAAAATAAAATACAATTCAACACATTTATACATCGTCGCATGGATGGTGATAAAACAATAAGGATAAAAATGTTTAAGCTATTTGTTAATTGTGAGGCAAATATAAGTAGATGTACTAATTAATTATCATTGTCTAATTTATGTATTAAAGTTTTCTTTAATTTGCAAAGAGAAGAATTGAACAAATCGATATCGTTGACCTCGTTATTGTATATGTTGGTGGAACGGTAAATAAAGGAGTTACGTGTGTACAATTTAGTAAGATATTGAAACTCTTTGCCTGTCTGTTTCCTGACAAATACAATTTAGGGGTCTTCAAGTCACGAGTGAATAGGTATCTTCTAGGGAGGCGCGTCACATCATAGATCGCATCATCGCTTACTATCAGGCGAGATTGCAGTCAAGCTTACCAATTCACGATAAAAAAATCAAGAAACAGTGGATATGTCAAACATAAAATCGTTTTAACGGTACAGCAAGACTTAAATATAATATGGTAAACCGTAGCCTAAAGAAAATCCAAACATTATTCGTAATAATAAATAACCTTTATTTAAAAATAAAAGTATAAAAATGGTTGCAATTTGCATGATTCTCCAATTATAAGAGACAAAAGCATTCGATTAATCTATACTACATTTATTATTTGGACAAATTTTATGATAAATACTCGATTTATGACTCATTTCTAAATTTTTTGTCTGTCTGTATGTCCTTCTATAAGTTAAGAACGGATTGACCAATTTCGATGAAATTTGTTATATGGTAAGAAAATGTGATTGCGCAAATTATAGGCTTTTTAGCATATCCATAATATTTCTATATATTCCTTATAATGGCTCTTGAATAACGATATGTTTCTAACAAAATTACATAAAAAACATGAGTCTATTATGTTTTTTCTATTCAAATCAAATTATGAAAACGGGTGGTTAACCAAATTAAATTCCTAAACTGAAAAGTAGTTTTCAATCATAATTATTTCTCAGTAAATTTAAAAAGCGCTATCAACTGTTAAGATAAACATTATGTTTTAATAATTTTTCTTGATACTATCTTAGTAATATTATTTTATAAGATCCCAGAAAAAAATTAGTTATGTAACAGCATAAGTATAGACTAATAATTCCTAATTATAAGTAAATTGGTACTTATTTTTTATAAATAAAAGAAATCAGCGTCCTTATTTTTGTACACAAATCTATAAAGAAAATAGACAAAGAATGGGATTTCTATTTTTTTAAGGTTTTAGTCACTTATCCCAAATGGAGTTGCTATCTTAACGCATTTTCAAACTTCCATTTGCGTAAATATTACTATGGATTTTTGTATGAGCGCCTCTAGCGGTAACCATCAGGAACTAAGAATCTTCATAGAAATCTGTAACACGCTCGATAACTAGGAACGAATGTGTTGTTTTATATTGAACGAGTGATCTTGAAATGTGAAAGTGTTGTTTTTCTATAAAAAATAAAATAAGAAAAGCAGACTGAGACTATTATTCAACAAAAACAGACGCAATACAAATGGGTTGCCACCTACCACTGCGTGATTTAAGGGTTACCAACATCAAAAAACAAGATTCAGTATTTTTATTGAAGACAATTTAAATAACATCGTTTTATGACAAAGTCTATTTTTTATTGAGCGAAGCTCCTATTAGGCAACTCACAAATTTCTCTTGTCTCCCTCCTACTACTTAACGGTTTAACCGATTCGAACGAATTTTGGCATGAACATACATGATTATAACCTGACGGACATAGGCTATGTAAAAAAAATATAGACTTTACCACGGAGGAATAATCAACGAAAGAAAAATTCAAAAGCTGATCACAGCCAAACCGCTGATACTACATTTGGCGCCAAAACTCACAAACGAAGGTAAGGTAGTGCTTCGCTTAGTATTTGCAAACAGCAGCATGCATTGCAGACCTAGTATTAATTAATATTTGAAAAGTTTTAAAGAATCTGCGTCTTACTAATGATTACCGCTAGGGGCGCTCATACAAAAATCCATAGTAATATTATACACATACGATATCGAGTATCGATGGGTAAACTCGCTCTAAGACCACTGAAGACCCCTAAATTTTATGCGGCTGGTAACACAGAGTCAGACAAATAGATCCACTCAGTCCAGTGCAATTAAAAACTCACCCCTAACTGAAAAAACCATGTAGGTTGGAGAGAAAAATTCCTGTCCCTGAAAATTTGTAGAATTAATAGTTCATTTTTCAGCCACCAGCCGCGCTGCCGTCGGTAAGTAGTGTCTGCGAAGTTAGCTGTTTATGAGTATAAGTAGATGAAGTTAGTTGTATAAGGTACATGTACAAATTTAACAACAGCCCGCTTTTATTGAGACAACTTAGCGATCGCAGCGCCTCACTTATTTTGTCCATATTTCTGGGACACCTTTTTCTACAGCGGTCGTTCTCCTTCTCTCTAACCTCCATGTGAAAAACGATAACAGAATAAGAGTCAACAACTTTTAGTAATTTATTGGTATTTTCTATATCTGATTAATATTTTTTTCTATAATTTGCAAAGGTTCCTAAGATAAGTATAAAAGTAAATTAAATAAAAAAGACAATATTTTTAATAGTAATTTATTAGGTTATTAGAATATTACAAAAATATACATATTTCATATCACTTAATACTGCATTTAACCTACATGTCGCTATTTAATGGATAATTAAATCGCTGATCGCATTGTATGGACAATCACGATCAATAAATATGTATACACCGTAGAACCATATCACATTAAATCGGTCAAAAGCAAAGATACAACAGGATAGAAATAAAACAAAAACCGGCCAAGTGCGAGTCGGAGTCGCGCGAAGGGTTCCGTACAAACTTTTAGTAAAGTAAAAAATTACATGTTTATACAATACAAACTCACATCAACCAACCACAAATGACAAATCTCATTTTTTGAGTATATAACAATGCTATTCTTACTCGTGAGAGCTTGTTATGAACTCTCCATAATAGAAACCAAAATATCGCATAAGATCACATGTAAGCTTCCCTAATAATAAATAAGTTCTTTTCTATGTTTTCTGCAATTTTAATGCTAAATATAAATTAACAATTAAATAATAAAATAATAATAATAGTAAATAAGAACCCCAGTCAGTCACATTAATAAAAACAATCATTTGATCTAAAGAAATTAGTGTCTCAAGTGACAGGTGGGTCTCGAAAAAACGGTTCACTATCCATTTGCATAAAAATTTAAACCATAAAATATGTTGGCATATGGTAATTAATACTAATTATATTTACGCATAATATTATTATCCATAACAAATTTAGCATAATTGTTTTAATTATAAATACAATCAGCATAATCATATTTAAGTATAAAATTCACAACCATTACTTTATAAACGCATAATGGTATAAACCATAATGAATATAATCATAATTATCTTAGGCAGAATAAGTAACTCCTAAGATAATAGACACACATCAATAACTTTTTTCATAACTAAACTAACCTAACCTTTATTATTAAATACTATTATGCGACCTTATACACTTTGCCTAAAAACATTGTGCAAATTATAATTATGCATAAATATATTAGACCTAATTATAATTATGCCACAGTACATGTGCTGCTAAAAATCAATTATGGCAAAGTAATATTATGCAAAAAAATATGCCAAACTATTTTAGGAATAAATACATTATGTCAACGAAAGGGATCCCGAACCAACATCACCTCGCTATGCGGGCGAGTACTCGTAGTTGACCGTGCCGAAATATTCGATACTCACTGTACCAAAGCCTATAAAAGCGACATCTATGCACCACCGCATAGAACTCCTTACACAGTGCAAGAGTGAAACTTCGCATTATAGATGGCGCCAACCCAATATAATACATACCATAGACATAGAGAATGAACTGAGTATTTCCTATCGAACTGTTAAGTAAATACCGGCAAGAAATTGTAAGAGAGAAATCGAATGTACGGCCATTAGTTGTCTCTTTCTAGGATTCTGATTGAACCACTTTATACGCTTGCCTGCATGCACTGCGCCTTTGTTTCTACAGACCTTTAAAAAGAGACAGGTATTGGCCAAACAGTCGCTTTATCTCTTTCTAGAGAGTGGTCAATTTTGGGCGGGTATTGCAGTCCATTTCTCTTTGTCTATGGTACATACTAACCACGCTTTTATCGCACCCATAAAGTTTGTTACACATAAGCAAAACTCTTTTCAGAAGAATGAGTATATCTTATATATATAAAAGTCATATATAAGAAATAACAGAGGGCGGCATTTAATCTATTTACGCCACTTACTGTTGGTAGGTACCAATAAGAGCCACCATAGAACGAGTCCAAGCGTCAAGTCCAAAAGCCTTTGGACAACCCAGAGACCCTGGACCAAGAGCCTTAACTAACTTATCTTTATTTATTACCTTGAGTATTGCCAATATCGATGAAACGGACCTACAGTAACTTAATTTACTTTATTTTATATTTTTTTTATTATGATTAAACTTAGCAACTAAATTGTATCATTTTCTCAAGTGCATTGTATCAAGCCACTTTAAAATAAAAACTGTAATTTTTCAATTTTTTTGTTTTTATTATCCCTAATTGGGATGTTTAGCTGAAAATAATATTACATATGGTGTAAGGTGAATAAAGGCTGTACTTTACGATACTTTGTACTTAAAAGCTATATTAAGATAAATTACTGAAACACACTGGATGTAATAACTCCCTTAATTAACATAACTATTATCAATTTTTATAATTTAGTTGATTTTTTTATATTTAATTTATTGCCTTTAATTATTTCATTGTTTTGTTAATCTAATTCTTATTAGGACTTTGCGTTGTTGTTGCTTTTGTGTTGAGTATGCCAGTTATTGGCTTTCGTGTAGGATAAAAACCTAGAATATAGGTCAACCAATTATAAAATACAGGTAAAGCTGTTGGTGTACCTTATGAAATAAATAAATTTGCACTTATTCTAAGTAGAAATTAAAACGAGTATTATTTTATATTCTAACCCACATATGGTTAAAAAAAACAATTTAAATTTAATGTTGGACCACGTCAGTCTAAGTTTTTGTATGGTGTATTGAATAACGATGTTACAGCTAAAATTTTATTTACAAGCATGTGACGTCATCAAGTAACCCGCATGAATGTGTCTTTAGCGTTTTTTTATTTATTCATTTCAAAGTTGATTATGATTTTTATGGAAAATGGAGAAGTCAACAAATATTTAATCAAATAGCAAGTATGTATATTATGCTGTAACAAAAAATTTGAGATGTTTTCGTAAAACCTGTTAAATAATATAAGTTATTTACGGGATATCACGGAGCTCCGTGATCATGGCGCTTGCAACAGTACCGAAATATCGGAAACTCAATAAAAACAAACACAAGGTACATGGTAAAAATCCCGTAAATAACTTATATTACTATGATGTTAGTGACCATGAAAGTTTAAAACAATATAACCTGTTAAATACCCTAATGGATCAGGTAGAACCGATAGTTCCCGCGGTGATTGACAAAACCGACCCCGTGGGACCGATGGCAGTGTGATGGTGCACACTAGGGTTTTTAGTGGGTAGGCCTCCAATCCTCCATCGGATGGGAGAATGGAGGAGAGCAGGAGAATCTCTCGCTCCTTTCACATCGCGAAAAATAGATTGTAAAGTAGATATTAGTGTTGTGCGAAACCGTACAATTAAAATTATATGGACCATAAAAGTGTATTTATTTTATTTTTAACAATTTACAATGTCGTATTTCTATAAGATTTAAAATAGGCTTATAAAAACAATCACATTTCCAGAGTCCTCGGTGGGATTCGAAATCTCGTTCTTTCGCTATCCGAGCGAGTGCTCTGACTATTGAGGTATCGAGTCGTGGTTTCGAATCCCATCTGAGGGTTTGGAGATATGTTTTTTTATAGGCGTATTTTAAATTTTATAGATATTAGTGTTCTATGATTGAAAGAAATATAAATTTTAGTAAAAGTTACTTTTCAGTTCAGCATTGTTGTACTACATTTTAGATTCTGAATTTATCTCAAGAATATTCCAGTGTTTGGAGTTCTCAGGCGTTCAGTTCTGGAACAATATGTCGTCCTAAATCTTCTTAATCCTTTTAGAAAATAAAGTTATTTGCCATTAGTTTACTCCAGTCCTGAGTACTCAATCTGTTTTTATCAAGTTCTACGGATATACGTAATAGTATGTTAAAATGCAATAACAGTTATGAAAATCCAGGAGTCGAATCCACAACGTATTCGCACAGGAGTATCACGTGTCGAGAATGAACATCTCTTGCAGCATCTTCTCTTCGAAGGAAGTGTCGAAAGGCGAATGCTCTGATGCCTTCTGCCAACCACCATTATAGAAACTCCTATCAAAAATTAAAAAAGAAAGTAAATAACTTGAAAATGAAGTATTTAACTTTATTTTTTTCATTCACAATGTCTAAATGACAACCACGTCTCCGATCCCTCAGGTGGGTTCGAACCCACGGACTTTCGCTATCCGAGCGAGTGCTCTGACCTCTGAGCTACCGGGCTGCTATAGATTAATTAAACGCGACGGAATTCACTTCTACAATGAGCTAGTATCGTTCCACCAATATTAAATGTTAACTTCCTTCAACATCGAAAGTAATTTTACAAATATTTAACATTCGATTAAAATAGAATCCATATTTCTTAGACATAAAAACTGAAAATGAACTTAATACTGCATAACCATTCAGCCAATTAATCGTAGACTCACTGGTAACGCGTACAGATTTTTTTAAAGGCTATATAAGACTGACCATATGACTGATTAATATTATTTTAGTATAAAAATGCAATACTGGCAATACATAAAAATTTGGCAAAAGGGATTTAGAACCAGTGTCATTCTAAGGGCTAATTTCACCATCTGCTTATAAAAACAAGTTCAGCATAACCAAGTTCAAGTGGCGATTTTGATCTCCGTTCACATCACATCGATTTCTCTAGCTATACTCGTATTTAAATTGCGTTTACAAAAACTAGGGTTGGTCTAAAATGGGCAATCTTGGACGACGAATAAGAGAATATTCATCATATAAACTTTCATACTAACTCTCTTTTCATTATCATACAATGAAAATATCAAAATCATTTAACTCTATGTTAGAAAACAGCTGTAATGACAGTGACATCTCTTGAACCCGTTTAACTTTAAACGTCGAAAATCGATCATACAGAATTTGAACGAGGTTCAACTAAAACTTCATTCAATATATATTGAAGAAAACCAAAAACATGCTCGGAACTCAGTTTAGCGCGTAAACTGAGTTTAACTCGAATTGATCGCGTTTATTTTCTATGGTGAAATCAGCCCTTAATAACCAACTTTTGTCGATCTTATATCGAAGGCATTATAAATTTCCAGTTAAAGAATTTTTGTACGAAAATATAACCTGCACTGGGACCCTTAATCCCTGTTTCAATTGATTTTCAAAATTATAGTATTTTCCTTCGTTATTGGGAGAGAAACGTCACTTTGACATCATAATGATATTTCTGGCCGAATTCGTCGAAAAGAAAAAAAACTGACTAAGGTAGTGACTGCCCAAAAATCTTCCATTTTTAATTCAATTACTAAACATTAAATAAATACTAAAATATATTTTTATATAAAACAACTTCTTAACGTATTTTTAGAATTTAAATTTAATCCTGACGTTTCCCAAATCACAGAACAACTAAGGCCAATTACGAAGTGTAAGAATTCAATATATTTGACGACTGTTTGGTGCAACGGTAGAGATCCTGTTTTTCGCATCGACGGTTCGAATCCCGGAAGGGGCAGATGTTTGTACGATGAATACGGGCATTTGTACCTGAATTATGGTTATTTATGTTTATCCGTTACCCTAGCATCCATATCACAAGCCTTACAGTGCTTACTTTGGGCTAGGCTAATTGGTGTGAATGTAAGAAATATTATTATTATTTATTAATCAATATATTTTATGAAATAGACTGACGCTGGTCGAAACTTTCGAAACAAACTTTTTTAGCAAAATTAGTACTAAACCACGTATTACCACCACCACATCTTTTCACCATAAAAAAATGACAAATATAAACCACAACAGAAATATGTATTCTTTTCTTTCTGTGTCATACTACGACGACCGTTTGGTGCAACGGTAGCGATCCTGCCCTTGCACCGAAGGTCCTCGGTTCGAGTCTCGTAAAAGGCAAATGTTTGTGAGATGAATATGAGCCTGTACCTGAGTACCTGAATCATGGGTATTTATTTATATTTCTATGAGTATTACTTATTTATTTTATAAGTATGTCTATCCGTTACAGTGCTTACTTCGGGCTAGGCAGATTGGTGTGAATGTGAGAATTATTATTATTATACTTTCCGATGGGATTGAAAATTTCGTGTGTACAATTCTCAGTTTCTTAAATTGAAAAAAAAAATTATTTTATATGTAAATCCTACTAATTCTAACTAATATTATAAATACTAAAGTGGGTTTGTCTGTTACACTTTCAGGCCTCAACTACTCAACCGATCACCATGAATTTTAGCATACACTTTGTCAGGGACACAGAAAAGGACATACGATACTTTTGATCCAAAAAAAACTACTGTTAAAGAGAGAGAAAATATAACTTTTGATCTAAAGTTTACAGTTACGGGAGTGAAGAGGAGCGTAAAAGCTATAAAAAAAAGTTTATGTTTGTTACTCAGTCACGCAAAAACGGCTGAACGGATATTGAAGAAATTTGGCAAAGCGATAGTTTATATCCCAGCTTAAAACATAGATTACTTTTAACCCCGGGAAATTTAACTGTTTCCTGAAGAAACGTGACTAAATCTTTCTGTGGCAAACCGAACTCAATGCAAGTAAGATCGCGGGAAGCATCTAATAAGTCCATAAAAACAAATTTATTGAATCGTTTGGGAAACATATAATAATCACTCACAAATAAACGTACATATTTATTATCAACAGCTCACATATTACTATATCTTGGATAATATAAAAGCAACAATAATTTTTGGCAACATTACTTATATAAGATACATATATAAAAAATCACAAATGCTTAGTTTTTTACTTATATATATATACATTATTTACAAAAATTTTAATACGAATTTATATAATATTAAGCGATAATTATAAAAATCGGCTTTTACTACTCTAACTTCTTATTTTAACGTAAACACAGTAACCACTATTGACAACTCAAAAATTTCAATTTGCTAATGAAGAAAATATCAGATTTTTAGTTTTTACACTTCAGCGCACATCATAAAAAATATTTTTTTACCGGATTAATTGCGCACTTAATTTTTTTTTATATTTATTCCTAACCTTTCGATTCCTTTACAGAACCGTGATCCCAGAGTTATTATGTTATTACAGGATTAAATAAAAATATTTCTTACATTCACAGCAATTATCCCAGCCCAAAATTAGCATTGTGATATGGATACTAGGGTAACGGATATATACACATATATGATACAAAAAAATATATTTAGGCTAGGGATACCTCTCGCCCAAGACCATAAACAAAGCGAGAAAAAGAATTCAAAAAGAAAGAGCGACAGAACGACAGGATGGAGAGAAAACAAAGAAACAAGGAACCTTCACAATATTGTGATTGGGCACATTCTTAACTGTCAAAATTTATATAAATCCTTTTTTTTTTTTTTTGCAGTTTATTTAATTATTAAATTCCCACTACGATTGCGGTGTACATTGTTGAGTCTACTACCAGTTGGGAGTCCGTTCCGAAAAGCCCTGGTGAAAGAAACTCAGGTAGGGAGACCGATCTTCATCTTACTCTTTCTATTTGCTTCTGCTACGAGCTAGTAAGCGAATGTTATAAGAACGAAAGATACTATTATTACAAATATCAAACAATCGATTAAGATAGAAGCATGGATGGAGCGTATCTGCCAACATCTAGGTGGCTCTGCGGTCAGAGCACTCGGCCGGATAGCGAAAGGTCGTGGGTTCAAATCACACCTGAGGACTGGGAGATTTGGTTGTTATTTGGCATATTTTGTATATTCTAGAAATATGGCATTGTAACTGCAAAAATAAATACATTATCATTCGGTCGACTTTAAAACTTAACATAACTAGCAGACCCGGCTACGCGTTGCTATGGTAACGTTAATTGATTACAAAAACTGTTATTCTTAGGCTTATGGTAACAAACACACAAAGTATTATCTATCTACATTATATTACGACAATATTTTGTGTGTGTGTGTGTGTGTGTGTGTGTGTGTGTGTTTGTTACTATACCAGCAACGCGTGGCCGGGTTAGCTAGTTATTATAATATTAGGATGTCAAATAAAGAAATTACTAGTGTAGTTTGTGATATTCTGTGGATAAACATCGCCCCAAAAATTAGATTTATTTTTGCTGGTTCTAGTTATTTGGTTATATTGACCCTTGTATTGTACAATTCTGATATTGTACATAGTAATACTAAAATACTATAATTATATAATTTTCGTCCATTGGGCATCAGTTTTTAACTGTATTTATATGTATTTACATTAAATGATTTTATGTATGTTTAAAAAACTTTATTTATCTAACTTAAACTTTTAACTATCACAAAAAATCACTATAAAATAACATTATATATTCAAACTACACAAGAATTATATTCTGTGTTTGTCACATTACACAACTTTTGTTATTGCCATAAATACATTGTTTTTTAATGAACGTATGATTCTTCCAGCAAGAAAGAAGCTTAACACCTATGTCCTTATCCAAGGATCAAGAAATCTATTTGACAAATTTTATCAAAATAGATTCCGCTTTTTACCGTTAAAACGTAACAGGGAGACAGTGCTGCCTTCCGTCACCAAACCACAAAACCATTTTTTGATAAGACACGGAAAATAATTCAAACTACTTGCATCCGGCATCCTTTGCTGATATTTTTTGTTAACCATACATAAATACCTTCCATTGCATGCATATAACAACTTAACTTTCATCACAATCTGAGCAATGGTTTCCGAACGCATAGGGAATAATACATATATCGCAGACATCTGGTTGAATCTGCTATTTGATTGAATGACTAGCGCGTTCATTGAATGACGACATTTAATTGAATGACTAGGCCGAACGTTGATTGAACAAGCGTCACTCAACGTCCAACTAGTAAGCGGATTGTAACATAGCCCTTTGAACAGAAAGGACGTAAAATCAGTCAGGTGATTGAAATTACTTAATACTAATTAATGAATAATTATTTTTTGATTAAATTTACTTTAAAGTGCGTTATTCGTAATAAAATAGTGTGACAGCATGGATTTAACCTAACCTAACTAAACATTAAAAAGTCGGCTATATCCCATTCAACGACTACGCTAAATGACGTTCAGTCAAGACGTTGAACGTTACATTAAACAACTTGACGAGTTGTCCTTTAGTCATTCAATTAAATGTCGTCATTCAGTGAACGCGCTAGTCATTCAATCAAATAGCAGATTCAACCAGATGACTGCGATACATACATACTGTGGCTAAATTATTATAATTCTCGTTTATTTTGATTATGAACAAAATGAAATCTATCCTGTGTCCTATTTATATAGACTAGCTGATCCGGCCACTAGTTTCTGTGGCTCTGTTATTATAATTTTCAATATCTTTTTATTATAAATTAAAATGAAACCTACTCTATGTTCTAAGTCGGAATAAATACAGCAAAATTAATTAAAAATTATCAAAATCGGTTGAGTGGTTTCCGAGTTCATCGCGTTCAAATACTGTGACAGGGAATTTTCATATATATAGATAGATAGGTGCCATGCAATTTATACTTATTCTTCTAGGGCTCTAGCACACGGCGTATTTTAAACGCGCAGATGACACGCGTATACGCGCTTCAAGCGAGATTCGGACGCAACCTTGTAACCTAAGCACAGGGAGCGATCGTGAACCGCGCGTCTACTGCGCAGATACAGCGATACAAACGCACAGTAGCCGCTCGTACCTTCCGCGTTTTATTATTGTAACTGCGGCGGGGGCGGTGAGGTGGCGTGAGCGCGCGCCCCTCCTCTTTGTACGCGTTTCAAACGCGCTTCACACACGCCTTTGTGTCGCGTTTTAAGCGCGTTTGAATAATACAAACGCAAATCGGGGCATCTACGGCTCAGAAAACGCGCGTTCCTGATATGCGCGTCGTCTGCGCGTTCAAAATACGCCGCGTGCTAGAGCTCTAAAAAGAGTTTTGCACATTGATTTTTATTTCATTTAAGATTCAAAATTGATATTTTGCTACAACTATTTCAAAAACTACAAGTAATAGAAATATAATTCCTAGACAGATCGAAATAGTTCTTTTTTATATGCTAGCATTTCAATTTTAAAATCAAAGAAAGTCGCTTAGCGACCTATCAGTTTACGTATGGCAGAGAGTTACTTTCGTATACATGTATGAATTACTTCAAAATATTCGCAAAATAAATTGTCCTCAAAATAGGTAAATAAGTACTTATATTATTTTATAATTAAAAAGATTGTCAGTTGAATTTAATCTTTTAACTACATAAGAAAATAACTATTATCAGCTAGGCGGTGATGGAACCGTGATACCTCTCGAAGAAGTGCAGCAGTTCGAAGGCGACCTCCACCATGATGAGGGCGATGATCATCCACTCCAGACGGACGTGGTGGCGATCCGATGCCCACTGCGACAGCAGTTCTAACAGCTCCACGCAATGAGCTAGCCTCTCGTTCAGTACCTGGTTGAGGACATTTTTCAAGTGAAAACTTCTTTAGCATCGTTGTGATTTAAAAGTCAATGAAACGAAAAAGAGACAGACACATAAAATTATAAGATTTAACGTACGAGAAAATGAGATAGTAAGCATTATGTACGTGTGTTAATACGTGTTTGTATGTACATGCGTAATACAACATACACGCCCCCACGTGTTTTGTCTTTGTCGTACTTTAGGTGTACATTGTTCATACTAAGAGCACAGAACAATATAATTTTTTTGTCACTGGTTATGGTCTTACCCTCGTCCGCCTGGGAATGGTGAAGTACGCCACGGTGGCAGAGTAGATTCGTTCCAGCTGTTCCTGCTCCCAGTAGAAGTCGGGCGTATCCAACAAATCCGACTCCACATTCAGCTGATGCCGTAGAGAAAATAGCTCACCCAAATTGCGGACAACCTGAAATTATTTATATATTTTTACTTTATTGCACACCCAGCGGTACAGGCGGCGGACTTAATACTTTCAAGAATTCTATACCGTTCAAGTAAATTAAATTTTTCTTAGATTTTTAAGTTTCTTAGTAACTACGTGATCCCTGGTTACGAAACTGCTGTTTACTGATCGCTATATAAGCAAAAGGAAAGGAAAGGAATGTGTATCCAAAAAATATTTTACACCAAAAAGTAGCTATGTGAATGTATCACAATAATATCAATAGATTTTAAATTACTGGTTTTTCTTTATAGAAATACCTTAAAAATACTCTCTGGATTCTAAATAATTGACACTTATTAAATTTACTAATACCTTACACAAGCTATGCGTGTAATGTAATGTAGTCGGAAATTATACAGGATATACAGGATGGTCCAAAAGGTGACGTCAAAAAACCCATTTTTTACGTATAAGCTTACGATGGTGCGATATTTATAAATTACACAGAAATCATGGAAATTCTTTCTAAATTTTATAGTTTTAAGTTCAGAATTGAACCCTGACTCAATCCATCCTTAATTATTACACACAATAAAAAAATATAACTTGAAAGGAGCAGGGTGGTCCAAAAGCGAAAGGTCGCTTTTGGACCACCCTGTTTATTGGAATTGTCTATAAGAAGAAAAACATATCGCACGGTCTAACAACTCATATTTGATGTTCCCGTACCCCCGCGCCCCTGTATTCGTTGCTGATGGCACGCCTGTCGTGTCATCACTTTTCTTTGCGTGTGACATTAGCCACTGAAACCGTGTCATTTTTAAATCGATGATAACTCCTTCAAATCAAGATTTAGGGAAATCAACCCAAAAAAAAAACATTCTTCATTTTACACGTAAATCAAGCTCGTAGCCTTCGTTTCTGTAATTGTATGTAGCAACGAATTGGTTAAGCAGTCGACCGATAAACATAAATTTGTCGATTCAAATCTCGCCTACAAAAATGGCTTATATAACATTTTTTCGAGATGAAGGAAATTTTTAATATAAAGCATAACATTTAATAAAAATGTAAATATAATCTTCCTTTTTAAATATCAATTTAATATCACTTTGTACGAAATATCTTTGCATGCCATATCGATAGTTTTATGTTTGGTTATTTTTCTACATATAAAGCAAATAAAGTGACGTCTGATTCTATCAATATTGAGAGCAGGTCTGCTAGGGGTATAGTAAATCACTTGAAGGGGCCTATGGTTGTTCGTAGTGGCGAACTACTGAACCTCGGCCTACGCTCCGTACTAAGGTCCACACGTTTCCTACATCCCCGCCGTCAACCCTGACGATCATAAAGGGTTGACTTCATAAAAGATTCTCTACTGGGTCAAAAAAAAGATCGAATAGCGGTTTAAGGTGTATCTAGTGGTAGCAAACTCGCCTCGTTGTTGTCGATGTCAGCGGCGGCTTGGCGCTCCATTCGGCGGCAGTGGCGTCTCGCCGCAGCCGCCAACCCCTCCAGTCGAGCTTCCCACGCTCCCAGGCGAGCTGACTGCGCCATCGCGTGACTGGCACACACCGCACATCACAACACTAGTACACTAAAGACTCGCGCACATAAGGGCGGACCGCACCCCGCCATATCGCATTACAAATAAAAAAACGAGTGTGCTTTAGACCACGCGATTGAAATACGTTAACTCCATCTAACATGGATATATATATATGTATATATATTACTTTTCTTATTTATATACGTAAATAAGAAAAGGAACTACTGAAAACTAGGCTGTATGAGCTTTGTACCCTTTGCCATCCTTTATAGGAAAACCTAACAAAAAACACAAAACAATGACACCCGCGCATCAACGCTTAAAACTTTGTTTAAAATTAAATAGTCAAATGCGAGAGTGAAACAGCCAACAGCAAATCAACCTAGTCGAAATCAAATTTCTCCATCCAATTTCACATTAGAATCAATGAGATAGAATTTAATACACCCAAGAATATTTAACAGTTTATTATAGGTTGAAGTGCTGTTATTCATTAATTGCACGCAAATTACTTTATCAAAACTCACCTGAAAGCAAATTTTTCTAATAAATTATCTTTTTGCGGTACTAATATAAAACCAGACTCTTGTAAATAACATTTTTTCCTGCAAAAGAAAACAAATAACATTTTATATGAAGTGACCATTTAGATACAGGCAATCATTTGTCTTAACTGCTTGACTAAGTAAATTATTATTATTATTTACGAAGTAGATTATTATTTACGAAGTAGATTATTATTTAAGTAAATATTTATAAAAGTAACTTACGCATTTGGTTGGTAGCTATAAGTCATTATTTCTCTCTCCTTTTCAATAACATCTCTTGGATAACTGTCCACTTCGAATCTAAAAGTATGTTCATTTTGATTCAAAATATAAGAGGAACTAAGTAGGATTAGACGAATCTTATGCAAGCCGTTTGATAGAATAAGGTGTCACTTGGTCCATATCCGTTAATAAAAACAAAATATCTAGCTTACTTCTGTAAAAAAAACAAGCAAAATACACCGGCCACCTGCATATAAATACCCACTTGTGTTTTACCCCCATTTTGTTAAATCTTGCTTTTTTATAGTTTGCTTGTTTTTCACAGAACAAAACTACAGATTTTGGTATATATAAATTAATGCAAATAATTTTTCTTTACTACTGATAGTCTTTGATACCAAATCTAACCAGATGGATTTGGCTACAATCAATATATGCAAAATCTATCTATCATGAATCAAAATTTCTGAAAATTTAACCCTTCAATAATAAAACCCCTTATGTCCATGATTCAATAAATTGACAACCCTGAATTTTTTCGGAAAAAAGTAAAACTACACCATGTTTAGGTCTTACACTTTAACAGACACTCATTGCTGTTGTCAACCACTCTTTTAAGGATAGCATTTATTTGGTTTAATATCTTGATGTTTTACTTGCTTTTCAGGAGTCTGAAAAGCTACGATTATTCGGCATCCATAAAATTGTATTATTATAAATATTTTATCACTTTTCTGATGTGTGGGTTTTAAGCTACTCACTTTCTCACTAATTCCAGAACATTGCTAGCCTCCAACTCGGTGCAGTTCCAAAAGACAACAGCGCCTTCCCTAAAAAAGATGATCTCTCTTGGTTCAGACCCTATGCTGTACACTGCATTTGCTATCATCACGTCGCCAACTTCCTGGTCTTGAAGCCTAAAGGGCAATTTAATGTTGCATTAAACAATAAGCTCTTATTAATAATTTATATGTAATAAACACACATTCACACATTTTGTAAGAAACGTTATCTAAAGAAAAGAATAAATGTGCGATCTACATAACACATTTCTTACATCAGCAATCGGTTTTTAAATATGTAATTAATTAATTGCGTATAAGTAATTTATCTGAGTTTGCAATAAGTCCTACTCCCAGCTATAGTTATCAATTTACCCTGATTTTTATAAACAAGCTATCATTAGAGAAGTATTTAATTTTATTTTTGGCCTTCACAAATCCATATTTCTGTAAGACTTAAATTCCCCTTAAAAAAATAAGCACACCTCCCATGTGAGGGCTCAGTGGCGTGTTTGTTTTTTACACATATATTTTATATCTTATCATTAGTGAATTCAGTGTTTCTATTCAAAATATATACAAGTACCATTTTATTCTCTATGTCTTTTTTCAAAGAGCCAAAAGCCATTATTCATTTTGACCTTTGACAATGTACACCAATTAGAAAGATATCAATAAAATATAAACATATCTGTCCTAAATCATTTTCACTACTTTGTATGTTTAAATTCCAAGTAGAAAAAAAACATTGTTTGCATGCATGATGGAGCATGCAGAACGCTCATGGCTGAGTATGCAGAAAGGTGTGGGGGATGAATGACATATGTCTGTATGTACTGTACTGTACTATCTGTACATACCCTAATACTAGGTTATCCAGTTATAGATATAATTAATACCTTTCTATGATAATAGTTATGGCTTTTCTTTCGCCTTCCTTTTCAGGGGTCGTCCACTAATCACATAAGGTTTTTAGAACACTTTTTACATTCTCCCTCCCTTCTGGTGACACCTGGTGAGGTTCTAAGTTACCCCCCACCTCTCCCACATCACATGTATTTATTAGTTTTATAAAAAATAAACTTGAACATTATAATTTTTTTCTATAAATAAATTAAATAAAAGTACCTAATTTGCATTATAAACTTTTATTAAAAAATACACATTCATCTAAAAGTGTTCTCGGACAATGAATTTGCTTTACTGTTTTCAACAGTGATTTTAGAAGAAATAATAACAATAATAATAGTGATTTGTAACTGCAACCCCCCTTGTGACCCAATTGTGATTCATAGTGATGTTTTTCTAAACCCCTCTCCCCTATTTAGACCTCACGTGATTAATGGATGACCCCTCACATGATTGGCAGTGATAAGATAAATGATTTCCTATCAATAATCTTTTTGTTTGTTTGTCAGATAAAGTGTATTGTGTTGTGTATAAAGAAGAAAAACTGTTGACTACTTAAGTAATTCACTTCTAATTATGATTATTGACAAAATGCAAACTACATTTGTCATTTATAATGACATGACACATTATTTTAATTTTATTCTTTAAAGTGCAACTCAAACATGTGTGCAATATGTTTAGACCTACAATATCTGTCAATAAATTGTGTTTCTTCATCAAGACTTTAAAGATATTTAGAATTTTAAGTAGGTATTCTGCGTATGACTCAGCTGCATATGCTAATAATAGCACTCACACATTTTTTTTTGGATAAAAACCTTTTTTTTTAATGTATGCAGTAATAAAAAATTTACATATTTCACTAATGTTGCATCATTTCTAATGTTATGATAAATAAAAACTTACGTTGCCGGTTCATAAAGCTTTTCCTCTACCAAAGCTTCTTTAAGCCCCTTCAGGTCGTAGCTGTTCGCAGTCACGTAGGCCAGGGAAAGATAATGCCCCTCTTTTTTAGGCAGATCGTCCAGAGAAGCTTTCTTGTACACGGTTTTCTTTTTCAAAGGCAGCGACGAGTTTTCTAACGCTAATGCTGGCTGTCCATCACTGCTCGAGTAATTTCTATACACAAAAGTACACGGTAAACACTTAAATAAGTTTTTCTTTGAATAAAACCGAATTTGTGGTTGTAAATGCTCCGGTAATCTGAAACATCTCATTGACGTATTCCGGGCCGAATTAAATACGATTCTCGATAAGTAAACAGTCATGTTAAGTTTTTTATAGTCACGATAAAAAAATAAATAAACACTTTTAAATACTGCGATTTATTTTATTAACCGCATCCGCAAGTGAGGTTATCTTATGACAGTGACATTAGAGATAGATATTTTTTGTGGTTTTCTCATGAAGAAATGCAAAGGGTACATCCTAGGCTTCAGTATTATCTTTTTTTAATTAGGTGATGAGCTGATTTCTGAATGAGAGATGATCAATGGATGATAAATTAATAAAAAAAAAACACCTTCTGAACCTCACATCAGCCCCAAGGGTAGGTCCCAATGACTAATTGAGTTATTACACACTAATCTGCTACAACACAGTCACAAATAGCCAGCAAGTGATATGATCTTAGGCTTATGTTCCAATATTTTAGTAGACTGCCAAACTACAGAATATAAATAAATTATTAAGAATTAGATCTATACATTTTCAGTCGTCTCCTTTATTGATTCAATCAAATCAAATAAAAAGATATATCTATACAAGACTAGTGATTTTCAGACCAAAACTAACAAATTATAATTTGCCCTAACGGACATTTGAAGTTAATCTACCGTGATTCTAGTATAAATTTAGCTTTTATCAGTTTATTTTAAGAGCAATCAGTTATCACTATAAGTAATTGTAGTTTTACGAGCTATTAAGATCTTGGGAAGTTAGCAGTACGACACGAGATGGTCGTTTGCACCCACCCATGAGTTACATTCCGTTGTGGTAGATTATGGCCAATTCTTCCTACTGACTTTCATCTATAAAAGAAATTTATTTAATGAAAATAAACAGTCACATTCATAATTTATTTAACAAAACATTGAAATTTAAACTTATAGTTTTCAAAGTAGTTGTGTAAAGTAGGACCTCAATTGGCTGTTTGCACCAATAAATGTAATTTTGTAATAGTTTCGAAGGGCTGTAGTTATTGTAAATAATAAATAAATCTTTATAAATAAAACAACATATTTTTAGCAAATTATTTAATCAGTCTTTAAAGTTATTCGACGAGCGCATCTCCGTCTTCGCACGTGAATAGCGTACGTAGTTTGGCGGCGAACTCGGGCCCTAGCCGACGTGCCCGAGCGCCGGGAGCAGCTGCGCGGGCCACGCCCACCGACGCTACTTGACTGACGCCGTCCGACTTCTTCAAGGCCTGTGCGGATCATTTTCAATAATAAAATAATTGGGAAGCGTTGGACCAGATTTTAAAGGATGCGGGTTTGATTCCCGCCTGAGAATTCAATTTTTTGTAGAATGGGTTCGGTGGATTAAAAAAAGTATGGAAAACTAGTATTCTATGAAATGTCAACTTTTTTACTAATAATAAAAAATAAATAAATTCCGGACAACACAATAATTATAAAGTCCTAAGTAACTAAGCTGAGCTTGGAAACTATGCTATGGGTATCAAATAATGCTTGTGTTCATCACACAAACATACGCCCCTACCGGGATTCGAACCCAGAACTCTTGGCGCAGAAAGTAGGATCGCTACCGTACACCAAGTGGCCATCAAATAGGCGGATTAACTTGTCCAGGGGATGATCTTTAACTTGGTCTTCTATTAAACCAGGATATGTTTTTTTTACCGTGAATAGGTAAGCAGGTAAGCGCTTGACCACTGTCCCGCCTGATGGTAAGCGAAGATGAGATCTAGGATGTGACGCGCTTAACTAGAAGATACCTATTCACTCGTGACTTGAAGACCCCTTAACATTTAGGTTACCTCGTGTAGAGCTCTTGGGCAATCATAGACGGCTTTGATCGCACGAGACACTTCTAAGCTGGCGCTTGGTAAAGATGACAGCATCTGTTGCCACAGCCGACCTACGTTCGTACCTGGAATACAGATAGAAAAAAAATAATTAGAAAAAAAACAAAAACCACACGACTGAAGTAAATCTTCTTTAGCTCCATCTATAGATATATGAAACGTAACTGGCTATGAGAGAAAGAGAGAACGAAAATGTGTGCTCGCATCTCTCTCTCTTGCCCTTACAGTAATATATGAAACGTAACTCGCTCTCTTTCTATCTTCACTAATTTAAATCTCCCTCTCAACTTCCGTTCGCCTCCCCTGGTCACACTTTTAGTAACGCTCTCGTCACCCATTCACCAGCTTACTAAAGTCAAACGTGCGTAAAGAAGTTTTAGTTAAAAAAAACTTCCAAGTCGTAAAATATATTTTAACCATTGTAGGATTTTCAGACTTTAGAAATAAAATAATAGAAGGTGGAATTTCTTTCATAGGATTCACTGGTATGAGTTTCATTGTTAAACTATTTCAACCATTGTAAACACAAAATATAAAAAATACAACAATATTTAAAACCGGTTTTAAAAAAACGTGTTTTTAAAGATTCACATACAGTGGGATTCTAGCTCTCAGCTTCTACCAGGACGCCGTATTCATGAAACACTGAGTCTTTTTTTATCTTGTCAAAATACCTCATATAGCGGCAATCAAATGCTCATTAAAATAATTTAAACACCTTTATAGGTAAACTAGCTTATACCCGCGGCTACGCCCGCATTATTTTTTTTTTTTTTTTCAATAAAAAGTATCCTATGTTACTTCTAATACCTCCAAGAATATATGTACGAAGTTTCATGATGATCGGTTTAGTGGTTGCGTGAAAGCATAACAAACAAACTGACATTCACATATATAATATTAGTAGGATAGATAGAAGAGATACTATAATACGTCAACCTATGCAATAGTGTAAAATTTCTCCATTCGAATTTCAGCTTAAAATCAAAATCCATAGTGTTTAATATCGAGTAAGAAATATTAAGTTTGTGGTTGATTGGTATGCTGTAATTCGTACTAAAGATACATAAAATGCTAATTTATTTAAGCGTTTAAAATAATAATAATAATAATAATATAATACTATTTTATATAATAAATTGTATAGAATTCAATTAAATTAAATAAATCAAGACATTAAATAAAATTGTCACTAACATCTATGGATTGTCTGAAAATATATTTTTTATTTTTAAATGGAATTACATTAAAGAAACTATAAAAAAGTATATAATATATATTAAATGTTATGACAGTAATAATGTTATTTATGTACTTAAACGTCAACACTCACCGTCCTTGTCAATAGCGATGCAGTTTTTGCTGTCGCCTCTCATGTAAAAATCGGCTTGTTCATCAATATCCCTTTTAGCTTTCCTGAAAATTTTATAGCATATGTAACATTTAAAATAAGCCTATAAAAACAACCACATCTCTGAGCCCTCAGGTAGGATTCGAATCCACGACCTTTCGCTATCAAGGCGAGTTCTCTGACGGTTGAGTACCAAGACGCTGACAGACGCGCCGTTTACAAACGTACTTCAACTTCTAGAGTAATATTTTACACATTCGATTAAGATGGAACCAGCTACTACAATGTATTTGTCTATAATGGGTTACCCGTGTTATCCCGATTTTAGGCTACAACAACATAGGCACCGGTAATTAATTGAATTTAATACGGGGTTACCAAAGTTCCTGTATCTTTATCAATTGGCTAAGGCTAGCGACAGATTTAACGGAAGAATTGAGTTTTGGAAATGTGACGTTGACTAATAATGTTCTTTAAAATTAAATATTTTGTCAGAAAAATTGTTGGTTTAATTGTCACCCGTAAAAAAAGATAACACCCATGTTTTTGATGTTGGTAACCCTTAAACTACGTAGTGGCAGGTGGCAACCTTCGTCTAACTCCAGAGAAATTTTAATTTTATTTTATAAGCTAAACTTAATATAAATTATAATATTATGTTACCATGTTAAGGTTTCACCATTACAAACACCTTTACAAGTGTTACAAGTACAAAAAATAACACTAACTTTAACCCGCGAATTCGTTTACCTTCTCAAATAATGCATTATTTTAGAACAAATTTGGTAAGCATAAAAAAGGTGATAGTGAGCGAATCTTATAAGATAGACATTTGCTGTCACGGACTATTTTTAGAATATTTAAAGGGGAACAATTCTGTCATAGATATTTTTTGCAAAACTTTAACCGTTTACGCAGCGCACGCAGCGGAAGCTCTCAAAAGGAAAAAAACCCTTGATTTTGAAATTTTCTTCATTGGTGCTCCGCTCCTATTTATCTTAGCGTAATGATATATATTCTATAGCCTTCCTCGATATATGATCTATCTAACACTGAAAGAATTATTCAAATCGGACCAGTAGTTCCTGAGATTACCGCGTTCAAACAAACAAACTCTTCAGCTTTATAATATTAGTATAGACTAGCACGGCCCTTCCCAACTTCGCACAGGTGGACAAAATTCTTTAAATTTTTTCTATTATTAAATATTTTTCCGTTAGTGCCATCTAGCGTCCGGTAGACGAACTACTTGCGGTTAACGCGTTGATATGGTAACGTTATTGATACAATAGAATAAAAGCGGGAAAAAGAGCGGACAGACAAACACACAAACCACTGTGATCTTAGATTATAGATTTGTGGAGATTTGTAAATGGCATTGACATTAGCATCATAGTATATGACTTACAGATAAATAAATATAGGTTTATATGTCTATGGCTCACTTGTATGGCTCCTCCGCTATAGCCTTGGTGACCTGCACGATGTGGAGCGCCAGCTCGTTAGGCGTCTCCACTAGCCACGCATCGCTGTCTGCTGTCACCAACATGTCTGCTTGTCAACATGTTCAATACATTACACTCATATTGCGGCTCAATCTATCTATATACGAGGGCGGGTCAACAAGATCGCGGAATGAGGGGCATGGAGGGGGGAAAGGTGACTTTTTACTACCTGCACTAGTTGTGACACTAATTAAGAGTACAAATACTCAGTTTCAAAAAAATAGGTTATAATTACCTGAGCTACACATCAATCAACAAGTCAATCCGGAAGAGAATTTGCAACATGGAGAAAATTGAGTTTCGCGCAGTCATCAAGTTCCTTACCAAACAAGGAAAACCTCCCCAGACTATTTTGGAAGAGATGTCTTAAAAAATAGTCTGAAGCCAAAATAGTCCCAAAAATGAAAAAAGAGCTTCGAGGGAAGAAATTTTCCAGCGATGAAGAAGTGAAGAACGCAATTTCGGCCTATTTTGACGACAAAGAGAAATCATTTTTATTCGAAGGTATTAATAAATTAATTGATAGGTGTAATAAATGTATTTCTTATTTTTACCCTCCATTCCGTGAAATTTTTGACCCACCCTCGAATATATATATTTTCCAATCTCAATACTCAATATTTTATTGTTTTCCCACTATATTTATTTTATATGGTTCTTAAACAGCAATTTATGTAAGTACATTTTAGACCCTGTGCGTCACAACAAATTAGAAGAGTCGGTCGCATATTTTTTTATTGTCTAAAATATCATTATATTAATCGATAAATATATCGATATTAATTCCATTACTATTATCGGCTGTACGCTCTGATTGGTTGTTAGTCAAAGTGGAGTTTCTACATTAACATACATCTTTGTTGCTTTCTCAAATTTGTCGTTTATTATCTGTATATTATTGCAATTTTTTAATAAGAATGGATTAGCTCTTGATCCCAATCAAGCCCGGGGGCCAAGACAGAATCCACGATGAAACGAGCTAAACCAGAAGGTAACTATTCATCCTGGCTTTGCAAATGGACGGGTTATAAGTTCTCGGAAATACAGACGGAGGGAGGGAGTTCCACTCCTTTGCTGTGCGCGTTATGAAGGGTGTTGAGAAACGCTTGGTGCGACAGGTAGGAATATCAACCAAGAAAGGGTGGTAGCCCGCAGTGCTTCTGGATGTCCGATGGAAGAAAAGGAGATGGCGGTATGAGCAAATGCAACTCTTAAGCACACTCTCCAAAGAGGTCTGTAGAAGATCGACAGAGCCAACTTTGCGGCGATGAGCTAAGTTGTGAAGCCTGCTCTTCACCAATTTGCTGTCACCGATGAGCCTCTCAGCTCTGCGCTGAATCGTGTCCAGTGCAGCAAGTTGGTATTTTGCTGAGCTTCAGATTATTGGGATAACAAAATAATTTTGTTTTTTTGTGGATTATGTAAGGTAACGACGCATAATATTGTAAATGTCGTTACCTCCGATAAAGCTGACGAGTTTCTTGCGCCCATTCTTCTTGTCAGTGAAAAGAAATCCTGATTGGGTGGTAGGTAAAAATGGTGGACGATTCACAGAAATGATTTTTAAGTGCATTTTAATAAAGTTATTATCATTTAATACTGTAAAACGGTTGTCTTGCTGTCAGTTGAGGCATAATGAGAAACCTCTTGCTGTTATTCTGCTAGTTTGATTTTGTATGTGCTTACAACATGAACAAAAAGTGGAGGAGTAAATTCAAACTATTTACCTGTAATTGCCATTTCCAGATCTATTGGGGTCATCAATTTTCTATTACTGTTAGAAGTCTTGCGTTGTGATTTTCTGAAAAATAAATAAACAGACAAACATTGTAATAGAAATTGGTAGCAAAGCGGGGATGGTAAGTTCTTTTTAATATTATTTAACACTAGATGGCGCTGTAGCGCGTAGAAACCCGCTATCGTATTGTTTTTGCGGGATAGCGAGACAATATGGTAACAAACACACACACAAAGAATTGTCATAATATAATTAGGATTAAAATTGTGAAAAACCGAGCTCATTTGCCAGACAATCGGGGGTTCGAATCCTAACTGAATTATTTTAGCATAACTTTTATAGTCAGAGGAAATTTCTTTTATAAATCACTCATCAGGTGATATATGGTCGTTGGTCTATATATATAAAAAATCTGCTTTAGTCTCCAAAAGTCGTAATAAGTCGACGGATAGACTTGAAACTTTACAAACGTTGCATATTATTTTCAGAACTGCAGTATTTTCCTAATAATTAATATCATATTGAGCCATAACGAAGCAGACTTATCACCCTGATAAATCTTGATAACCCGAGAATTCTAAATTTATAGCAACAAAATGTAAGTTATATAGCTCATGTGAGCAATTATATCACTACATGGTATAAAACGAAGTCGCTTTCCCTGTCCCTATATCCCTATGTATGCTTAAATCTTTAAAACTACGCAACGGATAGAGTAATTCAAGAAGAAGGTTTATATGTATAATACATGCATAATATAGTAGAGCATTGCATCCGTGCGAAGCCGGGGCGGGTCGCTAGTTCGCCTATAAATACGAAGGAATATCTACAGTATTTTCTGCGCCGCCGAGGGTTCTCCGAGGCGGTCGCTTAGATGGAACCTTCACAGCCTCAACGGCTAAAGGTACTTACTACTACCTAGGTAAGGTGTGGTGTTTAATCAGTCTAGCCTGACATAACAACTTGTGGCTTAGCCATTGAAGGATTCACCACTATAAAAAAAAAAAATACAGTATTTTCACTTGGCTAGTAAGAATTATTAAAAAAAACATATTTTAAATTTTTATAATTGTTGGTTTATTTGCTATCGACTTGTGTCTGCTAACAATAATAGGTACTTAAGTAAGCATTTAGGGAATGAAGAATTCGATAAAAAAGTCTCAAGTACCAGCTTTTTCAAGAATTTTGAAATATTTGTCTTTTATTAAATAAGATAAAGTTTCTTTTCCAGTGAAAATGTTACTTTTTAAGTTGTCTAATGGTACTTTTGACTAATGCCTAGTGGCAACACTGAAAATCTCACTTGAAGTATTCCTTAGCGCCGAAGACAACGAGAGTGACTTGACAGCTTGTTAGGTCGCGCAAGCTCGCGATCTTCTCGGCGAGCGAGCGCGCCTGCACATGCTCGGCTGTAACCGCCGCCTCCAATACGTATAGTGCTCGCGAACACTGCTCGCGAGCGGGGGTTAGTCCCACCTGTAGCCAGAGATATCTATTTTAGAACACCTAACTCCATTCATATATTAGTGGCTGTTCCTAATCAGAATAATCCTAACCGTAAAGTCAGAAAGGTACTAGCAAATTTCAATGAATTTTCGACGAATTTGTGAACACAAAGCTCGGTAGCTCAATTGGAAGAGCATTGGACCGGACTTGCAAAGGTTGAGGGTTCGATTCCCGCCTGAGTATTCACTTGTGACCCGAGTCGATTTTTTTCTAGTCTTTATCTATTATAATAATTCATCTTATAAGATCGCATTGAAAAATGCATGAAATATATAAATAATATAAATAAAGCTCACAAGGGGGGAGTTGCCTTGGAAATTGTTAACCTATACGCATCCAAACGCACTTCAGCACGTACGCTCTTGCATGAGCTTTTTCTAAGTACAGTCTTAACTTTGCGCATTTTTATTATTTCACGTAATAATTCTTTCTTTTCCATACTACTTTGACTTCATGACGAGGTTGATTTCAGATCGAGTGCAAATAGTTACCTGCCCATCCGATACGGCGAGGGTAGGGATCTTAGCACGCGTCCACATAACGAGATTTGGATCACATAAGTCCGGGGCGCTTGTCACACGGCATCCCGCCGCATCAGCTTCCCGCCCCACATCTGCCATCAGCCACGACCCTGATAGTGTTGGGTGCATCTCTATACACATGTACTGAATAAAAAAAAAGAATGTGCTTTACCACATGACTGAAGTAAAACTTCTTGAGCTTCATCTATATTTATTTTTTATTTATTTAATAAGGCTTACCAACTAAATAAATGAAGATATAATGGATAAAGATAAGTTACATTTAAAGCTACAGCACTTAGCGAATATGTATATACAAATATATATTAGATATATGAAACATAACTGGCTATGTGAATTCGATTCCCGGCCGGGTCTATGTAGAAAATGATTTTTTATATATTGGTTTGTTTTTTTTATAATTTTTATATATTTTATGCATTTTCAATGCGATCTTATAAGATAAATTATTATAATAGAAAAATACTAGAAAAAATCGACTCGGGTCACAAGTGAATCTCAGGCGGGAATCGAACCCGCAACCTTTGGAAATCCGGTCCAATGCTCTCCCAATTGAGCTACCGAGCCTTGCGAACACTCGTCGAAATTTTCTAGTACATTCCTGATTTTACGCTGTAGGCCAGCGTTGTTTCATCAATGAGAGGAACATCCTCTCGTATTCGAAAGAAACATTTTTACAAATGCTCCTCAATTGGGAGAGCATTGGACCGGATTTCCAAAGGTTGCGGGTTCGATTCCCGCCTGAGATTCACTTGTGACCCGAGTCGATTTTTTCTAGTATTTTTCTATTATAATAATTTATCTTATAAGATCGCATTGAAAATGCATAAAATATATAAAAATTATAAATCTAACATGGCTGTTTCATCTTAATCGATTGACCAAACATTTGTAAAAATGTTTCTTTCGAATACGAGAGGATGTTCCTCTCATTGATGAAACAACGCTGGCCTACAGCGTAAAATCAGGAATGTACTAGAAAATTTCGACGAGTGTTCGCAAGGCTCGGTAGCTCAATTGGGAGAGCATTGGACCGGATTTCCAAAGGTTGCGGGTTCGATTCCCGCCTGAGATTCACTTGTGACCCGAGTCGATTTTTTCTAGTATTTTTCTATTATAATAATTTATCTTATAAGATCGCATTGAAAATGCATAAAATATATAAAAATTATAAATCTAACATGGCTGTTTCATCTTAATCGATTGACCAAACATTTGTAAAAATGTTTCTTTCGAATACGAGAGGATGTTCCTCTCATTGATGAAACAACGCTGGCCTACAGCGTAAAATCAGGAATGTACTAGAAAATTTCGACGAGTGTTCGCAAGGCTCGGTAGCTCAATTGGGAGAGCATTGGACCGGATTTCCAAAGGTTGCGGGTTCGATTCCCGCCTGAGATTCACTTGTGACCCGAGTCGATTTTTTCTAGTATTTTTCTATTATAATAATTTATCTTATAAGATCGCATTGAAAATGCATAAAATATATAAAAATTATAAATCTAACATGGCTGTTTCATCTTAATCGATTGACCAAACATTTGTAAAAATGTTTCTTTCGAATACGAGAGGATGTTCCTCTCATTGATGAAACAACGCTGGCCTACAGCGTAAAATCAGGAATGTACTAGAAAATTTCGACGAGTGTTCGCAAGGCTCGGTAGCTCAATTGGGAGAGCATTGGACCGGATTTCCAAAGGTTGCGGGTTCGATTCCCGCCTGAGATTCACTTGTGACCCGAGTCGATTTTTTCTAGTATTTTTCTATTATAATAATTTATATTGGTTTGTGTCTGGGTGTTGTGGTACCGTCGTTGTTTCTGAATTCCATAACACAAGTGCTTTAGCTACTTAACTAGGATTCAGAACAATGTATTATATTGTTTTATATTTATTTAGCACGTCTAACGCGTTTCTTTCACGTTAGCAACGTGTATCGATTCAAGCACAAGACTGAATTTATGCAGGTATTCAAAGGTTTGAGGATTCAATCAAAGAATTCATGTAGGTCATGCATGAAATCATGGTCAAGCTGCATTTGAGTTGCCTGAGTATTACGTTTGTATCGACAAGCTCGTGTCGTTAGCGCGTTTAAAAAACGTAGTGTGCAAAGACTCTTAAGTATATAAATGACTATTCGGAAACAATTGCTTTTTTCGAGCAAGATTCGAATGTGGGAACTTTGGTTCAGAAGATAGGATCACTATTGTTGCACCAAGTGGCCATTAATTGTACAAAACAGGTAGCCTCGTGGCTTAGTAAGGATATTGATTAAATTTTTTGATATTCTTCTTAGTTAGAAAAAAACTATCAATCTAATGTTATTTACATGCAAAAGGTCTGGATTTTAAGAGTTCTGTCCACAAAAAGACAGAATCCCAGTAGGTTCATTTTGTTGTCCATTTGTCTGTCAGGATCCTTTTTTGAAGAACTGTTATAGGTATTTAATTAAAATCAAATACGCAGGTCAGCAATCCCTTCGACCAGTAAAAAAGACTTCAAACTTTTAAGTAAAAAGTAAGAAGCAATCAAAAAATATTGCTGATTATATCCCATTTATACTGATATAATGAGCTCATTTCCGTCTCCTACATCATCCCGTATAAGAACATCCTGATTACGCGATTACTAGTGCCTGTGATGCACTTTTGTATTCTATAAATGCTGTCATTTTTGTGATAGATACCTTCATGCATTCCCCTGGTTTATATATTTTATTAGCTTCAATTTGGGCGAGCCTTGCCATTTTATCTTCCGCCTGCTTTTTCTTCTTAGTCTCTTTCTGGGCTGCAGCACTTGTTTTCTTATTCGACACCTCATCAGAGCTACCTGCATAAAATATGTATTAATTATATTCTTGACTGAAATTAAATAGTTTGTTCATTTAAAAACAACTCACATGTAATCAGTCTGCATCGCACAAGCTTGGTGCGTCATAGTCCACCAGAGAAGACATTAATAGACTGATGATGTTTAACAATAAAAGACTAAGTTTTTTATACTAAAAACTAAAAAAAAATGCAGTTGAAATATTTTTTAGATATAGACTTGTGTAACGAGTATGGATACTCAGTTATATCCTGGAGCTATATCCCACACCGGATATTTATCCAAACTTTCCGTTTAAAATTTCTTAGCATGACAGTATTTTTCTTGCTTTTATTCTAAGCTTAATGTATTTATTTTATGAAAAAGATAAATAAAAAAGAATTAACTAGTACGTATTTAATAAACAGATGTGAGCTAGTGATGTAAGTTACATATACAATGAAAAAAACTAGTGTGGATATGTTAAGCAGATATGCATATTGTAACTGTATATTTATCTTTTTCCAAAAGAATATGGAGTAACTGCAATCTTTGCCCAGATTCACTTAGCGCATATAATAAGATGACATTTATCCACTTATAATAAATAGTTACTTAACTTATAATATAATAAATTCATTACAATAGTAACAATAACACAACAATCTTAACTTACCCACACTTTTACGCCTGATGCGTTTTCTGGCACCATCGCTACCTCCCGAGCTTGATGATGATTTAAATTCATTTGAAGTTGTTGTATATGACCCAGATGATGTTGCACTGATCGCTGTTACTGAATAACATAACAACATTTTAATACTGATATACATATATACTATTAACCATTTTAAATTTTTTTTCTAATAGAAAATAGGCAGGCGTTTGACCACTATCTCGCCTGGTAAGCGACAATGAGATCTAGGATGTGTCTTGCCTAGAAGCTTACCTATTCACTTGTAACTTAAAGAATGCTAAATTGTATTTGTTCCACAAGAGTTCCAGTTCCAGTTGATAGCTCTACTCCTTAGCGGTACGTATCACAAAATTGGAACTAAACCGCTTAGTGCGACTCTTTGGTACATCTAACATATAATGGTGTCGCCTCAATTAAATAAAAACAGATAACAGAATTCCTCGTGGAAATTGAATTTAGGATAGTTAAATCTAATGGTTAAAAGATTATTTTGTTTTACTTTTACGTTTTTTCTTCACATTTGATTGTTTTCACGCTTTCACGTTCTATATTATAAATAAAAATAGTTTGGTAATTAGTAAGAAACAATGAAAAGACTAACCTTCCGGCAATTCATGCAAATCATCAAAATAGTCATCCTCTTGAGTTAGGTCTAAGTAATCATGAGACATATCAATATATTGTTATAATTTCTTCAAACAAATGACAAAAAAAGGGTGTTCAGATATTACTAAATAATCAAAAGCTTGTGGCCTTTTCTGACCTTCATTTGCCCCAGTTAAAGTATTTACTAAATTAAATTTATATTAGTTAATGTTGCTATCAAACAGTATGTATTCACAACGTTTTATACTTTTATAGGTATTGTAAACACTTGTTTATTTCGTTTGAATAAAATGTCAACAATGAAAAAAAACTTTTTTGTTTCTTTTTTTGTTAAGTTTTCCCATAAGGGCAGGCAAAGGGTACAAAGCTCATATAGCCTAGTCTTAGCTATTTTTTTCCTTCATTAGATGATGGTGAGAACCAATCTATGAATGATAGATGATCAATGAATGACCAGTGGAATTTCCCTTTCCCTAGATTTCGGTAAAGGTGTAGGGATTTATTGAAATCTCCCCATGTACTTCTTGAGAGAGCAGGAAAAGACAACTTCCGCTGCTCTGTTTTACTTGCCAACATTCTTGTATCTTTCCAAACACTTAGTGATTAATAATCCACCAATTTGAAGCAATAATAAGTACCACAACACAAATCTTAACAAGAAAAACAAAACCACCAAAGAGACGCTTAGCGCTCCCGCCAAAAAAAAAAAAACATTTTTTTTATTAAATTTTTCCGTACGGGAAGACAAAGGACAGACTCGTACAGCCTCGACCTTAGTATTTTTTCATAATAATGATCGCTAACGCTAATTTATGAATATTTGTTGAACATTATGTAATAATAACGGATGACCAATTCACAATGAATAGAAGTATAACCCTTTTCCCTAGACTTCAGTAAAGGTGTGGGAATTAACTATAAGCTCCGTGTACTTCTTGAGACTAAGTGATTAACAACCCACCTTATTCTACACATTAGTACTTGGAAAATATTTTTACCTAAAAAATCTAAATTATTGATGTGAAGACAACCTGTGTAGTCCTTGCGTTACAAATTTCGCCAGAAAGTCTCAAAAGATGATCAGTCAATGAAAGAAATGTTCCGACTTTTTCATAAAGCTAGAATTAATAGAATTCTGCAAATTAAAATGGTTGATCGTTAATTATATTTTTAATTAAAATCAAACCAAATTAAATATCGACTCATTACGTATGGATATTAATCATATGAGTTAATTATTAAGGTAAACCACAAGCCTAAGGAGGTTGAATGTTCTTTAACCTAGACCCAACTAATATAGGCAGGGACATTTGTATGGACAAATTGTCTAAACTGCATCATATTTGCTATATTTGTATTTTGTTGTGGTATGAAGTGGAGTCTCATCTGTCTTGCTACGAATGCTATATGCGACGCAACGCTATGTATTTAGGTGTCGTCCATAAGAGTATTTTTCTTTAGTCAATAAAAGTAGGTACAATATACACACAACTGTCCAGCGATCAAGGTATCTTTTCATTAAACAATGTATATGTATTTAGATTGATTAGTATAAAATGTTTACTCAATGTTTGCTTGTTTTGTGTTAAGTATCTATTTGAGTTATATATCTCTATTTGAGTTATATATATAAAAAATCCCTGTCGCAGTATTTGACCGCCATTGATTTCGATACTACTTAACCGATTTTGATATTTTTGTCTTTTTGCTCGATTTGTTTCGACTTATGATATAGGGTAGGTTTCATTTTAATTTGTTACACAGCAACGCGTGGACGGGTGAGCTGTTATTATCAACCATTATTTAGCCTCAAACCGAGCAAAGCTGTTATTACTAGTAAAATTAGGTATATTATATTATATTGAAATCGCCGCTTATAGTCCGATGTGCTGGAACATTTGGTAAAACAGTGATACTATGCAACACTTCAGTACTTAGTTAGTTTTGTTTCACTTGTATATGTATGTAATATGGAAAGTTATTCATAAACAAGAAAGTCTATAAGCAGAGATTAAGATTTTTTTACCTTCTCTCATAAAGTCCTTACCGATTTCTCTAAATCCCCACACCTCTATTGAAACTTAGAGAATATCAGTTTTTTATTCATCAGCCAGCATTCATAAATCAACTGTCGTCATTATTATACGAACTCTGCAAACCGACAAAAGTAAAAATATATTAAAATATCATATAATGTACATCAATTATCCAAAAATCATGGATTTATGAACAGTATATCTTCTAAAACAAAATGGTATCTAAAGAAATGATAACAAGAAAAAAATTACCTTGTCTCAGTCGTAAAGCGGGACTTGAACCCCTATCCCTCGCTATCTGAGCAAGTGGTCTGCCAATTCAGCTACCGAGTCCTCAACAGACCCGTTGAAATTTTTTAAATGCTCAAATAACAAAAAAATATAATAATCAACTAGATACATCCCTTCCCAACAATCCCTTTAATTACTTACTCGGTTATATAGTTTTATTTAGAAGATATACTATATATGTAGTTTATATAGTACTAGCGACCCGCCCCGGCTTCGCACGGATGCAATGCTCTACTATATTATGCATGTATTATACATATAAACCTTCCTCTCGAATTACTCTATCTATTAAAAAAAACTGCATCAAAATCCGTTGCGTAGTTTTAAAGATTTAAGCATACATAGGGATATAGGGACAGAGAAAGCGACTTTGTTTTATACTATTTAGTGATATCTTCCAGATATATAAATTGCTTTAGAAATGCTCATAAAATTCGAATCTGTGATCGAAACGAACGAATGGACTAAAACGTTTTTGTATTTTCAGCCTAGCGATAAAAGAGAGCTGATTTGGCGATATCACCCTCCAAGCGACTATCGATTTGCCATAAAAGTGGGTCTTAAATCACCTCGAGAAGCACAAACTTCCCCTGAAACGATGCTTATTGATAAATAATTTAGCTATTTGTATATTCACCCATTTTTTATGTAGCTATATTTATATAACGAGATGTATAACAACCATTTTGTAATAGCGAAATCTCCTTACCTACGTTTTATTGGTACAAGATCTTTTTTTTAAACTATGATACAAAGTTATAGATGGAAATATATACTATTGCAGTATTTCTTGCTGTTTTCTCTTTGGTCATCGACTATACACTTTGTTCTATATCCAAAGCTCATGAGTTTACTCGTTAAGGTGGTAATGATAGAAGAATGGCCATAGAGAAATTACTAGGTGAAGCCAATGTTTTTGGTCATAACTTTTTATTTTTGTAATTTTCGAAATTCGGGCTCCGTTACAATCCAGATTGTACACACATTAAGAACTAATCCTAAATGTGTTAATTCGATTCCGTACAAAACATATTAAAATCGTTAAAGAACTCTGGAAGTTATGGCGTAACAGACATTGCGTCATTGAAGCTCCAATAATAAACACTTATCTATAGTGTAGCTGTAAATGTGCAATCGCTAAATAAATACATAGATTGAATAAAAAATATTTTATTAATAAAAAATATATGGGTTACTTCTGCACAATGTTTCATCTTTGAGAATGCAGAATGATCGGCAGTTATAATATTATTATTATAACTAAAGTGAAGTTAAGGTATGAATATTTAAAAAGAAAAGTATATTTCTAAATAAAACTATTTAAACCGGATCCGTTATTCTTGTTTTTTTTTTTAATTTAATCCTTGCCTCTTTTAAAGGAGCCGTGGTCACAGGATGTCAGAATAGGCGCGGAAGTGGATAACTAAATATAGAAAACTGTATTGACAAAATACACCTCTGTAGAGAATCGGATCGGATCGTTCTAGAGAGTGTAAGGTTTTAAATGTGAAAACTTTTAATAGCTTTTGGTATTAAGGTATAGGATCTGAATATTCAAACGTATTTTAAGATCAGACCAGTGGCGTAGCATAGGTCACTAGCACCCGGTGCGGATTCCAAATTTGCCGCCCTCTTATTTTTGCAATCCATTATAAAAAAATTGAGGCATGGTAAAAAGAGTACTTTTATTGAATAACACTAACCTGAAAAGTGAAATTAACTTTTTTTTATATTTTAATTTTTTTTTCTCTATCTGCCACCTCCGCAGCGCCGCCCCCGACAAAGTGCCGCCCGGTGCGGACCGCACCCTCCGCCCCCCCCATGCTACGCCACTGGATCAGACCTTATCTTTGTAGTGTTAAAGTCTATCATAAAAGGTATTAACTCAGCTCTCATGTCCTAATGGCTCTACACCATGGAGAAAGGATGCTGCTGTCATTGATACGCGAATATACCTAACAAGGACGCGAACTGACGCTTTGTAGTGGCAAACGCAAGTCCAAGACCTGGGTGTAATTAATATTTTTAAACAAGTTTTCTATCATCATCAGCCTGCTAATCTCATTAAGATGGATGGTCCAACTGCCGGCATTGCAGTCTTTTTAGTTATTACGTAAAATGATTAATGGGGGAAGAGGGTCGACCATGTCTATTTGTTTCTTATAAAAGCGTGGGATATTCTTGATAGTTCTAACGTAATACCAAGAAATGTTCCTGATTATACCTTGTAAAGTCGCTATACTTTAAAAAGAAAGTTTTGTGCCGCATCGTGGCCTATGTCGAATGGGTGGACATCGGCAATGTTACAATCCTGAATAACCAACTAGAAGCAACAGCTATAATTAAAGATGTTCCAATGGCAAATCCACTTTCCGAGTGGATGTGGAGCACCTGGACTGAAAATCATATCTAGGTATAGATGAATGATTTAAACCAAAGTTTATACCACTACACACATGAACTGTTTTGTCAACTGTTTATAAAATGAAGTGAAAAGTTAATATGCTTTCCATTGTTTATTACAACAACAATTGCAGCAAAAAATGTAATTAATTATTGCATTTTAGGAATTTCATTAGCGATTTAAAGTAAAATATATTTTTTCCTAGGTTTCAGTAAATGTGTGGGGTTTTACTGAAACCTCATGGACTTCTTGAGAGAGCAGGAAAAGTCAGCTTCCGCTTTGTTACACTTGCCAACACTCTTGTAAACACTAAGTGGTTAATAATCCACCATTATTACGCACTAATATTCACAACAACACAAATTCAACTAGAGAAACAAAACCACAAACGTTACTCTTCCCGCTCCCGCCAAAAAGTGACTTCAGAGTTATCATGAAAAAAATTAATAGAGGTCATCATATATGTATTGTCCCATCCAAAAACTCTTTGGTTTTGACAGGAATTAGGCAGTGTGACACTGCTTTGTACAATAAGGGTCGTTTTATATCTTATATTTAAAATAATAATAATATTTGTTACAATCACACCAATTACCCTAGCCCAAAGTAAGTACTGTAGGGCTTAGGGCTTGTATTATAGATACTAGGGCTGTATCGGCGCCAACATCGAGTCCAAGGCTCAAGTTGCAGCTAAAAAGTTTGGCGTCCTAAGTAAGGTCAAGCGATATTTCACGCCGGGACAGCTTTTAACTCCTCTATAAAGCTTAAATTCGATTTTGCATGGAATATTGCATCCACATTTGGGACGGCTCAGCAAAATACCAACTTACTGCACTGGACCCGATTCCGCGCAGAGCTGAGAGAGAGGCTCATCGGTGATAACAAATTGGTAAGGCATGTATTATTGACACTAGGGTAACAGATAGATATACATAGCTATGTATTATTTAAACAAATATATATAAATACCCATGACTCAGGTACAAATGCTCGTATTCATCAGTTCATCACACAAACATCTGCCGCTTCCGGGATTCGAACCCAGGACCTTCGGTGCGAAAGGCAGGATCGCTACCGTTGCACCAAACAGTCCTCATTAAGTAATAGAGCTAGTGAGAACTGTTTAGTCCTATTAGCAGAATGAGAGAGAAAATAAACTGTCATAGTTACTTGTTCGACGAAAGTAAAATAACGAACAAGCGCCAAAGGAGGTTCATATTAAAAAAAAAAAAAACATTGTGTTGTCAGCAAAAATAATTAAGTAATTTTATGAGTTGTACAATTTTTGTTTTTCCTTCAAAGCTCATTCAACAGCTTTTTATGTATTTTAATTAAGCGTACTGCAAGCTAAATATTCCAAAAAGGTTGAAAATGCGAATCGCTGTGTTACCGTAATCTGTACAACTTTATGCCCTTGCCTCACCCTCCGATTTAATTCAAGCCTTTCGCAATCCAGCCTCACTCGTGAGATATGAGAGGCGCGTGCACAGATTATTAAACAGACACGTAATTCAATTTAAGAGTGAGGAGGGTACATAAATTCGCTGAAAACCTATAAAATATTCTAAAACTTTATTAGTAACATTAGTTTAAACAATTTTAATAAAAATAGGAAATAATTATGTAACGTAAAGTACATAAAATAAATTAGGAAATTGATTTTTTTATATTCATTTCCAGTATTTAGAATTCTTGAACAATAATATGTCAAAAACTGAACACTTCATTATTTTTGGATAAAATAATTAATTTTTTTTATTTATTATTTATTGTAAGTTACAAATTAAAAGGGTGTTGTAGATTTGGTAAGTTCAGCATAGGTGAAGCTCTGCTAGGCTACAGCAAACACGAGCACCAACTATTGCCTCTTATCTTACTTACAAATTCAAGTTGAATAAATAATTAAGTACTAAGTCTCAATTTAATTATGTCAACTTAGATTACATAAAAGCGAATTTAGATACTGGAAAATATAAAACAACGTATCAGAAATGTTAATATAATGAATGAATTTTAAACAAGACCACAATTAAGTAAGCAAACACGACGTCCGGTTTTTTAGTCTCTTCTGTTTGCCAGGAATGTTTGCTCTATGTCTGAGGGCTCCCTCATTTGCCCTCCTCCAGTCTGCCTTTGTTAGCCGGGGTGATCGCCCGCCACGGCTGTCGACCACACCGCGCACGCGACCTTTTATAAATAAAACTTAGTCACTCCCACGTTAAAACGCCGTTATTGGAAATACTTTTACACATCATTATTCCTTTGCGTCTCTATTATTTAATCGATTCTATAAAATTCGCATTCCAAAAAGTTTTGATTTATCGCAACCTCATTTGCGTCGTTTGTTTTTTTTTTAAATCAAAACAAAGCGCCGGCAACTAACACGTCGTAAAGCCAGTGTGATAAAATAATGTTTTTGAATGCAATTTCATTGCGTGATTCAAAAAAAAAATAAAAAAATGGATTGGCGCGAAAAACTTTTCGGAAAAGTGCTCGTGAGATGCGATTCGCCGGGGACTAAAAACGGTAATTTTGAGAATATTTCAACTTTGGAAGCTCTTTCTGATTGTGTGGAAGAAGGCGAGGGAGCAGTGTGTGGCATATACTTTTCTTTCGCGAACATCAGCGATGAGAGTGACGATTTCGGAGTGCGCTTAGAGGAACTGTATAAGCGAGTGCATCCTCGCTTGAGAGTGGTGCAAGTGGTGTTGTGGGCCCACGTGGGCACACCTGAAGGCCCAGTGGAAAGAGAAGCTGGGTTTCGGCGCAGTCTTACGGGAAAGACTTGGTTTGCAGTGCCCTTCCACGATGTGGACACAAAGGTAAAATAAAAAACATTAAATATAACTAACATGACTTTGATCGGGTCGAAAATAATCTAACATTCACACAAATTAACCTAGCTCATAATAAACAAATTACCGCTTATATAATGGATACTATAGTAACGGATAAACAAAAATATACGATACATAGATATGGAATATCTGGAACCTTTGTCTCAGGTACAAACACCTGGCCCCTCCGGGACTTGTACCCAGGACAGTGAATGCTACCAGTCGTATATGTCCATCTATAATGTACTCTTGAATAAATGAAAGAATGTTTATAATAAATTCAGTTGTCCCGGATTACCCTCAACAATTATTTAAAAGCCGTTTTCTCTCTTTTATATTTGTGTTTTCCCTCACTTCTAATTTTAATTCGCCGATAAAACATACCGTGAGTTGTCAAACGACCTAACGAAAGTCATAACATTTCTTTAAAAAAAAAATCTAAAGAGAAAACAAAGGCATTCGTCAGGACGACCGCGAACATTTTTAAAAATCGAAATAAAACCAACCTCCCGCATAAAACCTTAATGCTTGAAAACGTTATTTATCCTGTGGACTCTTGAGTTAAAATTATGCAGTTTTGAAGTGACTGGGGTGCGATTCAGGCTACAGGAGGGTATAAGAACCGGGTACTTTAGTCATACAATAGTACGGGAAACGCATTCACTGAGCTGAAAAGCTTATTACACGAAAAAATGGGAGACGGGTGGATAAGCGAGAAGTTCTTATTTTTTTGCATCACGTAAATTAAAAAAGATTCGTAGAAAAACGAATTTGATATTTAAGACTGACGGTATATTAAATCTATGCTAACTAAAGTGCATATTTTCTATGTTTGTTTGTATGCGGGCGTTAATCTACAGAACCAGCCAGATATCTGTCCACTAAAAAAAATCTTTCACCATTTAAAACGTACATTAATTACACAAGCCAACAAAATTTGACAAAGTTTCTTTCCCAGACAGCTAACTATACTTTCCCAGAGGATTTTGGTGTGTTGAATCCAAATCCGGTCGCAGAATTGCCCTATCACGTCAGGTTTATGAGATATTCTAACCTAAAAGAGCAAAAACGCCGCCGTTGCTGAGATATTTTATTTTGAAGTATTGATTTTCTCAATTTTGCTTCATGCTACCTATACTGTGATCAGTTTTTTTGCACTTTTAGGTTAGAATATCTCAAAAACCTGACGTGATGGAGCAATTCTGAGGCTGGATTTGGTTTCAGCACATCAAAGTCCTTCGGAAATGTATACTCAGGTGTCTGGGAATTTTCTGTTCTGGACCTGTGTTATTAACATTAATTTATAATGTTAACATACAACATTGATATAGTTTTTTTACAATAAATGTCAAGTTATTTTATTTATCAATAATAATTATAATAAAAAATTCTTACATTCACACCAATGAGCCTAGCCCTAACCACTGTAAGGCTTTTATTATAGATACTAGAAAATTTGGATAGAAATACTGATATCATAATTATATATGATACAAGATATATAATATTTATAAATGCCCGTTACTCAGATACAAATGGTCTGATTTATTACACAGACATTTGCCCTATTCGGGACTTGAACCCAGAACCATCGTAAGTACGAAAGGCAGAATCGCTACCGCTACACCAAACGTCGTCAAAAAAGTTTTATTTAACCCAATAAAAGTCGGGGAGGCTGCTACTTAAATTATTTAATTATTATACTTACCTTTAAAAAAATCAAATTACCTTTATGAGATTGAAAAAGTCCTCTTAAGTAAACTTTACGGGAATGAAAAAGTAAACATTTATGATAAATGATTTTATAATTACAATTTTTAACAAATTGTATACACCTATGTTTTTGTATACATATTGATATTTTTGTTACATTAATTATAATTTAAATTAAAAATTAAATAATAAGTACTGCATAACTAGGTATACTAACCATTGAAAATGTAATAATCAACTGCAATACTGAACTATAGAAACATACATTTAATTTTAGCTGTTCCCGTACGCTAAGAATAAATATGCAAACGGATTAAATTTGAATATACCACAAAGTTATTATTACAAGAAAACATCCAGCTATCTTAGGGTGTCAAGCGGAACCCACACCCCTTCGTTATCTGAGCGAGCACTCCTTTAATTAAGCCACAGATACCCAAACAGTTCCCACCTGTGACAGTTTGATTTTTTCTTGTCATAATTTATTTAGATAGCGAACATAGACGGAAGGTAGTTAGCCAATCTGTTTTTTTATAGGATACATTTCAGAGAGTGTGCAGCAGAATTGCACGACCTTGTTCGGCCGTCCCAATTTTTCATTGGACAACCAAACTTACAAATAGGCGCCACCACTATGATGTTAATATACCAAAGAGTTCCAATTTTGTGATACGTACCGCTAAAGAGTGGAACTCTTTGCCTGAATCTGAGTTTCCTGACAAATAGGAGTGCAATAGTCACGAGTGAATACGTATCTTCTAGGAAGGCGCGTCACATCCTAGATCGTATCGTCGCTTACCATCAGGCGAGATAGTGGTCAAGCGCCTACGTATTTACTATAAAAAGCAATATAATACTAAAATAACAAACACAACAATAACATTGCTGTTTGTTCTTTATTAATTGTTCAATACTTGTAAAAAAATTATATGTGATATAATATTGAGTTTGGTGGTAATACAGATGGCGCTGGTGTTAGCTTAAGAAACACTTGGAAAAATTCGACGAGTTTATCCAAGCTCCATTGGAAAAGTACTGGCATGGATAGCGAGGGGATGTATGTTCGAGCCCCGCATTACACTTAAGACAACTTTTTTCCAGCAATAATTATTTGACATTATTTTTTTTTTAATTAGTAACAAGAACCAAACTAATCCCATAAAACTAAATATAACTTCATTATTTATTATTCAAGTACTAATTACTATTTTTGAGCGAAGCTCTCCTTTAGGCTACTCACAAATTTCGCTTGTCTCCCTCCTGCTACTTAACGGTTCAACCAATTCGAACGAATTTTGGCATGAACATACACGATTATAACCTGACGGACATAGGCTATGTAAAAAAAATATAGAATTTACCATGGAGGAATAATCACCGAAAGAAAAATTCAAAAGCTGATCACAGCCAAACCGCTGAGACTACATTGATGAAATTTGGCGCCAAAACTCACATCGTGGTCGTGACTAATGTGCAAAAAAAGTTTTGAAATCGGACATACCATTGAGGAATAATCAACCCTTCAAAAATATAATTGCTTCGCTCAGTATTTGCAAACAGCAGCATGTATTGCAGACCTAGTATATTTTTACGCACATTATCGCATATTTATACGCACTAGGTATACACCTAGAGGAATATTAAAAGAAAAAAGTCGATTGCTCCACAGACTAGTATAGAGTGTTTAAGGGCTGTACCACAGAATATGTATAATACTACCTAGGCTGTTTATATTCGTAAGTTGTTTCGCCCCTCGGTAATTACGCCGTCATACCATGTATCACCCTAAATTACTTTCCGGACCCCAGAGGGGGCGATTTTTTTTAAATAAGCCGGAGTGCAGGTGCGTGCGCAATATTAGCGCTTTAATATCGGAATTAAGAAAGATAAATTGATGGCCTCCTTTTAGGTCAATGGGATTTGTTGTTTATGGTTCGTTGAAAAATAATAAAAGACATTTATCAACGTATGTCTTCGTAAAAAATCACTTGTGACTATTTCTAAATCATCGCAATCTAAAAATTCTTTCTTTTCCTTGTTTATACATATTAGAAATCTGGTAATTTATGAGAAAACGTTAGCTAGCATTTACAATAAATTACCAGAAGATCTAAGAAATGGAAGAAGTTATAAAATAACACCTTGAAATAATTATTAATTAAGAAATTCTATTACAATTTTTAAGAATACTTTACCGATATAATACAGCAGCTGTTAAAAAGTTAATTATCTGGATATCCTTTTTACAGGTGGCCTAAAACAATTATTATTTTATTATTTTTAAATTACGATAACCGACAGTTTCTATATTTTTTTAATGTTATAACATTTATACATTATGGTTGCAATAAATGTATTCAGCATTAATTGAGGGTTCGATGACGAAGTGGTGTGTTTGTTCTATGATTGTCGTTAGGTGACTGAAAATGTAATTGTCTTAATGCACAATGCTTCGTAAGGTGCTTTAAATCGTTGGTTCTGGTTACATATCGTTGGCACCAACTTTCAACCTATAATGCCTACTGAGCTCGCATGTCTGGCCAATTCTGCTAATGGTGTTTCCATCAATTGGGAAACCTGTACCCCAGCAAACGTTAATTGATAGCTTATTAATGTTTTTCCCTATAAGCTTAAATAACCCATTAATATAGATCTATGCTTTGGCATATTTTATTTTAACGTAAAAATGTATTAAATAACACTGTATCAAATAACACATATTAAGATATAATTTATCTATGTTTTAGTTTTATTTTATAGATTTGATAGATATAGTTGCCTGTCTGGCGGCCTTCTACAAATTGTACTTTGGAGAGTGTGCACAAGAGCTGCATTTGTTCAACTGTTATCTCCTTTTTTCCATCGGACATCCAGACGCACTGCAAGCTACCACCCTTTCTTGGTTGATATTCCTACCTGTCGCACCAAGCGCTTTTCAACATCCTTCATAATGCGTACAGCAAAGGAGTGGAACTCCCTCCCTGCGTCTGTATTTCCGAGAACTTGTAACCCGTCCATTTTCAAAGCCAGGGTGAATAGGCACCTTCTGGGTGAGCTCTTTCCATCGTGGATTCTGTCTTGGCCCCCGGGCTTGATTGGGATCAAGAGCAAACCCATCCTTAATAAAAATAAAAAAAATATATTAGGGTAATAGTTTTAGATAATTTTATATAAATATCTAAAACTTAGACACAAAAGGGCTTAAAAAAGCAGAATCAGATAAATACTTAAAAGAAAATACTTTGAAAATACGATGGTTTTTTCTCGGCGCGTGAATATTTTAAGAGCTAGTACGAGGTCTAGGAAAACTAACACAGAAAACGTCGACAATTTTAGACTCTGTTTATCCATATTTTAGGTATAAATTGAAATAAACGCGTTGAATATTATTAACTTCCATCATTTAATATTTATAGCGAGGAAACGCGGGAGCTGAATATTTGGATTTTAATGGTAACTTTTTCGTGGAAGCAAAATTTATCACTTAGAATAGAATATGAGCTGTATTCTGTTTGTGATTTGATATATTTTGGGTTTCAAGTGTTGCGTATATGAAGTATTATACAGCTTTTTTTATAATATGTTTGTTCATTATGCCGAGTTTATCTTACAATTCATATAAACAATACATCATCAGGATTCTTAGGAATAGAATAGAAATAATTTATTTCACACACAGCAATGAAATCTTTACATTAAATGTGTCAAACAATAAAATATAGTTTAAAAAACTAAAAAAATATGCTTTAATAGCAAATCGAACTAAAAATCAGAAAACAACTTTTAATTTATATTTGATGCGACTGTTATAAAAAGTATATCAACTCAATATGTTTAAATAATTTTCAAAAATTCTAAAATATAAATAAAATTATGAAAAGAAAATTAATTTCATTGTAAAAAAGCATGGGGTGCTTTTTTACATCAAATTTCTATACTAACTTTACGTTTACGAATAACTACTAATTATACAATGTTCCCGTCACCAGTGTCGGAGCCTTTAATGGTGTGAAATATGACATTTTTATCGACAAATTGCCCCTCAAATTTTGTTTTTCACAAAAAGCCAATAATTAAAAAATACACAAAAAAGAATCTATTTCTTTTTCAGTAATTTTTTTCTATTTTTTATTCAATGACAATTGAAACATGATGGCTGTGTCTGTAATTACTGAAAAAGAAATAGATTCTTTTTTGTGTATTTTTTAATTATTGGCTTTTTGTGAAAAACCAAATTTGAGGGGCAATTTGTCGATAAAAAATGCCATATTTCACACCATTAAAGGCTCCGACACTGGTGACGGGACACATTGTATATTTACAATAATCAATATCGAGCACCCCACGCTTTTTTACAATGAAATTAATCTTCTTTTCATAACTGTATTTTTAATTTAGGATTTTTGAAAATTATTTAAACATATTGAGTTAGTATACTTTTTTTAACAGTCGAATAAAATATAAATAAAAAGTTATTTTCTGATTTTTAGTTCGATTTCCTAGTAAAGCGTGTTTATTTAGTATTTTTAAACTATATTTTATTTTTTCACGATTTGCTATAAAACCGTTTTTAATATGTACAGACTAGGGATGTTGCGGATGCGTTTTTTTTCACATCCGCGGATGCGGATGCGGATGCGGATTTTAAGAGGCTCACATCCGCGGAAGCGGATGCGGATGCGGATCTGTACAGAAAACTTAAGTGTTGGTTTGGTAGGGTAAAAAAGCAGTAATATTAATCCTTTCTTTATCTATACATATAAATAAAATTGGAGTGTGCGTTTGTAATAACCGTTTTTTACTACATCCATATGAATATATATACGGTACACACACCAAAACCACATTTTTTACAATTTTTGTCTGTCTGTCTCTCTGTTTGTTCGGGCTAAACGCTGAAATAGCTGGACCGATTTTGACGGGACTTTTATTGGCAGATAGCTGATGTAATAACGAGTAACTAAGGCTACTTTTATTTTTAAAAAATATTTTACCTTAGAAAAATAAAGTAATGTAGCTATGTCAAGGTACTGTTCAGTACAGCGCGCAGCTCACGCGCATGCCACCACTGTCTATGCCGTCACGTCGGGCGCCGCACACCACTTTTCCCACCAACGAATCAATATCACAAAGGCTGCCTATTGCGCGGGCTCAGAACGCGCCAGCGGGCTATTGCTGGTTTTTAATAAAAAAATTTTTTGCAAATTATAATAACTGATCCACGGCAACGTGTGGCCGGGTCAGCTACTTTAATAATAAAGTAGTGAGTGAATAACTATTACTGATTAATTGTTTTAGTAATGAAATTTAAATATTGGAGCATTATATTTAATGATTATATTTAAAGTAGAATGACCGCCTTTTCGGACTCCAGTCTGTTTCGCAAGGGTTCGTGTATTAATCCTGCGCTACTAAATAACTGTTCACTTGGAACACTGGCTGGTGGCGCTGATAAGAATTTGCGTGCTTTTTTAGGTAACAGTTGGAACTCACTTTGATTAACACTCCACCATTAAAGAGGACTCTCATTTAAATTAATTCACTTTTTATTACGGAAAGTAAGTAACTGCTTCTTGTGAATTGTGTCAGGGCTGACAATTTCTGGTGTAGCATCATGGTAAGATCACTTATTAAACAGGACTGACGTCCTGTACCTGAGGTCTCTAGTCGTTCCGTTCTGTTTCCATGAAATCTGTCATTCTCATTTTCTTCACTCTTTCGGTACTTGGAGATATTGTTCGAGAAGCCAATATGTCTTCGGTGTTTCTGCTAATCTTTACTTTACGGTCGACACTCGCCACTCGCCGGCCCCTTCTCTTTCTTTCTTGTCGCATCCGCATCCGCATCAGCTCCGCATCGATTTATATGCGGATGCGGATGTCTAAATCGATGCGGATGTTCCGCATATGCGGATGCGGATGCGAATATTCGCAACATCCCTGGTACAGACGTGTTAACAATTTCATCTCGATAGAAAACATATGCAAGGACGCGCAGACCGCGCTCTTGCTCTATCTCTTTTGCTCTCACGCAGAAGACTTGTATTAAAATCATTAATCCTGACGATCCTAATTAGGATAATGAGATAAGGTTATCAAAATATTGTATTGTCGTCAATCGTTGATAATTCTACAACGTTTAAAGTAAATCTGATCGTTTAAAGTTGGGCAAAATCGAGCCCAAACGAGTCTGTTACATATGGGTCATACTACTTTTTTACCGACAATGGTCTGTCCTTCATCTTATTATGGCATCTCGTTGGAGTATTGATATTTACGGTTTTTTAATTCGGTTCGAATAAACGTCCATATTTTTCTTATCTATTAATATTATGTAATTTTACATTTTTTCCAACCAACACATATTTTCGTTTGTTTTCCGTAGAATGCCGTGACAGAGTGGTAAACCGAAATATGGTCTCCACAGAAAAAGGCCACTCTGTCACATACTTTTTTTAAAAACCAATATTAAAAAAGAATTAATATTTGCCGCAAAGGAAACTTTAATTAGTCCTAATGACAACACAGATGCAATTTCTTTTAAATTCTACACAGAAACCACAATTATGGATAGTTCAAAAACCAAAAAAAAACAGAAAAACTTCGTTTCACTGTCGGTAAAAAAGAAGAACGATCCATATATACAAACATACAGGTGAAACTAATAAAAGCGTGTGAATAAAAAACATAGCAGACATTAGTAAGCTGCACTGCAGTGGTGAAAAAGTCCTCGGCTGGGCATAATGTCACGGCATGTCGACACCATTGCACGACATTGCCATGACGTTGATTTTCAGCCAGAGGTTAATAATATGTGACTCAGTGACTAGGACTATAAGAGTTGGATTAAAGATTATACTGGAAACAACACAAAGAAAATGTGTGAAATTAAATCAAAGATTTTCTTATGCACTCGGCTGTCCGGAGTACTATTGTACACTACTGGATTTTAATCGTTTTTATTATAGTAAAAGGTTGATTTCCACTATTTATCCGATCACTGCGAGACAGGACGGATAGGTGAATGCTTTATTTAAACTACCAAAGACATCGACCAAAAATACTGCTATAACAACTTGCTTGCACAAATTTCGCTTGTGTCCCTCCTGCTACTTAACGGTTCATCCGATTCGAACGAATTTTGGCATGAACACACAAGATTATAACCTGACAGACATAGGCTACGTAAAAAAAATATAGACTTTACCATGGAGGAATAATCACCGAAAGAAAAATTCAAAAGCTGATCACAGCCAAACCGCTGGTACTACATTGATGAAATTGGGCGCCAAAACTCACGTCGTGGTCGTGACTAATGTGCAAAAAAAGTTTTTAAATCGGACATACCATCGAGGAATAATCACCGAAAGAAAAATTCAAAAGCTGATCACAGCCAAACCGCTGAGACTACATTGATGAAATTTAGGTGAGGTTCGGTAAGGTAGTGCTTCGCTCAGTATTTGCAAACAGCAGCAGCATTGCAGACCTAGTAATATCTAAGTATGAACTTATATGATTGTACCCACGACTTGATAGGAGAGTGGCTGGTCCTGACACAATAAAACTGTATCCCTTCCTTTACAAACCCTTCTTTGATATGACAGTATTTTTTTTATTGAAATCACAGAACAATATTTAAGAGCATTATTCTGCCACTCTCATGCCTATATGTATTTGAAGTAGCGAAATTTATAAAATTAAATCTTGGTTACTTTTTACGACTCGCAGTATTTCTAAGACATAGTAAATGGTTTTTCATTAGTTTTGTTTTAAAAAGTGCGTGATGAAACCGAAAAAAGAAATTCGATCAGTGATCATACCATTTATACAATAAATATTTTTTTAAAGTGAACACTTCTTTAGCGGCGTTGTGCACGTTATAGGATGCGGTTCCACTGAGGCGGAGAGGAGCGGTGCGGAGCGGGGCTGAGCTGTCAAAAGAGGTAAGTATTTCCACTGAAGCGGAGTGGGGTGGAGCGGAGCGGAGTGCCCAGTGACACGTGTTTTCTCAGTCAGAACACACGTCATGTTGTCGGTTAAGAAAAATAAAGGAATATCCCACGCTGCATCCTTCGTTTCATTGCATTTGTAGGTAGGTATTTGTGTATCCCACAAACCCGGCCCTCTCCGCTCCACGTCACTCCTCTCTCGGCGCTAGGCTAATCTAGCCTGTTTTCCCGATATTTTAAACAATTCCGCTCCTCTCCGCCAATGTTGTTTCCTTTGAAGCGGAGTGGAGAAGAGATGTGGATTTCAAGCCATGTGATTGGTGAATTGCGGCACAGCTAGTCTCCGCTCTGCTCCGCTCCGCCTCAGTGGAACCGCAGCCTAAGGATGGGTAAAAAATGATAAACTCGCGGCAGGATAGAAAAGTCGTAAGACGGAGGGGGAGTAGACCGCCGGCGCGGCATTGGAGAGAAAGTAATATCTCCCTCTGTTTTCTGTCATCGTACATGCACTACAAATACCCTCCAATACTTTAATGGGGTACGTTCCTAACTGTTAAATTTATAGAAATAAAATTGTTTGTTTCGCAATTTTTTACGTTATTTTATTACATCTACAATTATTACCGAGTCTACCATCAGTACGGAAACTCTAAGGCCCTTCCTAGAAGAACTGGAAAAAGAAACTCGGACAGGGGGTCGATCCCCATCTTACATTAATATTCACAAAAAAAGCTCAGTACATCACTAGGTCTTGCAGTGTGTCTTTAGAGATATTCAATTTATTAATTATGGGATCCCAAGCAGGTGAAACGCTAAAACCGTCATCTTTATGGAAATTAAGATGTTTCCTAATCTCAGTAACTTCGTGTAGCATTCTTGTAACAAATCTTTGTTCTTTAACAAGATTTTGTGGTTTACCAAATTATTTAATCAATGATTTGTTTTTTACAAATATTAACTTTACTTACTACTGCTTATATTTTTTTTGACTTCCTTGGCGTACATTAAAGAGGAAAAATAATAGTATTACGGGAAGCGAACATTCCGCTGAACACTGTAACTGCCTGTTTCCGACTGTCGCGCCATCTTTTGAGTCGATGTTACTTAAATTAATTTTAAATCATAATGTTGTTATGAAATGCAAATATTCTATATTCACATATCTTTTTAAAATTAATAATAAAAAAATCAAAAATTCTTTTTAAAAATATACAATACATTGAGAAGTAAAATAAATAAATTAAATGCATTACACGCTTAATTGTAATTCCCACAATCTAAAAGCCACAAGAAGGGCTTTTAAAACTTGTACTTTTTTAAACGAAACATAAACTGGATATCAATGTGTCTATATTATAAATCTTTCAATATCAAAAAGGTTAGTCGTCATCACGGGAGACCGAAGAGCTGGCAGCTACCTCGGACAAAGAATTAGTTTAGCTATTCAAAGGGGGAACGCTGCCAGTATCTTTGGAACCTTGCCTAAAGGGACTCCTTTTAGTCATATATTTTAGACATTATATTATATTTTTTTAAGGTTTTTAGTTTTTAGATTTAGACTTAGTAATTTTAACTTAATTATTTCTGTATTATAGTTGTTATAATATCACTATATTTTATCCTATAAACAAAACGTATGACCATATTAGGTGCCATTAGAGATTAAAAGTAAATTACGCTATTATAAAAAAAAATCTTTCAATTAACCTAATATATTCGTGAGATAAATACCTGCAGTCGGCTTAAAATCAGCAAATATTCTGAACCCGCACTGGAGTAGAACAAAAGTAATTAAGGTTAGGGAGGTCGATCCCCCCAATACCAGCACCGCTATCAGCACGCCTCTTTACGATTTTCACCACCCCCTTTATCTCGTAGTTTTTAGCTGAGGGAGCGCAACCATAATTGCCATCTCTCGTGATGTTACAAATGAAAATTGTATCAAAGTTTTTGTCTATGAAATGTATAAAAAATGCTTTTGGACTTATTTCGTCCCTTTTTTGTCTATGGTAGTATAAAACTATAAACTGTATTAAGTATTAGTAAGTAAAAATCGGACTTTTTGGCGGGAGCACGAAGCGTCACATTAAGGATTTTTGTTTTCTTATTAAATTTTGTGTTGTGGTTGATATTAGTATGTAATAATGGTGGATTATTAACCACCGAGTGTTTCTGAATATGCATGAGTGTTGGCAAGTGAAAAAAAACAGCGGAAGTTGTCTTTTCCTGCTCTCTCAAGCAGTCCGCGGGGACGTTTCAGTAAAACCCCACAAAACTGAAACCTAGGAAATTCCTTAAGAACTAAATGCACAAATCGTGCAAGCCGCAAATAAAGAAAAAAAGTAAAAATCAACTTATCGTAAAAAAACAAATGACTGTATCTAACAGAAGACATTAATTATATTCATTCCCTATTCTCGTTGAGATATTAAACGAAAAAAAAACCCTAGTTTATACCAAATATTTTTTTCATTTGTATAAATTAATTTCCTTTTAATATTTTTGTATTACCATTAAAAATGCGAAAAGTCTTAATATAGTGCGTTGAAAGTGTTGTCTTTAGGTGGAATGTTAATTTGTTGAGAAGTACACAGAACTCAATTTTTTCATAATCGTGAGGTGATACAAAAGCAAATTCTTTAATAATTGTTTAAAATATTCTTTTTAATAATTGTTAATCAACACTTATTATAAAAAAATGTGTTGACGAAATCCTCTTGGCCAGACTCCGTAACTGCTAATTAGGCTGTGAAAAAGACGTAACATGTAGTACAGTAAAATAATTTTACCAAAAAATTTAGGCCAAATTACTGCAATTATTGATGCTCAAATTAAACAGAGCTTATGACCATCACACTAACATATGCCCCTACCAGTATTCGAACCCAGGAAGACCGTCTAGATTAACATTAATAACAATATTTCTTATATTCACACCAGTCTTGTGTTATGGATACTAAGGTAACGGATAGATATACATATATGATACATACATATGGAATATTAATAGAAATATATATAAATACCCATGACTCAGATACGACTTCTCTTATTCCACACAATCATCTGCCCCTTTCGGGATTCGAACCCAGGAGCGGCGGTGCGAAAGGTAGGATCGCTACCGCTATAAAAAAAATCACAAAGTACTAGTAATATAGTAGTAATATTTAATTGCTTGCACCTATTCCAACAACAGCAGAAGACGCAGGCGAAACATAGTCAGTCAGAAACTCATTTCATTCAACCCAAGCATTAAATATACACAGTAAACAAAGCAGTTCATTTCGAACTATCGCCCATCAGCATCCTCTACCGTAATTACATTAAAACGCTCCGCTGGTTGTTGATCGCGATTCGCTCCCGTCGCTCGCAACGCTCGCCCGCCTCGCTTATCTGGCGATAACCCATTTGTCGCCTATTCGGCATCGCATAAGTTTACAAGTAATGTAGGTATATCTGTATCACAAACCTGGTATAAGTTAGCGCTAGTGTTGATGGTCGCCATTTTTGAAAATATGATCAAAACTGATATTTATAGAAAAAACAATTAATATTATATTCTTTTTGTTATTTAAGCATTATAACAAAAAAAAAATCAGTTTCAGGCGGGACTCGAACCTACATCCACCGCTATCCGGGCGAGTGCTTTTCCAATTGAGATACCAAGACCTTTTTTTTTTTTTTTTTTTTTTTTTTTTTCGCAGAAAATGGCATTAGGCATTCCACCGTGTCCGGAGAACACGATGGATATGTGGGACTCTCCTCCATGCCCCTACCCGGCCGAGTGCCCGGTAAAGGCTTGGAGGCCTACCCACTAAAAACTGCGGCGTTCCAATACACAGTGGTGCGAGTCGCGTGGTCCCTTGCCGGACTCGGCCGCGACCCGGACCAGTGTGGGTCCACGCTCGTGGGCGGACCTCTCCTATGCTCCGTGAGGGACGGAGCAACGGGGTGAACCGTGACGCCCTGAACACCCCGCACGCCTGAGGGCCAAGTGCAATGCAGCTGCCGGTCTCCCGCCCCGACAACCGCTGGCCCCCTTTTAGTGAGGAAAGGAATAAACCACACCCCCCGACCGACACCGACCCACAAGGGACGAGACTCCCGCACCCGTGATGATCACCCAGGTACAAGTTCCCGGGCGCCATCACAGGCGGCGCGGTTGCCCCGCCCAATGCAGGCCGGAGGCGGCCGAGGTGTGCCAACTGCCTTCCCCCCCCCCCCCACCTCATCGGGATGTGCGTCCTCGGAAGTCCCCCGGAAACAAAAGTTCCCGGAGGGCTTCCGCGGTCGCCATCCCATCGGACCCCCTCTCGGCCACGCCGGGTGATAACGGAGAAAACTCCGGTATCACCCGTAGTTTCCGAATGAGGGTCCTACCCTCGGGAGATGGTACCGAGGGTCCTCCTCAAGTGCTCCGCGTGCGACCCCCGCACGCGCCCGCGCTTCCGGCGTCTTCACGCCCCCGGCTCTGTCCCCCCCGAGCGTTTTTACGGGGGGGTTGGGCACCCGACGGGCTGGGTGCCCCTACCTCCATGGGGTCCACCGGTGGTGCAGGGGGCCTCCCCTTCACCACCGGTGGGTCGCACCTGCGACTGCCCATCACATGGTCGGCCGGTCGCCCGAAGGCGGCGCACACCGAGCATGCTGGCTCCCTCTTACAGGAGGCGGCCATGTGACCAGGCGCCCCGCACCTGAAACATAGGCCACTCCTGTCCGTCACCTCCGGACATCTAGGGCGCGCATGCCCAAGCCCCATACACTTAAAGCAGCGTATGGGGCGGGGCCCGAGCAGCCTGCCCTCCACGGCACTCCATCCAACGCGAAGTCGTGCCCCGTCCGCTAATACTGCCTTCGCAGCGGCCACCGGCATTCTGGCGAACGTGTATCGGAGCCCTTCACGCCCCTCTCTCAGATCCTGCACCTTGACTGATGCCCTAGGGCATCCTGCTTTGGCAACAATGGCCGTCGTCACCTCTTCAAGCTCAACGGAGTCGTCGATACCGTTTAACCGCAGGTCTGCGGTTCTTTCTGGCCTTCCTATCTGCGCCATGTCACCGATAATGTCCCGAAGACGTCGCGCTAGCTCGTCAGCCTTTTCCCCGCTCGTGTCAGGTATGTGGAGAACACGGGCGCCCGCCTGGGTTTCCCTTACTCTGATGCCTGCCTCCGGAGGGAGAGTGCCGATTTAGCCCTCTTTAATATGTGGGCGTATGTTGCCCCACTCTCTGCCGCCTCTCGCTTCAGTACGATGCTGACCGCCGTGGTCCGTGGAGCTTATCACCAGCTTATCACTCCTCTTTTGCCCTCTTTTTTGTGACGCGGATGTCGTCACCGGTGCCGCGGTCGTCTTCTCAGCAGCTTTCCTGGCTGCTCTTCTCTTTTTCTTGCCCAGCGCCTCTGTCCAGGTTTCATCCCGTTCGGGCGGTGGGGGGTCTGCCTTTCGCTCTGTGCGAGTTGAGCCCGTCGTTCTGGCCTCCGCCGCCGGTGGCCCGCTCCCTGACTTCGGCGGGAAAACAGCTTGCTTCTCCCACGCTGTTAGCCGTTCCTCGACTACCTGCTTTACGGCTTGGAGCAGCTTTCCGTCGCTGGTCGCCAGCCGCTCGTCGACAGCCTGCCGTACTGCCTGCAATATCGCCTCTTGACATGGAAGCCTCTCCTCGGCGGGCTTCAGGGGTTTCGCTGCCTCAGCCTTCAACTTCTCCACCTCTTGACTCAGCGACTGCACCGTAGCAATGAGCTTACGGTTGACCTTGAGCAGGTCCGACATCCTCTTCCCCTCGCGGGTGAGTGCCACTCTGCACAAGTCCGACATGCCTTGCATGGCCCTTATCATGCCTTGCATTCGGGAGACAAGGTGTTTACGGATTTCTGGCTCCAACCCGTTCTCCTCGTCTTTAAATGCGTCCACTATGTCCTGCGAATTCCATTCGGCGTCTTCACGGAGCCACTTCCAGTTCTTGCGGTCTTCTTCGTCAACGGACCTAAGTCCGAGGAACTTCTCCTCCGCCTCTTCGTTCTCCGTCTCCGACTCCGACTCCGACTCCTCGTCCGAGCAACCGTCGGACGATTCTGTCGACATAGCCACTTGAGAGGACTGCTCCTTCCGGGGTGGTGGAAACTTCAATGTCACCTTCTTCGCGCCCTTCGGAGCGGATGCAATGGGAAAGCGCTCCCTGTCCGCTTCGCCCTCTTTTGGGGGTGTGATCTTCTTCTGTGCACTGTTTTGCCCCGGACCCTGTGCTCTGTCCTTCCGTTCTCCACCAGAAACCGGCTTCGAACCTCGTCCTTTGGTTTGTTTTTTATTCCTATTTGCTTCCATCTTGATCCCACGAATATGGGAGAAATATAACGTCCACCCGGGCAGAGATCCCGATGCCCGGGTAACCCTAATTACGCCTGGGGGGTCGGGAGGTACCCCAGGGTGACCGCTAATGGGCCGACTGCGCTCCGCCGGCCACCTCCAAGAGGCGCCCCGACACCACGTATCCCAGTGCCGGGACTTTGACGATTTTTATAGTGGTTTTCTCCACGCGGCCCCCACCGAAGTGGCGGCCCCCGCTCCCGCACCACGTACAAGGTTACGGTTGGGCCGGAACCGATCCTCGGATCGGAACACGCCCCGACTTGCCCGCTGACGCGAGCTGAGCCCGTAGGCCCCCTCGGGTGATTTTTTAAAGGGGTTGTCTTCCCCGCGGCCCCCACCAGAAGGTAGCGGCCCTCGGCCCTGCACTACGTACAGGGTTACGAGCTCCTTCGACGACACCAGACAGAACTGGCATCGCCTAAACTCCCCTAGCTCGACTACCGCTTCCCGGGATACCCAGGACGCCAGCCGAGCTCCCCCCCTGCTGGTTTTGGTCTGCGCCGGCTAAGCCGGTGGCCCCCATATCTGGAGGCCCCCCAATCCGCCACCCGGGGGACGCGCCCGATGGCAGTTCCAGCAACTGCACACGGGGATACCAAGACCTGGGCAGACCCGTTAAATTTTTCCAAGTGTTTCTTTATATAATTCGAACCATCTACCTACATCTCAATTTTCATTTCCCAATGTGCGGACGAACCAAATCTGGTTTTTAACCGATTTGTTGCTGATCACTTTTTCACTTTTTTTGGGTGTGGCGTTAGCCACTGAAACCGTGTCATTTTCAAATCGATGATAACTTCTTCAAATCAAGTTTTAGGGAAATCAACCCACATTAAAACTATCTTCATTTTTCACGTATATCAAACTCGTAGCCTTCGTTTCTGTAATTGTATGTAGCAACGAATTTTTTTTTTTAACTCAATTTCAATCCGATTTCAAAAAGGAAGCTTCTCAATTCGACCGATATGTTTTTGACGTGACAACGTCTTATAAACTGGTTTGCCGGGTGACACTTCAAGAAACTGCGTTACGCTCCGCTCACGTTATGCGCTTACAATGAGAGCGAGTGAGAGGCACGCGTCCCTTCCACTCGGGCATGGTTAGCCCGCCTAAGAGCGAGAGAGACAGACATAAAAAGTGGAAGGGACGCGTGCCTATAAATTAATGTTTTAAATATAATTCTTTGTATAAATAAATGTTTTAAATTGTTACTATTATTTCATCCTTCTTCCTACTATACGAATGAATATTCACATTAAAATTATTTTACCACTCAAAGTCGTTGTCACGTAAAACTTTCGCCCGTATACCGACTTTACAGGCAACCAACCAGGGGGTCTAAAAAAGCTAAATCGAGCAATATTGCTTAAAAGAATTCATTTCCAGAATTACTTGCAGATCCTAAGCAATTCCTCTAATTTTCGTAAAATGGTCACACGTTTAAGCAGAATTGCATCAATTCAATTCATTATAAGATTCATATTTGGTGTTTATGTTGCCACATGCGTTTAATAAAAACCGTACTTTTATCGTCGTTTACCGGTTAATATTTCTTTTATCATATCTTTTGTTTTAGGATGTTAGTTTTGAAGGATTATTTGTTAAATTGTTTATTATTTATAAAAATGACAAATAAACAATAAAATTTATATTTGAAACAAAAAAAGAGTTAAGTATGCAATAATAACCATAATCTAATTCACGACTGGCAATAATTTTGATGTCAAGTCAACCATAAAAATCAAAGTTTATTTACACAACAAACTTAAATCCAAGACAAGCGTTTGAAGTGATCAAACTCAAGAGTTTAAACGATAAATCGCGGTTTTGGGTGTTTTTAGACAGTTCAACACATACCAAATGTTATTTTTTGTAAACTAAAATCCAATTAGTTCCATGGAGGGTCCACAAAGGACGACGACGACGTCTGGGACGACTTGCTGATGTAGCCGAAAGATATTTGGAATATCTCATTAATCTTAGAAATAATCCCTAACAATGTTACATTTTAAATGTCTTAATTTTTATTTATAGTTATATATAAGTTTACTTCTAGTTTTTACATTTCAGCATTAACATTAAATCTGATATCAATATATGGGGTTCATTAGATTTAGTTCTCTCTTGTCATTAAATGTTAACATTATTGTAATTGCTGAGGTACTTCATTTTTTTTTTGTTTCAGTTTATAATAAATAAACCATATACTATTTATTCTGAAATTAAATCTTAGATTAATAAAAATTATACAGTTTGCAAAAATATGTTTTACAGCTTTGGTATCTAGTGCCTTTATGAACAATGTGTAGGTTTTTAATATCCTTGTATCTTTAGTTGCCAGGAAATTTATTTTGTAATAATAAAAAAATGTTGACTTGGGAATTGGGAGTTGTGCTACTGTAACTTAATGGTTATGAAACAGTGGATTTTGGCAATATTTCATAATTATAATAACTGTAATTGGAAACAATGTATTTTAGTTAAACTAACAATAAAGGTACTTTTTTATAAACAAGTGACCACTTTAGTTTTATTTCATTCTTAATTTAAGTATATTGTTACTTAAAATTGGATATTTAGTTTTTACACTTCTGCGCACATTACACTTAGAATAAAATACTTTTTTACGAATTTTGTGCATATTTTATTTTATATTTAATCTTAAAATTGGATGTTTAGTTGCATTGGGTAGAGTAATAATTTATTGAAAAAATAATTAGCCAAGTAAAGTACAAAAACAATTTATTTATGAATTTTAAAACTAAGGTTTTAATTTGATCGCGCTGACCAAAGTCTCTCTATAAATGCATTTCTCACTGATTCCCCAGCATCTTGTTGATCATTTCTTCTCGCTGCAATTTCGTTGTGGATATTTCTTATCTGAAATATTATTTCATGTAAATAAATATTTATACACTACATAAATATTTTAATTCTTTTTCTATAAATAGTATACCTATTAGTAAATAGGTAATACCAACAATGAATAATCCGTAACAGATGCTTGCTATAAGCATAAAAAGAAATGCCTAATTAAATACAGTGCTTATTCCACCACGTCGAGCTGGTAAATAAGGTTCCAACTCTTGTATGAGGTCGCGACAGACACTTTCATTAAGTCGAAACAATCCGATAAACTCTGGCTCCGGTACTTCGAATGCTATCTCCATTTTCCGAAGAGCCAGATTTCGTCGACGATTTAAAATGCTCTCCCAAACACGGGCATGCTCCAAAAAGTTTCTATAGAGGTCTAAATCTGCTATTATTAACTTAATTTTCAAAAATATTTTCAAAAGAATTGTAAGATGTTGCTCTTGAGTAACTTCTTATGATTCTGCTAATTGACATATCCCATACCCTAAGCAATTCCTTTATTGTGATCCATTTTACGAATTCTCATAGAAAACTGTCAAACGAATGAATTGACATGCATGAATTGTATCCGATTCACATTGTGAATTGTTGTCCAAGTTACCATTTTGTGATTTTTAATTTGAATCATAATAAGAATCTAATTAGAATTGCGCAATGCGGCCTTTTTAGATCCGCAGTTTTTTTATGTTTGTTCGCGAATAACTTAGTCGTTTATGAACCGATTCTAATGATTATTTTTTTGTTGGAGGGAAGATATTTCAAAGGTGGTCCCATGATAAGGAATTCAGGGTCTGATGATGGCAGACCAGAGAAATCGAGGGGAACTTTCAAAAATCGTAGAGGCGACTAGTGCGTTTTTCTTTTTAACCGATTTATTTTTATCACACTGCTCTTAACTAATTATAATACCAAGATGTTATAAAAAAATAATCGTAATATATATTATATTACTAGCTGACCCAGCATGCGTTGCTGTGTTATAAATTGAAATAAAACCTATCCTATCTTTTAAGTTAGATCAAATAACAGATAGTTACGAAGTTTGATCAATATCGGTTAAGTAGTTTAGGAGTCCATCGCGGACAAACAACGTGACACGTAATTTATATATATTAAGATCATATACCCATGATACAGAACAAATGCTCATATTCATCACACATCTGCCCTTTTCGGGACTCGAACCCAGTCTTTCCACAATTATTGTAGTAAGATATAAAATACGTGTGTAAAAAACAACCACGCCTCCGAGCCCTCAGATGGGATTCGAACCCACGACCTTTCGCAATCCGGGCGACTGCTCTGACCGCTGAGCTACCGAGACGCTGGCAAACGTGTCGAATTTTACAAACGTATTCCAACTTCTACTATGAGCTAGTATCGTTCCACCAATGTTGAACGCTAACTACCTTCAACATTGAAAGTAATATTTTTACAAATATTAAACAATCTCGGAGGCGTGGTTGTTTTTTACACACGTATTTTATATCTTATAGAAATATTGCATTGTGAATGCAAAAAAAATTAAATAAAAACATAATTATTGTAGTGTTACGTTCACAAGATACGCACTGAACATCTGCCTAGCGTCAATATTTAATATTAATGAAAACGTCGATTCGTTGTCAGTTTTCACAAAGGACCTTCATTCTGTCGCCTGTCCAACGAAACGTGGAAAATATCCGACGTTATATATTGGAAAGGAACGTAAGCATTTCCCAGGCGACCTGTACGCTTTTTTGCCCGGCCGGGTCAACTCCATCAATAAACATGATGAATGTACAGATCTCTATCTCTGCATCACATGGGCCATTTGGTTAGAGTTATGACTGTATGAAGACCATTTTTTTATTTATATCTAGGACAATGCGTTACGCATACTCCGTAGATCATGCTCAGTATGATCTGAGCGGCGCAGTTATGTGGGACTCTCCTCCATTCCCCACCCGGCCTAATGCCCGAGGCCTACACTAAAAACCTAAGTATGCACCATCCGTCCCGCGGGGTCATTGTTGGCTTTCACCGCGGGGTTTCTGACATGGGAGATGCCCGGGAGCATTTAGGCATCCCCCAGATGGAAAAGACCGTTCTTTCGCCAGCTGGTTTTACCTACCGCCTTGTCTTCAGAGGTCCTCCCTACGTTGAGGGCTATTTTCTATCCATCCACCAGCTGCCTCGTACGAAGACCATTTGGCGCAATGGTAGCGATCCTATCACATTCGGTCGTGAGTTTGAGTCCCTGTATGTCTGTACAACTAGCATTTGTACCTGAGTCATGGGTATTTATCATAATAGTTTATTTGTAAATATATCTGTAAAAATATTACTCTCGATGTTGAAGGAAGTTAACTTTCAACATTGGTGAAACGATACTAGCTTATTGTAGAAGTTGAAATACCTACGTTTGTAAATTCGACGCGACTCCCAGCGTCTCGGTAGCTCAGCGGTCAGAGCACTCGCCCGGATAGCGAAAGGTCATGGGTTGAAATGCCATCTGAGGGCTCGGAGGCGCGGTTGTTTTTTACAAGCGTATTTTATATCTTATAGAAACATGGCACAGTGAATGTACAAAATTAAATTAAAAAATACATATAAAATCATATGATTATGTCAAATCATACAAGCAATATCAAATTAATTCATTTATACAATTTGCCATGTGAATATTATTATATTAAAATGATAACCTAAAATTAAGTCAAATCAAATCACACCTAAATTGTTTTGTCTGTTTAGAATATATGTACCGTTAGCTTTATCTATCAGTAATAGATAACATGCTTTCTGAATAGTTTTCTATAAGCTCTCTAATATTAATTGGAAGTTTGTTGTAATACAATGAACTACATTGTTGAATAATAGTTTCTTGGGATCTATACTTATAAATTTCTATTAATATTAATTATGTATGTATGATAATATGTGCCTATGACTATCCGTTTTCCGTTACAAACTTTATAGTGCTTACGTTGGTCTAGGTTGATTGGTGTGAATGAAAGAACTATCATTATTATAATTATTACATTTACAAAACTATATTCGCAACAAATTTATAGCAAATTGTTAAAAAGTTTTTTTTTCTTGATTAACGGCTTGCACGATTTGTGCATTCAGCCAGTGTCAAGTAATTATGATTGCCAGTTCTTGAGTTAATTCTTAATTAAATAACTATATGAATATATTTTTATTATTATAGTTATTCAATTATATTATATTAGTAAAATAGACTTTTTCCTAGGTTTCAGTAAATGTGTGGGGTTTTACTGAAACCTCCCCGTGAACTTCTTGAGAGAGCAGGAAAAGACAACTTCCGTTGCTTTGTTACACTTGCCAACACTCTTGTATGTTCACAAACACTTAGTGGTTAATAATCCACCATTATTACGCACTAATATCCAGAACAATAGAAATTTCAACAAGAGAAACAAAACCACCAATGTGACGCTTCCCAGTCCCGCCAAAAAGCCGTGTAAAAAGTTGTAAAAATGCTCTATGTCTGATGAATTCTTTATCTGTGACGGTCGTCTATTCTTTTCTGTCTTTGGTCCTCGTTTATGAACTCCTCCATTATTTATTGGTATAATATTCAACATTTATACTGGCAACCATCGAGCAGGGTGTGAGTTTTTCTTTATTAGTGATCCCGCACACGTGCTATAATCGTACCAACTGTTCGCAGACTTCCCAAGTTTTTCTATATTATCCTAACTTAAGTCGGTTCAGATGCAAGCCAATTGATTTGGTTAATTTTTTTAATAGAAAAATACTAGAAAAAATCGATTCGGCTCACAATAATTTATCATAGAAGATAACATTGAAAAGTGCAAAAAATATATTAAAACAATAAAAGTCAATGTAGGTAACTATCAAATTTATTGATTTAAATTACGTTTATTTAATTTTATAAAATGTTAAAAGATATAAAGTAACGTACTTAAAATAACTACACACCTTGTTTCTTTTGTCAATTTGTCGTTTATTCCCTGTATGTTATTGCAATGTTCAGGAATACTGATTTAAAACAGATGCTTGTTGACTTTGTTGTAACCAACGAAGTAATGATAACATAACACTACTATTATTGTAATAACAGAATAATTTTGTTTTTTTTTTGTGGATTATCTATAGTGACGACGTATTTTAATGTAAATGTCATTACTTCTGTTAAAGCTGACGAGTTTCTGGCGCCCATTCTTCTTGTCAGTTAAAAGACGTCCTGATTGGGTGGTAGGTAAAAATGTTGGACTATTCAAAACAACTTATTTTAAGTGCATTTGTATAAAGATATTTTCATTTTCACTATCAACACTCACATGCCCGTGCTGGCAACACAGGCGCACAGCTTTATAAATAATAACTTATATACTCTGTTTACTGTGAATAAATTATTTTTCATTTCCATATCTATAATATAATTAATAGATTTTATTCAACACTTTATCTTTTGGATTAAAAAAAAAGAAAATTTATGCCGATTTTTACCGTAAATAATTAATATTGTCTTTAATGTTTTACATAAGTGTAGGAGGAAACGATTAAAGCTAATTTTAATTAAAACGGGTTGCTTCTCCCTCTGTTGTACTTATATTCACAACACTTTATTGGATTTTTTTTTATGGTTAGGGTTGATAAATCCTTGACGTGAGACGATAGTAACTGTGAGGGGTTGATGTCTTCAGGAGGGCTCTCCGTCTAGCCGCCACTCTCGGCCCTTCCGGACAGGGGCAGGGTTGCTACATAACTGTTTAAATTGAGAAAAATATATATTTCCTCATTCTTTAAACACATTTTGCTTCGTTGGTAATATTTGAAGGTGTGTTTGCATTTGTTTAATTACTTACGAGTTTTAAGAAGTTTTGTTTTAAAACGTGTTAATGACACTTTAAAATGCTAAATTTATGCCAACGATAAATTGTTTAATTCGTTCTTTGTAGAGTAACACAGCATAACGGACCAATGGATAACGGTATGTGTTATACATTAAACTAACCTAAGTTATACGTCATATCTTTATATTATTACTGACTATGTAATTTTGTATACCGTTAGTTCTCCCAAAAGATAATAAATCGCTACAGCTGCTCAAGGTCGTCAAAGATACATTTATTAACTAAAAATATACATAAAAATCAACTACTGAACGTGAAAAATACAGGTTATTTGTATACGGGCCTTTATGAAAAAATTGAAAATGTATTTTATTAATTTCTTTTTTTTAGATAAAAATAAGTATATTGCACAGGCAAATAAATATTGAACGTGGTTAATTGGCGTCGTTTGTAAAACTACTTAGATAATTTATTTGCTGGCAAACAAAGCGATGAATACGAGCGTTTGTACCGGAGTCCTGAGTATTTATATATATTTCTATAAGTATTACATATCTACGTATCATATAATTAGCTTAGCTCAAAGTTAGCACTCTAAGGCTTGTGTTATGGGTACTAGAGTAACGGATAGACTTACAAATTATGTAGGCTAATCGGTATGAATGTAAGAAATACTATTATTATTACATTATAACATTACTTTTAAAAGATATCAAATAATATCACGTAATTATTAAATGCCACATTACAATCATCATTAAATATCTTAATTTAAGATTTAAGTTTAAATTATTCATAATATTTCAATATTTTAATGTCAGACTGTATTTCTACCTAATACAGATAAAACATTACTGATGTTGAACGAAATAAAAAACATTTTTTTTTTTTTTTTTTTGCCTGTAAAGTCGGTTTTACGGGCGAAGATTTTACGTGACAACGTCTTTTTCTCGGTAGAATATTTATTGATATGAATATAATTAAATTGCACAATGCGCGCGGCAGACCGATCATAGTTGAGTGGGAGAGAGACGCAAGGCATTCGGCGGGCCTCTCTCTCGTTCGGTGACTCATCGTAACGTTACCGAGCGTTACACTTTTTCATAAGTGACTCCCAGCCGCAACCTAATTTAAGACGTTGTCACGTCAAAAAAAAACATTTCCCGCCAACCCTATCTTGCTTCAGCGTCGTTTACCCGAGCTTTCATCGCATCGTCGCTAAACATGCTTTTTGTGTCATGTATACCGTACTTCAGAAAGGTTGGCACGCTCCACTCGGTAGATCCTTTCCTCATTCTATGAAGAAAAGGATTATTTACGTCTATAGTTGATAGTATTCGGAGAAAATCTATATAAGTATTCCTACAAAGACGCCATCAAATGAAAATAACTTTATTTAAATGAAATAACCACTTGTCAGTCTACTGTAGCAATTGCTACCGATAGCCAACACCCCTCGTCAGTGCCTGGTTGCAGTTGCAACCATATTAAAATTATCGCGAGGCCTACTGTTTTTTTTATATTAACGAATTAATGCTTGAGTTACATAAAACCAATTATTTTGTGGTGGATACTTTTTTTAAGCAGCTTTACGGTAGTATTTTTTGTTTGATCCTAGCTTCATTATTAAGTGAGAAAATGGCATTTTTATCTAAGATTCTGACAACTTTTCATACTTTTTTCGCAATTCGAGCAGCATTGGGACTGTTGAGAGGGGTGGGGCGGGCGGTAGTGGACTGACATTGTCAGTAGTTGTTATTTTGATTTGTTCAATATTTCTGTGATTTTTATATATTTTTTGCATTTTTCAATATAATAAGTTAGTTTAATAGAAAAATATTAGAAAAACCGTCTCAGGTCACAAGTGAATTCTCAAGCGGGAATTAACTCTCCATTTGTCTTGCATTTACATGTATCACTTTTTTAAATACTTTTAGTTCTTTCTTACAAAATTTGATATTTCTAAAATTAATTACATGTAGGTAATTGTTGATAAGACTTAATAGTTTAAAACAGATCCATCTCAAGGCAGCACCCGATCACGACCAAGACCCATAACATAAAACTGTCTTCGCTTCACTTAACCATATTTTAGGGAACGTAATGCCCTCCTAACGCCATCTATGAGATATATGAGTCCAGCTACCAGTAAATTAGTTCTTAAATAGAGTTCTGTAGCCCTACCATCACGTCTTATAGCGATTCAAGTTTAGCTGTTAAAAAGAGACGCCGCTATAGACCGCGTATAGCGGTGTCTCACTTTGACAATCGAAACTGAATCGCGCTAAGAGATGATGGTAGGCCCTCTGTAATACGAAGAAGTCTGCATATTCTAAAAAAACTGGTTGGTTGCCTGTAAAGTCGGTATACGGGCGAAAGTTTTACGTGACAACGACTTTGAGTGGTAAAATAATTTTAATGTGAATATTCATACGTATAGTAGGAAGAAGGATGAAATAATAGTAACAATTTAAAACATTTATTTATACAAAGAATTATATTTAAAACATTAATTTATAGGCACGCGTCCCTTCCACTTTTTATGTCTGTCTCTCTCGCTCTTAGGCGGGCTAACCATGCCCGAGTGGAAGGGACGCGTGCCTCTCACTCGCTCTCATTGTAAGCGCATAACGTGAGCGGAGCGTAACGCAGTTTCTTGAAGTGTCACCCGGCAAACCAATTTATAAGACGTTGTCACGTCAAAAGGAAAAAGCATAATGCATAGAGCGACGTGAACTTAGCAAATTTAGTTTTTCGAATAAACTTATACATGAATGAATGAAAAAACTTTATTCACAAACTGCACACAAAAAAAATGTATATTCAAACAATAAGGAAATTAATAAAACATTGTGCAGTCGGAAATATTCACGATTTAGCACATATGTCGACGAACCAGGTAGCTCCACGCTGATTTTCTGTCGTGCCAATATCGGACTTACAACTATATTACAATTTAAACATACGAATACAATATATATATACATACATGAGTTCATATAAAGCACAAGTTTGACTATTCAAAGTATTTAATGTATAATGATTAATGATGGTTGATTTTTTATTATTTAAAATTAATTATGTACTTAATTTTCCGTTCGGTGTAACGGTAGCGATTCTGCCTTTTGCACCGAACCGTCCCGGTTTCCCGTCCCGGAAAGGGCAAATGTTTTTATATTCTATACGAGAATACGTGTGCTCTACAAAACACAGAATAGGATTTTTTTGCCCTGGGGTCTCTTAAACCTCACATGGTTCACGACAGGTTAATATTTTCTTCTAATTGCTAGGATCTCATGGAAGCACTTGATAAATGGCTCAGAAGTATATATTTTTATATAATTAATACTCTAATAACAATATTCCTATAATGAAAGGATATAGGCTTTGTTCAATCACTATGTTTTTAAAAGGCCCAAGGCTAATGTTCCAGAATTACCTCTTTTCGAGTGATTTTTGATAAAAAAATACAATATGTTTTCTTAATTACTTAAAATATATAAACCAAAGAATAATGCCTTGCTTTTATTTATCACTTTTTTCAAATAATTATCAAGATATGAGTGTTTCAAATTAGGTAGGACTTATTTGTATCACTTACCTTGTATTTGTTTGTACAAATGAAATTAAACGTATGTATCTAGTTATTTACCCAATAGAAAGCATTTGCTCTCATTTTCAAATGACTAGACAACTGATTAGCTAGAGATTCTTTCTCATTTCGCACACGCACCTAACAGACAATATGCAATAAAATTATGAAAACACATCGTCTTTTGGCGTAGCGAGTAATTTGTATCGTTTTCTAGAAAAATAACAATACGTCGTTGTTATACTCGTAAAGTAAAAAAGAAATAAATAGCAAATAAAAAACCGTTTCTCAACTACGTTTTCCCGCTCAACAATGGCGTAGCTTCTTTTCGTTCGGAAACAGTATGTATATGTTACAAAAAAAGGAGTTTTTGCTTTTTTATTGTTGTCTTTTACAAAAAAGTTTTTTTATGAAATGGATAATAAGTTGTAATGTAACAAATTTGACGAAATTAAAATTTTCTTTTACTTTACTTTATTGCATTGTCACATGGTATGTTTTGATTGTTACAAAGATGGTAGTTACATTTTCTTGTACATGTGACACCCTGTAAGGGTGTTTGCAATTTAAGACCTTAATACTATAACATATTAATATAAAATATATATAAAAACTAGCTGTTCGGCCACGCGTTCTAAAAAAACTATCCTATCTCTTCAGTTGGACCAAATTACTCATAAATACCAACTTTCATCAATATCGGTTGAGTTGGTGGAGAGTTCACTGGGAACATACATTATGACACTGGATTTTTATATATTAAGATATAATATAAAGTTTCCATGTTTTGAACAAAGCAGACATTTATAAGTAAAGAAATTATTAAAAGAAAAAAAGGCAACTCGTCTCAAGTTTTATGAGGAACCAACTTCCCGTCGATTTTTTCCAAGTATTTCTTAAGCTGATGGAGCGCCGTCTTTTCGTGTTATAGATTCTACAACATTACAAGAAAAAATATATTCAAATTGAATTATTCATTGACATAATTTCTTTAGATATAATATATCTTGCTTATAAATGTTTAGGTATCAGATGAATAACTAAATGATACCAAACGCATTTTATTATTATTAAAATGTTGAAATTATTAGTAATTACATGCAAGATTTTAAATTAATTGCAAGCTGTAAGAAAAAATCATCTCTATATATGGTTGAGATACTTAATCCAAAATTTATAAAAGTTAAAAATGTATGTGATGTTATGTAATATTATATTATATAAATTAATTAAAATAATTAACCACTTTAGACGAATACCGAGAATGTCTATTTTGATGTTTTCGTCAAATTCTGCTTCTATTATGTTTCGTTCCTTTGGTTCACCTAAAAGGGTGAAATCAAAGAAACGAAACCTCTGGGCGTGGAGTCGAAATATCAGTATTAAATATATATAAATAAACTAGTATCTAAGCAAAAAAATTGGAAGTGTCAGGGTAAATTCTCTATAATCTAGGATCACAGTGGTTTGTGCATTTGTCTGTCCGCTCTTTTTCCCGCTCTTTTTCCATTGTATCAATAACGTTACCATAGCAGGGTCAAAATTCTTTTCGTTGTCTTATTTGAACTGAATTGAACACACTTTTTTGAAAATTTAAAGATCATGTAAGCTATTTGTTTCCCCCACTACGGATTATTTGTTTCACTATGATTATAAAAATGCAACTAGCAGCGAGGTTTATTAGTTCACTATTCCGAAATTTTTCATTTTCTAACCATAGTAGGTGTGACAAAACTATTTATTTTTTATATTTTTTTTTAATCATCATTTTACATTAATAAATTCTTTTTAAACATTTTAATCTTCAATTGTTCTTCCTCTTAAAAGTCAATGAAATGGTAACTCAAACAATATTTTCAATTATTAGATACCACTATGTCACGAAACAGCATATTACGAATAAAAAGATTAGTTTTCTTGTGAAATCATTAGTGTTACATCCCAATAAGTTACATCCTCAAAACTGTTGCAATTAACTCTAAAAGTATGTATGATTCAGTTTACGTTGACATATAAGTTGAACGCTTAAAATGTAAAGTCGCCTTAACGATATGAGGGACAAAAATGTGACGGAGTATTAACATCTCCGTGACAGAGTGGTATTTATATAAGAATACTTCATAATAAATATAAATGTTAAACAAAATCAACGTTTTTTTTAAGGAACACCTACTTATACTTTTTTTAATTATAATCAGTCTATAATCAATCACATTGTAATCTTAAATTACTTATATCTTTATTTTTCAAAAACCTCTAGTGGAGTTTCAAACTCATACACTACAACACGTCTTCCTTTGGTTTTAATAATTGGATTAGGAACAATTTTTAAAATATCTTAGTACTTAACATAAGATATATCATTTTTAATGAGTTTGAACTTTTGTCCACTGTCATCAACTGATCTGTAAAACATGACTTTGATGACACCTTCTTCATCGACGTTACTCATTGCTGTTCCTAAGTAAGTATATACACCTTTCTTTTCATCTAGAACTTAAACCAGGATATGCACGCCGTCTGATATTTTATAAGGATGGATTTCGTCTACACAATTTAAATAACTATTACTTGTACTGGGAACAGCAGGAACGGTGTCTGTCATTTGTTGGTTAATGAAATTACTAAGTGGTAAATTTTCCGCCGAGTCAGAAGAACTTGGTGAATAGATTGTACCATACACTTGGGGCTTTGAAGGGCTGATTAGATTTGTTATATCGGCCAAAGGTCCTACGCTGGAGACGTCGCTTGCAGCATCAGGTTCAATCAAAGCTTGGTATAATCCAGGTTCATAGCATTCGCAAAACCCTTTGTTGCAAAATCAGCTTAGTTTTCGATACTGTAATATACCATAGTTCTCGGAGAAAATTTGGTGCACTTGCATTGTACCAGGTAAAGCCGTGATGTTTTTTGGGATTGTGTCAGCAACAAGTGAAATATCGTTTTCCAAGACCAGAAACAGTTTGATGTTGCTTTTTCCATCCAACGTTGAAAAAAAACTTGAAGCATCAGAAAGTCTTGTCCACGTGCTACAACGTTGTCAGCCTGCCGTTTGACGAAACCTCCGTCACCATCCGCTGCTCCCTTTCCGTGCCCAGCTTCAAAAAAGTTCCAGATTACCCGTTCGAAGCCTTACTCAAACACTCTGGTAGACAAAAGGTAGAAATTTAATTTTTGTCTGTATTGGGTTGTTGGGCCGTCAGAAAAGAAGTGGACTGTCCTGACGGCAGGCATATTTAATGTGACATTCTTCAAAATGGGGAAGAGATGAGCCCATATAGCCGCTGGTGCTTGCTTGCCAACAGCGGGAGCCCTGCTTCTAAGTGTGCCGTGTTGCAATTCCAAGCTATCTGTTATTATTTGTTGCATCAATCTGGATTTTTTCATAATTTTTTCTTCGAATATAGACCGCATAAAGCGCTTTTTCTTAATGTCTTTTATTTTCTGATAGCGATCTCGAATGGCACTTGTCAGAACTTTGTATTTATTGTCCTTATTTATATCCTTCTCTCTTCTTTTCTCGTCTTCGAATTTTTCCTCTATCCTGTGATATCTCTTTTTATATTTTTCGTATTTCGTCTTAGTATTTTTTAACTGTTCTTGCAGTTTCAAGTTTTGCCTGTAAAGCCGTGTTCGGTCCCGACGTACTTTTTTTCTGGCACTTTGGTTCACGTGTGGAGCTAAAAACTTTTATTAGCTTTTCGCCACTTTCTTTTAGCTAATCTATGCTCCCGTTCGTCCATATCTTTGACTAATTTTTTTTCTTGCATGGTATCGCTCTGTCTTTTTTTTTTACTTCGGCTAGTTTTGCAGCATCATGTTTGCGTTTTTCTCTGCATCGCCGCTGCCTTTCGGCAGCAGTCATAGCCATTGTGCTTATGATGTTGTCTGTGAACAAATATAGACAAAGACCCTTTACATAATATATTTAGATATTGTTAAAATGGGGGTATACTTATAATTTAACAACTGCGTCACGACCACTGAACACTCCGTCACAATGTGTTGTAACCGAGTTGTTCAGTGACGGAGTTGTAAATTTTGAACGTTTCGCATGATTAATACATAATTGTAATAAATATAGTATATTTTAATGTCACATTGGAAACAAATTACAATAATCTTCATGCCTCATGAAAAGTAACTACACAAGTAAAAAAAAAAAGGTAAAACTTACGTGACCGAGCCGACAGCAACAAAATACACGCACTCCCTCTGAATACTAGCGGCCGACTAAGAGGCAAAATACGTTGAAGAGCGAACTGAGCGGGGCGGGGGAGGTAGCGGCACTTTTTGGTTCATCACGCACACACACAAAAGTAACTTAACTACAATCAAACATTTTACGGACACCGTGACAGAGTATAACAACAAATACACAAAGTGAGTTGGGACATACGCTTCTAATTTTATACAAATGCCTATAAACGAGCTAAATTTATTAAAGTCACATATTCAATTGCGAAAATTAATATAGTTTTTATAAAAAATTACACATTAAGTACCTTTATATAAAAAAACACTAAAAACATGTTGTGAAATAGTGTCAATAGTTACCTGGGACATCATTTCTTAGTATGAAAATCACCTCCGTCCGTCACGAAAACTGTACACTTCGTCACAATTCTTTTTATATTAATTCTACAAATTTCACTTCTGAATCCCCTCGAGTATTAATAAATATATGTTACAATTTAAAGACAGTATGTGAAATTAGTAGTATTAATATCTTTTAAGAACTGAAAAATAAAAATAATAATCGGGGACCAACTTTAAGACAACGAAAAGAATTTTGACCCAGCAACGCCTTAACCGCAAGTAGTTCGTCTACCGGACGCTAGATGGCGCTAACGGAAAAATATTTAATAATAGAAAAAAATTAAAGAATTTTGTCCACCCGTGCGAAGTTGGGACGGGCCGCTAGTCCTTATCTCAAATAATATCGAAAATATGAATTATATAGGTATTCCTTTAAAAAATCGAGAAAAGTATCAAATTGACTTTTATTATTTTTTATTAGTTTTATTATTACACACATACAACAGAAATGCTTTAGTTACTTACTTCGGGATCAGATCAATGTTTGAGATGTTGTCCTTAAGCCTATACAGCCTTCCTAGGCTATGGCATTTACAAGGTGGTGTTTAGTCAGTACGAGTCTGACATAACCTCTCGGGCCGGCCGATGTATCCATGTATACTTTGTCCAATGTAGGATGATACTTTTGACAGTTAACACCTATATGGAGGGTATAACGTTGCTATTGCAATATCAAACCAACAAAAGGAAACAAACGCAACCTTAGTACGTAGCAATAAGGAAGTGACACCTGTCAAAAGTATCATCCTACATTGGGCAAAGTATAGGATTTACCACCTCCCTCCCCCACGTCCGGAGGGTGCCCACGTCACTAAGGGCGAAAAAAAAAGATTTTGTCCAATATTTAATAATAATTAAATTCTTACTTTCACACCAATCATCCAGCCCAAAATAAGCTCTGTGGCTTTTGTTATAGATACTAGATTAACGGACATACAAATATGAAACATAAATAAATAATATTCATAGAAATATATTTAAATATCTATGACTCACGTATAAATGTTCATCTTCACACAAACATCTACCCCTTCCGGAAACCCAGGACTGTCGGTCGTCACTTTTCATATATATTTTTTTTTAAAGACAATATCATCAGTCGACAAAACTATGTATTTAAGAAAAATCAGATTTATATGCATCTTTACAATTAACAAGGCGCCTAGAACTAAAAAAACACGAGAGTTTTCTTAGTCTTAAGGAAGCAGGTTCATGAATAGGAAATATCTAATCCAATCATCCCAACTGCATCAGTAAATATACAGCCCTAATCAACTGGTTGTGCCAAACAGATTTTTTTTGAGCACCTTTCTCGCCTCCCCACTGTTTACGCGTGAGCGGTCACCCTTACCATTAAGGTTGTGATGCGATACACTAGCAATATATCATTCATGAAAAGATATATTCTTTTGTACAGGGAACAATTATATCTATCAAAAGGTAAAGTGATTTCGGATATTCAACGATAAATCGGAAAATGTAGGTAACATAATATTTATTATAAATCTTGCCTATCTCAAGATCAGTCTTATTCAACAGAAATCTTCAACGAATATTTAAATTATTTTGGAATGTGTTCGCTCTTAATCCCAATCAATTCCAGCCCAGGGGCCAAGACAGATTCTACGATGGAAAGAGCTTACATAAGGTACCTATTCACCTTGGCATTAAAAATGCAAACATTGAAATAAAATAAATAAATATTATATTACGACAACTTTACATGCACTTTTCTGAACCCAAATTATGAAATTCAGAAACAAACAACCAAACCCGAGCCAATAAAGAAAAGTTTTCTATATTGACCCGGTCAAGAACCAAACCCGAGACCTCGGAGTGCAGGTTGTTTGGTCGATTTATTAAATAAATTTAGTTACTACACTCATGAAATATTTTTTCATTTCATTTTCAATGCTCACAAGACTCCTGCATACGTTTGGCGAACGTTTGTTATCTACACTAATATTATAAAGACTAAAGATTTGTATTTTTGTATGTTTGCAATGAATAAACTCAAATACTACTGAGCCGATTTCAAAAATTATTTCACCATTGGAAAGCTACATTCACGATGAGTAACATAGGCTATATTTAATACTAGAAAAAATTTAAAGAATTTTGTCCACCCGTGCGAAGCTGGGACGGGCCGATAGTATGCAAATATACATAAAGTTCATACATAACAGGTATCTATATCATATCTGTCTGTCAAATTTTCCTCAAATAGTGACGTCACATATTTAATTACACTTCACTCATTGAAATGTTTAAGAAAAACACTAAACGATTAATGTTTTTAAATTTAATACTGACGTTTCCACTATTCTACACATCACATGACGATATTCTATCACTCTTAGAACACTGCTCCTAAAAAGGAGCACGAAACGAAATACCTTAAAATATTATAAGAAACGCCTTTAGTGATCCGTATATTTCCTTTTCATTAAATAAGTGTCATCAAATCAAAAGAGTGACTCTTTTGATCACTCCTGTGGAGCACAACACTATGGGCGAAATGTTGCGACCCTTGCGACCATTAAATTAAGCACCTCATCCGTTTCTGAGTTACCTGGGGTGGATGTACTTAGCGAACTATCGACCGGAGCTGCTACTCACGGTGACTCATACTTTGAGCTTATTGTTCGTTTAGTCTTTCAGTAGTTAATTGCGCAACTCAACTAAAAAGTTCTTAACCTCATTTGTTTTGAAGCGAAGCTTCTATAGGGACATATAGGCGTCCGCCGCGCGGCCACTCTATTCGTGCTAAGCGTCAGATTTTACCATTACACGAGAGCGTCAGATTTATAGAGCCAGCTGCCTTACCTCAATGTGCGTGGCCTTCTGTCTCGCTTTCACTCATGCCAGTGTGTTATGCTGGCTTGCCTTTCTCTTTTCTACTCTATGCATCCACGCCAGTAACTTTTTGAACGCTTAATTCCTACGCTTTTATAATTAAATATTAAAAAAAGCAAAAAGTCCGTACCTTTTTAGGGTTCCGTACCCAAAAGGGTAAAACGGGTCCCTATTAATAAGACTTCGCTGTATGTCCGTCCGTCTGTCTGTCACCAGGCTGTATCTCAAGAACCGCGATAGCTAGACAATTGAAATTTTCACAAATTATATATTTCTGTTACCGCTTTAACAACAAATAGGTACTAAAAACAAAATAAAATAAATATTAGGGGTTAAAGTATGAAATTGCCGATTTGTACTGAAAATCTATATTGTTTATTTTTTAAATTTTTAACAAATTTATTTAATCAAAATAGTTGCCATTATTATCTATACATTGCTGCCATCTAATGGGAAGGTCATTAATGCCTTTGCGATAGAATTCCGACGATCTAGACTGCACAAACTGTGTGAAAGCATTTTGTACTGCCTCCTGGGAAGAAAACTTCTTGTCACGTAGATAATTGTCCAAATCACGAAAAAAATGGTAGTCCGTTGGAGCAAGGTCTGGTGAATACGGAGGATGACGAATGGTTTCTAACTGCAGTTCCTGAAGGGTCAAAATGGTTTCTCGTGCTGTGTGAGGTCTCGCGTTGTCGTGGAGCAATAATGGTGAAGATCGATTCATGAGTCGGGGCTGTTTTACTGCTAGTTTTGTCAACATGGTTCGGAGTTCGGCACAATAGACATCTGCCGTTATTGCTTGACCAGATCGGAGAAAACTATAGTGAATAACACCATGCTGAGACCACCAAACAGTTACCATTACCTTTTTATTGGTAAGTTTTGCTTTAGGACACTGTTGTGGCATTTGACCTGGGGTCAGCCATTGCATTTTTCTTTTCCGGTTATCATAAAGAATCCACTTTTCATCACATGTTACAATTCGATCCAATATTCCTTCATTTCTGTACCGGTTCAACAAGGCAACACAAGTTTCAACACGCGTTTCTTTCTGCAGATCAGTCAAATCATGAGGCACCCATTTTTCGTATTTTTTTATTTTATTGATTTGACGCAAGTGAGTCAATATTGTGGGTAAGGTAACGTTAAACCATGCCGCTAATTCCTGGGTACTTTGACTAGGATCGGCTTCCACTATCTCTCTTAATTCATCGTTATTTACCTGTGTGGGCGGTCTTCCTCGTGGCTCGTTCTTTAAGTCGAAATTTCCATCACGAAAGCGTTTAAACCAAAATCGCACGGTGCGTTCATTAGTAGACCCCTCTCCAAACGCAGCATTGATATTGCGGGCTGTTTCTGCCGCGTTAGTTCCGCGTCGGAACTCGTATTCAAAAATAACTCGAATTTTCGCAGTATCCATCTTTCTTGTCTAAATTGAATAACAAAAACAATTGAAAGTCGATATTCAAATGTTTTACATTTTTTAAAAAAAGAACATCATAGAAACCATTTAAAAAAAGTTTCATTCGAAAACCTCAAACCATGAAGATTCTATGTCAATTCAAAGAACCTATTGCAATAAAACGGCAATTTCATACTTTAACCCCTATTATTTAAGGGGGCTCCCATACAACAAACGTGCTTTGTGCAACAAAACGTGCGCGAGTCCAACTTGGACTTGGCCGGTTTTTTATTGTATATTTGTTAAGACCCATACGCATTTATTTAAAAGGAAAGATTATTACAGTTTTAAATCGATAAGACGTAGATATCTTTGAATATCCGTGGATATCTATTGCCCATCACGTCAAGTCACTTAAATAAAAGTAATTGTTATCCCAGCTGATTATCTTCCGAAATAAATACTATGTATTATATACTGTACTATTGTGTGTAGTATAAGAAGTGTCGCTACACATGAGCGAGGCTTTAATGAGCCGCCGCTCCCACAATACAGCTTTTAGTTGATTGCCATCCGTTTTGTGATAGCTGTAATTGTAATGAAACACTTTTACAAACATCAAAAACACTTTTATTAAAATAGTGTGCGAGTACTTATGTACGCGTGGCACATATTATACTTTAGAAGTGAAAACTTCTTTAGCATCGTTGTGATTTGAAAGTCGATGAAACAAAAAAGCGACAGTAAAAGGAGACAGACACATAAATTCATAAGATTTAACGTAGGAGAAAATGAGATAGGAAGTATTATAGAGTGTCTCTTTGAAACGAAAAAGCGACAGTAGAAAGGGGCAGGCACATAAATTCATAAGATTAAACGTAGGAGAAAATGAGATAGAAAACATTATACAGTGTCTTTTTGAAACGAAAAAGCGACAGTAAAAATAGACAGACACATAAATTCATAAGATTTAACGTAGGAAAAAATGAAATTGGAAGCATTACCTATGTACGTGTGTTAATACGTGTTAGTGTGCGCATGCGTAGTATAAAGCTTGAGTGAAGGCATCATAACAACCGTGGTATTTTGTATGCGGGTAAGTATTATTTTTAAAGGTTTCACTTCTACCACGTGTGAATTGCACACATGCTTTTTTTATTAAATTTTTAAATGAATTATCTTGAAGTTAGCCTAAGTATTAGCTGTTGAAACAGCTAACTTAAAAGTGTCGCTTTTTCGTTGCATGATACGTGCTCAACTTCCGTAACATAATTTTTTTTACCCTCAATGCGCCAAAAGAAATATAACTACAAAAACAATATATTTTTGTTACTTTTTAATAGAAAAATACTAGAAAAAATCGAATCGGTTCACAAGTAATATTTAAACAGTAATTTTTCAATTAAAATGTCCCATATAATATAACATTCAATATAAAAAAGTAAAAAAATCATATTATATTTTTTTATATTAAGTATTTAACATCTAGATCTGGATCTATAAAGAAATTATTACTATACCCACTTATGGTTACGTATTTAAAAATAATAAGGTTATAACAATTTTTACTAAAAAAGATCTCAGGTGTCATAAGACTCATAAGGAATTCGACGTAACCACTCGCGATCCCGGCGATTGGTTTGCAATTCTAGCAGTTGATAATGAAAATAAAAAATAACTTTATTCAAAATAAGTTGTTGGAACAAATCCAGCAAAATGAAAAAAAAATCATTAAAATCTATCGATTGGCTTAGAAGCTCATTGCTATCAAACATTGTGACAAGTAATTTTAATATAAAGACTAGCTGACCCGACCACGCGTTGCTGTGCCGAATGCAGTGCCATCTGCCGGGTTGATTTGTGCATCTAAACCAATCAGAGCGCCACCCAAACGCATACAAAAAAAATAATTCAAATCGGTTCAGCCGCTTAGGAGGAGTTCAGATACATACACACGTACAGTAGAATTATATATATAAAATTATAAAAATACCCATGACTCCAGTACTAATGCTCATATTCATCACACAAACATCGCCCCTTTTTGGACTCGAACCCAGGACCGTCGGTACGAAAGGTTCCTACCTATTTACCACTACCGCTACCGCTGCCCCCGAACTATTCTATTCTTAATTGCGACGGAATAACGACCTGCTGTTAAAATAATTAAACGTCGAGTTCAAATGCATAGTTCACTAGTTGTGACAAGCCGTGTACGAAAACCCCGAGAGTGTAAAATCATGGCTTTTAGCTGATTGCAGTGCGACCGCTTTTGTTGGGTTCGGGACTTCAGTTGGGAATGGCTTTCATTTACGGCACACCTGCTCCTAGCTCTCTCAGCTCAAGAATCTTAAATTGTGGCTGTATCGATGAATTCGCTGCCAAATTTAACTTTAAAAGGTAATATTTTATAATTAATATTATATAAATTATTATAATAGAAAAATACTAGAAAAAATCGACTCGGGTCACAAGTGAATCTCAGGCGGGAATCGAACCCGCAACCTTTGGAAATCCGGTCCAATGCTCTCCCAATTGAGCTACCGAGCCTTGCGAACACTCGTCGAAATTTTCTAGTACATTCCTGATTTTACGCTGTAGGCCAGCGTTGTTTCATCAATGAGAGGAACATCCTCTCGTATTCGAAAGAAACATTTTTACAAATGTTTGGTCAATCGATTAAGATGAAACAGCCATGTTAGATTTATAATTTTTATATATTTTATGCATTTTCAATGCGATCTTATAAGATAAATTATTATAATAGAAAAATACTAGAAAAAATCGACTCGGGTCACAAGTGAATCTCAGGCGGGAATCGAACCCGCAATTATAAATCTAACATGGCTGTTTCATCTTAATCGATTGACCAAACATATAATTTAATATTTTACTTTTAATATATTTAATATTTTGACAATATCATTTGATTTATAATTTTTATTTTAGAAAGCATTGTTAAAACAAAATAACCGATAACTTTTTACAATTTACACCAGAAAAATACAAGAAAAAATTGACTTAGCTCACAAGTTACTCTCAGGCGGGACTCAAACCTGCAACCCTCGGATGTAAAAACATAAAAATCATAAACTAAATGTCTGTTTTATCTTAATCGATTGTTACACATCTGTAAAAATGTTTTGTTTCGAATTGGATAGATCCCTCTTAATGATGAGGCAACGCTGACCTATAGCTTAAAAAGGTAAAAAGTGCTAGATAGTTTCCATGGCTGCCCACAAAGCTGCGGTGGCTCAATTGGGTGAGCAGTGGACCGTATTTTCTAGTATTTTTCTATTAATATTCATCAATTCGTTCCCTTACAAATATACATATTAAGTAAAATTGACAAATATTAAACACTCAACATATATGTACCTATATACTTTTAGCTGCAAAGTTATACTGTACTTCCTCAATAGAAAAATAGAAATAGTACCTTCCTACTTTCCAATTAGACTGGATATCCAAAGATTGTGGGTTCGATTCCCGCCTGAGAATTTACTTGTGACCCGAGTTGATTTTTTTTTTGTATTTTTCTACTAAAATAATTTATCATGTATTGGATAGGTAACCAAGGTTTTGTAAAATGCAAAAAATATATAAAAATCATGATACTAGAGGTAATTCCCATATGCCTCTCGTAAACTACAAACTGACAAGCAGCGATTTCGAATTATGGTTTCACTACGATTTTTACGCGCCCGCTAACCTTGGATGGCAACCTCCCCCCATTTTTGAGGAAGTCTTCCATCTTCCGTAGAGGTATCCGACTAAAATTATTGATCACTTCCAAATAGTCTTTTCGCGTATTTCGCGTCTCAATCAAAAGATTTTTTTATGGAAATCGTAAACTAGTTCATATTTATATTTAATCTTGACGTTTCGACGCTAAATCCGGAAATTAATTATATTAAAGAAAGCAATTCATTCGAATAATCATCTACACAATACCTACACCCTGCATAATGCGATCAGATTTATACAACAAAAATCCATGACTATTTCCTTTAAATAAACATGGTATGACTCCTTCATCTCTGGTCAGTTTTCCAGACATGTTCACGTCTATAACTATTTTAGCTGAGACGCTTCCGGCGCGGTCGGTATGGGAGTGGGTTCGGTTCCCGGTATTTATAGACTCATTCATTATTACACAGTGAGTGTGAACTATAGTAAACAGCGTCTGTGTGCCACAGCTATTTAAAATGTCTGGGATTCTCCGGATTAAGATGTTGAGTTATACTTACGTATATGTTTTATTACAGGATTAAAGGTACAGTGATAATCCTAGTTATGGTCAGAAGCAAGTCAATTAAATCAGAATAATTATATTTTTTAGATTTTTAGCAATTAGCCTAGCCCAAAGTAAGCACTGTAAGACTTGTGTTATGGATACTAGAGTAACGGATAGACATACATATATGATATTTCTAGAAATATATATAAATACCCATGACTCAGGTACAAATGCTCGTATTCATCATGCAAACATCTGCCACTTCCGAGACTCGCCTCCAGGATCGATGGTGCGAAAGACAGAACCGCTACCATTGCACCTTAATTGTTTAATTACATTTATAATTATTATTAGAATAGGTTGCAAATATGTATTTATCAATTACTAGCGGCCCGACCCGGCTTCGAACGGGTGGACGAAATTCTTGAAAAAATTTCTATTATTAAATATTTTCTGTTAACGCCATCTAGCGTCCGGTAGACGAACTACTTGCGGTTAACGCGTTGCTATGGTAATGTTATTGATACAATGGAAAAAGAGCGGGAAAAAGAGCGGACAGACAAACACACAAACCACTGTGATCTTAGATTATAGATTAATGATAACAGTTAATTGAAATTAATAGAATAGATTTCATGTTATCATTAAATAGTGTCTGATATGATTAAAACGCCATTGCATCGCGTGCCTGCTTCCTATACCTAGGCCGATCGATCGCTGAAATGTGTCTTCGCCCGCGCGGTACAGGGGCGCGGGGTTACGATGACAAAGGGGGGATTGGAAAAAGGGGAAGGTCATTTTGTGGGCAATAATGTTTTATAACTGCTTCTTTGCCCGTGAGATTTCTACCTAAAATGCCCTTGTCAACCACCAGTTGACACACTTGAGAGGCCGCGATTTATTGAAATATACTGATATATTTTACTCTTAGGCCCATATCTATATGCTTATCTCGCTTCTCTGTGAAATTTGCTGGCAATAGATGGTACGGGCAATTTAAGGGCCAGGTGTCATTTCCAAACTCGCACTGAGCAGACGACCGGTTAGATAAATAACGAACAACTTAGGCGGTTCACACACTAGAGATGCGTCCCGCCGCGGTGCGCGTAGCGACAGGAAACGCGTCCCCGCGCGGAGGCGCAGATCTGCTTAACTTAGCGGTGTAATCTGCTTCCCCGCGCAGATTTTCAATACAAGTTGACCCTACTTCTTCACGCCCCGCGCTCCCGCGCAGAATCTGCGCGCGGGGCGCCTACCCGCGCGTTCCCGCGTCGGCAGTGTGTTGTCATAGGCGTGTTTTCTATATTAATTGAGATTCTTGCATACAATAATAAAATCTGCGGCCACGCGCTACGCGACGGGGCGCGGTGCAGTGTGTTAACCGCCTTATTGGACTCCCATGGATCAGCTTCAATGACGCAACGTCTGTTACGCCATAACTTCCTGAGTTCTTAACCGAATTTAATAATTTTTCTGTGGAATCGTATCAATACATTTAGGACCAGTTGTGACGGAACCCGAATTTTGAAATTCGCAAAAATAAAAAAGTTATGACCAATAAACATTGGCTCTATTGGATTTCCCATTGAAACAAAAAGCGCACGCATTTTGAAAGTTTTCATTGTAATGGAATTTTTAATTTTACTCAACATTATTGAATTTTTTAAGTGTTACACTCCGCTCCAATGTATGGTGCATCGCCCACCTATTAGTAATTATTTGATCGCAAACTAAGCACTTGTACTATGGATACTAAACGTACAGAATTCATAAATATGCGTATAGGCAACCATAACTCGGGAACAATGCTTTTGCTCGTCACACAAACATATATCCTTCCAGGAACCGATTGATGCAGTAGGCGGAATCGCTACCGATGCATCCTTATATGCTACTTAGTTCTATAGAAAAGTGCAATCATCAAATGTTATTACAGTAGAACCTTGATAACTAAGACCTCAATAACGTAATAACCTCTACAAATTCATAAAATTTTGTGTTCCCTTCTCATTAGAGCACTAAAAACCTCTTTTACTTAAAATACAAACCCTCTGCAACTTAATAAAATAATTCATCGCAATTTAAGAAGAAAATGTGAATTGTTGAAACAAAAAAACTGACTTTTGTAAGTAGAATTATATTAAATTTAATAAATGGGCTATTAAACCTAAAATAACCCATTTAACCTAGCTCGTCTAACTTTATAATCTAGGATCACAAATTTGTTGTTTGTCTGTCCGCTCTTTTTCCATTGTATCAATAACGTTACCATAGCAACGCGTTAACCGCAAGTAGTTCGTCTACTGGACGCTAGATGGCGCTAACGGAAAAAAATTAATAATAGAAAAAAATTAAAGAATTTTGTCTACCCGTGCGAAGCCGGGACGGGCCGCTAGTCTGTAAACAAAGCTCATAATCGAACCTCTGTAAGTAAAAATATAAACCGATAAAAACTCCTCAACTTCTGTCACAGTGTTTAACCGCAATGAACTCCGAAACTACTCAAGCGACTTTATTTTTCATTTTGCTGGATTTTCTGCGACTTAGGACGTACGATAGTTTTCATTTTAATTTTCAACGCGTCGCCGGGTCAGCTAGTTATTAAAATTTTTATACCTGCAGCTTGTTGAGCTATCTTAAGTACAAAACGGAAGTGTGACTTAATTTTTTTTTATACAAACTAAAATTGTCAATCTACACTAATATTAGAAAGAAGAAAGATTTGTATTTTTGTATGTTTGCACTGAATAAACTCAAAAACTACTGAGCCGATTTCATAAATTCTTTCACCATTGGAAAGCTACATTCACGCTGAGTAACATAGGCTATATTTAATGCTAGAAAAATTTAAATAATTTTGTTCACCCGTGCGAAGCTGGGACGGGCCGCTATTTTTATATAAAGAATTAGACATCAATGGTAGAGAGTGATAATATATTATAGTTATATATTAACTTGTTAAAAACATAGTTTAGCCACTTAATTCCTTTTGCTTTACGTGTCTAGATAAAATTAATTAAAACACAATATCGCAACTTAATATAATGTTCGTTCGTAGAAAGTCCTACTTCTTCGATTAAAATTAAAGTGTGTGTCTCAGTTCCGATGTTTAACTGGAGTATACTCCTTAAGAATTGTCTTTGAGGCACAGGAAATAATTAAACAAAACTTCAAAATAAAATGAATGATGTGCACGATATGTTGCGCACAAAAAATATAACGCTGTCATTCGATCACTAAATTTTACTCTTCATATATTTTTCATAGCCTTATATGAAATTCAATTATTAAGGACTAAACTCTACAAAAAAAGCAGAACTTTTTATTAATTATACGCAAAGTTCATAGGTAATTTATACCTAATGTAAGCTTTTACATGACGGCTAAATTTTTATATGTAAATAACTAGTTATTTTTATAAAAATAATTTTTATAAAAATAACTAGATATTTTCATAATGTTTAGTAAAAATGGAAACTTAAACCTAGATTAGTACATACATTTATACATATATGTTACTAGCTGACCCGGTAACGTGTTGCTTTGGTAACGTTAATTGATACAATGGAAAAAGAGCGGACAGACAAACACACAAACAACAAATTTGTGTTTTTAGAGTATATATATTTGCATATTCACTTACATTAGAATTAATCATAACCGAAATTTTACCATGTTATTTTGAGGCTCCGTTATTTCGTCGCCGTTGGGAGTGCGAACGTGGTTTTTCTTTTATTTCTTCAAAATATCGCTTTGTTTTCGCCCCTTTTATTCGTATATATACCAAAATAAAAATATTACCCTTTCTTCCACCAAACAAAACAGACGCCAGTATGACCCAACGTAACTTCAGATACCAGTCAAAACAGTGCAAACAAATCGATACGGGTTCGTTCGAAAATACCGGACGAATCTCTTAACTGCATATAACGAAACCTGTATCATATTTCAAGGGAACAAGGTTCAATTTTAAGTTTCATCAATTTATATGTAGATGGTCGCACTTGCTCAATTATTATGCATCACAGGTGCTTATACGGCTGCTAGGGTACGTGATACACATTCGAACACAGTTTCGGTATTTATCAGGAATTTGAACGATCGTGCGTGTAAAATTGCTTTGAGGTAAAGGGTACGGAGTTTTCGGCGGGAGAGGGAAGCGTCACTTGAGTGGTTTTGTTATCTTTGTAGTGTACAAGCGGCCCGTCCCGGCTTCGCACGGGTGGACAAAATTCTTGAAGTTTTTCCTATTATTAAATATTTTTCCGTTAGCGCCATCTAGCGTCCGGAAGACGAACTACTTGCGGTTAACGCGTTGCTATGGTAACGTCATTGATACAATGGATAAAGAGCGGGAAAAAGAGCGGGAAAAAGAGCGGACAGACAAACACACAAAACCACTGATCTTAGATTATAGACTAGCGGCCCGTCCCGACTTCGCACGGGTGGACAAAATTCTTTAATTTTTGTTATTATTTAATATTTTTCCGTTAACGCCATCTAGCGTCCGGTAGACGAATTACTTGCGGTTAACGCGTTGCTATGGTAACGCATATACAATGGAAAAAGAGCGGGTAACGGAGCGGACAGACAAACAACAAATTTGTGATCTTAGATTATAGATTTACCTGTAGTTACAGTATCAAATGACAATGTTAAATAAAATACTATACAAATAATTATTATCTCTCTCTTGTGTTGTAACTTCGGACTATACGTGTTACTACAAACTTCTGCTTTCATTTAACACGTCCCCAAGTTTCATCTACTTCACCACCTTTTGATCTTATTAAAATTAGATATTAATATGTAATAAGTGTGGATTATCAACCACTCAGTCTTTATGAACATGCACAACAACAACAAGTATTGGCAAGTGAAACAAATCAGCGGGAGTTGTCTTTCGTGCTCTCTCAAAAAGTCCACGGCAAGGTTTCAGTAAAACTTTGACTTCACTCACAAAACTTTCATTAACGCTCAAAGAGCGTTCATTGAACGACTAGAGCAATGTGAATCCGATACAGAAATTTTCAAAATCGCCAAGCAGCGACATAGAAGTACGATGGATTTCAAGCAAAATATATATATAAATGATGATGCTGGTCAACTACTCACAGACGATGTCAAAATCTTGGAAAGGTGGCAAACATACTTTAAAACTCTGCTTAACGAAGAATTCGATCATAGTCCGTTGATGCCACTACCACTGATATACGGGCCCATAGATGTAATTAAACCAAAGGAAGTAAAAGATGCCTTGTCTGGTATGAAAAATCGAAAAGCCACTGGACCAGATGAAATCCCAGCAGAGATCTGGAAGAACACTGGAGACGCCGGAATAGCATGGCTCACGCATCTTTTTAATTGCATCTTAACAGAGGGAAGAATTCCAGATATGTGGCGGCAAAGTAATCTTATCCCTTTTTACAAAAACAAAGGGGATATTGCGGAGTGTGGCAATTATAGGGCCATCAAGCTTATGTCGCACTGCCTAAAAATATGGGAAAGAGTGCTCACTAAGAGGCTCACAAAACTAACCACCATAACCCCAAATCAATGTGGATTTACAAGTGGCGTGGGGACAACGGACGCGATTCATACAGCACGCATATTAACAGAAAAGTACAAACTTCGTAAAAAAGACCTGCACTTCATCTTTATAGACCTAGAAAAGGCGTTCGCCCGGGCCCCGCGGCGACTAATATGGCAGGCACTTAGAGACCAACAAATTCCAGAGTTATACATCCATCTGATACAAGATATGTACCACAATGTAACAACACGGGTGGTTACGCCTGCAGGTACCAGTGCTAGTTTCAATGTAAATGTCGGGGTCCATCAAGGTTCAGCCCTGAGTCCTTTCCTATTCAACCTGTGCATGAACTACGTCACAAAAAATCTACAGAAGAGTCCTCCCTGGTGCTTATTGTACGCCGATGATGTAGTTCTGATCGCGGAAGAGCCATCAGAGATCCAAAAAGATCTGGACGCATGGAAGGATGCTCTTGAACGACGAGGGCTCAGGGTAAGCCGGACGAAGACTGAATATATGAGGTGCAATTTCTCAGGCCGCAATCTAAACTGGGCACCAACAATTGACGGCATGAAACTAAATCAAGTCCCCGAATTTAAATATCTTGGCTCAGTGCTGGACTCAAATGGTGACATTGTGAAGGACATAGAAAACAGAGTGAGAGCTGGGTGGATGAAGTGGCGTGCACTCACTGGCGTTCTGTGTGACCAGAAAATCCCAATCAGAACAAAGGGCACAGTGTACAAACGGGTAGTAAGACCAGCCTTACTCTATGGGTCGGAGTGCTGGGCAATGAGAAAAGCAGACGCACAAAAGCTTCACGTAGCGGAGATGAAGATGCTGCGCTGGTCCGGCGGTGTCACCCGGATGGCTAAAGTGAGGAACGACCATATAAGGGGTACATTCAAGGTTGCCGATGTCACCACCAAGTTACAGGAGAGCCGCCTGCGCTGGTATGGGCACGTAATGCGCCGAGAAGAAGACCACTTAACGCGGACGGTAATGCGCATTGATGAGGGTAAGAGAGGCCGAGGACGCCCACCTATGACCTGGATGAAGACCATTAACAACGACCTTCAGACGACGGGCCTTACGCCCGACATGACAAGACAACGCCCTGAATGGCGGAAACATATCAGGAGAGCCGACCCTAAATAATGGAATAGAGCGAGGATGATGATGAATCATTGATCATCTCTCATCATTATTCATCAACATCTAATTAAGAAAATAAATTAATCGATAATAATATTTCTTACATTCACACCAATTAGCCTAGCCTAAAGTAAGCACTGTAAAGCATGCGTTATGAATACTAGGGTAACGGATAGATACATATATGACACATAGATATGTAATAATTATAAAAATACATATAAATACCTAGTAATAATATAGTACTCTAGTACAAATGCTAGTAATTATCACACAAATATCTGCCCCTTCCGGAACTCGAACTCAGGAACGTTAGTGCGAAAGACAAAATTGCATGAAACGAATTGAATTAGTATATTTGAAGCCTTTCCTTGTGGCTATGGTACGATAGTCTTAAATTATATCCAACTAGCTTTCCGCCCGCGGCTTCGCCCGCGTGGAATTCGGTTATATTGTGGTATAAAGCACAACTATAAGAAAACTTCTCATTCCCACAGAAAAATCTAAGAAGCCCGATGTATTGCTGGATACAAAATTCATATAATTCAATCCACTTCTTACGTATATAAAAACACTTCGTTACCACGGTTTAAAAAACACCCAGCGCCATCTTTCGCATACCTCTAGAACTAAATAGCGTAAGCTATCATTCCACTTCTTACGTATTTTAAAAAAACACATCGTTACCATGTTTTAAAAAACACCCAGCGCCATCTATTGCATACCCCAAGAACTAAATAGCGTAAACTATCATTCCGCTTCTTATGTATTTAAAAAAAACACATCGTTACCATGTTTTAAAAAACACCCAGCGCCATCTATCGCATACCTCAAGAACTAAATAACGTAACTAATACTTATACCAATTAGTAATTCGTTGACTTTAGTGATTTCAGGATAAGTAGATGTAAAAAAAACAATTTAGACGATAAAACAAATAGTACGTCATCCCTCGAGAATTCCTCATTTTCGAGGATTCATTTTCGTATCATTTAGCTTCAAAATTCACATGTTCATATTCGTTTGCAACATATAAGTAGATGTAAAAAAAACAGTTTAGACGATAAAACAAATTGTACGTCATCCCTCGGGAATTTCTCATTTTCGGGGATTCATTATCGTATCATTTAGCTTCTAAATTTACATTTTTATATTCGTTTGCAATATCAAGCTAATAATATTTTTGTTTTTCCTCGGGAATATCAATTTTTCCAGGATAAAAAGTACCCTATTATTTAATCCGGACTTTTATCTTTACGTCTGCAAAATTTCAAAGCAATCGGTTCAGTAGTTACGGCGTGAAAGCGGAACAAACAAACAAACAAACAAACTCACTTTCCGATTTATAATATTAGTAAGGATGGCACAGAACTCGTGAATCTCTCATGAATGGCTTCATATAAAATACGGAGGCAGGCCATTATTAACCCTCATAGTAAGTGGGTGTTAACGATCGCCATATAACGCAACATTTAACGAGCCTTCTGAATTACGGCCATAAAATAATGTCACTACTGTGTAACACTTCAGTTTCCATTAAATTTTCTCAGAGAAGACCCAGACATACGATTACTTTAAGGCTAATGTGTTACTCAATTTTAAAACTAATTTCAGGTAGAAAATTTCTGGTAGAAATGGAGTATTTTTATAACATTTTTATATTTTTGGAGGGGAGCGAGCGAAGCTCCCATGGATCAGCTTCAATGGCGCAATGTCTGTTACGCCATAACTTCCCGAATTCTTAACCGTTTTTAATATTTTTGTGTGGAATCGAATCAACAGGTCTAGGACCAGATGGTGACGGAGCCCGAATTTTGAAATTCACAAAAATTCCCTTCGAAACAAAAGAATTGTTTTCTTTTTCTAGATATTATGCACCGCTTCAACATATGGTACTAGCGTAGCTTTATGCTATCTTATAAGATAAATTCTCAGACGGGAAAAATTCAAAATTCACTTGAGACCCGAGTCGGTTTTTTATAGTATTTTTCTATTATAATAGTTTAGAGATGGAGTATGTTAAGCTCACAAATATTTTCGTCCCTTTAATATCTGATAGAATCATTAGGCAAAAATCTTTATAAATAAAAAAAAATCTAGCTTACTTCCTCAAGCGCAAGGAAGTTGCTGGTTTTTTTATATTGCGAAAATAGGCTATTATTTTAATTATTTCCCACCAGCATTAGACCGTAATAAACAATCTCATCTTTCGTATAAAGCATTTCTTATTATCTTAAATGTTTTGGTTCTTTTACAAACGTATATTTCTCCCATAAGAAGTATTTTTTATATTTCAAGATAGAATACACACGCAACGCGGCTTAAAACATCAACGAATTTAGCGTAACATAATCCAAACTTTAAGAAGTATTAACGGTGATAAGATAAGATACTTTATTTGAGTAAATGTGATACATTGCATAGATGGAGAGAGAGGTTGAGAACACTCATTTAGCTTGCATGCTGTTACATTACAAGGTCTTTTATATTATACATTAGAATTTTTATTCATAAGGGAGGAGAGTAGCTAAGGCTGGTTTTTGGCTTATTTTATTTTTTATTGAAAAAAAACATTTTTTTGCTAGTAAGTAGAGATCATAGTCGATTTGACCATAAACGGAACCTCAACCCCCACACTATTTCAATGGTTCAATATTGCACTTTACGGTGTCCATGGACTTGGCTTCTTGCCCAGATTCCAAAAAAAACCCCTTGCGCAGAAATCTGTTGAGTTGAGGTTCCGTTTATGGTCAAATCGACTGTTATGATCTATACTTTACTGGAAAAAATAATTGTTTTTTTTGTAAAAAATAAAATAAGCCAAAAACCAGCCTTAGCTACTCTCCTTTTTGTATAAAAAGTATCTTTTATTGGTCATTTTCGCAATATCAACTTAAATCTAGTAAGTGAATTATTTTTTATATGTACTGTTTTTATTGTAAATCTAAAATCCCTAAAACTGAATGGGATACAGTTTCCATTGGCGGAAGATGCACTAACAGCGTTTGAGAAGGCCGTAACGGAGGAGTCTGCTGCGAACTGTAAAAAGAATTTGGAAAATTGGTTCAGACGCATGAAACTTTGTGAAAAGGCTGGTGGAGAGTTCTTTGAAAGGATTTAATAAAAATATTATATCTCTACAAGTTAATTTTTCAATTTCTCAAAACTTTCTGAGTAGCCATCCAAGATCAATTTTATTTAATAACTTTAATATGTTCACAATCAAAGAATTATATAAGAAAAAGAATTTTCTCAGAGTTTTTGATTCGCTTATTACTCCATATTATTCCCATGAGAGGTGATTTGATTTAAATTACGTAGTCGAAGGCGCTGGAGTGTGACCATGGAAATCGGATATAATTTGAAAAAATGCTTCGGCCTTAGATCATGAGAACCAAATTATTTTTAGCATTTGAGGCGATGAGAACTTGTCTGCTTAAATTTCACAAACGCTTGATTTATTTTTTATCTTCTGTTGTTATCTTAAAATCTATAATAGGATACTGCAAACTATTATAGACATGGCTTCTAATGTTTAAATAACAACATGATTGGCTCAGCGAGCAGAGTTCTAATACAATTATTGTTTTTTTTAATAAAAATAATTAAGGCTGTCGTACCCCATCGATTGAAATGATAACTGAAATGAAATGAAAATAACTTTATTCAAATACACTTAAAAATAAGTAGTTTTGAATCGTCCAACATTTTTACCTACCAACCATTCAGGACGTCTTTTAACTGACAAGAAGAATGGGCGCAAGAAACTCGTCAGCTTTAACAGAAGTAACGACATTTACAATATAATACGTCGTCACCATACGCAATCCACAAAAAAAAACAAAATTATTTTGTTATGACAATACTAATAGTGTTATGATGTCATTATTTCGTTGATTACAACAAAGTCAACAAGTATCTGTACTTACTTAAAGTAAGTATCCCTGAACATTGCAATAACATACAGGGAATAAACGACAAATTTAAGAAAGCAACAAGATTTATGTTTAGTATTAGTCAATAATACTGAAGGTTAAAGCAGACCCATTTCCCAAGGCAGCACCCGTTCACGAGCATGACGCATGATACAGCTTCGCTTTATCCCAAATGGACCGTGTTCGATCTTCGCCGATGTACTACAGACGTGGACCCACTTGTAATAAATACATTTAGCATACCACGAGACCATATTCAAAATAAAAAAGTATCACATAGCTATAGCTAAACAGCTTACATAGAGCTCACAATTTTTTAGTCACCAATCCGATAACTGACCAAAATATAGGCCGAACTCTTTAAGGAAACTTGATGACGCACCGCGCGTCATCAAGTTCCCTTATTTTAATACTTAATAATCCTTTTATCTATGAAAATTTCATTTCAGTTATTTCATTATTTCAGCCTCATTTTTTATTTAATTAAAATATATCATAGATATCATAGACAACTTTTTACCATGAAAACAAAAAATATCTACATTGTTACGACAAGTTTAAATAAAAAAAATAAAAGAAAAATATGTTTGAATATTTTTCTGTTGATTACTATCAAATATTTTTTGTTATTTAACATTGAACTGTTAAATTTTTATATCCAATTAAAGTATTACTAATTAATTAACATTGTTTATTTTTGTAGTACCTAAATATTTCATTCAAGTATAATTTGGTTTTCATAAAGTTCAAATTCCTTACATTATATTTCATATAAATATCAATTAATATCTTTTCTATCTCATAAAAGAACGATAAAAAATTCTTTTATAAATTAAAAAGGTTTATTCTTAAAAAGAGAAAAGCACTAACAATCCCTTGATGGAACGAAAGCTGCTAAGTCATGACATCGTTAATCCTACCCCGGGAAATCTCGTTCCGAGAACATTCCGCAAGAATCGCAGCAAAGACTTTTTTGTTTCCAGTAATTGTATATTTTAGAAGCATTGTTTAATCCAAAAATATTAAATTCCCACAAAATATAAAAAATATAAAAATGATAGGTGCGGAAATGTAATAAGTAAATATAGCAAATGCTAATTCTAGCTAAATCTAGCTAAAAACATAATTTAGTTGACCTAAAAAAGTAACAGTATAATTGACGGTGATTAACAAAATTTAATTTAATATAATTTTATAATTTAATTTTTTAATTTAAATTAATTAATAAGTAATCTACAAGATGACACATACGTTATAAGGTTTTTAATTTAAGAAAAGTTTTCAAGCAACAATATAGTTATAAAGGAATACACTGTATTGATGTCAAAGTAACAAAACATACAAAGGCTTTTCATCGTAACGCCACTCCGCGGCCAATTCTATGTAGAAGGCAAACTTTTATACATTCCGTGTGTTTGGCAGAAAAAAGCGATTGACGGCGCTCGCTAGCGCTGAGAAACAAACTATACAGTTTTCGCCAAGGACACATTTTCTAACTTTCGCAGCGCTGACGTTTTCCGCCATTTTGCTTAGATAAGTTTTATTTTATTTTATATATTTTACATATTTTTGGAAAACTTACAGCTATACATAATACATAATATACAAGCGATTAACAATATAAATAATATATTGGTCTGAGGGCCAATTACAAGTTTCCGCAGATAAATAGCTTTATTATTGTTCACAAAACAGTATGTAAACAGTATGTTACAGTAAGTAGACGACGAGATTTAAAAGAGATATAAATGTGTTTCAAAATATGAACAAAATAAGTTTCAAAATTCAGAATTCAAAATTAAATGAACACAAAAAAAAAACATTGAATTACTCGATACCCAAAAAGAATTTGTCATTGAAGATACGTTTCAACCTAGAAACTGAGGTGTTGAATAAGTCTATATCTGCACTTGCTTTTGCCAAAACATTAAATGATCCACATGCTCTAACACTAAATGCGTTTTGTCTGTAATTAGTTCTTACGTTCGATAAATAAAGTAAACTGGGGTTTCTGAGCGCGATCGAGTTAGTGCGCAGTCCCAAGAGTTCCAGCAGCTCTGAGCAGTCCACCGTGCCATTTGCTATGCCTAAAAGATATGACAGATCGGAAATATTCCTTCTTTCGTAGAGAGGTAGGAAATGAAATTTACGACATCTTGCACTGTAGTCTGGGAGATAAATCCCAGCACGGTACTGTAAATATTTTAGGAATCTCTTTTGAATGCTTTCAAGCCTTTTAACATAGACGTCATAGCTAGGGTTCCAAACTTGCGAGGCGTATTCAAGGTGACTCCGAACATATGAACAGTATAAGATTTTGAGGGTTTTTATATTAGAAAATTCAGAAGACATTCGTAAAACAAAACCAAGTGCACGAAATGCTTTACTGGTAATGTTATCAATGTGATTATCAAAAATTAGTTTGCTATCGAAAGTTACACCTAAGTCTCTAATAGTATCAACTATTAGAGACTTAGGTGTGTAGAAGTGTATTATGAAGAGTATAAAGGAATTTTATAATGGTTTGTTTACGGGTAAAAGAGCAAACAAAACACTTAGAGACATTCAAATCTAATTTATTAGATGAGCAGTAATTTTGGAACCTTATAAGGTCTTCTTGTAGGCCTTGAGCATCTTTAATAGACTGTATTTTGCATAAGATTTTCATATCGTCTGCATAAAGAAAGATTGAAGAATTTAAGAAGCAAGACGAGATGTCGTTGACAAATATGTTGAATAACAAAGGACCGAGTAATGATCCCTGCGGCACCCCTGAGGGAATAAACATAGTTAGAGAGGAATATCCGCTTAAAACAATTGTTTGGCAACGATTATGGACATAGGATGTGAACCACCTAAACAAGTTGCCTCTTATACCTATTCGCTGCAGCTTTTTTAGTAAGATCGCGTGATCGATACTATCAAAGCACTTGCTATAGTCAGTGTATACTATATCAACTTGCGATGGCTCAGACACAATCCTAGTGATATACTCAGAACATAAAACGAGATTTGATGTTGTGGATCGGCCTTTAAGAAAACCATGCTGCTGGGCCATTAAATCATGCCGCAATGCTGAGTATACTTGAGAATAAACTATTTTCTCTAGAACTTTGGCAAATAAACATAGTTTCGAAATCGGTCGATAATTTTCTACAGAGTTCTTGGGGCCTCCTTTATGGATAGGGGTAACAAAGGCCGCCTTCCATATTTTTGGTACGATACCTTCAGATAATGAACGACTAAATAATATGGTCAGAGGGAGAATAATACTTTTCGCACAGTTAACTATAAAAGGGCCGGAATATTATCTGGTCCCGCAGATTTACTCAAGTCAAGACCTTTAAGAAGTTTAAAGACCTCGTCCTCCAATACCTCAACCATATTTATGTCAGCGCATGAGGGTAATTGTGGCGAGATTTCGTCGTTACATTGAACTTGACTGGGTGAGCCATTGCTAAAAGTTGAGTGAAAATATTCGGCAAACATGTTGCAAATCTCAGCACCCTGGTCAGAAGAGTTATTACCATATTTCATAATAGAAGGATATGTATTAGATTGGTTCTTACTTTTTACATAAGACCAAAATGCTCGGGGGTTTTTTTTAATAAAAATCTCTATATTATTTATATACTCATTATACATGTTTGTTTCCATTACCCGCGCCCTGTCACGCAAAATGTAAAACGTGTCCCGGTCATGTGAATTGCCATATACTTTATATTTCTTATGGAATTTGTATTTTTCTTTAAGTAATTTTTATGAGAGGCCGTTTATACCACAAAGGATATTTACGTGAAGGCATTACAGTTTTAGAAGGAATAAACTCGTTTCGCAAAGTATAAAGTGTAGTATAAAAGAAGTCTACGGCGTCATCTATATTCCTGACATTTTGTTTGTTTACAAACTTAAGTTAACCGGTGGTTTTGGGCAATCATTAAAATAACAATAGTAATATCGTCTTCTTCAATATTGTCATTCACTAAATTATTCAATATATTATTCATAGTTTAAAACTTTTCACTGCATTTGATAAAAATATATTTAATTGAGATTATGTTCCCCAGTGACCGCTAAGTTTGCATCCTAGAGGAAAATAGCTATTTACCATTTGACAGCACTTACCGCTTAGCGATCGCCATTTTGCTTACAAGCGCTGCCTAGCGCTTTTTTTTTGCTAAACACACGGAATGTCTCGGGTCTAGGTGTTGTGGTACCGTCGCTGTTTCGGAATTCCATAACACGAGTGCTTTAGCGCTTTAACTTGGGTTCATAACGATGCATGTGATGTCTAATATCTATGACCCATGACTCAGGTATAACTGCTAGCTTAGCTTAGCTTTGCATAGCCCGAAGTATAAGGCTTGTGTTATGGATACTAAGGTGACGAATAGACATACACATATCATACATAGATATGTAATATTTAAAGAAATATATATCTATGATTCAAGAACAACTCCTCGTATTCATCACAAAAACGTTACCTACCTGGGGAAACTTTTTAAGTAACATGAAAATAATCTTCTTACAGAGACGGCTGACCCAAAAGTACAGCATTGCTGTAGGAGTGCCCACGCTGGTGATCAGGGGACGGGCAGTCCGCGACGCGCTCCTCGCTGACTCCTCGGGGGAGAGGTTCCCCTGGCCAGCACCCCCGCTCTCAGAGGTCTTGAGGGGAGTCCAGCTGCAAGGAGGAAGCAGCAAGCTGTATGAAGAATTGCCCGCCGACGCTGTCAGAGTGTTCTACTTTGCTGCTCATTGGGTAAGCGATTAAGAATATATAATATTAATGATATACTAGCTGACTCGGGAACGCGTTGTTGTGTTATATATAAATAAAACTTACACTATGTCCTAAGTCTGAAAAAATCCAGAAAAATAAAAAAAAATCATTGAAATTCGTTGAATAGTTTCGTAGTTCTTCGCGGTCAAACAGTGTGACAGGGAACTTTTATATATCTATACATCTATACATATAAATAAAAACCATTTTTTTTTTTTTTTTTTTTGCCTGTAAAGTCGGTTTTACGGGCGAAGATTTTACGTGACAACGTCTTTTTCTCGGTAGAATATTTATTGATATGAATATAATTAAATTGCACAATGCGCGCGGCAGACCGATCATAGTTGAGTGGGAGAGAGACGCAAGGCATTCGGCGGGCCTCTCTCTCGTTCGGTGACTCATCGTAACGTTACCGAGCGTTACACTTTTTCATAAGTGACTCCCAGCCGCAACCTAATTTAAGACGTTGTCACGTCAAAATTGGAGTGTCTGTTTGTAATATTGAAATAACCGTTTTTTACTACATGCATGCATTTTGCGAGATGGTGGTCAAGCGCATGCCTATTTTCTATATAATAAAAAAAATGCATACGAATATATATACGGTACATACACCAAAATAACATTTTTTATAATTTTTGTCTGTCTGTCTGTTTGTTCCGGCTAATCTCTGAAATGGCTGGACCGATTTTGACGGGAATTTTATTGGCAGGTAGCTGATGTAATAAGGAGTAACTTACGCTACTTTTATTTTAGAAAAATATTTTATAATAAGTAAGCCACGGCAACGTGTGGCCGGGTCAGCTAGTATATAATAAAAATAATATATAAAATTTGTTAGAATCAAACCGATTAGTCTAGCCCAAAGTAGGCACTATAAGGCTTGTGTTATGGATACTAGGGTGACAGATAGACATACACATATCATTAGTTGACATGTAATATGTATAGAAATATATGTATCCATGACTCGAGAACAACTGCTCGTATGCATCACACAAACGTCTGCACCTTCCGGAATTTGAACCCAGGACCGTCGGTGCGAAACGCAGGATTACTATCTAACTGTCGTCAAAGAAACTAATTATTTAATTACATTATTTATATATAATCCTGACGTGATCACAGGATTACATCACGTCGAAAACGAGTCGAGACGTCAGGATTAAATATAAATTATGCACAAAAAACCCAAAAAGTTAAAAGAATTAAACTTAACTAAATAAAACAATTTGATTTATAAAAAAAATTAACAATTAGGAACGTGCCCGATTAAAATATTAGTAGTAGAAAATACATGACAACCATTATCTTAGTCATCCTGTGATCACGACTCCTGTAAACGAGTCTAAACGTTAGGATTAAATATAAAATAAAATATGTGCAAAAACCGTAAAAAGTGTTTTATCAAAAGTTAATAGGAGTTTTAATTTCCAGTGTCCGCCATGCCGAGCTTTCGCGCCAAGCCTGTGCGCGGCGTTGTCTGCTGTACGGAAACGTCGGTCTAAGTACGCGAACACGCAGCTCATACTGGTCTCCAGCGATAGGTAAGTCAAAAGCTTTAAGACTTTTTTTATCACACAAAACAGATTTAGAGCAATAATATTTGTACACATTACAAGAACAATGTTTAAACAGGCAAATCTTACATTTATCGTGGATCTGGATTATCGTGGATTCTGTCTTGGCCCCCGGACTTGATTGGGATCAAGAGCGCACCCATTCTAAATAAAATAAATTAAAAACTTCAAAAGTTATCGATTACATAGAATTTTAATTCGAAAACTAAAGCGCTATATTTGGTACATGTTGTTTTTAAACGGTTTTATTTAGCTCACCCCGTTTGTTTTATTATTTATTCTTGGGTCAAATTTAGTAATTCAAATTTCACCCTCTTCCCGTCAACCGATTAATCTGAAATTTTGTATACACTTTGGGTTTTGGTGACAATACAATTATGTTTATTCATTATCATTATACATTCAAGATGGCCGCCGCTACAAAATGGCGTAGGTTTTATCAATCCCATCAATATGGGTATCAAATGAAAGGGCTCAACAAGCAAATACAATATACTATAAAAAATTGAAATCCAAGATGGCGGCCGCTACAAAATGGCGGATAACGTAGGTTTTATCAATCCCATCAATATGGGTATCAAATGAAAGTGCTCAACCAGTAGAATACAATGTACTATATAAAATTAAAATCCAAGATGGCGGCCTCTACAAAATGGCGGATAACTTAACTACGTATAGAGGAGTTGGACTGCAATAAACTAACGGGCAAGAAACCTTGCAATAATGAAGCACTAAATGAATTAAACAGAATGCGAAATAAAAACTAGAAAATAAAAATAAAAATAACAATCGTTGATTAAAATGTTTGTTTTAATTTTGTTTTTATTCTAGACAATTGACGTGTCCCACGGTTTTATTTTAGTCTAGTCTATGCATATGTTTATAATTCCCACGACTGTATCTATTTTTTTTTTTTGGTTTTTAGTACATTTATCTTAAACATTGCAATGTATGTTTAACATAAAACCGTTTAACTTAAAAAGTTTATTTACCTATTTTTTTTTTATAAATTGTTTGAATCAACTCATTATAAAAAAAGAAATTTTAATGTTGTTAAACTGTTTATTATTTCAGTGTAAAGATACCAGAGATATTTAAATATGTCATTTTGTCCTATTACAAAATTAAGCACCGTGCTAATAACTTAAATTTTGATTTCAGTTGCTAACAGTCTGCAACTGTCAAATCGTTCATCCATAATCACAAAAGTGACAAATTCATTGATTTCAAACGAGAATTGTTAGCAATAGAGTCATGTAATGCGCTGACAGGTATTTATATAAATCTTATGACACTCTATTCATTAATGATTAATAGGTACTATAAAGAATAGAATAGAATTTTTGTTTGTTATAGGTAAAATACGATTATTGTTGGTGTTAAAGTAAATATAAGCGTATCACTAGATATCCACCTTTGTCAAGGTATACAAATATAAATAAGCAAAATAAGCGATTAATAACATATGGAATTTTGTTATTAATCGATTAAAAATACAAATGTCAGTATACCTACAAATAAAATAAAACAATATAATATCAATGAGAACAAATGTTGGTGTCAATAGAAATAATTCAAATCGGATATAACAATGTCAATTAATTTTTTATCTTGATATAATAGGGGTACCAGAAAATAATGTCGTTTTTTTAATAGAAGAATTAAATGTTTATATATTTTTTATTTTTTATATATATTTACAAAATATAATTTCCATCATTGGATATTATCGTTCTCCATCGTTCCGGCAGCATTTTGATGCCTTTATCATAAAATGACGATGGCTTTGAATTAAAATATTCGTTGATGCCATTTTTGACTTGTTCGTATGTTTTATAATTTTTTCCATCCAAATAATGTTGCATGGACCGGAAAAGATGGTAATCCGATGGTGCGATATCCGGGGAGTAAGGTGGGTGTCGTATCACTTTCCATCCGAGGCTATTTCCGTTTCCATTTTCAAGAGTTCTTCACACGCGTTGATCCGATCGCCCATCGCATGTTCGCTTAACTCGTGCGGCACCCATCTGCCTTGTCTCCAGGTCTTCCCGATTTTTTGTAAATGATCTTGAACACTCGACCATGAATAACCGAGATTGCTCGCAATTTTTTCAATAGAAGCTGTAGGATTGCTTTCGATTTCTGCAGTCAGTAAGACTTCATCCACCTTATGAGGTCTTCCACTTCTAGGTTCGTCTTTCAAATCGAAATTTCCGGATCGAAATTTTCGGAACCATCTCTGACATTTGCGAACGTCCAAAGTATCGCCCAGTACATCACAAATATTTTTAGTCGCGGTCGTTGCAGTTTCTTTTTTGAGAAAATGATATAACATCAAATTTCGAATAAATTCTTCACTCGGCGAAAACCCATCCATTTTAAAGTGGGTTGTTTAATTTAATTTTTAAAAATCTCAATATATTCTTGATGAGTGTAGTCACCGAAAGAGAACAAAACACGTCTTCAAAGGGCGATGACCGAAGCGCAACTAATCCTCGAAAACGGTCAATTCTAAAAACGACGTTATTTTCTGGTACCCCTATTATATGTATAGTGTACAAGTGAATTCTCAGACGGGAATCGAACCCGCAACCTTTGGAAGTCCGGTCCAATGCTCTTCCAATTGAGCTACCGAGCCTTGTGAACATTCATTGAAATTTTCTAGTACCTTTCTGGTTTTACGCTGTACGCCAGCAGTCAATTAGATTAGGAATTACATTCACATTATGTACATTTCGGTGTCTAACCAAACCATCTCTATTTCAGTCCTTTGCCATTTAAATATTCTGTAACCGAATAGTAACTATGCTTTATCTAACATCAGGCGTTTCTTAAATTGTCGTATGTATTACAAAATTTATTTTATGTACAAATACAAGAATCCAGACGTTTGGCACAGACGTGGGACATATTGAGTTTTGATTTGTATTTTTTAGGTTATTAATAATTATTTTATTGTGTTTTTTTTTTGATATGCGTTGATGAGACAACGTTGGCCTACAGCGTAAAATTAAAAAGGTACTAGAAAATTTCGACGAGTGTTCTCAAGCTCGGTAGCTCAATTGGAGGAGCATTGCACCGGAATTCCAAAGGTTGCGGGTTCTAGTATTTTTCTATTAAATTAATTTATCTTATAGCATTGAAAAATTAAAAAAAAATATAAAAAGTAGTGTGTTAGTACGAAATAAAAAAGTGTTTATTTTTATTATGTTTACGTTCCTTTAGTTGTTACTCAATTACGCAATGGTACAACACAACTGAATGAAATACACCACACAAAAATGTTGTTTTAAGTAGGATTTACTCTTAAAGAGACTTTCTATCCTGACAATAGTTTCCCACGGACATTGTTCCGAAGTCCACGCTAATGAAATTGCGGGTAAAGTTAGAGGAAAATAGAAAATGCCTTTTAAACTCGTCAGATATAAGGACTCACAAGAATTATTAGTAAAGTAGTGGTAAGTTGAATCAGTACAGGTATTTGATTTATACAATATATTGTATAAATATATATTCCTCGTCGTGATACTCTTGCCAGGTCGTGGTTATGAGGTCGTGTCTTCAGCCGAGGCAGATGTTACTCGCCTCACGATCATTCGCCATTTCTCCCTGCTGGCGGACATCCTGTTGCATTCGTTCAGAGAGCCACCCACAGAGGACTTTACTTGGTCAGTCCATCTCATGGGCGACCTCCTGGCCCTCTGGTGCCCTCTATCTTGCCCTGTACGACGAGGCACTCGATGGAGTCGTTGTCGCGGAGTGTAATGTGGCCAAAAAATTTTAAAATACGACTTTGCACAACCTCCTATAGATGTTGTTTAATTCCGAGTTCTTAGTGCATAGAGATGTTGGTGCGAAATTCGGTCCATGACACTCCCATCATCCGCCTCCAGCACCACATCTCCAGAGCATCTATATTAAATGATTATATATATAACGTTTATTTGGGAAAGAACTGAAATTAATATGGATAAATTTCCATAAAAATACTGAAGATATATTTAAATGAAACAACAAATTTATATTTAATCCTGACATTTCGATTCCTTTACAGGAACCCTAATCATAGTATGACTAAGGCCTTAGTTAGGATTAAATATGAATGCGCAAAGAACCGTAAAAAAATTGTTTTTTATTTAAATGTGTAATGAACGCGAAAGTGTAAGAACTAAATATTTTTATTTACCTTAGCAAAATTTATGTATGTACGAAGTGATACAAGAAATACACAGATTTTATGAAATTGAATAAAATTATCTAAAACCGACATCCTAACCTTAGCCGGCAGAGTTCACTTGAAAAAAAACAAGATTCTATAAAAAAGAAACATGGCTTACCTAAAGAGAAACATGAGAGAATCAGTTTCTATTCGAGTTAGCCAGAAATACGTCGGTTCGAATCTCACCTGAAGTGATTTAATTCATATTTAACCATTATTACGAGAGTTAATTTCGTGCATTAATAACCTGAAATTGAATAGTATCAAGAGTTTTTGGCAATTTTTTAATATAAACAAAATTACCGTCCTTTTATGAAAAAATAAAATGAAATGATCGATAGCAACAACAATTAAAGTTAATCAAACAAGTACGAGTCGGACTCGGGCAAGAAGGGTTCCGTACAAACTTATAGTTAAATAAAAAAGTCGCGTTTGTTGTATGAGAGCCCCCTTAAATATTTATTTTATTTTAATTTTATTACAGACTTATTATTAGAGAGATATATTATTATTAAACTTAAAATACAACTGAGTTTTTTGTGAATATTGCAAATGCCTACCCGTTGCCATTATTGATATCGAGCAAAAAAGGGCAAAAAAAATCGCGTTTGTTGTATGGGAGCCCCCTTAAATATTTATTTTATTTTGTTTTTAGTATTTATTGCTATAGCGGCAACAGAAATACATAATTTCTGAAAATTTCAACTGTCTAGCTATCGCGGTTCTTGTACAGCCTGGTAACAGACAGACGGACGGACAGACAGTGAAGTTTTAGTAATAGGGTCCCGTTTTTACCCTTTTGGTACGGAACCCTAAAAATATCTAATTAATAAACATTAAAGTCGCTTAATTTTAAAATTATAGAAAGCTTTCAACGCTTTCCGTCTCCGGTTAAGATATTCTCGTTAAAAAAGTCAAACATTAATTTAGAAGATCCGAATCGTTTGAATATAGTCAACATAAACACCCAACCAATTCAATTCAATCGCTTGTACGAAGCAAATTATTCCATTCATATTCCAATTAATTTCGCTTGCCCACCCTAATTCCCAAATTCTACGAACAAAGATATTTATATAAAAGGCAGAGAAGCAGGAATTGTGATTCAAATGGTGTCAGAATTGTAATTCTCTTTGGTAATTACGTTTTATTCATCGAGGAAACGAAATTCATTTACTGTTTCAATGCTGTTAAGGGTTTCTTTAATAATGTATCTACCGTAATTATATACTGATCAAAGTCAAACGATTTCTTTCGATCCGGTGGCTCATAATGCATTTCATATCATAAAGAGTTTGTTTTTTAATAAAGAATATTACCAGTATATCAATAAAAATATATAATAGAATACCAAAACAAATTCAGGATATACTTTATTATTATATAATTAAATTATTATATAATTCCTCCTTTTTTTGTGGTTTGATTTGTGTGTTTATTTTAAATTAGTCACATTTTTTAATGCATATTTTTGAGATTGTCTAACTTAATTCAAGTTTATTCTATAAAGGTTCATGATTGTCTGTCTGTTAAATTACTTGTGACACGTCCAAAAATATTATGGATGATTTTGAGGGAAACCTGTAATTAGCTTTACCGTAGACTTATTACTAATTAGGTTAAATGAAATTGTTACGCTGTTGGTTTTCCTAAAATAAATAAATCAAATCAAAATATACAAAAGAAACATTTTTTATAATAAATTACAAGAATATTTAATAGAAAATATTTCTATACAATTATTTCTTTTTATTAATCTAAATTAAGGCGTCTCTGAGCTCATATATATAACTACGATTCCGCACATTTATAAAATACAGGATTGCACCTTTGCATTAATGATTTAAACGACAATAACTAGGCAGATATAAATACTGAGGGATTTTAATTAATAATTTCCAAGTTTCCAAATAGACGAATTTTGTCGCTGTTTACATATTTTAGTATATTTTAACTGTTGTTAACGCAAAAAAATTGTGTATAAAGATATAAGTAGTTATAAAGCTCAGGAATAGAGTGAAGTGTACAGCCCACTTGTCGGATGGATCTCTTGAACTAGCCTCTTAAACTAAATCCGACATCCATTAACGACAAAAAATAAACAAATATGTGCTTTCTCGTCTCAAACAGACGTCAAGTGGCATGCCTTTTGATTTTCTACAGGATATACGTTGAAAATCATGCGCCTGAGACTTTGAGCTCCACCAACTCCAATTTTCTACTGTAGTAACTTAACCCACACCAGGCTAGTTGGTTTTGATTCCTTTAATCAAAACCAACCTGTTGATGTCTTCTCTTATCCATTCGCATCGGTTTAAACCAATATCATCATATCAACCTAATAAAAATAATAATATTTCTTAAATTTACACCAATTAGCCTAGCCCAAAGTAAGCATTGTAAGGCTTGTATTATGGATACTAGGGTAACGAATAGACATGTCCATGGGGTACCATTTCATACAAAAGATTTTTAATTCTAAAAAACCGCAATAGATGTCACTACCATTAACATTTGTAAATTATAACATTTCACATGTTTAGAAATAAGACGAATTAAGTAGAAATATTGAGATTAAAATAAAGACTAGCATATTTTATATATACAACTTCACATCAACCTTAATTCGACTCCTAAATTTGAAGATAAGAAACACCGTAAATAATCAATTGAGAATACGAAAGTATAGGCTACATGTGGCTACTTTTCAGCTATGAGGCTTACGAAGTGTTTTGCAATTGTAACGCTAGATGGCGGGTTTTTATGGAAACAAAATAATTTACACCTTAAGGTTTTTGCATAAATCGATTATTTATACCCTAATAAAGGCAAGAGTTCAATTTCCAAATCACTTTTTTCAGTAAAAAACTATATGAAGTAGTAAAGTTTTTAAAATTTGCGCATATAAAAAAATAACAATTTAATTTCTTCAAACGACTTCCATCTCTCTTCTATCCAAAAAGGTTCCATATCTGTCCATGAGATATTTGCCACTTGATAATGAATTATTGAAGGCATAATGTCGCAATTTTATTATATTCATAAGTGTCCTACTTTCTGAGTAATACGTATTTTTTTAAATTTTGATTTTATTTTTTTTCTCCAAAAATCGGCAAAAGTGGAACCTGGATTTAGTATAGAAAGGTTCTATAAACAAAATCCCACTTTTGCGGTTTTAAGAAGTTATGATAGAATTTACATAAAGGTCAACTTTCATGATCTGGGGTTGTCACAAAGATCAACTATGTGTTAAATGAAAATGTATCATTTTGTTTGTTAATTGATACCGTCAATGAATTGAATAAATTAACAACACTTATAGACGAATACAATATACTTACATATACTACCTACCTAATGTAGATGTGGTAATGTAGGAATACTTTATGTATGTTCGACCACATCTTTAATTTTGTACCTTACACGCCAAATGGTCGAAAAATAAACTATGTTGATTGAAATAATTTAACACATATACACACATCCTATACTTTAAACGAGCAATTCTTGCATGTACCTATATAAATATGTTGGTATGTAATAGGTTTCTTGGAAACGGGTCTAACGATTGTGATGAAATTTTAGATTTAGAAATTCATTCACATTTAAAATCGATCTAGGTAAATCTCATCACCTGCCGGCACCTTTTTAGTGCACCACGTCTACTTTAATTTGACACCAGAATTTATTTCAGGACTCAGTCGCCTTGTAATGAGGGATAGGCTGGGTATCCTCTCCTATTAAGATCTGCCCTTATTTGTTTACATGTCACTTAACTGTCTATCTATTATCATATTAAGAGCTTCTTTAGGCGTATAAGGTTGTGGCTTTGCCGCTTTAGAAGTAGGGTTATTGTGCCTTTCTACATCGCTCGAAAAAATACTAGTGGCGAAGGCTTTAATAATTTTACCAGTGGCTGAGATGGGCCCGGTGAGGTATAGTCTTTGGCTATGGCTCTCAGTAGGTTGGGTAAGCCCCTGCTGAGGCAATACGGTGCCATGGGTCTGTGACCCCGCGAAAAAGTAACTTCTCATACAAATCAATCTAATCAGTTGATCGCATCTTTAAAAAAAATTGCATTCGATCAGAAAATAAAAGCATAGTACAAAGTCGTGGGCATAAATCGGTTAACAGGTATGTACCTATTTTTGTAACAAAAAACCTTAGAAGCAAGCAGGCATGAACTTGTGTCTAATTGGGTCTCCGAAACACACAAAACAAACAATTAACAGTTAACACCCAGACCCGAAAACGAAAATCGATGTTCTCGATCAAAAATAATACACATATTAATATTTTAAAAATTTTCGTCGAGATCAAGTTCGGTAACGACCCTAGCATAAAAATTTTAAAATGAATATCTTCTAATCGCCGCAATAGTGGGACGTGGCTCATTTATGTATATTTCTATTTAAGTTGTAGGTTCCACTTTTTCGTTTTTAGGGAGAGAAAATAATAAATACGAAATAAAAAAAATGCTGCTTCCAAACCAATGGATTTTTAAGCTAAAGAAACGCGTCTATATGCGTGTGATTATGTCCGATTCACTCATCACTACATAGTATAAAACAAAGTCGCTTTCTCTGTCCCTATATCCCTTTGTATGCTTAAATCTTTAAAACAACGCAACGGATTTTGATGCGGTTTTTTTTAATATATAGAGTAATTCAAGAGGAAGGTTTATATGTATAATACATGCATAATATAGTAGAGCATTGCATCCGTGCGAAGCCGGGGCGGGTCGCTAGTATTTAGTAAAATATATATTCTTTTATCTACTCTCACATCGTAAAATTCAAAATATTTAACTCAAAACGAGTTTATATTGACGAACTTTACAAATAGTATATCGTAATGAAATTTAAAAAAAAAATATACAACACTATTTGTCTAACAAAATAATGTTATAATAATTTTTTTTTCATTACGTTTTGATTACAGACCATTGATATAATACTGCGCCAATTTGTATAGCACTGTTTCATTTTTTTCATTTTTTATCTGTGGCTGAGCACGCTTTGGCGCATGCGCGGTGATACCGGAAATTTTGGCGCCATAATACGTTTTCTTGCAATTCTTTGTTGTGTTTCGCTGGATAATTATTATTGTTTATTAAAATATCTGATACTGAAAGTGAAGAAAATTTAACGCAGCCCGACATTTTAGAGACTGCGGCAGCAGTCACTCTTAATCTACTAACAGTAAAGTTATTGTAATATACAAAATGTTAACACTTACAATAACCAATAAATAAACTGTATCAATCTCTATCTTTTATTTGATATATTCAATGTATGAGATTAGATAAAGTATTGTATGAAACTGCACATAACTAGGTTTTACACCCCTCATTATGTACCAATTTCATAAACTACTATTCTATTCACTTTCTATTCATTTTATAAAAAATATTTTAGATTTCATAGGTCAAAGGTCACGATAAGTTCATGATTTTTTTTCTCAAAAAGTATTGGAGTTAGACTTCTGGGAATTGAACTCATGCTTTTTTAGGGTATATATAATATATTTATGTAAAAACCTCAATTTGTATTGTGTAAATTTTTTTGGTTCCATAAAACACTGTGCTATGTTAGACCAATCGGAAGTACATTAGTAGGCCCAATCATGAAATCCTGAAACCCTTTAAGATGGTCGACATTTTATCGACGAATAAAATAACTCTCAGTCACTGAAAAGTAGGTACGTACATGTGATAGTGACAAATGTTTTGTCCGTCAAAAAAATGCAACCATACCTATTACGGCCACGGGTGTTTTCAGTAACAACTGCACCAGTTACTATTTAAAATACCTAAATCTCGATAGGTGTGCCTCTAATATTTTATTTCCCTCAATTTCTCCAGGATCACGTCACCTGGCCCTGACCTGATAACAAAGGAATAAACTAGAAAGTTTTTTTTTTAGTTTCATTTGAAACAAAAAAACAATTTTCCAAATAGGTATAATACGCGACACGTTCGTAAACCTGAGCCAAACATGAGTAAAAAATACATAGTCAGAATAGCTAAGAAAGTGGTTTCCTAAAATCGTTCGCAATGTTCCGTCAATACAGTAAAAGTTCCCCATTCACGGTTTCCTTATCCGAGAGAGAAAAAATTGCAACACAGTTCCTGTATTCGCGGCTAAAAATTTCATTATTCGAGGATGAAAACAGTAAATAGAAAGAGATTCAGTCTTTTATTAAAGTAGCGGCATTATTTCATTTCTGGTATATGCCCAGGCGGCTTTCATGAAAGATTTGACCAAGTGGACTAATGTCAATTAAAACAAACCTTACCGACACAATACAAAAGCAAGTTAAAAAAAGAATATTACCCCTCGTGGTAATAGAGTAGTTCTACGTTCGTAGTACATCGACGAGGATCGAACTACTCATAGGTCCGCTTGGTAAGGAATACCTACATTAAATTTAAAAAGTCTGAGTGAAGGTTTATACACAAATTAACTTTGTGATCATGAAAGCTGATCGATCTATGGAAAGGAGCCTTACTCTTAAAAGGTAAATTTATTTTTATACATATTCGTTTTATTTTGTTACTTGTAACGCATCCCCTATGATTCCATACTAATTACCATTCCATATTCACAGTTTCTATATTCGCGGCATATTTTTGGAACGTTAAACCCCGCGACCGTGAATAAAGATATTTTAATGTAGGTACTGTTACTGACATACGAAACTTCGATTGATTACGCATCCACCAACGTACAACGTATAGACGTTATGTTAGATGGCGCTTCGTTTTAGCCTACTCACAGGAGTAGGCTATAACGAAGCGCCATCTAACAACAACAAGAGATAACCGTATTCTTAGTGTCTCACTAGATGGCAATACGTATCGTGTTATTTGTGTTCTCACTAGTGTCATCTATCGTAAAATAGAAGGAAAGCAATATAGCCAGTTGAATACCCAGTTTTAGGGTGTAACCATTTTCTTGTACTAAGTGGTGTCTCTGTATATTATCTACTTTGTGGACATGTCGTAGTCAGACAAATATATTTAATTGAAAGAAAGAAAGAGTTTATTGACCCATTGCATACATTTTAAACAAGACAGAATTTAATAATAAAAGTTTAAAAAATAATAAAGAAATAATAAAAACATTGGATCTAATCAGGACCTTGCCTCAGCATAATGCCATTACACTGTGAGACGTCACATTGCAGCGGCGTTGGTATTCTGGCAAGGCCTGAGAGAAGTACTGCATTATATATAATAAAATTTACAATTTTACACAAACAAAAAATAAGACACAATTAAAGAAAAACAGAATTTATATATACATGTATATATAAAACAACTATTTGACAAACTTATCCATAGATTATAATGATATTCGGCTGTGCCTCGTTTGTGTATAATTTTTGATTGTGACTAATTAATTAAGACACTTGTTTTCGCTGTATTAAGGTCTATATACGTTTGTACGTTCAAATACACTCAAAATCCTTTCAGTATCCAATACCCATTGACATAGATTGTCAATGCCAACTAGTAAAATCTCAATTTTCACTAATTTATATAGAAACTTGATCCATATGCGCGAAAACTTTTTTTTTTCAGCTATTTGTCATACATCCAAAATGTAGGTGGTGTAATACAGCGAATATTTTAAAAACTTTGACTTGTTAACATATGCGAGGGGCACATCTAGTAGGTGAGGTAGATAATTTGATTTAAGAAAAAAGGGGAGAAAAACAGCCCTTCGTGATATAGACGGTTCTTACTGAATTATCCTCCCCATATGATCCCATAAAAGAAATAAAACATTCTATGCTATCTTATATAATACACTAGCGGCCCGTCGCGGCTTCGCACGGGTTTACAAAATTCTTTATTTTTTTTCTATTATTAAATATTTTTCCGTTAGCGCCATCTAGCATCCAGTAGACGAACTACTTGCGGGTAACGCGTTTCTATGATAACGTTATTGATACAATGGAAAAAGAGAGGGAAAAAGAGCGGGCAGACAAACACACAAACCACTGTGATTTTAGATCATAGATTTAAACCACTTGTCAGTCCACGCTAGCAATTGCTGCCGATAGCCAATACCCCTAGTCAGTCCCTGGTAGCAATTGTTATAATCCCCGGCATTTAAGTTGAACATGATTTTGAAATCACGTGACATGAGTAGCAAGTTTAGGTACATTATTCACTACTGCGCATGTCACGTGATTTCAAAATCATGTTCAACTTAAATGCCGGGAACTATACCATATTCAAATTGCCGCGTGGCATGCTGTTTTCTTTTTAAATTTCGATTAATTTTTGAGTTGCAGAGATCCAAATATTCTGTGGTGGAATCTTTATTTAATCAGTTTTACGGTAGTATTTTTTTATTATTTAGGTTATTAGTTTGGTCCTATCATCATTATTTAGAGAGAAAATGGCATTTTTATCTAAGAGACTTTTTTTCACAATTCTTGTAGCATTGGGACTGTTGAGTGGAGTGGGGCACGCGGTAGCGGACTGACAAGTGGTTGTAGAAAAATATGTTCTAGGCAGGAATTGACCCCGCTCGAAAATAACTTGTCGATCGAGAAACCTTGGATTGCCGGTCCTTGCTACTATTATTGAGATAACAGAATAATATTGTTTTTTGTGCATTATTTATGGTGACGACGTATAATATTGTAAATGTCGTTACTTCTGCCAAAGTACTGGAAGCTGGCCAATGTGCAACCTGTGCCTAAAAAGGGCAGTCGTGCTGATCCTATCAATTATAGGCCCATCTCGGTCACGTCCATTCTCTGCAAGATAATGGAACGTGTACTGAACCACAGGCTACTGTCGTATCTAGAAGAAAATGACCTCTTTAGTGACCGGCAATATGGGTTTCGCAGGAACCGGTCTGCCGGAGATCTTCTAGCATACGCCATTTGTAAGTACAAATGGAGCGAAGCCATCGAGAGGCATGGTGAGGCGCTTGCCGTCTCTCTTGATATCTCGAAGGCTTTTGATAGGGTGTGGCATGAGGGCCTTATTAGCAAGCTTCCGTCATATGGTCTTCCCACTGGTTTGTGTGTCTGGATATCGGACTTCCTGAGAGATCGGTCAATACGAGTTGTTATTGACGGTAGCTCGTCGGACCATTTGGCTATCAATGCCGGCGTCCCTCAGGGTTCCGTTCTCTCTGCAACTCTTTTTCTGCTGCATATAAATGACCTGCTTTTGCCCGGTATTTTGGGGTACGCAGATGACAGCACTGTTGTAGAGACCTATATGTCTGATGCACGAACCAGTGCTAAACAGATCCAGCGTCATAGAGAGGCGATGGTTAGCCGCATGAACCTATCTCTGCAGGCTGTCTCTGAACGGGGCGATGCCAATCTAGTGGGGTTCAATCCGTCAAAGACCCAGGCGTGTCTTTTCTCCGCTAAAAGGAGTCCTTTCAACTTGACTCCTACTTTCCGAGGTGTATCCGTGCCGATCACTGACCATCTTGAGCTTCTCGGTATGTCTTTGTCACCGACTCTCAATTTTGGCCCTTTCATTGAGAGCAAGGCTCAAGTGGCTTCAAAAAAACTTGGCATTCTGGCGAAGGTGAGAAAATACTTCACACCGGAACAGTTGCTCACCCTTACCAAGCACAAGTTCGATCGTGTATGGAGTATTGTTCTCATCTTTGGGACGGTTCCGCCCGATACCAGCTCCAGACGCTTGAGTCCATCGAGAGGAGGGCCAAGAGGCTCATCGGCAATGAAGATCTTTTCTGTAAAAAGCTCAAAAGCCTTGAGCTTAGGCGGAAGGTTGCAAGCCTATCAGTATTTTATAGGATACATTTCGGAGAGTGTGCAGCTGAATTGCACAACCTTGTTCCGCCATCCCCATTTTTTCATCGGACAACCAGACTAACAAATTGGCGACACCGTTATATGGTGGATACACCAAAAAGTCGCACTAAGCGTTTTGGTTTCAATTTTATGATACGTGCCGCTAAGGAGTGGAACTCTTTGCCTGAGTCTGTGTTTCCTGACAAATACAATTTGGGGGTCTTTAAGTCACGAGTGAATAGGTATCTTCTAGGCAAGCGCGTCACATCCTAGATCGCATCGACGCTTACCATCAGGCGAGATAGTGGTCAAGCGCATGCCTATTTTCTATAAAAAAAAAAAAAAAGCTGACGAGTTTCTTGCGCCCGTTCTTCTTGTCAAGTAAAAGACATCCTGAATGGGTGATAGGTAAAAATGTTGGACGATTCAAAACAACTTATTTTAAGTGCATACGAATAAAGTTATTTTCATGTTCACTGCTCTCCCATTTGCGCTACCGAGCCTTGTGAGCACCCTATAACATCTACTGCAGTTCTTGATTCTCGGTTTTGGAGCGGAGCTCACATGGATCAGCTTCAATGACCCAATGTCAGTTACACCATTACTTCCGGAGTTCTTAACCGTTTTTATCATTTTCGACACATTTAGGACTAGATCGTGACAAAATTTTAAATCCACTAAAATAATAAAAGTCATGACCAAAAAACATTGGGATTTCCCATTGAAACAAAAAACGCTCGCTTTTTGAAAGTTTTAATTCTTATGGAATTTTAATATTTACTAGACATTATTGATTTTTTTTTTGTATTACGCTCCGCTCCAATATATGGTGCTAGCGAAGCTTTATGCTTAGCGACTGCATCGACCTAGTAATTAATACTAAAATAGATACTTGTTAATTTTACTAGATATAATCTCTGTAGCGACTATACATTTTCACGTAGGTAGATTAAGCACACGTTTAACGGATAAGTTAAGATTGTAATAAGCACGCATTGTCATAGTATATAAGTCATATTGTACCCAAAATAAATCAGATCTCATAACACCTTGTCTCGTCATTTTTGTTGCCAGAATTATCTGGCAAAATCTCCATCTTAATTGACATTAGTCTTAAGAAACTGATTACTATGTAAGTAGTAAATACCACAATCAATAATGATTTGATTTCCTTTCGTTTCGTTCGCTTTTTCAATACAATGAAAATAGACGCGAGTAATATTTCGTGCAATCTGTTAATTAAATCGATTCAGTATATCCGCCATTCCGAGTACTTCATTTCTCGCTCAATTTCATCGAGTACTTACATTAACTTAATTTGCCGAGCACACGTGGGCAAACAAAATGAAATATTCATAGAACTGGCACCGACCGCCGTCTGTGGACTGAACTCGCCTGCTCCCGGACAAATCGATTGGACGCTTCTGTTTTTTACCGATTGGGACAATGTAATGGTATCAACCAGCTGGCTAAACTGTCATTTTGTGTTATGATATAATATAATAATAATATTTCTTACATTCACATCAATTAGCCTAGCCCAAAGTAAGCACTTATTAAGCACAAACACGTATTAACCCACGTACATAATGCTTCCTATCTCATTTTCTCCTACTTTAAATCTTATGAATTTATGAGTCTGTTTCTTTTTACTGTCGCTTTTTCGTTTCGTCGACTTTCAAATCACAAAGATGCTAAAGAAGTTTTCACTTCAAAACGAGAAATATAAATTATCAGTTACCCAATTCAATACTTTCAAAATAAGCTCATTATAGATAATATCAGTTTTTATACAGAAAGGATTTCTTATAATTCCAATAAAAGGGATTTCTAAATCCAACACGCCTCGGAGATCATTAATTTAACTCAAATAACATTCCGATTTTTTTGCTCGAAATCTCGGCGTTTGAGATTTTGGGCTGAAGGTGATTTAAGGCACCATAACACAATCTAGAATTGTTGGTGCTCGCTTAATAAATATTTGCCAAGACTGACCTTCCGTGAATTATCGAGAATCTCAATTTGAAAGCGGGCTCTGAGCCAAGATGTTTTATATCAGACAATAAAAAGGAAATTTCTAGAGATAAGAGAAAATTAATTTCTCCAACAGATAAATTTTTAAAAGAGCTTTGAGTTAATACGGTGCTTACTTTCTTTCGATATCTTTAATGCTATTTTGAGTTGAAAAAATATTTTTCATAGTAATTTCAACTACAAATACATCTATCTATATAAAAATTACGTTTCACAATGTTTGACAGCAATGAACTCACAACTACACGACTGATTTTGATGATTTTTTTTTATATATATAACATATCGTTACACTGTAATATAAAATCTACAGAAATATATAAAGTAAAAAATATAAAGTCTACAGAAATAGTATGACAAAGTTATTATAACGTTCATTAGGAATAAAAAGTCAGAGGGAACAAATTTTGGTCACACAAAACGGAAGGTGGCGAAAGTTTTTGATAAATTATATTACACCACGATCAAATAAAGAATATTATTTAAGCGTTATGCGGTATTTAAGACAGCAAATTCCACGAAAAAGGCCAGATTTGTGAAAAGAAAATTCTTTGATTTTACACCACGATAATGCGCCTTCGCACAAGGCCATCATGTGAACGAATTTTTGACCAAACACTCAACAAATACCATCGAGCAACCACCATATTCAACAGATATGGCTCCAGCTGAATTCTTTCTTTTCCTAAACTCAAATTACCACTTCGTGGCACCCGTTTTCAATCGGTAGAAGACATAAAGGAGAATTCGCGGCGAGAACTGAACTCAATTTCGGAAACAGCATTTAAAAATGTTTTGATGATTGGATTATTCGTTGGCGTAGGTAAGTATATCGTTACTGAAGGAGCATACTTTGAAGGTGATAAAATAAATTTGGATGAATAACAATTATTTTGTATATTATTGATCTTTTCCCGGTACTTTCTTGACATAGAAGTACATCTGTCGTCAAAGCAAACCTTGAAGTATGGAAAGCAGCTATGACTATCACCTCCCCTGCTCCAAAATCTGCTTTGGGTGCGATCAAAAATTATGTCCAAATATTAACATATAAGTAGTATATTTAGTTCTTACACTTCCGCGCACATTACACATCAGAATAAAACACTTTTTTACGGTTTTTTGCGCATGTTTTATTTTATTTTATATTTAATCCTGACGTTTCGACTCCTTTACAGGAGCCGTGATCACAGGATGACTAAGATGATGGTTGTCATGTACACGTAGCTGACATGAAACATAGGCGCGATAATAGGTCTGCAGTGTGTGAACATGCTTATGAGGGGCCAAACCACTACATTCGTTTTGATAAACCACAGGTTCTCGCTAGAGAACAAAGATTTGTTCCTAGGATGCTACGCGAGGCTATTGAAATCAGGAAACATCCTAATTTCAATAGAGACGAAGGTTGGAGCGTTCCACCTGCTTGGGACCCCATAATTAATAAATTAATACCTATAAAAACACACACTGCAAGACCTGATGATGTAGTTAGCTCTTTTTGCAAATAATTAAACAGTAAGATGGAGGTCGGTCCCCCTGCCCGAGTTTCTTTCGCCAGTTCTTCTCGGAAGGCCCTCCCAATTTCCGAACTGGTAGTAGACTCAGTAGTATACAATGTAATCGTAGTGAGAATTAATTAAATAACTAAATAATGTTTAAAAAAATAAAAATAAAACAATTTGATTTATATAAAATAATTTAATAATTAGGAACGTGCCCGATTAAAATATTGTGAAGGTAGTAGAAAATACATGAATTTTAGTCATCAATCAATCAATCAATCATCTTAGTCATCCTGTGATCACGGCTCCTGTAAAGGAGTCGAAACGTCAGGATTAAATATAAAATAAAATAAAACATGCGCAAAAATCCGTTAAAAAAAGTGTTTTATTCTGATATAAGTAGTAATAAAGTATAAGTTAAATTATGTAAAATATTAACAAATAAATTATTACAATTATTGGCTACCATACCTGTTTCCACTGCTACACCAGAAAGGACTTTTTCAAGCCTACGAAGACTTAAAAACTACACTCGGCGTCAAAAAAATCGCACCTCTAAGAAAATCACGTTCAAATGGCATTAACTCTGGATATGCACATGCAGTCGTATTAATTATAATTTTATTTAAAAGGTTACTTAATTAACTTAATAAAAAAACATTATTTTTCATTATCAAATAAAACCTAAAGCAACAAATAAAGGGTCACAAAAATTCTAAGGAAATTTTGCTGCTCGGGAGAGTCGCGAGTTGCGCTAACTTTGTGGGTATAAAGAGGTCAACACGGGTTCAATGTGGGTCATTCGCTATTAAACCGTTGAAGGGGACACACGCACTGATTTTACTGAAGAAAGAACATCTGGAAAATGGACACTACAGCTGATGAGGCCGCTCAAGTGGTTGCACTACTGCAAGCAGGGGTGCGGCAGTGTGATGTCGCCCGGCAACTGAATCTGAGCCGTTTTTCGGTTCGTAGAGTCTACCAGCGCTTTTTAGAGACCGGTGGCTATATCCGGCGACATGGGTCCGGTAGACGTCGCTGCACTTCGGAAAGAGACGACCGGTTCGTTGTGTCGTACTCTTTGAGAAATCGCTTCTCAAACGCTGTTCAGCTGCAACAGGAGCTCCAGGCAGTTCGCAGACGCACCGTGAGTGTATCCACGGTTAGAAGAAGACTGAAGGAGAAGAACATAGCAGCCCGCAGAGCTGCTACAGGTCCAAAATTGACTGCAGCGCACCGACGAGCCCGCTTGCAGTTTGCTCGCGACCACGTCGATTGGACCATTGAGCAGTGGGGAGCTGTTCTCTTCTCAGACGAGACACGAGTGTGTCTTTTCTGCAACGACCGACGAAGAAGAGTATACCGGAGGCAGGGTGAACGTTTCGCTCAAGCCTGCATCCAGGAGACGGTGGAATATGGAGGCGGATCCTGCATGTTCTGGGGCGGTATGTCGGCTGCCGGCAAAACCGACCTGGTCTGCGTCTCCCGGACCGGAGGTGCTCGCGGACAAGGGTCGCTGACTGCGCGCCGCTATATCACAGAGATCCTGGATGTGCATGTGGTCCCTTTTGCCGAATCTTTTGGCGAGGGGTTCACATTAATGCACGACAACGCTCGCGCACACACTGCAGCCATCGTGAACGACTTCCTGCGGAGGTCCCAAATTCCTGTGATGCAGTGGCCAGCGAGAAGTCCTGATCTGAATCCGATAGAGCACCTCTGGGACCATCTTAAACGTAAGGTTCGATCTCGGGATCCGGCTCCTTCGACTCTAGAGGAACTCCAAACCGCGGTGATTGAAGAATGGGGTCTTATCCCTCAAGAAGAGCTCCTGAAGTTGGTGAGGTCTATGAGGGACCGTATGGAAGCCGTCATCAGGGCAAGGGGGGGTAACACTAGATTTTGAGTTAATTTTAAGACACTTTTTGTACATTTTTTTTGTAAATTATCGATTATTAATTAGGACTTAATTAAGATTTTTTATTATTTTTCAAATTTTTATGCTTTTTGTATAATTTTAATTAAAAAAAAGATTGCACTTAATTGTTGTTTGATGCTCCTTTTTGTTACCTTTCTAATGATACCTAACACTATCCTCTATATAAGGTTTAGGAATTTTTGAATAAGATTTTTATAAGGTGCGATTTTTTTGACGCCGAGTTTACTTGCGGAACACAACGAGTGAAAACAGACTGAATTGCTTGGCTCTCATGAATATTCACTATGGGATAGAAATTGATTCGAATGAAGTAGTGGATATATTTAAAAAGAAAAACAGAAGATTAATTCTGTAGGACATATGTAGTCAAATGAACCTTCTGTTTCTTTTTTTTACATATTTCATATTTTTCATATAATATAAAGGTTATTGCATGCACTTTCAGTAGTTTTATTTTCTTGAAGGAAACCATAAATCCTTTTTTCATGCGTAACATGTCATATTTCGTGTAGTATTTCTCTGCTTTATCTCTTCGTCTATATTTACCAAATTAGCAACTTGAAAATACTAAAATATTTGTAAATATATTTAGGGATTACTAATAACATAAGTATATTTTAAAACGCATCTTTTGCTATTCTGGGCACATACACAAAATATTCCAAAATTGTAGATAATTAAGCGATTCAATTTGAAATTCGGACGCCATTGTTACAAAATTTAGCGCCATTTCTCCCTATAGTGGTATTTTCCCGCGCATTCGACCATTGTAGCGACTTATATCCCCACGTTTTAGATTACGTCTCTTAGAACCCTTCCCATTGTAAAGCCACGAGGGTGTGTAATTATTTTCCGAGCCTTTTGTTTGGAGGTGAAAACATGAGGATGCCGTTTTAAGCGAACGTGGTACGGCAGAAGCGGATACTGTTGCGGCATATTAACTAAATTCCTATCGACGTTTTGAATCCACTAACCCTCCCTCTAAATTTTTTTTTTCTTTACTTAGGAATAGTCATTTCGGAAAAATGAGGTCCTATTTGTTTGTTGGAGAAGCATTTTTTCAATAATTTGTATGTATGTGTACACATGCGTAGAAAATATGAATTTAAAATTTTTATACTTCAGATAATTTCACCTGTCATACTTTAAAAAATTCATTGTTTAATTTCCCTTTTACTAGGTAAAATTTATCAAAAAAGATTGGATTAAATATAAAAAAAAGCTTTTTCAAAAGTATGTTACATTAAGACTTACCTTTCAACGTGAAGTGACCCAATAAACAATAGATTTTCATTAAATATGTCTGTCACCGATAATGGCGTTCAGCGTGCTTGTTGCGAAAAAAATATTGATAAAATACCATGAGATTGTATCGAGAAACTACCTAATAATTTACCATTTCTACTAAAATAAACTTAACATTTTCAGCAAATAATCGTTACTCTTAATATTTTCTGAATTCTTGATTCGTGACAATCAAATGTCTTAAAGATGTATTATTTAGGTATCACCTCTCACCATATTGAATCTGGTAGATAATTAGGCCTAATAATAAAAGTGACATTTTCTTAAATTGCAAAAACAAAAAATCCTCTGTCTCACTAAAAAAACATTTTTTTTAGCATTACAAATGTTATAAAAGAAAAAAACATTTTTTTTTTTTTTTTTTTTTTTTTTTTTTTTTTTTTTTTTTTTTTTTTTGCCTTTAAAGTCGGTTTTACGGGCGAAGATTTTACGTGACAACGTCTTTTTCTCGGTAGAATATTTATTGATATGAATATAATTAAATTGCACAATGCGCGCGGCAGACCGATCATAGTTGAGTGGGAGAGAGACGCAAGGCATTCGGCGGGCCTCTCTCTCGTTCGGTGACTCATCGTAACGTTACCGAGCGTTACACTTTTTCATAAGTGACTCCCAGCCGCAACCTAATTTAAGACGTTGTCACGTCAAAAACAATATTAGGTTAAAAAAGAAACTATTGATAGTGTTTTGTTTTCATTTATTGACAACACCAGCTGATTCGTGTATTAAACAAAAAAAAAACGAACATATTGTAATCCAACACTTATTCCTAACTACGACTCATTTACAACCTAGTTATGTAATTTAAGCACAGTCTGTAGCCAAAAAAAAAAACTTTTTTATTTCACGACTAAAACCGCGAGTAATAATACTGGGCTGAAATAAAAATATCTTAAACGCTTTAATAAGGATTTGTTGAGCCACAGCAATATCGAACTTTTCAAACTCCTTTGTACGTAGCAATGGCGGCATTTTCCCGCGCGCCATTTCCAACCCCTCGCCAGCTACTTTATTACGGGCATTTCATCTTTATGGGAAAATTATCTTTTCTTTCGAAGAATCTCGAATAAACTCGCCATATTACTTTGGGCACCGCTCTTAACGAATGGAAGTAAAAGTAAAATTGCGTCAAAATGTTGTCAAAATGCGCTATAAAAGTTTTTTTTAAATAAATCTTTAGCGGATGCGCAATATCTTTTAGGATTGTAGTTGAGTTAAGTGAAAAGGAATACATTGTATATTCTTCTTTGTGTTACTGTTATAACCTCAGAACAATAACTAAAGCTATAGAAGCCGTGCTAAAATAAAAACTGTATAACAACTCTCGTATTCACTTAAAGTAATCCAACATATATGGGTAAGAGCGAAACAGACAACAATTGCAAGTTTTTATTATTTCAGTCTTGTCACAAACTCTCAAAGTACAAATTTCAAATGGTTCTAATTTGGTTGTAACTTAATACTACCAAATTAAAAATACGTCTTTGGTGAACGTTGTTTCTGAAGTAAGTCAAATTCAATGCGGTCGTATAATAGTGGCCGAACAGCTTTTTTAGCGGTTAGCGTGAAATTATATTATTTTACAAGGAATTTGGTGATAAAACAACAGGAAAGTGTGCATACAGACGCTTTAGACATTTTGGAGTCAGCGTCCAGAATGGCTTGTGTTGTTCCAGACTGCAAGTCTAATATATCACGGAAAGAAAATACGGATGAGGTGTGATGATTTTTTAACCGTACCTACCTGGTTTCTCTAGATACTAAAGATAACAAATCTAATAAATAAATTGGTTTGGGTCCAAAATTCTACCCATGAATACTGCATTATAAAATGTTCATATTGAAGATTCTACACGTGTTTATTATGACACATTACCGTCCGTTCTAGTGTCATTGACATACCGACAGCATAAGAAAATGTTAAATGTTTTTAATTTTACATTTATCGATAGTAATATCGATGCCGTTACATCACTGACGTAAGAGAAACTAGTGAGAACCTTATAAATTACGAAACAAAATCCTTATACTTATTTCTTTCTTACACATTTACAACTGTATACGTCAAAATAGTACGAACTAACGTATTGTGTTGTTATTTTAGCACGACTTCTATAGCTTTAGTTATTGTTCTGAGGTTATAACTAATAGTGATCAGTATGTTATGATAATACTTTGTGTGTTTGTTACCATATATAGTCACCATAGTTACCATAAGCCTAAGAATAACAGTTTTTATAATTAACGTTACCATAGCAACGCGTGGCCGGGTTAGCTAGTATTAAATAATTTTAGTTATCTAAATGATGCACTCTATTTTTTGCTAGTCTTCGTGATATAGACGACTCCATGGTCGAGTGGTTTGCATACCGGTTTTAATGGTAACGCCACTCCAAGGCTCCGGGTTCGATGCCTAGTCAAGTCAATTTGAACAACGAACTTTTCTATTCTGATGTTGTATATACCACTGGTATTATCTCGACCGCTGCTTAACCGATTTCCTGTTACTAACTTTCATTGTGACGTGTGGGAAGTTTGTGAAGGACGGAAGTAGGACGAGATGCTGTTTGCGAGCCAAATGAGAAGAGTCAGAGCCTCACCCGCAGGATTTTTCGCGAGATGGCGGGGCAGCCTTTTGGGAGTGGCTAGCTTACTACTCGGGCCCCCAACTATCTGCGGTCGGCCAGCGGAAGAACCGTGCGTCGGATCCCGCTGCTCTCCAAATCTGGATATCCGATGCATTGCCCTAACACATCCCAAGAATTCATCCATTGCAACCAGCACAACTGTACTGACCCGTTCTCTAATATGGCTTCACCAAACTTCAGCACTGAAAAACGATCGGTTTGGATCACTTGGCAGTGCTGTCTTTGTCAGGTGTGTGGCAACACGCTGCGGCCGAAGCCTACCACCTGAAAGGGATTTAACTCCTTTAGCACTACCCAGGGGCCAACTGGGAGACATCGAGAGTTAAATCCCACGGAAGCGAGTAAACTTGGACCCCCTTATCTTGACGTTTCGGCTCCTTTAAAGAAGCCGTGATCAGAGAGTGGCTAAGGTAATGACAAGAATAAAAGCACCAAGAATCCGTTGAAATGTCGTTTTGTATGACACATAGATATTTAATATTCATAGAAATAAATGTAAATACCCATGACTCAGGTACTAATGCTCTTATTCATACAAACATCTGCTCCTTCCGGGAATCAAAACCACGACTGCCCGTAACAGAAGCATGATCACTACCATTGCACAAATGGTCGCTAAAGTGGAATAAACGACATACTTACATAAAAGAATAATAAAAACAATTAAGAATTTATTACGCGAGAACTACAAGCTTAAATAATTGATATTTGATATATTTCATCAGTACTTAAAATCATTTTTAAAAAGTGTCATGTGTTCACAAAATATTCGTTTGCTTGTTTCTAATAAATAAACCAATAATATTATATTTAAAACACCTAATTTTGTTAGACTAAAACATGTAAATTTAATGTTGTACTCGGTTGTTACTGAAATACTAATTTAGTATTGTATAATGGGTTTAAAAAAGTAATTTAATGTTATGATTTGATTGTTGCCAAATAAATAAAATAAATAATTCATACCATGTGACTATGCCAAAAAAATAATGTATACATCTTAATTAAAATAGTATTATCAAAAAAAATATTAGGAAATATATAACACGTAAAAAACGTAATTCAATTATTGATTAAACAATACTTTTCTAGTTCTTGTTTCCAGGTACGTACCAGGTCCATATGTACCTGTTATTTAGTTTAAGTAAAACGTACAGAAAGTTAAAAATATATTGTCCCCGGCAAATAAGTTGAACATGATTTTGAAATCACGTGACATGCGCAGTAGTGAATAATGTACCTAAACTTGCTACTGCGCATGTCACGTGATTTCAAAATCATGTTCAACTTATTTGCCGGATACTATACTTCGGTTCCAACACCGTTACTCGTATTATTAGATTTTATACTACAACAAATTTCGAAATGAAAATGAAATTCTGAATTTTCAAACAAATATCTAAATGTTGTCCCACATTGCAAATGAATGATTGATTGATATTATTTTCACAAAAACGTCCGTAACAAAATCCAATAAAATAGGAATTGATTAACTAAAAAAGAAAAGAAAAATATAGAAATCTCAAAACCAGGATTTCACATTGACAATCCTACCCACATAACAACATTGTTGTCCTGTTCAATTACATTCATCGCTTTTCCTATACACAGACAGAGACGTAGCGAAGAGCAAAACGGGGCCCGAGGGCACCGAAGCTCAGGGGGCCCGAGGGTCAGTAGCGGCGTTAGGGTAGGGCGCTATGGGGCGACCGCCCAGGGTGCGGGACATAAAAGGACGCTATAAAGCTGAAATCTTTTAACTGTTCGGCTAAAGAAACTTGAACATCAGTTGGCATTAATTTGTCAAGGGACTGATTTAAAACTGCTCATTCTTGCTTCCCAACGTGTATCACTAAGCTTTTTTATAGTCTATAATATCAAGTGTTTGTTTAAAAGGTCTTTTATAAAATGTTTAATTATATCCTTTGCCTTTTTCGTATAGTATAGGTTTGAATTGCAGTTAGGAGGTGTCATAGAAATCTCGCTCGGACGTTGGTAGTGCTAAAACTGTCACTGTCGAAGGCCCTGATCAGCAAATCTCGTATTGAACTTGCTAAAATTTCTCCCACCTTTAGAATGTGTAAATAGAATAAATTGCTTCTCGTCAAATTTACGGAAAATTACATAGAACCAGTAAAATGATATTAAACTTTGATTTTTTTGCAATAACATTAAGACCCATTAGAAATCACAGTATTTATTTTATTTTATTTTTTGGTAACGGCAGCGATCCTACCTTTTGCACCGATGTTCCTGGGTTCGAGTCCCAAAAGGGGCACATCTTTGTGTGATAAATACGTGCCTTTGTACTTGAGTCATGGGTATTTATGTGTTTTCCTATTAATAATACTTATTTATATATGATACTAGCAAACCCGGCGAACTCCGTTTCGCCACCAGATGGCTTCGTTTTATGTAACATTTCGTTTGGTGATTAAAAGAAGAAGAAAATATTTTTTTTTTGTTTTATATTTGAAAAGGAAAAATTTTATTTCATTTCACATCAGTAATGAATTCATTTCGATTACAAAAATGAAGTGTTATTTAGTTGAACTTCTCTCAGTAAACGAAAATGAAAAGCAAAGTTGCGGTAGATTTAAATTACGCAATATCATAATAACTGTACCAACTTTGAGTTGCAAGTTATGTGGTGGAAATCCTGGTAACTCCAGAGAGTTCAAAAACTCCGTTGGATAATTTATTATATCATCGGGATTTGTTATGGAATCAACGGATTTGTATGTCACCAAATCGCCAGAAATTTTTGATTGAATGGTGAAATTCAGTGCGTGTACATCATTATTCTTTGCGGCAAGAATTGCTCGTTGACTAAACCAAGCATAATTCTGATAATTCTCACTAATGTTTGGGAAAACATTTTCAATAAGAGCTAATTGAGAGTCTACAAATCGGCAAAAGTTGTTGGTAAGAGTAATTAATCCAGATGTCGCATCAACTGGTACTTTTCCATTTCCAACAGCTAACAATTGTTTGGAAAATTGTGCAGCACTTTGATCATTTTGAAGTTGAACTCTCATATTAGTGGTTAGCGATAATGTTTTTACGTTATTCCATAAAGGTGATGCCTTCAGGCATACATTCAATTCATCTGCAGGCGTTCCAGGGGAATTACTGGCAACGTCTGCCTGAAATCGCCTGCCAACAATATCATCAAGCCGCCAAAGATGTTGTTATTTCACCGAAGATCCAGTGTGAAGTTAAGTACTTCAAGTGATTTCTTATGTGCCATTGTGCACTCATCACAAACAATGAGCTTGCATTGCATCAACAATTTTCCCATTGCACTGGATCGGGAAATATTGCATGTTGGAGTATCAATTGTGTTTAAATTGAGTGGCAACTTAAGCGCAGAATGTGCAGTACGACCGCCATCTAGAAGAGTCACCGCAATTCCAGATGATGCTAACGCCAAAGCTATGTCACATCTTGATCGAATAGTGGCCAAAATCAATGAAATGACAAATGTTTTCCCTGTTCCTCCAGGTGCGTCCAGGAAGAATAGACCACCAGTATTATTGTCCACCGCTTGCATTAATGTTTCGTATATTGCTGTTCATTCAGCAACGGCACATTATTTCGAACGAATTCCTGCAATGTATCAACATTGTATTGCAGCTCTCGATTTAATTCTTGGTTGAATGCATCGTGCATCGATCGATTTGGCGCAATCATTCCTACTTCAATCAGTAGCTTGTTTGCAATAGTCAAGCATTGATCCTCAATCAGAATCAATCCTTCATTGTAGATTTCATCGGTTATTTGGATATCAGGATTATTCGTTTGAATGCGCAAGCGATGCAAAATATCTTCACATATGTCGTCTTTGTATTTGTTCCATAACTGAATTGGTTGTGAAGGAAAACATGTGGTGATGATAATTGCGAACAGCGTTCGTATTTGGTACGCATTTGATGAAACAACTGAATCCGCAAGTGTTAAATCCCAATGAGAATCGTTCTCCAGCAAACCCAATAGTTGACATGCTTCTCGATATGTTTGGCATTGGTGGCCATTCACAGTTTTCAAATGCGCAAATGATTTTGGTCCACGTACATTTACCAACAGCAGTCGCAAATAAAAACATTCATCATTTCTAGGATGAACAGTATACATGCGACCTAGTGCATCAGTGGAAAACACCTGTGGCCAATCTGGAACTGGGGTTCCTTGTTTGCGACGTTGGAATTTCTTTGTTGATTGATTCCAAGTGTAATACTTAGGCATTTCAACGTACATCAGCGTCGCTGCGGATGGATCTGCTTCACACATTGCAAAGAAGCTAGTCAATGTTGTCGATGGTGGTCTCTCAGCTCGTTGTGCCGCATTAGCCTCAGTGAAGTAAACTCTTTGGCCATTTTCCAAATGCACTGCTAAATGTACAACTGTGGGATATCTTTCATGAATTTGAAATGACAATAATCGCGACAGTGCTTCATTAGTACTGACGTATCTGCCCATTTGGAAGTTGCTGATTTCGTCATTCGCATTTTCCGACGCAATACCAATCACAGCCATGTCGCTGCCTTTTGTGACGTACTTGCACAAATATTTGATTGATTTGGCCGAATGACATCTCTCAACGTTTGCATGTGTTTCGAAAATTCGTGATAGCAGCGGGCAATATGGTACAATAAATTCATTCCGATCTCAATTTCTTGATTTTGAACTTTAACTTTGATAGTTCGACCATTATCTTCTTTTGAACGCCGACGATAAACTGAATATCCATCGTTCCCTGTGACTGTTTCAGCAACTAAAGGTCGCGGATATCGTTTTGTGCACTTTCCATCAGCCATGCAAGGCGGTAATGGATTTAATGTACCGCACGGTCCATGCACCATCTGTGTCGTCACAATGTCGTGTAGATGGGGATCAGTGACTGGATCAGGAATTTCAGCTGATATGATGTCATCCACTTCATTTGAATGTAATTTGTTCAGCAACCAAATTTGAATATGAGCATGCGGTAGTCCACGCTTCTGCCATTCCGGTTTGTCACATGAAATTAACTGAGCAGAGAACAATGAGTAGCTGTCAAACAATGTGTCACGCACCGGCGCCATCTACTTAAAATATTGGTTTGTAGTACATGCTATATATCAGAGATGGCACTGTATGTGAAAAAAGATTTTCCCGCTTTTCTGTTGAAATTTTTCCTGAATTTTCTTTGCTATAAACCTCACGGAGCCCGAGACCTTTCCAACGAATGCAAAACCGTGGAAATCGGTTCGTGCGTTCTGGAGTTATAGCGTCAGGAAGGAAAACCCGACTTATTTTTATATAGTAGATAACGTATGTCTATTCGTTACCCTAGTTTCGAATAACACAAGCCTAACAGTGCTTGCTTTGGGCTAGGCTAATTGATCTGTTTGTAAGAGATATTATTATTGTTGTTTTCATTTTAGGTAAAGTACCGTTTCGATCCCATTAAAAGATAAATGAGAGAAAATAATATATAAAACATTTTAGACACATAATTAGTGCTTCAGAATATGTGGTAGTAATCATTGATAAAATATGTGCATTTTTCAATGCTATCTTATATGACACATAACTGTCAAAAAAGCTCTCTATTCTTCCCCAACGCGATTTCGCCTATACCAAGAACTATGCTTGTCAAGTAAGACGGTGTTTTTACATTTGACTCTTGCCTTATGACAGTACTATTTTAAACATGACTTCTCGTTTGAAAGAGTACAGAGGAATTCCCCTACAAGTTTAGTTAGTACCCCATTTATTTTTTGAACCGGGTTCCTTGGTTACCTAGCTACGCCTCTGTATACAGGATGTATTCTGCGCTCATGAAATAATAATCCGAGCTCATTGTCCTCTGGTATCGACCACCGGCTGTCACCGCTGTCCTGCAGGCACATATTAACGAACATTGTCATCGTACATTGTATTGTCCCTTTGTTCAGGTTTATCTGAAAGATTTTATCGCAACATAGCAAACTGTCGCTGTAATTTTTACAGTATTAGCTAGGGAGTAAAATGAAATGAAATAAAAAATAGGAGACAGATATTTTTCCTTTACAAACAATATCAATACAAGAGTTTAATTTTTTGAAGATATTAAAGCAGAATTACGATTTCACTATACAGTTCGACCTTAACACACATGCTGCACATACAACAGTACAAAAGGCTAACTTAATGTCATTAAGCCTTCGATACCAGTCAACCGGAGAGCTGAATACATATATATATATATATATATATATATATATATATATATATATATATATATATATATACTATAGCACTAGCTGACCCGGCCACATGTTGCTGTGTTTTAAATTAAATGAAACCTATCCTATGTCCTAAGTCGGAACAAATCCAGCAAGATGAAAAACTAATCATCAAAATTGACCTGATGACAAGGCCCCAAAAACATTAGCACTATGGGATTTCCCATTGTAACAAAAAGCGCGCTTTCTGAAAGTCTTCATTCTTATGGAATTTTTAAAATTTACTAAACATTATTTAATTTCTAAGGATGGAATGCATTCCAAAATTGTATATGGACGAAGAAAGTATATCACAGACTACATAGTATGTATTTTTGTTGGCATTGTGCGGAGTAGAGGAGTGTCTCTTGTAAGGTATATTGTAAGTAAGGTATTTATATTATATCAGTAATACGTTAAACAGATTTTTAATAGAACAATTTTAAAAATCTGTTTTTTTGTATAGTCATTCTGTTTCTAATTCTTCGAACAGTGTTTTCGAGTCGGTTTTTTGATATTTATGTTCTCTATTTTACATTTATATATGTAAAAAATGAAGGATTTCAGTACTACAAAAAATTGGAAACGGCGTGCAATGATATCATAGACTCGTCTCCGTGTAAGATGTCCCAATGGGGGCTAGGGTTGGAAGTTCCAGGAGAAAGACCAGGTTATCTAAAACAATTAAGGACTATAAATATTCTTAATTCCCGAAAACGAAAGAGAAAAATATTTCATTTAATTAATGAAATATATGTGGGAAAAAGATAGTAAAGTATTTCAGCAAAAGCGAAAGTACTTCTACCGTCGGTCTTCCCCAATCCACTGAGCAGCAGACGGATGTGGACTGATTATGATGATTTATTTATTTATTTAACAATTGCTTGCTGGCTTACAGCTTGCCCAAAACGCCAGCAAGTTAATAATATTCATACTATTCCATAAACATGTCGATAGCAAAATAAAAATGTCAAACACTATACTTTGTCCAATGTAGGATGATACTTTTGACAGTTGACACCTATAAAGAGGGTATAAAGTTGCTATTGCAATGTCAAGCCAAACATAAGGAAACAAACGCAACCTTAGTACGTAGCAATAACGAAGTGACACCTGTCAAAAGTATCATCCTACATTGGACAAAGTATACATACCTACCATATATTTTACACATTTGTCACAATTATCTTGTAAGGTTACACAAAAAATAATATAATAAATAGATGATGGAACATATCTAGACAAAAAAAGTTACCCAAAATCATATTCAGTAATGCATTAAGATTCAAGAAAAAAGCAATGTTTAATTCAAGAAAACTGTGGTAGAAGTCGAGATAAACAGGTTGTGAATAACAAAAGAAATCCAGGATGAGCTAAAAACATAAGTTATGACGTAAAGGTAACGAAAGAAAGCTGAATCACGCTCGCAAAGTTATTGGCATATATTTGGACACGTTCTGTACGATTCAATGACGAACATTATATATTGTCGCTACGCTATCATTGTTTTAACACGCTAAAGGTCTAGAAAGAAAAGAAGAGAGTATCCTGCAGGGTTCCTATCCAATCCTATTCAGGTTTTTTTGTACCCGAGTAAGACATGTTGATACAATCTATTCTGTATTCCTGATCAATATTTGATATTGTTTAGTAAAACCACTACTTAGCCTGAACAAAAAATTGGCGTAAGTAACCTAAACAAACCATTTAAAGTTAAAATTTCAGTTGTTTTAGCAAAAATAGAATGTCTGTTTGTCACTGGAGCACTCCTTAAAAGCGATTGTCTTTGAACAGGCACAGAAAATAAATACACAAAACTTCAAAATATAAGTAAAAGCTGCGCCCAAAAAACAACGCTGTCATTCGAACACAAAATTTTCAATTCAATTCTTAAGGAGTAAACTACAATAAATAGTTTTTTGATATATACTCTAGTTACAGCTGAAACCCCACCCTATACATAATATGTTTGACAGTCTATACCATGGAATGGTTCTGGAAATTTGCATGCTTCACAAATAACAGAAACCCAATCAGATGGCAATTGACATGTAGGCTTTTTGGTTAATACAAAAAAACGCGGTAAAAGGTTCATAATCCATGGAAAATGATCTTATTAAATACGAGAGTGGGGACTATGGTCTTTTATGCATACAGCCATACTAATGTTTTTTGAGTCGCATGTGTACAACGAGTCGTTTTAACTGTTTTTGGTTTTATAACCAAAAAGCTTCATGAATTTTGTACTAGATTGCATTGTTAACTCATAATTGGAAAAAATGGACAATGTTTTTTCCTTCCCTGTGCCCTGTAAGAAAAAGGATACCTATTATGAACTTGAAAAATATAGATTGGCCGGTTTATCGAATACAGATAACAATCAGAGTCTTTCCCCTGCTAGAAGTTTTTGGAAACGCGATCCTTGACAGCCCTGCCACCCCTGAGGGGGCCTGAAGCCCCCCGTCGCGACGCCACCGACCGTCAACTGTTGTCAGCCCCAACGGGGGCGCATTGCAACATTAGTAAAGTTACAAAAAAACCAAAACAAAAGTAAAGAATATGGCCGATTAAGTGAAATACAGGTGTTGTTCGAAGAAATATTAACAATGCTTCTAACACAAACTTCCCTGTCGTGATAAACTAAACACTTGTGTTACGCCTTGACGTACCTAGTAAAGATTGAGGTTTGAAATCGTTTTGCGTTATATTATTCTGATGGGAATACTTAGAAGTTTGAAGTAATTAATTGGAAATCATTAATAATATATTTTAATTAAACAAATTTAACTATTGTGTATATTAAATAAGTAACAAAAGCAATATAGAAATTTAATATCTTAAATAAAAGTAATCAAAGTAGACCCATGTCCCAAGGCAGTACCCGTTCACGAGCATGACCCATGAACCAGCCATCGCTTCGCTCAACCATATTTTGAGGAACGTAACGACTCACTTTACACGCCACCACCTAAGAGATCATATTCGAACTTCAATAAGATATCACGGTACCCTAAAAGTATGCTTTATAAGCCACTAAGGTCACTTACTATTAGATCAACACAGCCAGCGACGCCGGCCGAAAAAAGTCGGTCAGGCTTATTGGTTGTGGCTCCGGCTTGTTTGGTTTTTGTCGGGTTAAAAAGCACAATTTCATGATTGAACCAAGCACCAGTACGGTAAGAACAGTTAGCGTACGATTAAGACCCCGTCTACAAGTAATTAATCATTTCTTAATTCTGTCTGTTATAAATTGATTTTAATAATTAAGAAACTCCCAAAAATACCTAATAGTCTGTCTAAACTAACCGCTCTGTCCGGCTATTCGGCTTAAAAACCTGGTAATCCTATACATAGCCATCAAGTCGTTTCGAATGTCGACTCATTTCTGAAGTCATTTTTGCCTCCCCTTTGACCGGTTCATTACAGTTCCGCAGATAAAACGCTGCACCCATTCAATCAACATGACGATGACGTCAAAAGAACCGCTGACGACACCGTATCACAGACGAACTCGATCACATAGATGCATTGATCAAAAGAATCCCTGACAAGTAAAACTAAAATCGTTTGGATTCAGATTTTTTCATCTCCTATGATCGTATAGTATGTTCACAATTTCGTTTCGATTGTTAAATTTTAAGTTAATATCTGTCTCTGCTTAAACAAAATCTTTGATAAAATTATTTTAAATAATGAACTGAAGCTCGAAATGAATACAAATCGCAATGTTTCGACAACCAACAATGGGACTGTTATTGATACAGTTTTTCAGCGTTTTCTAAATACTCTAAAATCACAAGTATATGTCTCATATTTAAGTTATCATAAGTTTATTCTACTCTCCCTCAAATTGGACAATAATAATAACTGTATTTAATAAAATACAATTGTCATTAAAAAGAATTATTGTTTGTTGTGAAGAATAATTTCAAATAATACCTGACCCATTTTTTTCAGAATATAATTTTAAAATTGCTTATTACTAAGGTGAGATGTCAAATGTTACACATCATTGGCGACTACTGTGAGGCTCGCTCGTTTTTTTTATTGATTTTTATTCAGGAGTACAAATTCCTTATAATTCAATTTGTCGACTTCAACGAATAATTTCAAATTAAAGTTCCCCTTGTTGGCAGAATATTAAACAGGAATAATTTGGTATAATATGCTGGCTGGTCATTGATTAAAAATATCCTAACCTTAACCTGCAATGCGTCAATTTATGCCTTTTGAATTTATTCCAAAATAATTAAGTAATAAAAACCTCGACTTGTACTCGTAATGGACCAATCTGTGAGAGATACATGGCCAACTAGTACAGTAACATCAGTTATTATTTATAAATTTTTGTCGTTTTGCTTTCAGTCGATTTAGTGTACGTCACACTAAATCGACTGCGTAGCTGCGAAGCGTAAATGTAAAGGTTCTCTACGGGGTTTTATAAGGCTCAATAGCTCAGTAGCTTAATTGGGAGAGCATTGGACCGGATAAAGGTTGCGGGTTCGTTTCCCACCTGGGAAAGTACTTGTGAGTTGATTTGTTCTTTTTTCTAGTATAATTTATCAAATAAGACAGCCGGCATTAAAAAATGCAGAAAATATATAAAAAAACATAAAAATTATGTCGGCAAAATATCACCTGGAGTAATATCTAATCATTTCTTCATTTGAAAAGCATTTCAAACGGTAAAAAAAATTCTCACGCAGACGCAGTACCGTATAAACAAATTTACAAATCCACTTTCACTTTTATATAGGTAATAACACTATATATACCAACTCAACATCAACAGGCTAAATTTACGAACCCACTTAAACAGTTATCCCATAAAAGCCGCTGTATATTACCCCTGTTTGCCACCCGGGTAGGACAGATAGTCTTGGGATCTCTTTATGACTTAACCCAGGTACCGACGGAGGCCACGGTTAATTCCACTTTGGACAAGGGGGTAGACAATTGAGCTGATAACGAAGTCAGTTGTTACGACCGAAATAACACAAGTCGAATATAATATACCTACTTTGGCGTATATTAAGACCTTTTTTTAATAAAAACTGCTATTCTGTAAGAATACAACTTCACGTTTTTAATTTCTACACTTCCGTGCACATTAATAATTTAAATAAAAAAACTGATTTACGGTTTTTTGCGCGTAATTTAAATTTAATCCTGACGTTTCGACTCCTTTACAGAGGCCGTGATCACAGGATGACTAAGGCAATGTCGTCATATATTTTCTACTACCTTCACGATATTTTGACAGTTAGGAACGTGTCCGATTAACGTGTCTGATTGCTTGTAGACAGGGCCGCCTTTAAACTATTGGAGGCCCTGGGCATATAAGAATAATGGGGCCCCTATGACTTTGACAGAACACTTTTTTATTGCTAGAATAAACAATGAAAGTAGATAAAAAGGTTTCAATTTTTTTATTGACAGTCAATAGATGAATAGATAAATCTTTAATTTAAATGGGGCGATTCTGACATAGCCTTATTTTGGGCGAGAATAGAGTAGCTTTCCACATACAAAAACTAATAAGCAAGTTGATAATATAGTCCCCAATTGACATTCGATTTACTCTAATTAAATAAATTTTTCAGAAATAAATGTCGGTATTGGTTTAGTTATCTCGCAGGAACTAGGGGGCCTGTTTCGATCGCGGGGCCCTGGGCATTTGCCCAGAGTGGCCAGTGGGAAAGAGAAGTCTGCTTGTAGAGCATAAAATACAACTGCGTAGTAAGTAGCTCTCGATAGCTCAACTGGAAAAGAATTAACCCAGATAGCGGTGAGGTGGGTTCAAGTCCCGAGAATTGACTCAAGTAGAATTTTTCTTGCAATAATTTCTTTAGATAAAAACATTTAGCATTTAATTAACTGTTTTAATAACAAAAAATATAAAAATACAACATTAGTAACGTGCTTTCGATTATCAACCTATAATTCACAATTCAATATTGGTTGTGATGATTTCTATAAAAATAGTTACTAGAAAATTTCGACGGGTGTTCACAAGGCTCGGTAGCTCAATTGAGAGAGCATTGGACCGGACAAAGGTTGCGGGTTCGATTCCCGCATAAGAATTCACTTGTGAGCCGATTCGACATTTTCTAGTATTTTTCTATTAAAATAATTTAAATCTTGTTAAACTTTTTAAATGATGATGGTTACCGCTAGAGGCGCTCAAAATTCTTAAGTAATATTTCAATTTAATAATATCGACGCTAAGTCTTGCACTAAGGCCTCTCTCTTCATAGTTATTGGGAGGGTAAAACGGTTTATTAGATTCCCGGGTTCAATCCATTTTCTGACTGCGTCGCGCGTCGTGTTCTCATTTCTTATTTGTATTGCCTTCGTAACGGGCGATCCCGTCAATTTAACGGATTGGATCGGCACGGAATGGACTACTGCTGACTTTTATTTGTGCTGATAAGTCAAATAAAAATAAATTGAATCTATTTAGGAACATGCAGGAAACATTTTAGGTAATTTAATTTAAGTAGGTAATTTAAGTACATCTAAATACGTTACAGGTAGTAACCTAGAACATGTAGAGATGGCGCTGGCGTCAATTTAAGTAATACTTGAAAAAATTGGTTGTCTGTAAAGTCATTTTACGGACGATAATTTTAAGTGATAGCGTCATTAGAAAACATTGAAATTGCATACTTGTATAAAATTAATTGAATTATTATTATTGAATTATCAATATTTTGTATAATACAAAGAAAAAGTTAATTGATTTTTTTTCGATAAATTAACATTTGGTTGTTGTAATAAACGACATTAACTTTTCACTTCATGAAGCGTAAGAGAGATAGATGCGCCACAAGCCGAACGCTTAGGCCGATCGTGTCTCTCTATCGCTTGTTCCACGCTCTCGCTTGCACGCTCGACTCAGGCGGAACGTTACACTTTTTCGTGCGTGCAGCCGGCGTTCATCGATTTATACTAAGTCTGCAATGCATTCTTCTGTTTGCAATGCAAATACTGAGCGAAGCACTACCTTACCTTCGTTTGTGAGTTTTGGCGCCAAATTTCATCAATGTAGTCTCAGCGGTTTGGCTGTGATCAGCTTTTGAATTTTTCTTTCGGTGATTATTTCTCCATGGTATGTCCGATTTCAAAACTTTTTTTCCACATTAGTCACGACCACGCTGTAAGTTTTGGCGCCAAATTTCATCAATGTAGTATCAGCGGTTTGGCGGTGATCAGCTTTTGAATTTTTCTTTCGGTGATTATTTCTCCTTGGTAAAGTCTATTTTTTTTTTACATAGCCTATGTCCGTCAGGTTATAATCATGTATGTTCATGCCAAAATTCGTTCGAATTGGTTGAACCGTTAAGTAGCAGGAGGGACACAAGCGAAATTTGTGAGTTGCCTAAAAGAGAGCTTTGCTCAAAAAATAAGTTGCCAACCAAAAAATTACCTAAAATAACGACATCCGTATTCGAGTGGCACACATACCGGTATTCATGGTAACGTCACTTCGAAGTCCCGGATTCGATTCCAAGCCAGATCAATCTAGAAAATGAACTTTTCTATATTAGCTCGGACCTTTGAGTTGTGTTAAAGTCGTTGTTGCTTAATTCCAAGTATTTTAACTACTTAACTTAGATTTAGAGCAATTTATGTTATTTAAAAAAAATCGTATATTAATTATCTTGAGCACATACTGAATAAAAAAATTGGTTGTCTGTAAAGTCAGTTTACGGACGATAATTTTACGTGATAGCGTCATAAGAAAATATTGATGAAAAATTGCATACTTTAACGAATTGAATTAAATTATTATCACTGAATATTATTATTTTGTATAATACAAAGAAGGAATTAATTGAAATATTTTTTTTCGATAAATTAACATTAAGTTGTTGTAATAAACAATAGAAACCACATTAACTTTTCACTTCATGACGTGGAAGAAAGATAGATGCGCCACAAGTCGAACGCTTAGGCCGATCGTGCCTCTCTATCGCTTGTTCCGCGCTCTCGCTTGCACGCTCGGCTCAGACGGAACGTCACACTTTTTCGTAGGTGCAGCCGGCGTTCATCGATTTATAAGACGTTATCACGCCAAAAAATTTCGTTACCCTTTCAATGATCGGCCCACGTTCAACTTATTAACTTTCAAAATCATAAACCGAACGCGTCAACCATTGCGCCATCAAACCCCTTAAAAAACTATTAGCAAAGCAGAAAAACAGATTACGTGCGCCAGACGAACAATTACTGAAAGAACTAGCAACCCTTATTTTATTTCACTTAGTTTTTTTCTCTCTCCCGAAACTTTTCGTGTTTCTCGACTAGGGCACAATCTTATTAGACCGGTTCTCCAAAAAAATTGGAAAAATACGTTAATATATTCGTAAGAGTTTTCGCAAAATTCAATTGTATAACTTTTCGACAATGAGAAAAGGAAAAGGTAACTTTGATCGTTTTGCCGCTGAAAAAATAAAAAGGAGTTTAAATACTTTAATTGCATTTCTTACACCGTGCACCATTTTATAATTAGCCTAGCCAAAAGTAAGCACTAATACTTGTGTTATGGATACCAGGGAAACGGATAAACAATACTTAGATATTAAGTATTTATAGAAATACTAGCTGACCAGGCCACGCGTTGCTGTGCCGACTTCAGCGCCATCTGTCGGGCTGATTTGTGAATCTAAACTATCCATGGCGCCATCCAAACGCATACAAAAAAAAAAATTCAAATCGGTTCAGCCGCTTAGAAGGAGTTTAGTGACATACACACGTACAGTAGATATATATATATATAAAGATATATAAATACCCATTACCCAGACATAAATGCTCGTATTCATCACACAAACATCCACCCCTTCTGGGATTCGAACTCAGGATCGTCGATGCGAAAGGCAGGATCGCTTCCGCTGCACTAAACGGTTGTGAAAAAGATACTATAACATGTTGATAATTACCAATCGTCACACTTTAAGAATGTCACTATCTTTATTAATACTTTTATTTGCGTTAAAAATGTTTTTTTTTACTTCACGTCACGTCACGTCTAATTTTGAAACAACTTTTTGATGTGTAACATCTTTCCTCTCGCTTTCCTACAATTTGTGGGAGTGATTTCGTGAAATGGGACGGAAGTGTGTAACAGTGTTCGATTCGATTTGACGAATGAGCGCGCGGTTTTGGAGTTGACCGTCAGATAGTACCAACCAATTTTCCGAGAGGTTGGTACTGTCAGCCATCAGCTGTGCACTTAAGTTACAGTGTTGTAAGTGTAAATACGGTGTAAAAAAGTTTGCTGTTATATAAATCAATTTGTATACTTGAACTACATAAATAAAAATTGACTGTTGATAATAAGTCTCAATAAAGTGCAGATCATTTTTCATTAAAAAAGAATTATTGTTTGTTGTGAAAAATAATTTCTAATAATACCTGACCTATTTTTTTCAGAATATAATTTTGAAATTGCTTATTACTAAGGTGAGATGTCAAATGTTACACATCATTTGCGACTACTGTAAGGCTCACTCGTTTTTTTATATTGGCACATTACTGTAACTACCATTGGAAAACAGGCCTTGTCTACTTATATAAACACCGTAGGGCCCTAAACCAATGCGGAAGCACAAAGCGGCTCCAGATAACTTTTTTTTTCTCTTTATTTGTTTCAACAAACAATCATACATGGTAATAATATAGCTATAACAAATTTAAAGAACTATAGGCCTACAGAACCAGTAACATGAATATTTATTACAATAATTGGTGAGCATTTTATAGTAATTTTAAATTTAAAAAAATTAACACACATACAAAGTCACGTGGATGGTGATAAAACTATAATGATATAAATTTTGCAGCTAATTACTAGGTAAATATAAATAGATATACTATTTATTAGTACTATTTTAGTACTAAGTTTTTCTTTAATTTACAAACAGATTGTTTACGATGTTGTTTACATTACTAATACCACAGTGATTTTTAGTCTATGTTTAGTTAGCAGTAAGTTATTATGTCAAAAACTATAAAAAAGTTAATACAGAGATTTTTTTATTATCAAGCAATATTTTATTAACAAGTAAAAATATGATGTCAACATGGGTCTTCAATACACAGCAATGTGAAATACATAGAGCTGCGAATATCGTTGTGTCGGCGACCCGGCATCTTTAGAATTTAATAAGATCACATCAGATCAAACCTAGGTCATCCTAAACACAGATCGGCAAAGTTTTTATCACTCCTTCCGATAGCCAGCCCCGAATGTTGCTTAGCAGACATAAGTAGTAGGGATTCGTGGGTTCTGGCGCACTTCCCCCCAACCGAGACCCCTCTCCTCCCTTCCCTTTGGTATTCTCCAAACTCGATCCGACCAGCGTCACCGCCTAAAAAAAAAAAAAAAAAGTTAACTAATGAACCCCTGTTAATGACACCTCGACGCTAATGACACACTCGACTTAAGGCCTTAATGACATGATTCTAATCACCTTCCCCGATGCTTCTCATTAACATATCGTTCATGGCTAATTGTTTTTTAGCAATGCTATGTACTCTGTACCTAAATAATAAAAATAATTTATCATGGAAATTATTTCCAAATTTGGAATCTGCTCTTCATCGGTCATTCTCGTGATACATTTACTATTATTTCATGCTCCTAAACTTATCAACTACGTATGAAATATTTTTAAAATTATGTTTTATTATTACAAGTAAAAACACCATATTTCTTTGTCTTAAACGTATACTCATTCAATATTGAAATGCTTTATCAACTACCTGTTACCGCAGTCCATGGTCGAGGACAATGAATTTGTACCATTTTTCACCCCATGCATTCAACATCAAAGCAGTACAGATAATGAATTCGAGATCGATGGGTTGAGAATGATGGTTAATTGCACCTTATGCGTGGAGGAAAGAAATAGTGGACGTTTGGTTGCTGGTTACTCACGCCCATCATCGCCGATTCCGATGGAAGCCGCACCAGTCAACCCCCTCTTGCGGGATTGGACCGCAGAGGAAGATGAAGAAATCAACGAAATTGTCGCCAATACCGATACCGACATGTGGAATAGGGAATATCGTATTCTCCAACAACCACTTCTCCAACTTTGTTTTAATAAATACGATGTTTGTAACATATATTAAAGAATTGTAAATTAATTAAAGCATTTTTCTCTTTTACTCATCTTATCTACAGGCTACATATTTGGTCATCACTTTGAAAATACGGGACCTTGTCTACACAATTACAACAATAAAATCTTGGCGATGCATACTATTATTTCATGCACCTAAACTTATCAACTACGTATGACATTTCTCTTTGCTGTATTTCAACCAAGTTAAACGACATGAAACTTTTTAACTTATGTTTTATTATTACAAGTAGATACTCGTTACCATGCGAACACCATATTTCTTTGTCTCAAACGTTTACTCATTCAATATCGAAACGCTTTATCAACAATTTGAACTATTTGATTCCGCAATCGTAATGACTCGCCATTAACTTTCACTAATTTTGTTTTCAGAATCTTAATAACCTTGTTCATTATTTTATCAATTATTTGCTTCCAGTATCATGACAAGTTTTGTTTACTTGTATAACTACATTTTATCAATTATTGACAAACACATCTAATGATCTGAACTAGTATAAGAACAATCGCATCGTAGCATTTGCTAACAAAGTGCTATCCACTGCCATCGAAAACGTAGACTACTGCTCAAGTCAAGTCACGACAACCGATATGGATGTGAGTATTATTTATTATCTACATACTTTCATTATGCTTGTTTCTGATTTTGTGACTTGTTTGTCTAAACTATCAACCTTCAGTGTATTCCATAATGTTGATGTGTATTCATTGTTGTACTTACTATTCTTTGTATTCATTGTTATAGCTTACATCATGATCAGAGCTAGACAGATCAAGAGGTACCTTATTTTGAACGATTGCATATTTGAATATAAGCCACTGAGTAACATCGTTAAAAAGTATCATGACTAACGATACTATCATAGTAGATGTGCAAGGCTTTAAAAATGAAAAAAATGAATTTATATTAAAAGAATTAGTTATCGGCACAAAAGAGCACAGTCAAATATTTCTAATAAAACCACCATACCCATTCTCTACTCTGACTCTGGAAGAAAAGAAACGTGTCAAGTGGATAGAAAGAAATAGAGGATACCTTTGGAGTGAGGGGCACATTGATTACATAGAATTTAGAAGACTCATTAAGTCCTACTGTGATAAGCGGAGCATCATAGTGAAAGGTAGAGAAAAAGTTGATTGGGTGCGAGAATTATGTGGACACGAAAACGTTTTTGATATAAGTGATAAAGGTATACCTAATTTAGAAACTTTAAGTGAACTCTATTGTAAAGACATATCTACATATAATTGTTTTAACCATATGAAATATTGTGCATTAAGAAATGTTATATGTATTAGAAAATGGATTATAAAAAATAATATATCATTGTATTGACTATTAATAAATAACTGTTTTAATTTATTACCTTTGTTAACATTTACTTGTTTTTATTAATTTCAAGGGTTTTTAAAATAAAGACCAAAATAAATTTAAACATATTTATTACACAAACTTAAAACAGGTCACAAGTAAGTACATCATTTATAATCAAATCAATATAAAAGACTACATATTATTGACATTGTTCAAATTGTAAAGTTAGTAATTTTGAATACAAACTTGAACATTTTTCAAAAATTTGACACAAATCCTGTTTTTCCACTGCCACTAGGCCCAGCCTCTATACAAGTTAATAGATTGTTAAAATGAATCATTGTTACATCTTACTATAAGAACGATTAATTGGGCAGTGCATAAGAAAGGAAAGCCGACTACAATTTACAATTATAATAAGAAAGATATAATTAGTAGGCAAATAGATACAAAATTACACTGGTAATAAGATCATTTTTGATACACAATTTCTTTATAAATTAATAAAATACATATATTACGAGCGACCCGTCTCGACTTCGCACGGGATGACGAAATACTTTAAATTTTTTCTAGCATTAAATATAGCCTATGTTACTCAGGGAGAATGTAGCTTTCCAACGGTGAAAGAATTTTTCAAATCCGCTTAGTAGTTTTTGAGTTTATTCATTGCAAACATACAAAATACAAAAATACAAATCTTTCCTCTTTATAATATTAGTGTAGATGTAGATAGAAGTCACAAAGATTATTCATAATTATATGTGAAACACTAAAAAACTGAAATAACACAACATTAAAAACATGCATAAAAGACAAATCTTACATATTTTTATTACAGATATTAAAACTACTTACAATAAAAAGAATACTATAAATAAAAAAACACATTGCTAATTAAATCATGCTATTTACTTAAACACAAAAAAATTAACATTTTCTTAAACTATAATGACCCCAAGATGATATGTAACAAATTAGGATATTTTTGTGTGAATATCACATGTTTGATTGATCAAAAACGTTGCATATTGGAAATCAAAAAAAAAAAATTTTTCAGTAAACAATTCTTATAATCGTCCATAGTATATTTTTTTGTTGTTATTTATTGACAACTTTAGCCTTAGCCATAACTTTGTAATAACACAACATTAAAAACATGCATAAAACACAAATCTTACATATTTTTATTACAGATATTAAAACTACTTACAATAAAAAGAATACTATAAATAAAAAAAACACATTGCTAATTAAATCATGCTATTTACTTAAACACAAAAAAATTAACATTTTCTTAAACTATATTGACCCCAAGCTAAAGTGTCTGTTGAGTTAGGTAAAAGGCATCGTTTTGTATCCATTATAAGATAAACCAACTTTGGATATTTTTGTGTGAATATCACATGTTTGATTGATCAAAAACGATGCATATTGGAAATCAAAACATTTTTTTTTTTCAGTAAACAATTCTTATAATCCTAACCTAACCTAACCTAATTTAGAAACTTTAAGTGAACTCTATTGTAAAGACATATCACAAATCTTACATATTTTTATTACAGATATTAAAACTACTTACAATAAAAAGAATACAATAAATAAAAAAACACATTGCTAATTAAATCATGCTACTTACTTAAACACAAAAAATTTAACATTTTCTTAAACTATAATGACCCCAAGATGATATGTAACAAATTAGGATATTTTTGTGTGAATATCACATGTTTGATTGATCAAAAACGATGCATATTAGAAATCAACCTAACCTAACCTAATTTAGAAACTTTAAGTGAACTCTATTGTAAAGACATATCTACATATAATTGTTTTAACCATACGAAATATTGTGCATTAAGAAATGTTATATGTATTAGAAAATGGATTATCTAACCTAACCTAATTTAGAAACTTTAAGTGAACTCTATTGTAAAGACATATCACAAATCTTACATATTTTTATTACAGATATTAAAACTACTTACAATAAAAAGAATACAATAAATAAAAAAACACATTGCTAATTAAATCATGCTACTTACTTAAACACAAAAAAATTAACATTTTCTTAAACTATAATTACCCCAAGATGATATGTAACAAATTAGGATAGTTTTGTGTGAATATCACATGTTTGATTGATCAAAAACGATGCATATTAGAAATCAACCTAACCTAACCTAACCTAACCTAATTTAGAAACTTTAAGTGAACTCTATTGTAAAGACATATCTACATATAATTGTTTTAACCATACGAAATATTGTGCATTAAGAAATGTTATATGTATTAGAAAATGGATTATAAAAAATAATATATCATTGTATTGACTATTAATAAATAACTGGTCTAATTTATGACCTTTGTTAACATTTACTTGTTTTTATTAATTTCAAGGTTTTTAAAATAAAGATCAAAATAAATTTAAACATATTTATTACACAAACTTAAAACAGGTCACAAGTAAGTACATCATTTATTATCAAATCAATATAAAGGACTACATATAATTGACATTGTTCAAATTGTAAAGTTAGAAATTTTGAATACAAACTTGAACATTTTTCAAAAATTTGACACAAATCCTGTTTTTCCACTGCCACTAGGCCCAGCCTCTATACAAGTTAATAGATTGTTAAAATGAATCATTGTTACGTCTTACTATAAGAACGATTAATTGGGCAGTGCATAAGAAAGGAAAGCTGACTACAATTTACAATTACAATTATAATAAAAAAGATATAATTAGTAGGCAAATACATACAAAATTACATTGGTAATAAGATCATTTCTGATACACGATTTCTTTATACATTAAAAAAATATATATATTACTCCTCGTGCGAAGTCTCGACTTCGCACGGGTGGACAAAATTCTTTAAATTTTTTCTAGCATTAAATATAGCCTATGTTACTTAGGGAGAATGTAGCTTTCCAACGGTGAAAGAATTTTTGAAATCCGCTTAGTAGTTTTTCATTTTATTCATTGCAACCATACAAAATACAAAAAAAAAACAAATCTTTCCTCTTTATAATATTAGTGTAGATGTAGATAGAAGTCAAAAAGATTGTTCATAATTATATGTGAAACACTATAAAACTAAAATAACACAACATTAAAAACATGCATAAAACACAAATCTTACATATTTTTATTACAGATATTAAAACTACTTACAATAAAAAGAATACTATAAATAAAAAAAACACATTGCTAATTAAATCATGCTATTTACTTAAACACAAAAAAATTAACATTTTCTTAAACTATATTGACCCCAAGCTAAAGTGTCTGTTGAGTTAGGTAAAAGGCATCGTTTTGTATCCATTATAAGATAAACCAACTTTGGATATTTTTGTGTGAATATCACATGTTTGATTGATCAAAAACGATGCATATTGGAAATCAAAACATTTTTTTTTTCAGTAAACAATTCTTATAATCGTCCATAGTATATTTTTTTGTTGTACATTTATTGACAACTTTAGCCTTAGCCATAACTTTGTTTTCTACATTCATTACATACATTTTTGATCTTAAACCAACAAATTCCCTAAGTTTTTTTTTCCATTATTTTCATCTTTAAAATAACCGATTTTTTTATTTATCTGAGGGAAACCATGTGGATTATCAGCTGAATAATCGGAAGTATCGAAGTATGAATATAAATCTTGTTTTATATCAACATAAAAATCATTAGTAAAAATTTGATACACGAGGCTGTCGGTATCTGTATACAATAATTTTATATTTTCTCTAAATTTAGCTTTCATATAGTTATAGTGAAAGTTATATATTAAAATTTTTGATAAATCTAAAATACTAAAACCTAAAAAATATATATTGGTTTATCATAAATTATGTTGGTTTTTTTAACTGTATAGCTACAAGGTTTTCGCAAAATACAGCTAAACTGTAAAAATCAGGGCGAGCAATAAGGCTTTCCGCACCTTGACTTTTACCTATATATTTCCAATGAGTTAATAATAATTTCAAATTAACACCTTTATCGACATTTACCATTGTTTTACTGAAAACAGAGTTATCCATCAATTTGTAAAGTCTTTTTCAAATTATGATTTTTGCTCTCTCTCTTAATTGTATATTTTGTAACCACGATCCTCGATTGAATTTTAACACTATGAATTTTTATTCGCAACTTTAAACAAAGCAAAAGATTTTGAAAATGAATAACATTTCTTTTATTATTTATATTGGCTATTTTTTACTATTTCCTGGTGTACAAATATTTTCTGGGTAAAGAGGAAGATCGGAATGAAGGTCGTGTAAATTATCGGAATAGTCTAAATCTACTTCTATTATGTTACCTACATCTGATGTTGGTGAAATATCAGAATTCACATTTGTGTAAGTCCATTCAAAACTACCATATGGAAGGTATTGAGACATCGCCCAACCATAAAGATTGTTTGTATCTAGATAAGTTAAAAAGGACACAGGTAGATTGTCGTCAAAATCATCTAAATATTTATTATTAGCTTCCGCATATCTATTACTACACCGAGAAATACCACCTCTTAAACCACACTTTATAAAAGCTATCATTTCAATATCACTCAAAAGTTGAAATTCAATTTGAGTTTGTTTTAACATAGCATCCCAACTAAGCCCGGGTAAAGTGTAATAATGTGCAGGATCTTAGCGATATGTACTAATACAAATATCAAATGAATTAAATTAGAGTAATTACTCTAATTTATATCTCAAAACGGATGTTTTGCTTTTAACAGACATTTTTGAAAATTTTCGCGATATTTGTATTAGTACATATCGTTAAGATCCTGCACATTATTACACTTTACCCGGGCTTAGTTGGGATGCTATGTTAAAACAAACTCAAATTGAATTTGAACTTTTGAGTGATATTGAAATGATAGCTTTTATAAAGTGTGGTTTAAGAGGTGGTATTTCTCGGTGTAGTAATAGATATGCGGAAGCTAATAATAAATATTTAGATGATTTTGACGACAATCTACCTGTGTCCTTTTTAACTTATCTAGATACAAACAATCTTTATGGTTGGGCGATGTCTCAATACCTTCCATATGGTAGTTTTGAATGGACTTACACAAATGTGAATTCTGATATTTCACCAACATCAGATGTAGGTAACATAATAGAAGTAGATTTAGACTATTCCGATAATTTACACGACCTTCATTCCGATCTTCCTCTTTACCCAGAAAATATTTGTACACCAGGAAATAGTAAAAAATAGCCAATATAAATAATAAAAGAAATGTTATTCATTTTCAAAATCTTTTGCTTTGTTTAAAGTTGCGAATAAAAATTCATAGTGTTAAAATTCAATCGAGGATCGTGGTTACAAAATATACAATTAAGAGAGAGAGCAAAAATCATAATTTGAAAAAGACTTTACAAATTGATGGATAACTCTGTTTTCAGTAAAACAATGGTAAATGTCGATAAAGGTGTTAATTTGAAATTATTATTAACTCATTGGAAATATATAGGTAAAAGTCAAGGTGCGGAAAGCCTTATTGCTCGCCCTGATTTTTACAGTTTAGCTGTATTTTGCGAAAACCTTGTAGCTATACAGTTAAAAAAACCAACATAATTTATGATAAACCAATATATATTTTTTAGGTTTTAGTATTTTAGATTTATCAAAAATTTTAATATATAACTTTCACTATAACTATATGAAAGCTAAATTTAGAGAAAATATAAAATTATTGTATACAGATACCGACAGCCTCGTGTATCAAATTTTTACTAATGATTTTTATGTTGATATAAAACAAGATTTATATTCATACTTCGATACTTCCGATTATTCAGCTGATAATCCACATGGTTTCCCTCAGATAAATAAAAAAATCGGTTATTTTAAAGATGAAAATAATGGAAAAAAAACTTAGGGAATTTGTTGGTTTAAGATCAAAAATGTATGTAATGAATGTAGAAAACAAAGTTATGGCTAAGGCTAAAGTTGTCAATAAATGTACAACAAAAAAATATACTATGGACGATTATAAGAATTGTTTACTGAAAAAAAAAATGTTTTGATTTCCAATATGCATCGTTTTTGATCAATCAAACATGTGATATTCACACAAAAATATCCAAAGTTGGTTTATCTTATAATGGATACAAAACGATGCCTTTTACCTAACTCAACAGACACTTTAGCTTGGGGTCAATATAGTTTAAGAAAATGTTAATTTTTTTGTGTTTAAGTAAATAGCATGATTTAATTAGCAATGTGTTTTTTTTATTTATAGTATTCTTTTTATTGTAAGTAGTTTTAATATCTGTAATAAAAATATGTAAGATTTGTGTTTTATGCATGTTTTTAATGTTGTGTTATTTTAGTTTTATAGTGTTTCACATATAATTATGAACAATCTTTTTGACTTCTATCTACATCTACACTAATATTATAAAGAGGAAAGATTTGTTTTTTTTTTGTATTTTGTATGGTTGCAATGAATAAAATGAAAAACTACTAAGCGGATTTCAAAAATTCTTTCACCGTTGGAAAGCTACATTCTCCCTAAGTAACATAGGCTATATTTAATGCTAGAAAAAATTTAAAGATTTTTGTCCACCCGTGCGAAGTCGAGACTTCGCACGAGGAGTAATATATATATTTTTTTAATGTATAAAGAAATCGTGTATCAGAAATGATCTTATTACCAATGTAATTTTGTATGTATTTGCCTACTAATTATATCTTTTTTATTATAATTGTAATTGTAAATTGTAGTCAGCTTTCCTTTCTTATGCACTGCCCAATTAATCGTTCTTATAGTAAGACGTAACAATGATTCATTTTAACAATCTATTAACTTGTATAGAGGCTGGGCCTAGTGGCAGTGGAAAAACAGGATTTGTGTCAAATTTTTGAAAAATGTTCAAGTTTGTATTCAAAATTTCTAACTTTACAATTTGAACAATGTCAATTATATGTAGTCCTTTATATTGATTTGATAATAAATGATGTAAGTACTTACTTGTGACCTGTTTTAAGTTTGTGTAATAAATATGTTTAAATTTATTTTGATCTTTATTTTAGAAACCTTGAAATTAATAAAAACAAGTAAATGTTAACAAAGGTCATAAATTAGACCAGTTATTTATTAATAGTCAATACAATGATATATTATTTTTTATAATCCATTTTCTAATACATATAACATTTCTTAATGCACAATATTTCGTATGGTTAAAACAATTATATGTAGATATGTCTTTACAATAGAGTTCACTTAAAGTTTCTAAATTAGGTTAGGTTAGGTTAGGTTAGGTTGATTTCTAATATGCATCGTTTTTGATCAATCAAACATGTGATATTCACACAAAACTATCCTAATTTGTTACATATCATCTTGGGGTAATTATAGTTTAAGAAAATGTTAATTTTTTTGTGTTTAAGTAAGTAGCATGATTTAATTAGCAATGTGTTTTTTTATTTATTGTATTCTTTTTATTGTAAGTAGTTTTAATATCTGTAATAAAAATATGTAAGATTTGTGATATGTCTTTACAATAGAGTTCACTTAAAGTTTCTAAATTAGGTTAGGTTAGATAATCCATTTTCTAATACATATAACATTTCTTAATGCACAATATTTCGTATGGTTAAAACAATTATATGTAGATATGTCTTTACAATAGAGTTCACTTAAAGTTTCTAAATTAGGTTAGGTTAGGTTAGGTTAGGTTGATTTCTAATATGCATCGTTTTTGATCAATCAAACATGTGATATTCACACAAAAATATCCTAATTTGTTACATATCATCTTGGGGTCATTATAGTTTAAGAAAATGTTAATTTTTTTGTGTTTAAGTAAGTAGCATGATTTAATTAGCAATGTGTTTTTTTATTTATTGTATTCTTTTTATTGTAAGTAGTTTTAATATCTGTAATAAAAATATGTAAGATTTGTGATATGTCTTTACAATAGAGTTCACTTAAAGTTTCTAAATTAGGTTAGGTTAGGTTAGGTTAGGATTATAAGAATTGTTTACTGAAAAAAAAAAATGTTTTGATTTCCAATATGCATCGTTTTTGATCAATCAAACATGTGATATTCACACAAAAATATCCAAAGTTGGTTTATCTTATAATGGATACAAAACGATGCCTTTTACCTAACTCAACAGACACTTTAGCTTGGGGTCAATATAGTTTAAGAAAATGTTAATTTTTTTGTGTTTAAGTAAATAGCATGATTTAATTAGCAATGTGTTTTTTTTATTTATAGTATTCTTTTTATTGTAAGTAGTTTTAATATCTGTAATAAAAATATGTAAGATTTGTGTTTTATGCATGTTTTTAATGTTGTGTTATTACAAAGTTATGGCTAAGGCTAAAGTTGTCAATAAATAACAACAAAAAAATATACTATGGACGATTATAAGAATTGTTTACTGAAAAAATTTTTTTTTTTGATTTCCAATATGCAACGTTTTTGATCAATCAAACATGTGATATTCACACAAAAATATCCTAATTTGTTACATATCATCTTGGGGTCATTATAGTTTAAGAAAATGTTAATTTTTTTGTGTTTAAGTAAATAGCATGATTTAATTAGCAATGTGTTTTTTTATTTATAGTATTCTTTTTATTGTAAGTAGTTTTAATATCTGTAATAAAAATATGTAAGATTTGTCTTTTATGCATGTTTTTAATGTTGTGTTATTTCAGTTTTTTAGTGTTTCACATATAATTATGAATAATCTTTGTGACTTCTATCTACATCTACACTAATATTATAAAGAGGAAAGATTTGTATTTTTGTATTTTGTATGTTTGCAATGAATAAACTCAAAAACTACTAAGCGGATTTGAAAAATTCTTTCACCGTTGGAAAGCTACATTCTCCCTGAGTAACATAGGCTATATTTAATGCTAGAAAAAATTTAAAGTATTTCGTCATCCCGTGCGAAGTTGAGACGGGTCGCTCGTAATATATGTATTTTATTAATTTATAAAGAAATTGTGTATCAAAAATGATCTTATTACCAGTGTAATTTTGTATCTATTTGCCTACTAATTATATCTTTCTTATTATAATTGTAAATTGTAGTCGGCTTTCCTTTCTTATGCACTGCCCAATTAATCGTTCTTATAGTAAGATGTAACAATGATTCATTTTAACAATCTATTAACTTGTATAGAGGCTGGGCCTAGTGGCAGTGGAAAAACAGGATTTGTGTCAAATTTTTGAAAAATGTTCAAGTTTGTATTCAAAATTACTAACTTTACAATTTGAACAATGTCAATAATATGTAGTCTTTTATATTGATTTGATTATAAATGATGTACTTACTTGTGACCTGTTTTAAGTTTGTGTAATAAATATGTTTAAATTTATTTTGGTCTTTATTTTAAAAACCCTTGAAATTAATAAAAACAAGTAAATGTTAACAAAGGTAATAAATTAAAACAGTTATTTATTAATAGTCAATACAATGATATATTATTTTTTATAATCCATTTTCTAATACATATAACATTTCTTAATGCACAATATTTCATATGGTTAAAACAATTATATGTAGATATGTCTTTACAATAGAGTTCACTTAAAGTTTCTAAATTAGGTATACCTTTATCACTTATATCAAAAACGTTTTCGTGTCCACATAATTCTCGCACCCAATCAACTTTTTCTCTACCTTTCACTATGATGCTCCGCTTATCACAGTAGGACTTAATGAGTCTTCTAAATTCTATGTAATCAATGTGCCCCTCACTCCAAAGGTATCCTCTATTTCTTTCTATCCACTTGACACGTTTCTTTTCTTCCAGAGTCAGAGTAGAGAATGGGTATGGTGGTTTTATTAGAAATATTTGACTGTGCTCTTTTGTGCCGATAACTAATTCTTTTAATATAAATTCATTTTTTTCATTTTTAAAGCCTTGCACATCTACTATGATAGTATCGTTAGTCATGATACTTTTTAACGATGTTACTCAGTGGCTTATATTCAAATATGCAATCGTTCAAAATAAGGTACCTCTTGATCTGTCTAGCTCTGATCATGATGTAAGCTATAACAATGAATACAAAGAATAGTAAGTACAACAATGAATACACATCAACATTATGGAATACACTGAAGGTTGATAGTTTAGACAAACAAGTCACAAAATCAGAAACAAGCATAATGAAAGTATGTAGATAATAAATAATACTCACATCCATATCGGTTGTCGTGACTTGACTTGAGCAGTAGTCTACGTTTTCGATGGCAGTGGATAGCACTTTGTTAGCAAATGCTACGATGCGATTGTTCTTATACTAGTTCAGATCATTAGATGTGTTTGTCAATAATTGATAAAATGTAGTTATACAAGTAAACAAAACTTGTCATGATACTGGAAGCAAATAATTGATAAAATAATGAACAAGGTTATTAAGATTCTGAAAACAAAATTAGTGAAAGTTAATGGCGAGTCATTACGATTGCGGAATCAAATAGTTCAAATTGTTGATAAAGCGTTTCGATATTGAATGAGTAAACGTTTGAGACAAAGAAATATGGTGTTCGCATGGTAACGAGTATCTACTTGTAATAATAAAACATAAGTTAAAAAGTTTCATGTCGTTTAACTTGGTTGAAATACAGCAAAGAGAAATGTCATACGTAGTTGATAAGTTTAGGTGCATGAAATAATAGTATGCATCGCCAAGATTTTATTGTTGCAATTGTGTAGACAAGGTCCCGTATTTTCAAAGTGATGACCAAATATGTAGCCTGTAGATAAGATGAGTAAAAGAGAAAAATGCTTTAATTAATTTACAATTCTTTAATATATGTTACAAACATCGTATTTATTAAAACAAAGTTGGAGAAGTGGTTGTTGGAGAATACGATATTCCCTATTCCACATGTCGGTATCGGTATTGGCGACAATTTCGTTGATTTCTTCATCTTCCTCTGCGGTCCAATCCCGCAAGAGGGGGTTGACTGGTGCGGCTTCCATCGGAATCGGCGATGATGGGCGTGAGTAACCAGCAACCAAACGTCCACTATTTCTTTCCTCCACGCATAAGGTGCAATTAACCATCATTCTCAACCCATCGATCTCGAATTCATTATCTGTACTGCTTTGATGTTGAATGCATGGGGTGAAAAATGGTACAAATTCATTGTCCTCGACCATGGACTGCGGTAACAGGTAGTTGATAAAGCATTTCAATATTGAATGAGTATACGTTTAAGACAAAGAAATATGGTGTTTTTACTTGTAATAATAAAACATAATTTTAAAAATATTTCATACGTAGTTGATAAGTTTAGGAGCATGAAATAATAGTAAATGTATCACGAGAATGACCGATGAAGAGCAGATTCCAAATTTGGAAATAATTTCCATGATAAATTATTTTTATTATTTAGGTACAGAGTACATAGCATTGCTAAAAAACAATTAGCCATGAACGATATGTTAATGAGAAGCATCGGGGAAGGTGATTAGAATCATGTCATTAAGGCCTTAAGTCGAGTGTGTCATTAGCGTCGAGGTGTCATTAACAGGGGTTCATTAGTTAATCAAGTAGGAATGAGTTCAGCAAAAACGTATCTCGGAAACGGGGGGTCTGGGTTGGGGGGAAGTGCGCCAGAACCCACGAATCCCTACTACTGACATATTTTGATAATAATCACATACTATACATAATTATATAAGCCAAGAAAGTGACGATGAAAAACAATGAAGACTACAATTATCCTCTTACTAGCGGCCCGTCTCGGCTTCGCACGGGTGGACAAAATTATTGAGTTTTTTCTAGCATTAAATATAGCCTATATTACTCAGCGTGAATGTAGCTTTCCAAAAGTGAAAGAATTTTTGAAATCGGCTTAGTAGTTTTTGAGTTTATTCATTGCAAACATACAAAAATACAAACATACAAAAAAACAAAAATATAAATCTTTCCTCTTTATAATATTAGTGTAGATTATGCACTCAAAATTGTTGCAAATAGTGGATATTCATTTATTCATTTAATGGAGCCCTTTACTGTCACCCACGTGTCCATTTATCCTTCATATGACTCGTATGTCAGTCAGGTTTTTCAGCCAAATGGTTAGAGCTACAGTCTTCATCTCAGATAAAGCGTCTTGTTGACCCAAAGTATTTTTAAGGGATAAAAGTAGAGAGCGATAAAATTATTTTGACATCTCCTATCGAATGGGGGGTATCGTTCAATCAATCAATCAATCAAATTTTTTTATTTGCAGAAATACAAATTGTACAGGGGTCTTACAAATATTATTTTAGTTTTGTATTTAACCTGCAAGCAGGCGTTTTTTAGTGGTATTGAGTCTACTGTATATATAATAAAAAAAAATTATAATAAAAATGTCAAATTCATCCTCAAATCATTACGTTATCAAACATTTAAATAATAAAACTTCGACATAACATAAAAAATACACAAAATTATTTTTTTTAAATTTTATTTTTTAAGTAGGGTTCGAGTCCCGCCTCAGTACTGAAACAAATTATATTATTTCTATCAAAAAATTCTTTACTAAAATTTACCAATTTTTAACTGACAACCCTACACAGAGATGATTGTACATGAGGTTTCTTCTGTAGTTAATATATAAATAAATGGACTACGAAATCACCCTGAGTCATCCCACCTTGGGTCTTAATGTCTGGCTGTACTCATTCTCATTAATCCCGGCCTTCTGAGAATTAATTCCATGCCATTACACCTCAGATAAGGCCTCGCACGCACTAGTGATTCTGCCGCACTTCTTGCCACAAGGCAAGAAAATTATAATATTATTAGCTGACCCGGTTAAGCGTTACTATGGCTCAGTTGTTATAAATTGCAATATTTTTTTTATTATAAATTAAAAGGAGACCTATCCTATGTCCTAAGTCAGAACAAATGTAGCAAAATAAAAATCATCAAAATCGGTTGAGTAGTTTCGGAGTTCATCGCGGTCAAACACTGATAGGGAATTTTTATATATATATACTAGCGGCCCGTCCCGGAGAAAGAGTTTAGAAAGAAAGAGCGACAGAAACACAGAAAAGAAGGAAGAAAAACAAGACGGAAATAAAAGAAAGGCAGCTACAAATGAAGCTAAAAGTTGTTGCTACATATAACTTGAACGAACGAAGTAGCTGATTACCATTAGTATTAATTAAGTAATCGAAGAAACAGCTTTCGTATTTTTTTTTTCTTTTGCTAGTGTTAAAAAATCATCTAATACATATTTTGAACAACGCAAAAGTGAAAGAAGTAAGTAATTAGGCTATGTTTTTAAAAATACAAAGAATCAAATCCAACCAGACAGTAAACAAAAGTAGAGTAATTTACAAACAAAAAATACTTGGCCAAAGAAATATTAAAAGTTGACTATATTTTGTAATCAATTGAATATTTGAATGCGTGTATTGATTATATAGTCTTACTCATTGATATTTAAAATCAATAAAACACATATTAGAATTTTAGATTGACGTTCTATGTAACTTAAAACTAAAAAAACCATTGATCCTTCCACCATTTTATTATTATTAATACCAACGCATTTGGTACACCGTTTATTTAATTATTTTTTATTTATTAGGCTAACCAACATCTGTACACAATAATACTAGGCACAAAAAAACATTCTTAACAAATTGGCTAAATGTTACAGATAACTATAAGTTAACATGCACAAATGAAAATTAATTTTATTTTGACAAACTTAAAAATATATATACAGCAAACTTAAAAAGAAATATAATTGAAATTAAATATAACACAAATCAGTAATTTAGATAATCAATAACAGGAATTTAGATAATTTAAAACTGTTTTTTTAACAAGTTACACTTACGTAAAATCTTTACTAGTCCCAATTTTTGGGTGCACTTTGACTGAATCATATAACTGAATAATATACTCCAGGTCACGATTCCACATCGTTTGACGCTATTATATACAACTGAAAACTCCTTCTTTCTAATTGAAACACCATTACCTTGCATTTTTGAGAAAATTTAACTGTTCTCCAATCACCGTACATAATTTATGGTGTTTCAAAATATATTTCATGACCAAAATATGTAAGTAAGTCTTAGTAATCCCGTACATGACCGACTTTTGACATTCGTCTCTATGAAACTACCTTCAAAATAACCATCATGTGCGTTAGGTGCTTCACAAAAAATGAATAAAGGTGAAAAACTTGTCAAAATTTCTGTCCAGAGATCTTATCTTTTAGAGCGATGCAAAATTGAGACACTCTTATACGCGATCTAGAGACGATCTATGTAATCGAGTGGCTCATATACCGAGTTTCATGATAACACCACTCCAGTCTCGGGTTCGATCTACGGCCGGGTTGATGTAGAAAACGAACTTTTCGATATTGGCTCTGGTATGGGTGTTGTTGAACCGTCGTTGATTTGCATAACACAAGTGCTTTATCTACTTAAATTCACAACAATGCATGACAGTAATGACTAATTTCTAATATGGCGTCTCTCCCCAATAGTAAAACTTCTCTTGCGATAAGAGGTCTTAGTAGGATCTCTGTACGAGAAAGCTCAGAGATAACTATTTAAACTATAATAAAAACTTCCATTTTTAATTTTATAATTTTTTTTTTATATATTTTATGCATTTTCAATGCGATCTTATAAGATAAATTATTATAATAGAAAAATACTAGAAATAATCGACTCGGGTCACAAGTGAATTCTCAGGCGGGCATCGAACCCGCAACCTTTGGAAATCCGGTCCAATGCTCTCCCAATTGAGCTACCGAGCCTTGCGAACACTCGTCGAAATTTTCTTGTACCTTCCTGATTTTACGCTGTAGGCCAGCGTTGTTTCATCAATGAGAGGAACATCCTCTCGTATTCGAAAGAAACATTTTTACAAATGTTTGGTCAATCGATTAAGATGAAACAGCCATTTTAGCTTTATAATTTTTTTTTAATATATTTTATGCATTTTCAATGCGATCTTATAAGATAAATTATTATAATAGAAAAATACTAGAAAAAATCGACTCGGGTCACAAGTGAATTCTCAGGCGGGAATCGAACCCGCAACCTTTGGAAATCCGGTCCAATGCTCTCCCAATTGAGCTACCGAGCCTTGCGAACACTCGTCGAAATTTTCTAGTACCTTCCTGATTTTACGCTGAAGGCCAGCGTTGTTTCATCAATGAGAGGAACATCCTCTCGTATTCGAAAGAAACATTTTTACAAATGTTTGGTCAATCGATTAAGATGAAACAGCCATTTTAGTTTTATAATTTTTTTTTTATATATTTTATGCATTTTCAATGCGATCTTATAAGATAAATTATTATAATAGAAAAATACTAGAAAAAATCGACTCGGGTCACAAGTGAATTCTCAGGCGGGAATCGAACCCGCAACCTTTGGAAATCCGGTCCAATGCTCTCCCAATTGAGCTACCGAGCCTTGCGAACACTCGTCGAAATTTTCTAGTACCTTCCTGATTTTACGCTGTAGGCCAGCGTTGTTTCATCAATGAGAGGAACATCCTCTCGTATTCGAAAGAAACATTTTTACAAATGATTGGTCAATCGATTAAGATGAAACAGCCATTTTAGTTTTATAATTTTTATATATTTTATGCATTTTCAATGCGATCTTATAAGATAAATTATTTACTATATAAAAATAAGTCGGGTTTTCCTTCCTGACGCTATAACTCCAGAACGCACGAACCGATTTCCACGGTTTTGCATTCGTTGGAAAGGTCTCGGGCTCCGTGAGGTTTATAGCAAAGAAAATTCAGGAAAAATTTCAACAGAAAAGCGGGAAAATCTTTTTTCACATACAGTGCCATCTCTGATATATAGCATGTACTACAAACCAATATTTTAAGTAGATGGCGCCGGTGCGTGATACATTGTTTGACAGCTACTCATTGTTCTCTGCTCAGTTAATTTCATGTGACAAACCGGAATGGCAGAAGCGTGGACTACCGCATGCTCATATTCAAATTTGGTTGCTGAACAAATTACATTCAAATGAAGTGGATGACATCATATCAGCTGAAATTCCTGATCCAGTCACTGATCCCCATCTACACGACATTGTGACGACACAGATGGTGCATGGACCGTGCGGTACATTAAATCCATTACCGCCTTGCATGGCTGATGGAAAGTGCACAAAACGATATCCGCGACCTTTAGTTGCTGAAACAGTCACAGGGAACGATGGATATTCAGTTTATCGTCGGCGTTCAAAAGAAGATAATGGTCGAACTATCAAAGTTAAAGTTCAAAATCAAGAAATTGAGATCGGAATGAATTTATTGTACCATATTGCCCGCTGCTATCACGAATTTTCGAAACACATGCAAACGTTGAGAGATGTCATTCGGCCAAATCAATCAAATATTTGTGCAAGTACGTCACAAAAGGCAGCGACATGGCTGTGATTGGTATTGCGTCGGAAAATGCGAATGACGAAAACAGCAACTTCCAAATGGGCAGATACGTCAGTACTAATGAAGCACTGTCGCGATTATTGTCATTTCAAATTCATGAAAGATATCCCACAGTTGTACATTTAGCAGTGCATTTGGAAAATAGCCAAAGAGTTTACTTCACTGAGGCTAATGCGGCACAACGAGCTGAGAGACCACCATCGACAACATTGACTAGCTTCTTTGCAATGTGTGAAGCAGATCCATCCGCAGCGACGCTGATGTACGTTGAAATGCCTAAGTATTACACTTGGAATCAATCAACAAAGAAATTCCAACGTCGCAAACAAGGAACCCCAGTTCCAGATTGGCCACAGGTGTTTTCCACTGATGCACTAGGTCGCATGTATACTGTTTATCCTAGAAATGATGAATGTTTTTATTTGCGACTGCTGTTGGTAAATGTACGTGGACCAAAATCATTTGCGCATTTGAAAACTGTGAATGGCCACCAATGCCAAACATATCGAGAAGCATGTCAACTATTGGGTTTGCTGGAGAACGATTCTCATTGGGATTTAACACTTGCGGATTCAGTTGTTTCATCAAATGCGTACCAAATACGAACGCTGTTCGCAATTATCATCACCACATGTTTTCCTTCACAACCAATTCAGTTATGGAACAAATACAAAGACGACATATGTGAAGATATTTTGCATCGCTTGCGCATTCAAACGAATAATCCTGATATCCAAATAACCGATGAAATCTACAATGAAGGATTGATTCTGATTGAGGATCAATGCTTGACTATTGCAAACAAGCTACTGATTGAAGTAGGAATGATTGCGCCAAATCGATCGATGCACGATACATTCAACCAAGAATTAAATCGAGAGCTGCAATACAATGTTGATACATTGCAGGAATTCGTTCGAAATAATGTGCCGTTGCTGAATGAACAGCAATATACGAAACATTAATGCAAGCGGTGGACAATAATACTGGTGGTCTATTCTTCCTGGACGCACCTGGAGGAACAGGGAAAACATTTGTCATTTCATTGATTTTGGCCACTATTCGATCAAGATGTGACATAGCTTTGGCGTTAGCATCATCTGGAATTGCGGTGACTCTTCTAGATGGCGGTCGTACTGCACATTCTGCGCTTAAGTTGCCACTCAATTTAAACACAATTGATACTCCAACATGCAATATTTCCCGATCCAGTGCAATGGGAAAATTGTTGATGCAATGCAAGCTCATTGTTTGTGATGAGTGCACAATGGCACATAAGAAATCACTTGAAGTACTTAACTTCACACTGGATCTTCGGTGAAATAACAACATCTTTGGCGGCTTGATGATATTGTTGGCAGGCGATTTCAGGCAGACGTTGCCGGTAATTCCCCTGGAACGCCTGCAGATGAATTGAATGTATGCCTGAAGGCATCACCTTTATGGAATAACGTAAAAACATTATCGCTAACCACTTATATGAGAGTTCAACTTCAAAATGATCAAAGTGCTGCACAATTTTCCAAACAATTGTTAGCTGTTGGAAATGGAAAAGTACCAGTTGATGCGACATCTGGATTAATTACTCTTACCAACGACTTTTGCCGATTTGTAGACTCTCAATTAGCTCTTATTGAAAATGTTTTCCCAAACATTAGTGAGAATTATCAGAATTATGCTTGGTTAAGTCAACGAGCAATTCTTGCCGCAAAGAATAATGATGTACACGCACTGAATTTCACCATTCAATCAAAAATTTCTGGCGATTTGGTGACATACAAATCCGTTGATTCCATAACAAATCCCGATGATATAATAAATTATCCAACGGAGTTTTTGAACTCTCTGGAGTTACCAGGATTTCCACCACATAACTTGCAACTCAAAGTTGGTACAGTTATTATGATATTGCGTAATTTAAATCTACCGCAACTTTGCTTTTCATTTTCATTTACTGAGAGAAGTTCAACTAAATAACACTTCATTTTTGTAATCGAAATGAATTCATTACTGATGTGAAATGAAATAAAATTTTCAAATATAAAACAAAAAAAAATTATTTTCTTCTTCTTTTAATCACCAAACGAAATGTTACATAAAACGAAGCCATCTGGTGGCGAAACGGAGTTCGCCGGGTTTGCTAGTTATAATAGAAAAATACTAGAAAAAATCGACTCGGGTCACAAGTGAATTCTCGGGCGGGAATCGAACCCGCAACCTTTGGAAATCCGGTCCAATGCTCTCCCAATTGAGCTACCGAGCCTTGCGAACACTCGTCGAAATTTTCTAGTACCTTCCTGATTTTACGCTGTAGGCCAGCGTTGTTTCATCAATGAGAGGAACATCCTCTCGTATTCGAAAGAAACATTTTTACAAATGTTTGGTCAATCGATTAAGATGAAACAGCCATTTTAGTTTTATAATTTTTATATATTTTATGCATTTTCAATGCGATCTTATAAGATAAATTATTATAATAGAAAAATACTAGAAAAAATCGACTCGGGTCACAAGTCACAATTGGGGATGTTCCTCTCATTGATGAAACAACGCTGGCCTACAGCGTAAAATCAGGAAGGTACTAGAAAATTTCGACGAGTGTTCGCAAGGCTCGGTAGCTCAATTGGGAGAGCATTGGACCGGATTTCCAAAGGTTGCGGGTTCGATTCCCGCCTGAGAATTCACTTATGACCCGAGTCGATTTTTTCTAGTATTTTTCTATTATAATAATTTATCTTATAAGATCGCATTGAAAATGCATAAAATATATAAAAATTATAAAACTAAAATGGCTGTTTCATCTTAATCGATTGACCAAACATTTGTAAAAATATTTCTTTCGAATACGAGAGGATGTTCCTCTCATTGATGAAACAACGCTGGCCTTCAGCGTAAAATCAGGAAGGTACTAGAAAATTTCGACGAGTGTTCGCAAGGCTCGGTACCTTAATTGGGAGAGCATTGGACCGGATTTCCAAAGGTTGCGGGTTCGATTCCCGCCTGAGAATTCACTTGTGACCCGAGTCGATTTTTTCTAGTATTTTTCTATTATAATAATTTATCTTATAAGATCGCATTGAAAATGCATAAAATATATAAAAAAAAAATTATAAAACTAAAATGGCTGTTTCATCTTAATCGATTGACCAAACATTTGTAAAAATGTTTCTTTCGAATACGAGAGGATGTTCCTCTCATTGATGAAACAACGCTGGCCTACAGCGTAAAATCAGGAAGGTACTAGAAAATTTCGACGAGTGTTCGCAAGGCTCGGTAGCTCAATTGGGAGAGCATTGGACCGGATTTCCAAAGGTTGCGGGTTCGATTCCCGCCTGAGAATTCACTTGTGACCCGAGTCGATTTTTTCTAGTATTTTTCTATTATAATAATTTATTCCATTTTTAATTCCTTTTTTACCAATTTATTAATTAAAATATTACTATGGTTAACCATAATTCCAGGAGCGAACAATCATACAACCGGACGGTGCAGACAGTCTCTTCAGTCGGCGCACTGGCTGTGCCATGGTCAGCATCAGAAGCTCGACAAGCATTACCAGCTGCGCTCGGCGTAGCAGGAATACCAGCGTTGGTCATAACAAACGGAGTTGGGAGGGTCCTCACTGCGAATGGACGAAGTCATCTTACTGCAGACCCACTTGGATTGGTAGGTATCTGAATTTCCCAGCTAGTTCTTGAAAATTCTGTGTCCAAAATGAGACTGATTCTATAGGTAGTCTTTGGCGTAGCTGGAATACCTGCGCTGCTCATTACAATCAAGTCCATGATACTGTATTACTCCTCCTCAAAGTCCTCGGATGTAGGACTTATGAAGCCGAGGCATGACTGTTGATGCGTTGATGCTATGCGTTCCAAAATCATTGATCAAATTGTGACAAAACTTTATAAGTTGTTGTATGCATGACAGAAAAGGTTTATTTGAATAGTCAGCAAAAGAGATAAGCAAAAAAGTCATGCAAAGCATGCTAGGTGCAGCTAGACTATATAAATATGAATCAGTGTTTGTATATTTTTCCCTATGCGTTCCGAAATTATTGCCCAAATTGTGATGAAACTTTAACTCTATGTTGGAAAAAGACATAAACGTTTTGAAGGTCCACTTCTCCTACTCCAGATCTAATTTTTAATGCTGATTAATATTCAGTAGCTCTTTAATAATGCCTGCGTTTTCCAGAATTTCCCGTGGGGTCAACGCGCGGTGTCAGTGCTGACGGAACAGGCGCTGCTCAAGATGGCGCGTCATCCAGCCCTAGTCCTCTTCGTGGGTACGTAATCCTAGCCTATTACATATACTAGAATAGGAACCCTTCCACTGATCATTTTTTATAAAAGCGTACCTGCCTACGCACGTTTTTAACAAATCACCTACCCTACCTGAGATGTGGTTGTTTTTTACACGCTTATTTCAAATCCTATAGAAATATGGCATCGTGAGTGCAAAAAATAAATGAATACAAAATAAATTGAGAATAATTTGTACCTTTTATTTCTTTATTTGCACTTCAGAAAATATTTTTTATAAAATTTATCTATCCAACGTATCTTCTTAGTTTAATTCTACGTAGTTTAATAAGTATCAATGTGTTGTATTATCATGTTTTGGTATTACTATATTATGTACACCTCTGAATACCACATGCTGAAATAAATTGATGTTCGCAAGACAAAACGATTTAGTTCTTGTGCTATAAATTTCACAAATGAAAATACATACAAAAGAAAAAATACTTTCAAAAATGAAACAAATATCTGAATACGTGTTTATCACGGATCACAAAACTCCAATCAAAAATATAACACTCTCTTTTCAGACGACGAAGACTCCGAAATCGAGTTCGCTGAATCAGTGCTGACTCCTTCAGCGGAATCTTACTATGAAGAGTGCAGTATCCAGTTCCCAGGCTTCTGCCCCTACCAAAACTCTTCTGACGACGAAACAATGGATTTCGACTACCCTACCTCCAAGAATTCCAAGGTCAAGAAGAAATCCTTCAAACATGTCATGTTTTATATTGGAATAGACGGGACGGACAGCGCTGATATGCTAAGAGAACACATCGGCTTAGACGACGCAGTTCCATTACTAACAGCCATAGACTTCCCACGCCAAAGGATGGTCACCATGCAATATGGCGACGAGATAACCACAGACTCCGTCCAGAACTTTGTGGACGCTTACTTGAGTGGCAATGCAGACTTCAAACCACTCAAACCTTATAGTGAAAAATGTTAGTTTAAGTTAGTCACCTACTTGTTAGCACGTAATTCAGGTTTGTTCAATTATTAGTAGTGATGTAGTGGCTACGTTAGTTTTATATCGAACCAAATAAAATTTAGATTTCAATTTTGTTTTATTTACAAGTTTGTAACCAGTTTATTTGCTAAAGTTAATGATAAATAAAGATGTTTCTAATCCGAAAGACGAGAAAATATTCGCTGAAAGTATTTATGATAAGACAAAAGTACAGTTTATTAATGTAAGCTAGGGGCATAGGCCATCATGCACATCCCATCACGCGGGCCCAACGCGAACTGATAATTTCTAATGACTATAATGTAGCAAGAACCATGAAGTTATAGGTAAAGGTGGAACACTTCAAATACCTATTTGATTCATAAACCTACATAGCATTGACCTGCTCTCTGGAAACCCCTTTTCTCTTTCTAATAGTCCCTAGTGATATCAGCTGCAAGAAAAATATTTCTGTAATATATATTACAAAGTAGTGTATGAGAAGTTGTAAATGGAATAAAACCTGTTAAGGTCCAGACTGCATGGCTCTGCGTTATGATAGATCAGATGGATATCCATAATAGAAAAGCTAGTTTATCTTAAATTTTAATGAGAAGAAAGAATAAATATGAAATGGAAAACTAAACATCTTTCGCTATAAAATGTAGTGCAAAATGTAACGTGTAAAATGTGAGGGCAAAACTTACCAATTTGTAGGGTAATATGAATGTGGTAACATCAATTTTTATATCATGTTGTTGTCGTCAATCTGTCACCTCACCTCTCGTATTTGTTTACTTCTCGACTCACGATTTTGTGTGTAATTTTGTAAAGTTTTACTCGTAAAAACAACTGAAATTATGAATATATATTCATTACACAAACGCCGCTTCCGGAACTCCGACCCAGGACCATCGGTGCGAAAGGCAGGATCACTACCGACAAAACCAACGCTACAGACAAAAATTTTAAAAATAGTATATGGTATAATTGAGTCCTAAAACGAATATTTATCATAAAATTTGTCAAAAAAATGTATATATAGAACCTACAGATTTATATAGTATAGATTTTAATAGCCATAGAATAGCGATTTAAGATATAAAATACGTGTGTAAAAAAACAACTACGCCTCCGAGCCCTTAGGTGGGATTCGAACCCACGACCTTTCGCAATCCGGGCGAGTGCTCTGACCGCTGAGCTACCGAGACGCTGGCAAACGTGTCGAATTTTACAAACGTATTTCAACTTCTACTATGAGCTAGTATCGTTCCACCAATGTTGAACGCTAACTACCTTCAACATCGAAAGTAATATTTTTACAAATATTAAGCAATCGATTAAGAATGGAATCACCTTTATGTTTTTAATTTAATTTTTTGAATCCACAATGCAATATTGGTGGAACGATACTAGCTCATAGTAGAACTTGAAATACGTTTGTAAAATTAGTGTTTGTGAACATGCAAGCGAAACAAAGCAATTAAAGTTGTCTTTTCCTGTTTTCTCAAGAAGTTCACGGGTAGGTTTTAGAAAAATCCCACACCTTTACTGAAACGTAGGGAAAAGGATATTTCACTGTTCATTCATCATTCATAGATCATCTATCATTCATGGAACTGCTCTCATATACATTCATCATCATATAATGAAGTAAAGAAATTACTCAAGAACAGGCAGTATGGCTTAGACCTTCGCCTGTCCGAATAGGCGAATATAAACTAAATACTAACTTTCTAAACTAACTTTTACATACATATTCAAAGGCGGGAAAATTACTGATTGTATCGGATACACCATTGATTCTTTACCTATTTAATAACAAAGTTCAATTGATTTAGTTTATATTATCATTATTTTACAGGGAAACTTATTAAAGTAAACTCAAAATAACTTATTCAGGATCACAAACAATACTCAAGTAAAGTAGTCTTTTAAAATCACGAAGCAAATAGTTTGGGTGTTTTTGATATGAATTAACGAACAGTTCCACATCCATTATGAGTTAAATATCAATTGGTTTAATTTATATTACTTTAAATTATTATTTTATAGGAAAACTCATAGAAGTAAACTCAAAATAACTTATTCAGGATCACAAACAATACCCAACTAAAATATGTAGTCTAATCTTCGTGGAATAAAGAAGCAGATTCACATTCATTGTGAGTTGAATATCAAGTCTGGTGCAGATGACCTCGGCAAACAGACATCTACAGACTTTGGATATTTTGAGTTAGATTTAAAATTTTTATATATTTTATGCATTTTCAATGCGATCTTATAAGATAAATTATATAGTATTTTACTCAAAATAATAATTTATTTTGAGTTATTTTTTCGTGGAACGTGTAACTGAACTCCTTCGGTAATAGTGCTTATGACGAGTAGATAATACTAAGAAAATGTGTAATGATTTAAGTAAAAAAGTAATGTTTAATAAAAAACATATTCTCACATATTATTACATTTTTAACTATAAAAATAACACTAGTTCTAAGAAGTAATTTAATCAATTGTTTGTTTTTGTTCAATTGAAATTATGGTATGAGTAGAAATTACTCGTTTGACATAGCGCATCACTAGGGATATGGTATCGATACTATACTCGTGAGTACAATTGCAAGAAAGGTAATCGATACCGGTATCGTACTCGCATAAAGAATATCAAGTTCATATTCATATTCATATTCATTTAATCTTCACAAATTTACAACAATAGTACATAACATACAGGATGTTTGTGATTACAGGTGTTTGTTTATGCTATAAATTCACCTTTTCAAGGTATTGAGATATATAGGTCAATTAACTAATTATTAAAACTAAATATTATAACTTAATGAGAAAACAAACAATAATTCAATTCTTAACAATTATTTTAACTTCTTAACATAAATTATACAATAATTAATACGTAACTAATATATTTGAAAAAATCATTTTAAGAAAGAAATTATTTTAAAATGCGAGAAATACGTACGATATTACACTTTACTATCGGAAGGCGTAGCAATGAGGGGTGGAGGGGCAGACATTCAGAACTTTTTTTCCTCAAAGTATTCATTTATAGAATAATAACTTTTTGTTATTAATAACTTTTTCAAAGACCCTATGAATTTATTAGTATTTGTTTCTGCTTTTAGGTATTCTGGTAGTTTATTATAGATTTTAATTGACATCGGGTAAGGACCTGAGCTGTGTAAAGTTAGTTTAGATTTTGTTAACAAAAGATTATTTTTATATCGAGGTGTGTTGCGCCGGGGCGCATCTATGATTTTTGTATAAAAATTCGGGTGTTTTCTTACAAACTTACACATTTCTAAAATGTATAAGCACGGTGTATATTTAGGTATACAGATCGGAGCCATTGAAACGCCCAAATTCTTCGAGACAGTATATTTTACAAAAAATGGCTGTTAACAGCGCGAAGGTCGGTAGCGGAATGAACGACAGCCGGTTTAACACGAAATATGCAAAACACTTATGCAACCTCCACAGTTCATGTTACATGACGAAATAATTGCGGCAACAGCCCATGCAGGCGTTACGCGCCGAAACATCCTCCCGGCCGTTGAAAGATCACTTTCAACTATGAAGATCTTCAGTCGTAGGTAGTGGACAGAGACGAGTCAAGGGCCGCCGCACGCAGCCACGGGTCGTGTTGACATCTGCCACTCTCGAGATGCCGTCAGGTCCCGGGAAGAACCGCAACACGCGTCCCAGCCGCCAGTTCAAGGGCGGTGCATGGTCTTCAGCAAGGAGAACCATATCTCCAATATTGAGTTGGGCTGTATTGCTGCGCCATTTTGTCCTCTGTTGTAACTCAGATAGGTATTCCTTGTTCCACCTCCGCCAGAAGTGCTGCCTTATACTTTCTAGCCGTAGATAGCGGTTCCGTAGGTGGTCATTGTGGTGGTCTTCAATAGGTGGCGTGGGTAGTGCAGTCAGTGGCCTGCCGATGATGAAGTGCCCTGGGGATAAGGAGAGGAGGTCGTTAGGACAGGATGACATGGGACACAAGGGACGGCTGTTAAGAATTGCCTCCACTTGTGCAAATAAAGTAGAAATCTCTTCAAAAGTTAATTTAGAATTCCCCATGACACGCTTTAAGTGGTGTTTTGCCGATTTTACCCCAGCTTCCCAAATACCACCAAAATGAGGAGCGTAAGTAGGTATGAATTTAAATGTAATGCCTTGTTGACTTGCAAACTCAGCTATGGGTTCTTGGTTTTGTTTTAGAAAAGTTCCTATATCCTTAACCGCCGCCACAAAGTTGCGACCGTTATCGCAAAATATTTCCGTTGGGTTCCCTCTGCGAGAAATAAAACGCCGAAGGGTCATAACAAACGCATCCTTTGTCAAATCGCTCACGGCTTCGAGATGAATACATTTGTACCGCATGCATACAAAAAGACATAAATAACATTTGATTAAGCGACTTCCGCGGCCCCGGCGATTAAGAATCAAAAACGGTCCAGCAAAGTCTAAGCCAACTGATAAAAATGGATAGTCTGGATTTACGCGCTGGCTAGGTAAGTTGCCCATTTTAGGACATAATGTTTTGCCACGCAAACGCCTGCAGAAAACGCAGTTATTGACGGTGCGTCGTGCGAGATAACGCCCATTGACTGGCCAAACTGTTTCTCTTATGTTTGCTAACAACAACTGCGGGCCCGCGTGCAAACTACTTACGTGCTCCCTTTCAAACAACAATTTAGTTAATTTATGCTTTGAATGTAATAATATTGGATGCCGTTTTTCGTAGGCACAGGCAGATGCGTCTATGCGCCCGCCAACTCTAATTAAATTATCATTATCAAAAAATGGCGAAAGTGACAAAATTTTACTATTCTTGGGAAGCAATTTACATTTCAATAACAACTCGTATTCAACTGGGAATGACTCACGCTGTGCGATAACGCACAATGCATGGAATGAGTCACGAAGTTCCTCGACAGATAGTAGTCCGGTACGTTTAATTTAAATATTCTTAAGATTAAATATAAACCTTAACACGTAGGCAAAAGATCGTTGCAGTCTATTTAGTGATGAATATCTATTAAAATTAATAAAAGGTTCTTTAATTGTTGTTGTGTGCACTTTGGTTTCAGGTAATGTACCAATATCGTTTGATTTCAAGCTAGGCCAGTTTAATTCACACTCTTTTAGGTAATTAGGGCCGTGCCACCACAGACTTGAGTTAATTAGAATTTTTGCGTCTACGCCCCTCGATATCAAGTCAGCGGGGTTTTGAGCCGTAGGTACATATCGCCACGACGATGACTTGGTTAATTCCTGTATTTCGCCGATGCGATTAGCGACAAATGTTTTAATTTTGTTTAGATCACTATTTATCCAAGAGAGTACGACACTAGAATCGCACCAATGTACTATTTTTCCAGGTTTATATCTAAGAGACTCTAATACAGATTTACAAAGTTTGGCAGAAAGTAATGCTGCGCATAATTCGAGTCGCGGCATTGTAGTTGGTTTTACAGGCGCGACTTTTGATTTAGCGCACAGTAGGGTGACCATGCTTTCGCCCTTAGAATTTATGGACTTTAAATAAATACATGCGCCATATGCGCATTGCGACGCATCACTAAATGAATGTAACTCAATGAATTTATAGTCTTCGCATAAAACCCATCTAGGTATTTGTAATTTCTGAAGGTAACTCAAGTTATCAGTGAATTTTAGCCAATCAACTTTTATCTCCTGAGTCACTGGTTGATCCCAATCCAATTTTAATTGCCAAAGGCGTTGTAGTATGATTTTAGGTTGAATTACAACGGGACTCAATATACCTAGTGGATCAAATATTTTAAATGAATTCGACATAATAAATCTCTTAGTTATTTCAACATCTCGGTTATCTATAAAGTTATTTATTGGAAAATGTAGCATATCACTAGATGGAGTCCACCCTAGCCCGAGTGTACTTGTGGACTCGCTTATAGTCAAGATATCTTGCTCATTTATGTCTATGTTTTGAAATATTATTGGGATGTTGCTCTTTTATTTTCTTAATTTAAAACAACCAGATTCAAGCGCTTTAGATAATGATTTTTGGATATAAGATAATTCTTGCTCACTGTCAGCTCCAGTGATGACGTCATCAACATAAAAGTCCTTTTGGATGATGGTCTTTATGAGCTCATCATCCTGCTCCTCCCCCAGCTCCCACAGGCAGCGCGTACTTAAATAGCTGGCACTTGCGGTACCGTAAGTGAGAGTATTTAGTTTAAACACTTGGATGGGTCGGGACTCGTCTTCTCTCCATAAAATGCGCTGCAAATCCCTATCCTCCTCAGCGATAAGAACTTGGCGATACATTTTTTCAATGTCGCCAGTTAAGAGGAATTTATACTGCCTGGCACACTACTTACGTGCTCCCTTTCAAACAACAATTTAGTTAATTTATGCTTTGAATGTAATAATATTGGATGCCGTTTTTCGTAGGCACAGGCAGATGCGTCTATGCGCCCGCCAACTCTAATTAAATTATCATTATCAAAAAATGGCGAAAGTGACAAAATTTTACTATTCTTGGGAAGCAATTTACATTTCAATAACAACTCGTATTCAACTGGGAATGACTCACGCTGTGCGATAACGCACAATGCATGGAATGAGTCACGAAGTTCCTCGACAGATAGTAGTCCGGTACGTTTAATTTAAATATTCTTAAGATTAAATATAAACCTTAACACGTAGGCAAAAGATCGTTGCAGTCTATTTAGTGATGAATATCTATTAAAATTAATAAAAGGTTCTTTAATTGTTGTTGTGTGCACTTTGGTTTCAGGTAATGTACCAATATCGTTTGATTTCAAGCTAGGCCAGTTTAATTCACACTCTTTTAGGTAATTAGGGCCGTGCCACCACAGACTTGAGTTAATTAGAATTTTTGCGTCTACGCCCCTCGATATCAAGTCAGCGGGGTTTTGAGCCGTAGGTACATATCGCCACGACGATGACTTGGTTAATTCCTGTATTTCGCCGATGCGATTAGCGACAAATGTTTTAATTTTGTTTAGATCACTATTTATCCAAGAGAGTACGACACTAGAATCGCACCAATGTACTATTTTTCCAGGTTTATATCTAAGAGACTCTAATACAGATTTACAAAGTTTGGCAGAAAGTAATGCTGCGCATAATTCGAGTCGCGGCATTGTAGTTGGTTTTACAGGCGCGACTTTTGATTTAGCGCACAGTAGGGTGACCATGCTTTCGCCCTTAGAATTTATGGACTTTAAATAAATACATGCGCCATATGCGCATTGCGACGCATCACTAAATGAATGTAACTCAATGAATTTATAGTCTTCGCATAAAACCCATCTAGGTATTTGTAATTTCTGAAGGTAACTCAAGTTATCAGTGAATTTTAGCCAATCAACTTTTATCTCCTGAGTCACTGGTTGATCCCAATCCAATTTTAATTGCCAAAGGCGTTGTAGTATGATTTTAGGTTGAATTACAACGGGACTCAATATACCTAGTGGATCAAATATTTTAAATGAATTCGACATAATAAATCTCTTAGTTATTTCAACATCTCGGTTATCTATAAAGTTATTTATTGGAAAATGTAGCATATCACTAGATGGAGTCCACCCTAGCCCGAGTGTACTTGTGGACTCGCTTATAGTCAAGATATCTTGCTCATTTATGTCTATGTTTTGAAATATTATTGGGATGTTGCTCTTTTATTTTCTTAATTTAAAACAACCAGATTCAAGCGCTTTAGATAATGATTTTTGGATATAAGATAATTCTTGCTCACTGTCAGCTCCAGTGATGACGTCATCAACATAAAAGTCCTTTTGGATGATGGTCTTTATGAGCTCATCATCCTGCTCCTCCCCCAGCTCCCACAGGCAGCGCGTACTTAAATAGCTGGCACTTGCGGTACCGTAAGTGAGAGTATTTAGTTTAAACACTTGGATGGGTCGGGACTCGTCTTCTCTCCATAAAATGCGCTGCAAATCCCTATCCTCCTCAGCGATAAGAACTTGGCGATACATTTTTTCAATGTCGCCAGTTAAGAGGAATTTATACTGCCTGGCACGTATTAAAATGGTAAAGAGAGGGTCCTGAATAGTTGGACCCACCATGAGCACATCGTTTAGGGCATAACCTGATGAGGAAGGAGCAGAACCGTCAAATACTACTCGCAGTTTAGTTGATTCGCTTTCCTGCTTAAGTACTGCATGATGACATAAATAATAACTAGTATCTGGTTGATCAGTTGCAAGAGATAAGTGACCTAATTCTGCGTATTCTTTAATGAACTTACTATATTCAATTTTGAGCAATGGATTTTTTCTAAATCTTTTTTCTAAATAATGCAAACGTTTTTTTGCTAATTTATATGTATCTCCTAGACAATCAGGTGTATCGATTAATGGTCATTTGACACAGAATCTACCATTATCGTCCCTACGGGTGTTTGTAATGAAGTGTGTTTCGCATTCTTTTTCTTTGGTACTTAATAAAGATTTTGTGTGTACTTCTTCTAAGTCCCAAAATTTAGTTAATGTATTTTCTATGTTGCTTTCCATAGTGAATGAAGTTGTTGTTAATGCATGATTACAATGAATGTTTTTGCTGACCAATTGTGCCTTAAAGGAACCGGTAATTATCCAGCCCAAATGTGAATTTATTAATTTTGGATTTTGGGGACCAAGAGAACGTTGTTCGCTCCTTACAATGTCCCAGAATAAATCAGCCCCTATCAATAGATCTATAGGAGCTGGCTCATGGTATTTAGGATCTGCTAGCAATATATTTTTTGGTAATTTAATTGACTGAATATTGACGGGGTACTTTGGTATACGCCCTGTCAATTCTTGTATAACAAGACATGAAAAAGACACATTGAAATTGCTATTTAGAGATTTCATTTGTATATTGCAACTTTCAGTTATGTTTATAGAATTGTTAGAATTATTGCCTATTCCTATGACCTTTAGCGAGTCAATGGGAATTGATTTTAGTGAAAGTTTATCTTTTAGTGACTTGGAAATAAAAGATGATTGACTACCACAGTCTAATAGTACACGAACATTAACCTTTTGCTGGTTAATTGGATTCGAGACCTCAACTACAGCAGTAGATAAGAGTACTTGCTTGGTACTTTCTTTGGAAAAGTATGCACCCGATTCGCTGGGCTCATACGTATCTGAATTAGGCTCGTCTACGCTCACGTGATGATTGACTAAGGAAGCTGAATTGTGAAGCAAACTATTGTGCCTAGCGTTACAATTGCGGCATGGACCCATTCGGCACTCGTTGACCGGGTGACCTTGCCTGAGACAGTTTTCACACAGCCTATATTTCAGAACATCCTTCATCCTTTCATCAACATCCTTGGCCTTGAACGTAGGGCATTCATAGATTTTGTGGTTATTATTGCAAATGACACATGTATAAATGCTAGTTTTATTAAATTGTCTTTGAGGCTTATTGTTAGAACTCGCAAATGATTTTATGTATGAATTATTAATATTGTTGCCCTGTTTATTATTTTGCCATGAATTATTACGCACATTGACCACCGGGGCTTTGACAACAGCACCTTGCATGTCTTGTGACCTGTTATTTCGATTAAGTGACTCTAATACATTCGCACGGTCAATAATGAAGTTAAAAAATTGTTCTAAAGTTGCGGTATCACCACTTAAACCACTACGGTGCTCCTCCCATTTGCCTAAAGTGTTACTATCCAACTTGGAAGAGAGCATAAATATAATTAAGACGTCCCACTTGTCAGTTGGCTGTCCCAAAGTGGCAAGGGCACGCAAGTTTTTAGTAACGTGGTCGACTAAAAATCTAAGAGATCTCTCCGACTCCCGCGGAAGTGGCTTAATGGCGAACAATGCATTCAAATGGTGATTTATTAAAGTGCGCTTGTTATTATACCGATTGCATAACAATTTCCAGGCCTCATCATAGTTCGCTGATGACACTTCGAGATTGGAAATTACTCTGGCGGCATCACCTTCCAGATATGAAATTAAGTAATGGAACTTATGAATTGGCAAAATACGTAAATTATTATGAATTAAGTTTTCAAATGTATCGCGAAACTCAAGCCAACGGAAATATGCGCCATCAAATTTTGATATTTGTATCTGAGGTAGCTTTAAATTATAATTGTCCTGATTATCCATGCAAAAAGATTCATACATTGATGCACGCCTATTTTCTGACTCTAACTTTCTTGTAAATTTCTCTAAAATAGTTTTGGCAGTGGCAATATTAATAATGATGTCGCGATCAATTTTGTCACGTTCATCAATTTCATTTTCTATATTGTCTGAATTTAAAACCTCTATGTCATTTTGCAAGTCATCAACCTTCACAGATAACGCTTCGAATTTTGCAAGTTTTAGACTTAACTCTGTTAATTGAATGTTAGTTAAGTCTTCGCTATTAGAAATACTGTTTATATAATTCTTAAACTTTGTGATCTGTCCTTTGGCGGATGATCGCCTTGTTAATAAATCCTTTAAGCGAGATTTATCTTCCGTGTTAGGCATATTTATTAAAAATGAATAAACTACAATGTAAAAAAAAAAAACAATATGAAAGGCTCACGCTCCTCGTCTCGGTGGTACTTGCCGCAGGAACCGGTCAGCTGGCCGCCGCCGTTAGCCGCCCGTTAGGGAAGCCGTAGATATCAACGCAGCTGTTTTGATTGAGCAGCTCAGCGTTAATTACACCCTGAAATTGTCGGCAATATGCTTTACTTCCTATCTTAGATCGAGACGAGTTCACTGTGTTAAGCAATCTGTGAAAATAATTTCAAAAAAACACCTAGTAAATTGCACATCTATGAAAATTTAATTTGTATTTTCAATATTTATCAAATGTATTATATATTTATTGCTGTATTTATTACTTTATTGATGTTAAATGCAAAAATATCTTGAAATAGATTTTTATTTTGTAATGTAGGTAGATTCCAATGATAATGCAATCTTGCTAACGAATTACTTATTACTAAATTCCACAATTATTTAACACAAATGGATGCAAATTCTTAATAGGAGATTTAGGAAATAGATTTAGTAAGGAAGTGTAAGGAAAGGCACTTATCTTTTAGCAGAACCGCCGTGCACGATGTGGAACTTTAGCTGCACCACTGCTCGCACCATCCAGCGTATTTTCGCGTAATTCTTCAATTCTTGTTTGTGTTCCCCTCATGGGCCACCATCATGTATATTTAGGTATACAGATCGGAGCCATTGAAACGCCCAAATTCTTTGAGACAGTATATTTTACAAAAAATGGCTGTTAACAGCGCGAAGGTCGGTAGCGGAATGAACGACAGCCGGTTTAACACGAAATATGCAAAACACTTATGCAACCTCCACAGTTCATGTTACATGACGAAAGAATTGCGGCAACAGCCCATGCAGGCGTTACGCGCCGAAACACACGGTAATGTTAAAATTTTAAGATTTTGAAAGTAAGTTACTCAGGTATCGAGTACTTTTTGTTTGACAATCAGTATAAAAAAAAAACGCAAATTAGTCTTCATTAATTACTTAATTACGGGTGGTGTCAGCTACTCGACGATTTCAAGCGCCTATTTGCATCTGCAGGGTAACACCTGGCTAGGTTCAGCTCCATCATCCTAGCTCTGCCAGAACTACTCCAAGCACCTTCACTTAGGTGAGGACTTATATATCCGAAATATTTTACCTGTTAGTGGGCCACTCCTTCACATTATATTAAGACTGGCGGCTGTTTTTTCCATTACCATGCATCCTCTGCGTAAAGGGCTGTCGGTAATAACTAGATTTGAAAGGTGCCTTTTATATAGATACCTTATTATGTACGCCTGCTGCATTTAGGTCTAGATGAGATTAACTAAACAGGCTCGAAGTGACTTAGTAGCTACACAGAGCTTGTAAAACCAACTTGCTATCGGAGAAGATTCAGATGATGCACTCCTTTCCCTCCAGTGCATCTCTGGGGGCTTCTTCGTATCATTTATTATGTCCCCAAATGATTTTATATTCAAATTTTACAAAGAAACCCAAGCAATAATTATTTGACTTAAAAAAATTTAACTGGACATAAGATACCATTTGTACGCGAACGAATAAGGCATCAATCAATCAAATGAATAAAATGAAAGCATACAAAATCTACAGTTGGACATACATAACTTATAATAGTAACATATATTTTTTAGGTCATAAGTGTCTTGCATTGCCTGACATCTTTTCTCTTTTATGACGGGGTCTCCCTCTGGTCGTAGAGTCCATAGACGTAACAGTCAAAATAGAACTGTAATAGGGATGGATACGGCGAAAAAGCATCGAGTCCGATCGAAAGTATCGATTCATACTTAGTATTGTATTACAAAGAATCGAATAGTAAATTATTCGCTATCGTAACCAAAGCATCGAGTATACTCAGGTATCGATGCTTCTTGCGGATCCCTACGCATCACTATTTTATTGACGCCGACGCCGCCATTATTGTGGAGCAGTTTTCTATACAAATTTCACGTGCATTAACATATTATTTGTTATCTTAGCACGTAAATTGAATATTACTAACACAAACTATGGCCGACAACGACGACCTTCTGGACTACGAAGACGAGGAGCAAGCTGATCAACAGACAGCAGACGGAGCGACGGATGCGGTGCCCAAGAAAGAGGTTAAGGGGTCTTATGTATCAATTCACAGCTCCGGTTTCAGAGATTTCTTGCTGAAACCAGAGATTTTAAGAGCTATCGTTGACTGCGGTTTCGAACATCCGTCAGAAGTACAACATGAATGTATCCCACAAGCAGTATTGGGAATGGATATTTTATGTCAAGCCAAGTCCGGTATGGGGAAAACAGCCGTGTTTGTTTTGGCAACGTTGCAACAGTTAGAGCCCTCTGAAAACCATGTTTACGTATTAGTTATGTGCCATACCAGAGAATTGGCCTTTCAAATTAGCAAGGAGTACGAAAGATTTTCTAAATACATGGCGGGTGTAAGAGTGTCTGTGTTTTTTGGTGGAATGCCAATCCAGAAAGATGAAGAAGTATTGAAAACTGCCTGCCCGCACATCGTTGTTGGTACACCAGGTAGGATATTAGCTTTAGTAACCACCAAGAAGTTGAACCTAAAACATTTAAAGCACTTCATCTTAGATGAATGTGACAAAATGCTTGAGTCTCTTGATATGAGACGTGATGTACAAGAAATATTTAGAAATACACCACATGGTAAGCAAGTGATGATGTTTTCTGCTACATTGAGTAAAGACATCAGGCCAGTGTGCAAGAAGTTTATGCAGGACCCTATGGAAGTCTATGTAGATGATGAAGCCAAGCTTACATTGCATGGTTTGCAGCAACATTATGTAAAACTCAAAGAAAATGAGAAGAACAAAAAGCTATTTGAACTTTTGGATGTGTTGGAGTTCAACCAAGTCGTCATATTTGTGAAGTCAGTGCAGCGTTGCATAGCCCTCGCCCAACTCCTTACAGATCAGAACTTCCCCGCTATTGGTATTCACCGAAACATGACCCAAGATGAGCGTCTGTCTCGCTATCAGCAGTTCAAGGACTTCCAGAAGAGAATTCTTGTTGCTACTAACTTATTTGGACGCGGTATGGATATCGAAAGAGTCAACATCGTTTTCAATTATGATATGCCAGAAGACTCCGATACTTATTTGCATCGTGTAGCCAGAGCAGGTAGATTTGGTACTAAAGGATTAGCTATCACAATGGTGTCTGATGAAAATGATGCGAAGATCTTAAATGAAGTCCAAGATCGCTTTGACGTCAACATTACGGAGCTACCTGAAGAAATTGAATTATCAACCTATATAGAAGGACGATAAATTATAGATTTATAAGTACCATTCCCATTTTCTAACTGTGTTAATTAACTAAAATGTAACTACATCTACCAACATTACTGTGTTACATATTTCATACCCTTAGTTTGTTTATGTTAAGTATGGTTTGACAATCTGTTTCGAATGATTTCTGTTCTGGTTTACATTGGTAGACCCAAATCATGTCCAAATACTAATATGCTTAGGTTAAATAATTAAAGTGACTTTGAATTTGTGAAAACTAGTTATTATTACAATCCCTATATCTGATAAACATACTTTTACTAATAAAACACCTAAACTTATATTTTATTTAATTTTCAAACTACAATTTCAATTTATATAACTTTGATTTCTGATTAACTTGATAGACTATAATGAATAGACTATAACGAACTAGAGATTAACTGGTAAAAATTTTGAAAGCAACAAAAAATGTTACGCTCTCCTATTGTTATAAATACTCGTTAACCAGTGACCTCTTAGCTGGGCATCAAATATTTCTAATCACTATCATATCATTTAGGAAAAATGTAGCTTTCATTTGGTGAAAAAAAAAATCGGTTCAGTAATTCCAGAGATTACTTGTAACAAACTCACAAACTTAACCTCTTTAGTATTAGTTTAATTCAGTAATATATATTTATACTAGACTTTTCCCGCGGCTCCGCCCGCGTGGATGTCGTTTATCGCTGTAGGTAAGAAATATTTCTCCGGGCACAACTTATTTTTCCGGAATAAAAAGTATCCTATGTTACTTCTAATACCTCCAAGAATATATGTACGAAGTTTCATGATGATCGATTAAGTAGTTTTTGCGTGAAAGAAAGACAAACAGACAGACACACTTTCCCATTCATAATATTAGTATGGATATTTCGAAAAACACTACTCTCGGAGATATATTTTTTATCCTGATTAATTCCCTGTGAGTGTTTGACCATGATGAACTACCAAACTACTTATCGGATTTTGATGATTTTTAAATTTTGCTCTATTTAGGATTTGTTCCGATTCAGGACAGGGGATAGGTTTATTATACAAATACCCTTTACACCATACAGCCATCATTTTGTGACTCTATATTATAACTTTCGATAATGTAGGGTTTATATCATAACTAGCTTTCCGCCCGCGGCTTCGCCCGCGCGGAATTCGGTTATATTGCGGTATAAAGCACAACTATAAGAAAACTTCTCATTCCCACGGAAAAATCTAAGAAGCGCGATGTAACGCTGGATACAATTAGTTGTTAGACCAAAACTGAATGGTACACTATATTATATGTTTTCCCTTGTGGAGCAAAAACATGCAGATTTTGGGCACTGGAAACCCGGGAACACGCTGCATAGAGCTGACCATGCGAAAAACAATGTTTTTCCAAGCTATCATTCCACTTCTTATGTATTTTAAAAAACACATCGTTACCATGTTTTAAAAAACACCCAGCGCCATCTATCGCATACCTCAAGAACTAAATAACGTAACTAATACTTATACCAATTAGTAATTCGTTGACTTTAGTGATTTCAGGATAAGTAGAAGTAAAAAAAACAATTTAGACGATAAAACAAATTGTACGTCATCCCTCGGGAATTCCTCATTTTCGGGGATTCATTATCGTATCATTTAGCTTCTAAATTTACATGTTTATATTCGTTTGCAATATTTTACCTTGTTTTAAACGACACACAGCGCCATCTACAATCCATCCATCAAGTAAACAATATTTTTTTTTTCTTCGGGCATATCATTTTTTTCCAGGATAAAAAGTACCCTATTATTTAATCCGGACTTTTATCTTTACGTCTGCAAAATTTCAAAGCAATCGGTTCAGTAGTTATGGCGTGAAAGCGGAACAAACAAACAAACAAACAAACTCACTTTCCGATTTATAATATTAGTAAGGATATAAACCCTAGTGTAGGGTTATGGTCTTCATTTTATGATTGAAATGTCACCCAATCATTTGCAACCCTTGTGGTTATTTTAAAGATAAAAAAAGAAAAGATTAGTTTATCAACAAAGTTTACTGTTCTTACATTACAGAGTAATAATCAGTTTCTTTAATATAAACAAAGAGAGCTTGAACTTACAACTACAATAAACTCTTTAAGTATCAAAAAACAGATCATTGGCACCTTAGTTTTCAAAACCTGACCAAGACCATTACATTACAAGTAGCGAGCAAGAAGAGCATTACAGACCACTGTAATGCTTCTTCATAGCAGCAGAATATGTTTTTTCATGTGTAAATCTTGTTATTAGATCCAAAGCCCATTTGGGCTGGTCTCCAGGCACCATGTGGCCTGCATTCCTGACCAGAATTTCAACAAGCTTCCCAGCCTGCTTCACATACCCAGCAATCTCCCCGTCTACTTGCCACTGGTATCTCTTGGCCGTTTTGTAATCTTCAGATCCAGTAAAATTGAGATTCTTTAAATAATTAATAGTCAACGGGTAGGCTACAATAATATCCAACTGCCCATTGTAGATTACAACATAATAATTATCCAATAATTCGGAGATCCAAGGTGCTACAGATTTCATCACATCTTGTTTCAGGTGTTGTTCAACTATCGAGCCATTGTTGAATGGCAGTTCTCCAACATGAATTGCCTTACGCACTTCAGTCTTTTGAAGCATCGGTCCAAAGTCTTCATAGCTAGTGTAATCCTTAGTATGCAAGTAATTAAAGTAGAAATTAAAACCGGTCATATTGTAAAATATACTTTTACCATCAATTAAATCACCATTCAGTAAGGTGTCGAATGTTTCAAAAGCTTTATTCCATTCTTGGTTCTGAATGTATTGTGCAGTTTTGTTCTCATATTGTTCAAAAACCTTGGCCTGGTTCCAATCAATAAGTCCAATTTGATACAAATATTTGCCATACAACAGTTGGTGTACAGGGTCACTCAATCCGTTGCCAATTGCTATACCTTTTAAGTTGATTTTTATTTGAGCTGTAGGATTTTTCTTATGTATTGTATAAGCTAAAGCAGGAACATACTTCCCACCGTAAGATTCACCAGTGACAAAGAATTTATTTGACTGGAGTTCTGGGAAAACTTGGAAAAATTGTATTAATGTTGAATAAAGTTGCTCACCAACTTGTGTTTCATTAGTGCAGTATCCCTTTGGATCCTTTGTAAAGCTGAAACCAGTACCTACAGGGTTGTCTATATAAATGATATGATGATTTAAGGCCCATGTGTACTTCCTGCGTTCCAACTTCTTGTTTCTTACCCTTATAGGTCCATTTTCTGTGAAAAGACCATATAGTGATGAAGCACCAGGGCCTCCTTGCAGCCACACTACCACAGGCGCAAATTTGTTATCAGGGATCATGGCGGGAAAATACCAGAAGAATTGGTTGGAATCATAGGCTTTGTTGACAGTGAAATAGCCGGCATAACTCTTGATACGCAAACTTTCTGTAAGCGGAACTCGTGCCAAACGCCGGGCTTCTGTAATATTCCCAGCCTCCACGTATGGTGTGAGAAACAATGGCTCGCCGGCATCGCCCCCATCCCGTTCGCCAAGCTCGATATTAGGGTATCTATGCAAAAAGCCGTTTGTAAACACAATTTGTATCCAAAAAACTAACAATACATTATAACGAAACATGATTTTATCAATTGGCGAGGCAGTTTAAACTTTGTGTAGATATACAACTATCAGCCTTCTTGACTAAAGGTTATTGAAAAGTTATGTTAGGTCAAGCAAAGGCTATAATTAGTGCACGCACACACATCGTGCAAACAAGTTATAATAACTCAGATTACATAGGGTAACTTTTTTTTACAACAACAATGTTTTAAATAAATAAAACTGTAAATAATCTAGACTAAAACCACACACACCCACCATAGATAAAGTGCTTTTTTATATGGCCATAAAGTAAAATAAATTCGTTATTAGCACCTGATCTTAGTAATTAATATTGTTAAGAGTATGTAATATCACTACGTTTTAACATTGTTTAAGTAAGGTGCCTCGTACAACTATTATACAATAATATCATCTATATATATAAAAATCCCCTGTCACAGTGTTTGACCGCTCTGAGCTCCAAACCTACTTAACCGATTTTGATGATTTTTTTTATGTTACCGGATTTGTTCCGTCTTAGGACAAGGATAGGTTTCATTTTAATTTATAACACATCAACGTGTGGCCTGGTCAGCTAGTATAGTACAGATTCTATACTATAGAAGATTGCACAATATTATTCAACGTGTAGGAGTAGTATTGAAACATTGCACAATGATCAAACAAAAGTTTGAACGAGCTTACACTTTATTGCGCAATATTTTTCAGTTCACTATTTTACTGTACTTAAGAGCGGTCGCGATCGGTCAGTTATGGTGTAGCTGTAACGGCGTAAAACGTAGTGAGTGATTCCTTGCTCAGTGGCGTAGCGTATAGGGTACCTTGGGGCCATGATGGATGGAGGCCATGGACCGCGATTTTTAAACGCATTGTCAAGGCTCGCTTGTATCAATACAAACGCGATACTGACGCTAGTCAAACGTAGCTGGAGCATGTATGGATAAAAACGAATTCGACATGAAAAAAATTGCTTTGTGGATTAAAAAGTAATGAGCTTCCAACGAGCGTTTTTTAAATGGAAACACAAGCAGCATTAATAGGTCGTAGATCTCTTCAGCGAATACATCATACTTTACTGTCGCGATGTTTGTATCTAGTTTTTAAATACTACATACTTCTATGGCATTAACACTTTTAGTCTATTAGATTGAACTAAAGACAAACTTTTCAAATTCTTCTTCCATTATCACATTGTAGTGACTAAACATAATAAAAAACCGTTCGTTCTTTTTCCTGACACTCGTTTATATTAATTCTTATTACTTGAATAATCTTTTAAGTAACAGGGTAACGTATGTTTTATACTAACTGCTCCAAAGTTCATGGGCTGATTCTGTTGCTCAAATACCATAACTTTTGAAATAGAGCTACATCGAAATCTCTAAATTGCTAAAAACCATCTTATATTGGCCAGCGATGTGTATGGGAAGTAGTTTCTTTTTTTGATGTTATTCCTCTATATAATTGCTTCTATAGCTCCACAACTTAAAAGTTAGTTGTGGAGCTATAGATTAAATATATAGACGAGGGAATTTTTCTGCATACTGCCTGACTGCATAATGTGACAGTTTTATTTTCTTTCACCATTTACATACGAATACTTACGCAGTTATCTAAAGATTTTTTATAAACATTTGTTATGTTAAAAACTCAATACTGTAATACACTTTATAGATATTGACTTGTTTTCATTGTATGATTACAATATAGATACATATAGGAAAAAAAGGGAAGTATTATTTAATTTAGGTAAGTACAGTGAACGTCGGATCAAATACAAATAATTTAAAATAGACTATGTCACATGTGCAAAATATTAATACGTCCATGTAATTTCATTTTGAATCGCCCTGTTAACGATCAAATTGACTTATTTATGTAATAAGTACTTGTTAGTACTTATTTTAGTTGAATGATCCAATATTACGTGTTTGTTCAAGTTATTTATTAGTACGCAGCTTTGTTTAAGGTGTTTGCCAAAACAATTCACGTCTATATATAAGTTACTCTGTGTTTATCTGACGCGTGTGACAGAAATTTTGTCTGGCAAAAAGCAAAATCTCCGTTTTGACTTGGCATCATGAAGCAAAGACTCTTTGCTCTTTTGTTTGAATTTTTAAGCCATTGTTTGGTTAGAACGTGAACTTTGACCAACTTTATTAAACTTTGATTGAACTGTTCACAACTTTACATAATTCTTCCTCTGCGCAATCATCATACGAAATAAAATACGGCAATGTTTTGATATAATTGCTAAATAAAACAAATAAATGAAATAAACCATTTGATTTCTTTTATTGTGTGTAACTTGCTTTACTTGCGTTGAAGGGAAATCATTAAAAAAAGATATTAGGTACTTTTTTTTTCTTTTCTAAGTATATTCTTATTATACACGCTTAAATAAATTTTGTATGCCAAGTCTTGGTTTGGGGAAACTGTTATTAGACCAAAACTTCTCTTTAATTGAGCGAAGCTCTCTTTTAGGCAACTCACAAATTTCTCTTGTCTCCTCCTGCTACTTAACGGTTCAACCGATTCGAACGAATTTTGGCATGAACATACATGATTATAACCTGACGGACATAGGCTATGTAAAAAAAATATAGACTTTACCATGGAGGAATAATCACCGAAAGAAAAATTCAAAAGCTGATCACAGCCAAACCGCTGATACTACATTGATGAAATTTGGCGCTAAAACTCACATTGTGGTCGTGATTAATGTGCAAAAAAAAGTTTTGAAATCGGACGTACCATCGAGGAATAATCACCCTTCAAAAATCTAATTGTTTTTTATTTTTTTTTTTTCATTTATTATTTAACGTATTAAAAATAAATTACATTGTATTGTTCAAAAAACAGCGTATAGAAATCCACAAAGGTTTATAGCAACGCTGTTTAAAGCAAGCGTTAGGATAAAATAAATACACTAGAAAAAAGAAATCAAGTTGATAAATTCTTTTACAAGAAGCAAATTAGGTGCATAAAAAGGTCTTGAAAAAGTACTTATTCAATTCGTACCTTAAATTCGATTGAGTCAAACCATCAACAAGATCTGCGGGTAGTTGATTTATCAAGCGCGGTACGAGGTAAGCGGTAGTTCATTCGCCGTAGACATTATTCGCCTTTGTAGTAAGCATTTTGTTTCGAGCGATCCCACGAGTAAATATAGGGTGATTCAATTTTTTTTTTTTATATATTTCAGTATTTGCAAACAGCAGCATGTATTGCAGACCTAGTATATTATGTCATAACAGGTTCGACTGTCACTGACAGCACAAATTTACATTCGCATACCATTTAGATCGCAAAAACTATGAGAGATTCGAAATCAATACTTTTTGGCACCGTATCATTGTTTCCTCATATTAAGATTTTCGCAACCTCACCCGCGACATTTAGTACAAATATTTATGGAAATATCAAAAGTAAAGTCCTTGATTCTGATAACCTTTTTATAAAAGACTGTGGGTCGAATTACAACTAAAAATTACATTAATTAATTTTTAGTTTCAAGTGTAAAACACTTAAACGGTCAAAGTTCCAATATTTCATAATTATTATCGCCCCATGCTAACAATACTTTTTAATTATGGTATACAATGGGGTTGGCCACCCTTGTATAACTTTGTTTTGTCTAAAATAATTAATAATATAGCTGTAAATGTGATTGTTTGTCTAAGCCATTTCGGCATTAAGTATTAATTAAAAATGAAAAGTCAAGATGATTTACAGTTCAATCTGCTTGCAATATGCAAGGTATAAGTACATCTAGGGCATGGAATACCGAAATGATTTTCATACCGGTATTGAAACCGGTATGAAATTTCAATAACCGGTATACCGAAATTTCGATATTTTTTCGGTATTTTTTAAATATTGTTATTATATAATTACTATTTAAATGATTACAATAACGTCTTGTTCCGGGAGAGCGATTAAACAGTTGACGCTTTATGGCTCCCGAGAAACCACAAAATGAGTAATTAAAATAAAGGGGATTAAAAATTCTAAAGAAAATACGGTATGATGGTCTCATAGATAATAAAATCAGTGTTATTCTCCAATAACAATCAGGCAGATTCACAAATAATTAGACAACTTATCAGATTAAATTCATTAATTTAATTTTGTTGGTGTGATTGTGATTGCCGCTTAAGAGCAAAGCACTTACGTTTGTTTCTGCCGTATTGCGTTCGTACGTGCGCGAGTGCCGACAGCAATTTATTGGTAGAAGTAAAACATTATTAGACGAACAACTAAAAGCAGTATCATTAAAACCAAAATACTTGCTATATGCAATTATGCATGCAGTGTCTTGCGTAGTGATTTTCTTATATTCGAGACTTTTCGCGATTGTCATAATTATCATAAAACCACCACCAAAAACCACCTTTAGGCTTTAACCACCCTTGCGGAAATAGATATTTTAGAATACAGAAAAAACGATTATTATCCTCAAATACCGGTATCAAAATACCGAAAATTTCGGTATACCGGTATTTCGATATACCGGTATACCGAAATTTTCGGTATACCGGTATATCCGATAATGTCAAGCTGGAGGCACCCCTCAAAACTTTAAAGAAAACAATATTGGGTTTGGGGCAAATTGGAGTTTTAATAAATCAACTCCCATCATTATTTATTATATTCTAATTTAGAAAAAATACTAGAGACTGTATAGGCTTTGTATAGGCTGTATAGACTTTGTACCCTTCACCTTCCGTTATGGTAAAACAACAATAAAACCCGTATGTAAAAGTATTTGCAAATTCTGCGATATTTAATTGACATTAGCGAAGTTTTTGCCAATAAGCAAAAAATTGAGAATGTAATTTTAATCTTTTTAATTTGTTTTAATGTGCATTTGCAACAAATTATTAAAACGATGATTACGAATACTTATATGTTAACGTATTGCATATTTACTTCCTTATTCCTATGTTTATTTTTACAAACATCAGCTTTGTTTTTTCCCTATCCTCGTGTGAAACTGGAAGCGAAGACAAGTGGAAACGCTGGTGATCCTTTGATATTAACACCATACCTTAAGAAAGGATGCGCAAGTGTTGCTCGAAATCTCTCAAAAGTAGCTCTAACGCATATATTAAGTTATCCGAGTTACGCCGGCTTTTTCACAGTTGACGAAAAATATAACTCCAATCTATATTTTTGGTATTTTACACCATTTTCTAAGAGAGCAGATGCACCGGTCATTCTATGGCTTCAAGGAGGACCCGGTGGCAGTTCTTTGTTTGGATTATTTACAGAGTTGGGTCCATTAGTAGCAACAAAAAAAGGTTTGACGCTAAGGAAATATCATTGGGCGCTGGATAATCATGTGATTTTTATAGACAATCCTGTTGGAACCGGATTTAGCTTTACACAAGATGAGAAAGGCTACTGCACCAATGAGTCTTGCATAGCCAAAGGGTTGTATAATGCTCTAATTCAATTTTTTACACTGTTCCCCAAACTAAGGAAAAATGAATTCTGCATTGCTGGGGAATCATATGCGGGTAAGTATGTACCTGCTTTGGCTATGGAGATACATCGTCAAAATGCCAATGGCAGCAAAATTCCCATCAATCTTAAATGTTTGGCCTTAGGAAATGCCTATTGTGACCCTATTAATCAACTAGGATATGGAGAGTATCTTTACCAACATGGCCTCATAGATGATAACCAGTTGGCTGTCTTTGAGAAAATGCAATCCAAAATAGCTGGAGAAATAAAAAAAAGTAATTGGGAAACTGCCGACTTTTTAATGGACAAGCTTATGGATGGAGAGCTGACTAATTTCTCATACTTCAAATCATACACCGGTTTCAAAGATTATTATAATATTATGAATACATCAAATGTAGATGATATATCTGTGTTTACTAATTTATTACACAATGATAAATTAAGGCGCATTGTTCATGTCGGTGGTTTACCATTCAACTCTGGTACAGAAGTTGAAATCAATCTAGCCTTTGACATGCTCAAGTCTGTGGCTCCTTATGTCGCTGAACTGCTATCTTATTACCGTACATTGTTTTATAACGGCCAGCTAGACATAATTGTTGCTTATCCCTTAACTGAAAATTTCCTACGTAAATTGAATTTTTCTGCAGCAAACGAATATACAGTGGCTAAAAGGAAAATATGGAGAGTTGATAAAGAAATAGCTGGCTATGTTAAGAAAGCCGGAAATCTGACCGAAGTTTTAGTACGCAATGCTGGACATATGGTCCCCCACGACCAACCAAAGTGGGCCTTGAATCTCATCACTAATTTTATTCATAACAAACTTTAAAAATACAATTTAAGATAATTTGTAATTTTTTAGGAATGGTTTTACTTGGTAAATATCACAAGACTGAATGTGGATGGACTTGCATAATATTGTTTGAATAAGATATTATTATTAAATATTATTTGAATAAAAGACATTTTCTATGATGTAGTTAATTTAATTATTACGAAAATTAATTAGGTACCAAATGATTCACTACTGGTTCTAGCATAATTATCACTACAATACACTTAGAACTACTTGTTTAAGTCTTAGTTTCCTTCTGATAAACAAATTCAATAATTCGCAAACATGTTTTTTATTAGAAAAATTAACAATTCATTTTTCAGCTCTGATTATCGTAATGAAAGAATACATGCATTTCATTATTTTCCAGTGAGCAATTTTACTAATGTTTCATATGTCTGCAGTCAGTTTTTTTTAACACATTAAATTCTGGTCAAGGCACACAAAATTGACGCAATGTTCATAATAGATTTTAGTGTTATTCCATTGTGTCAGACTATAATTACGCAAGAAGGGCGGTGAGTGCGTCGAGGAACTGCGCTCTTTGTGCAATTGGCAATGTTATGACTGAGGAGTCAAAGAGATCCAGGGATATGGACGCTCCACTCTTGGTAGCTGCTTGCTCGAAGGCTGCACCAAACAAGCTGGAAAAATGTCGATATAAGTATATAATTATGTATATATTTCATACTAACTGCACCCTGTATGCTATGTGGCTTGCTTTGTCTTATTGACATGCATACAAAAACATAAGTTTCATCAGAATTTGATAAATTGTTTTGGAAAGCATATGGAGCAAAAATTTTTTGATTTTTATTTGTCAGGAGATTTTAAGTAAGCAATTACCTATCCATAGATATTTATTGATGTCCTCAATGGTTGAAAAGCTTTATAAGGTAATATAAATTGCAAAAGATTGCAAATGCAACCAGGCTCAACTATTTTATGTGCCTTCAGTAGCACAAAATAATAACATTAGACTTTGTTTTAAATATTAACAATGCAATCAACACATTATAAATATTTCTTTTAAACTTGTGGAAAGCTAAACTGTTACTAGTGGGTGGCTGTCTGTAGTACATCAGTTAGGATCGAACTAGGTCTGCTTGGCATAAAGATGATATTTTAACCGTTGGGCTACATCCGTCCTTAATAGCTTATGGAGTCCAGTTGCAAGTTGCTTGCTCATTGAAATGCTACCCTTGTCGTTAACTAGCGACATCTGTGTAACGAAATGCCAATATTTTTGTTGATTAGCGCCATCTAGTGACACGGGTGTGAAGCGATATAAGTGTCGGTACTGACTTGCGGGGCTCTTGTTCGACGCGTGGCGGCACGCCTAGCAGCAGGCAGTGGTCGGCCGTGGGCGAGGGTGCGCTGGCCACCAAAGGTCGGGCTCCCCCCGCGGCTGCGGCCACCCATCTCGCCGCCACGCCAAGCCATGCAGCGCCGCGCACCCACCGAGCCTCGGGGCTTCCCTATAGGCCGATCAACTTCTTATCCATAAATTACGAATTTTAGGAGTCTATATTTTATTCATGCATTTAAAAATAGTCAAAAGACTTTTTTTCTTATTTTTATTAAATGATCTTTTATAAAATCAACCTAAAGTCAAATATTTTAGATAACAGAGATAACAAATGACTAATTAGGAAACAATAAACGACTAATTCTATTATTTACATATAAATTCGCGTTTTAGTAATTTTAATTTTAACATGTGACCATCTGTGGTACTGATAGCCTTCCCTCCATTTAAAGTGTTACGTGATTTATGGATGATCCCTTAGCTACGTGTACACTCAGCGACAAACTATTCGAAACCGTGTCACCCAAAAAATGGTGTACTTACTCTTTACAATAAACTATTGAGTACATTCAATATGATTGGTGTGACGTGGTATTAAAGTGTAATTTTTTTTTTTTATAGAAAATAGGCATGCGCTTGACCACTATCTCGCCTGATGGTAAGCGTCGATGCGATCTAGGATGTGACGCGCCTGCCTAGAAGATACCTATTCACTCGAGACTTGAAGACCCCCAAATTGTATTTGTCAGGAAACACAGACTCAGGCAAAGAGTTCCACTCCTTAGCGGTACGTATCATAAATTTGAAACCAAAACGCTTAGTGCGACTCTTTGGTGTATCCACCATATAACGGTGTCGCCAATTTGTTAGTCTGGTTGTCCGATGAAAAAATGGGGATGGCGGAACAAGGTTGTGCAATTCAGCTGCACACTCTCCGAAATGTATATGTAAATGTACTTATGTAGCTGATTATACAACCAAATTAAACCAAATATCGGAGCCTTTTAGAGGTTCATAATATTACACTTATATCATGTAATATCATTAATTGTCATCTTACTAGTTTTAAATTTTAGGTAAACATATTATAATTATTGTGAGAAATGCAATTTGGGCAACAAATCAGTGCTCATTGCGCATTCGTTGGAAAAGGTTATAATTTTTTAATATCTCCTTCCATCAATCAAATTATTATCAGTTATCATTATATCTTATTGTTACGAACACACAAAGCACGAAGAAACTAGCGCGGAACTATATAGAAGTATAGTCTCGAAGACCGGGTACATGCGCGAACTTTCCTGAGTCATCCAACCCGGTCAATCACGGTCGCGCGAGACGGGTACGTTCGAGGAAACTCTCGAACGTACCCGTCTCGTTTAAGGAACTCTCTGGAATGGTCTGGGGCTCGTCTCGGCCCATATAAATAGCCGCAGAGAGGCGAGCCAGTGCTGTGAGCTACCTTCGAGGCACTTCGAGGTGAAACCCAGTGATCAAGAGTGATTCTAGTGAAACCTACGACTTGGCTACGACCTAGGACATCGTTTGTGCTTAGTGTTTGGACCTAGTGCTTTGTGTTGGACCTAGTGCTAGTGAATAAATAAAGTCTTCAAAAGAGTCAGCAGGTCTTTCTCTCCAAATCCATCGAACCCTAGCACGTAACAATATTTTTCTTATATATCATCTTTAGTATAGATCACCTTTTTTAACATGTTATCAACCTGGCCGAATAGTGACTCAGGTCCAGGACTCCCAGCCGAGCTGGTAGGGAGAGGCCAAGGAGAGATCTGGTGGACTACCTGCTAAAAACCGTCTATGTACCCTCCATTCCATCTTAGTCAGTGTTGGTCTTCGCCACCAATAGTATATTGTCACATTCTACCTTTCTTTTTGTTGATTGGAACGGTTCACCAAAGAAAACAATAAAAACAAAAAAAAAATTTAAGCGCACGAACAAACGCTAAAACGTGTTGATTAATCTGTATTTTAAGTGTATTTATACATATATTATTTAATTGATATTATTATTTATTAAAAGTTTTGTTAATAAATATGTTTTATTTATGTTTTTTTATAATAACATGTACGTTTACAACGTTACAATAGGTCACCCTATATTTATGGTCCTTCGACCCGGACACGATTTATATTCCGCTATCAGTTCGTATAACTGTACTGTTGTACTGAAACGATGTTTACCTCCTGCACGATGAAGTAGCTGAAGGGCCCAGCGAGCTGCAGACGTCTGCCGCTGAGGATCGCGTGGGCGACCCTGGCCACAGCTTCTAGAGCAGCCTTTCCCGCTTCCATACCCATCCGGGCGCTTTCATTCAACCCCCCCTCCGTGTCTAACGCTGCCAACGCGTGCTGGAAGCCTTCCCCTTTCGGAATAGATTCCTATGGAAAAAAAGCATGTGTGCAATTCACACGTGGTAGAAGTGAAATCTTCAAAAATAATACTAATACCATGGGGTACCATTTCATACAAAAGATTTTTAATTCTAAAAAACCGCAATAGATGTCACTACCATTAACATTTGTAAATTATAACATTTCACATGTTTAGAAATAAGACGAATTAAGTAAAAATATTGAGATTAAAATAAAGACTAGCATATTTTATATATACAACTTCACATCAACCTTAATTCGACTCCTAAATTTGAAGATAAGAAACACCGTAAATAATCAATTGAGAATACGAAAGTATAGGCTACATGTAACTACTTTTCAGCTATGAGGCTTACGAAGTGTTTTGCAATTGTAACGCTAGATGGCGGGTTTTATGGAAACAAAATAATTTACACCTTAAGGTTTTTGCATAAATCGATTATTTATACCCTAATAAAGGCAAGAGTTCAATTTCCAAATCACTTTTTTCAGTAAAAAACTATATGAAGTAGTAAAGTTTTTAAAATTTGCGCATATAAAAAAATAACAATTTAATTTCTTCAAACGACTTCCATCTCTCTTCTATCCAAAAAGGTACCATATCTGTCCATGACATATTTGCCACTTGATAATGAATTATTGAAGGCATAATGTCGCAATTTTATTTTATTCATAAGTGTCCTACTTTCTAAGTAATACGTATTTTTTTAAATTTTGATTTTATTTTTTTTCTCCAAAAATCGGCAAAAGTGGAACCTGGATTTAGTATAGAAAGGTTCTATAAACAAAATCCCACTTTTGCGGTTTTAAGAAGTTATGATAGAATTTACATAAAGGTCAACTTTCATGATCTGGGGTTGTCACAAAGATCAACTATGTGTTAAATGAAAATGTTTCATTTTGTTTGTTAATTGATACCGTCAATGAATTGAATAAATTAACAACACTTATAGACGAATACAATATACTTACATATACTACCTACCTAATGTAGATGTGGTAATGTAGGAATACTTTATGTATGTTCGACCACATCTTTAATTTTGTACCTTACACGCCAAATGGTCGAAAAAATAAACTAACTATGTTGATTGAAATAATTTAACACATATACACACATCCTATACTTTAAACGAGCAATTCTTGCATGTACCTATATAAATATGTTGGTATGTAATTGGTTTCTTGGAAACGGGTCTAACGATTGTGATGAAATTTTAGATTTAGAAATTCATTCACATTTAAAATCGATCTAGGTAAATCTCATCACCTGCCGGCACCTTTTTAGTGCACCACGTCTACTTTAACTTGACGCCAGAATTTATTTCAGGACTCAGTCGCCTTGTAATGAGGGATAGGCTGGGTATCCTCTCCTATTAAGATCTGCCCTTATTTGTTTACATGTCACTTAACTGTCTATCTATTATCATATTAAGAGCTTCTTTAGGCGTATAAGGTTGTGGCTTTGCCGCTTTAGAAGTAGGGTTATTGTGCCTTTCTACATCGCTCGAAAAAATACTAGTGGCGAAGGCTTTAATAATTTTACCAGTGGCTGAGATGGGCCCGGTGAGGTATAGTCTTTGGCTATGGCTCTCAGTAGGTTGGGTAAGCCCCTGCTGAGGCAATACGGTGCCATGGATCTGTGACCCCGCGAAAAAGTAACTTCTCATACAAATCAATATAATCAGTTGATCGCATCTTTAAAAAAAATTGCATTCGATCAGAAAATAAAAGCATAGTACAAAGTCGTGGGCATAAATCGGTTAACAGGTATGTACCTATTTTTGTAACAAAAAACCTTAGAAGCAAGCAGGCATGAACTTGTGTCTAATTGGGTCTCCGAAACACACAAAACAAACAATTAACAGTTAACACCCAGACCCGAAAACGAACATCGACGTTCTCGTTCAAAAATAATACACATATTAATATTTTAAAAATTTTCGTCGAGATCAAGTTCGGTGACAACCCTAGCATAAAAATTTTAAAATGAATATCTTCTAATCGCCGCAATAGTGGGACGTGGCTCATTTATGTATATTTCTATTTAAGTTGTAGGTTCCACTTTTTCGTTTTTAGGGAGAGAAAATAATAAATACGAAATAAAAAAAATGCTGCTCCCAAACCAATGGATTTTTAAGCTAAAGAAACGCGTTTATATGCGTGTGATTATGTCCGATTCACTCATCACTATCACTACATAGTATAAAACAAAGTCGCTTTCTCTGTCCCTATATCCCTTTGTATGAATCTTTAAAACAACGCAACGGATTTTGATGCGGTTTTTTTTTATATATAGAGTAATTCAAGAGGAAGGTTTATATGTATAATACATGCATAATATAGTAGAGCATTGCATCCGTGCGAAGCCGGGGCGGGTCGCTAGTATTTATTAAAATATATATTCTTTTATCTACTCTCACATCGTAAATTCAAAATATTAAACTCAAAACGAGTTTATATTGACGAACTTTACAAATAGTATATCGTAATGAAATTAAAAAAAAATAATACTACACTATTTGTCTAACAAAATAATGTTATAATAAATTTTTTTTCATTACGTTTTGATTACAGACCATTGATATAATACTGCGCCAATTCGTATAGCACTGTTTCATTTTTTTCATTTTTTATCTGTGGCTTAGCACGCTTTGGCGCATGCGCGGTGATATCGGAAATTTTGGCGCCATAATACGTTTTCTTGCAATTCTTTGTTGTGTTTCGCTGGATAATTATTATTGTTTATTAAAATATCTGATACTGAAAGTGAAGAAAATTTAACGCAGCCCGACATTTTAGAGACTGCGGCAGCAGTCACTCTTAATCTACTAACAGTAAAGTCATTGTAATATACAAAATGTTAACACTTACAATAACCAATAAATAAACTGTATCAATCTCTATCTTTTATTTGATATATTCAATGTATGAGATTAGATAAAGTATTGTATGAAACTGCACATAACTAGGTTTTACACCCCTCATTATGTACCAATTTCATAAACTACTATTCTATTCACTTTCTATTCATTTTATAAAAAAATATTTTAGATTTCATAGGTCAAAGGTCACGATAAGTTCATGATTTTTTTTCTCAAAAAGTATTGGAGTTATACTTCTGGGAATTGAACTCATGCTTTTTTAGGGTATAAATAATATATTTATGTAAAAACCTCAATTTGTATTGTGTAAATTTTTTTGGTTCCATAAAACACTGTGCTATGTTAGACCAATCGGAAGTACATTAGTAGGCCCAATCATGAAATCCTGAAACCCTTTAAGATGGTCGACATTTTATCGACGAATAAAATAACTCTCAGTCACTGAAAAGTAGGTACGTACATGTGATAGTGACAAATGTTTTGTCCGTCAATAAAATGCAACCATACCTATTACGGCCACGGGTGTTTTCAGTAACAACTGCACCAGTTACTATTTAAAATACCTAAATCTCGATAGGTGTGCCTCTAATATTTTATTTTCCTCAATTTCTCCAGGATCACGTCACCTGGCCCTGACCTGATAACAAAGGAATAAACTAGAAAGTTTTTTTTTTAGTTTCATTTGAAACAAAAAAACAATTTTCCAAATAGGTATAATACGCGACACGTTCGTAAACCTGAGCCAAACATGAGTAAAAAATACATAGTTAGAATAGCTAAGAAAGTGGTTTCCTAAAATCGTTCGCAATGTTCCGTCAATACAGTAAAAGTTCCCCATTCACGGTTTCCTTATCCGAGAGATAAAAAATTGCAACACAGTTCCTGTATTGGCGGCTAAAAATTTCATTATTCGAGGATGAAAACAGTAAATAGAAAGAGATTCAGTCTTTTATTAAAGTAGCGGCATTATTTCAGTTCTGGTATATGCCCAGGCGGCTTTCATGAAAGATTTGACCAAGTGGACTAATGTCAATTAAAACAAACCTTACCGTCACAATCACAATACAAAAGCAAGTTAAAAAAAGAATATTACCCCTCGTGGTAATAGAGTAGTTCTACGTTCGTAGTACATCGACGAGGATCGAACTACTCATAGGTCCGCTTGGTAAGGAATACCTACATTAAATTTAAAAAGTCTGAGTGAAGGTTTATACGCAAATTAACTTTGTGATCATGAAAGCTGATCGATCTATGGAAAGGAGCCTTACTCTTAAAAGGTAAATTTATAATGCTACAGCTCAAATTGATTTTATTTTTATAAATACATATTCGTTTTATTTTGTAACTTGTAACGCATCCCCTATGATTCCATACTAATTACCATTCCATATTCACAGTTTCTATATTCGCGGCATATTTTTGGAACGTTAAGCCCCGCGACCGTGAATAAAGATATTTTAATGTAGGTACTGTTACTGACATACGAAACTTCGCATTCGATTACGCATCCACCAACGTCTGTGAGTAGGCTATAACGAAGCGCCATCTAACAACAACAAGCGATAACCGTATTCTTAGTGTCTCACTAGATGGCAATACGTATCGTGTTATTTGTGTTCTCACTAGTGTCATCTATAGTAAAATAGAAGGAAAGCAATATAGCCAGTTAAATAACCATTTTTAGGGTGTAACCATTTTCTTGTACTAAGTGGTGTCTCTGTATATTATCTACTTTGTGCTAATACGTATACAAAATACCACGGTTGTTGTGATGCCTGCTCTCAAGCTTTGTACTACGCATGCGCACACAAACACGTATTAACACACACGTGCTTCCTATCTCATTTTCTCCTACGTTAAATCTTATGAATTTATGTCTGTCTCTTTTTAATGTCGCTTTTTCGTTTCAAAGAGACACTGTAAAATGCTTCCTATCTCATTTTCTCCTAGGTTAAATCTTGTGTATTTATGTGTCTGTCGCTTTTGACTATTGCTTTTTAGTTACATCGACTTTCCAATCACAATGATGCTAAAGAAGTTTTCACTTCAAAAGTGAGATTTTTTTATCATAATATTTATTCGTTTCTGTAGTCAAGTCGACAGCACATTGAGATATAACACTTTGTCATTTGAAACTACTTTATGTTATTTTTTTCATTTTTTGTGTGTATAGCTTGATGTACTGACGACGATACTTAACATATTTATTTAGATTTTTTTTAAGTAACTAGCGGCCCGTTCTGGCTTCGAACGGGTGGACAAAATTCTTAAAAAAAATTCTGTTATTAAATATTTTTCCGTTAGCGCCATCTAGCGTCCGGTAGACGAACTACTTGCGATTAACGCGTTGATAGAGTAACGTATATACAATGGAAAAAGAGCGAACAGACAAACACACAAATCACTGTGATCTTAGATTATAGAGTAAAGCAGTTAAAGAACCTACGGTATGGAAACCAGAACCAACAATAGAATCTTGACAACTAGTGCGGAGTACCTCAGTGGGTATTGGCTGTTGGAAAGCTAGTTTTTCTGTTGAAATTCGTTTTCCACATTGAACTGAATGCATACACCAGTTACTTATTGTAGCAGCGCATTCGCCAGATCCCCACTTATTGTAACAGCGCGCACACCAGGTACTCGCTTATTGTAGCAATACGCACTTCAAATACGTTTGTAGTAGCACGATCACCAGGTATACACGTGCTGTAACAGCGCGCACTCCAGAAACTCACGTGCTCTAGCAGCGCGCACTCCAGATACTCACGTGCTCTAGCAGCGCGCACTCCAGATACTCACTTACTGTAACAGCGCGCACACCAGTTACTCACATATGTGTTGCTACAATATGTGAGTAACTGGTGTGCGCGTTGTTACAATAACTGTGTACCTGGTGATCGCGCTGCTACAGCCATTGAGTATCTTTCTTTTTTGTTTTCGAGGAGAAATTCTCGAACAATTACTTCAGATACACTCCAGATACTTACGTGCTGCAGTAGCGCAAGAATCGCGTACGCCATGTCGTGGGCGGGTAAGGGTGGCGCGTGCGGCCTCTGCAGCAGGAAGGCGGCGCGAGAGGGCGCTGGCAGCCGGTGTCGCGGCGCGGCCGTCTCTAACGCGCCAAGCAGCGTCCGTCTTAGTTCCACGTCCATCGAACGGTAGGCCTGCCGCGCTTGTTGTAACGGAATCCTGGGGGGGGCGTTGGCGCATTTATTAAATAATTAGGCTACCGAGCCTTGGGCGGACTTCCAAAGGTTCATCAATGTTTTCTTATGACGTTATCACGTAAAATTATCGTCCGTAAACTGACTTTACAGACAACCAATTTTTTTTTTTTAGGTTCAACAGCAAATCACATTTAGACTTTGATTAGGTAATGTTATTTACTTAGGTAATGTTATTTACTTGGGTAATTTAATATGTAGCGAATTGTATTTAATTTTTGTAGTGGTCTTTAATCAGCTTGTAATCTATACTAATATTATAAAGAAGTAAAGTTTGAGTGTTTGTATATTTGTTAAATTGTAAGGGGTAATCTCGGGGTCTACTGAACCGATTTTAAAAATTCTTTCACCAATAGAAAGGCATATTATTGCTGAGTGTCATAGGCTATATTGAATGCTAGGAAAAATTCAAAGAATTTTGTCCACCCGTGCGAAGCCGGGATGGGCCGCTAGTTATTAATATTTGCGTTTTTAGTTTTCTGATTTTATTTTAACTTGTCTTTGTAATTTTCTTTTTCTTTCTCTGTCTAAGCCTAATTTTTTTATTATCATTTGCTTGTTTTTAGGGTTCCGTTCCTCGAAAGGAAAAAACGGAACCCTTATAGGATCACATTGTTGTCCGTCTGTCTGTCAAGACACTTTTTCTCAGGAACACGTGGACGTATCAAGCTGAAATTTATATCAAATACTCAGGTCTACTGTCCCTTGGAGCTGTGAAAAACTCAAACTTCTAAGCCAACGCAATCAAAAGATACAGCCGTTTATGCCGCAAAATTCCGAAAAATTTCGACACCCGCAAGGGAATCAAAACCTACACGGCACTTCCCGTGAACTCAGAATCTTGAAATTTTGTACGAAGCAACGTTTTATAGTACAGATAAAAGAAAAATTGCGAAAACCGTAAATTTTTTGTTACATCATATAATACAAATATTTTACGGAACCCTCGGTGCGCAAGTCCGACTCGCACTTGGCCCGTTTTTTCTTTTACTAACTGTTGAGGTTTATAATTGGCTTACACTAGTTAAAAGTATTCATTTGTACTGTAAATTTTTTTAAACCAATAGATATGACTGACCCCATGTCGGCCAACAGCTGACGAAGTCGGGCAGCGCCAGCGTGAGTATGCAACTTGAGGTGTGGCGCCAAAGTAGGTGCGTGCTTCAAGGCAGACTCCAGTGACCACACGCGGTAAAGAGGCAACCACGTATCTTTTTCTAACACCACGCGGCATGACTGTTACAAATAAGAACGAAATTAACAAATTATACTTTATCCACTCGGAAAGTATGTTGATACTTGTGCGAGAACGGGTCAGAAGTTTTTTTTTTTATTTAGGAAGGGTTAGCTTTTGATCCCAATCAAGCCCGGGGGCCAAGATAGAATCCACGATGGTCGTGGACCATCTGCGTTCCACGCTAACCCAAAAGGTGCCAATTCACCCTGGCTTTGAAATTGGACGGGTTATAAGTTCTCGGAAATACAGACGTAGGGAGGGAATTCCACTCCTTTGCTGTGCGCATTATTAAGGATGTTGAGAAGCGCTTGGTGCGACAGGTAGGAATAGCAACCAAGAAAGGGTAGTAGCCTGCAGTGCGTCTGGATGTCCGATGATATTTTTTATGTTTCATAAAAATATGGAAGAGTTAAACTACTGCCCCGCTAACTGGAGCAGTAAAGTTATTTTTTTTGTTTGTCTGCTCGTTTTTATTATATTTTCCACTTTATTTCCCACATTAATAATAATAATTATAAATCATATTATAGAGTTATTAGAATTTATTTAAATTAGATATTTAAATACCAGAATCTAAAAAGATATTACTTAAAAGTTATATCAGAATTCTATTCTAAATTTAAAAATGAGTTCCTTGAGAATTGGTTGATTTTTTTATTTCATACTAGCCGACCCGGCCACGCGTTGCTGTGTTATAAATTTAAATGAAACCTATTCTACGTCCTAAGTCGATACAAATCCTGCAAAATAATAGTTATTTATTATACAAGAGTGGAAAGTTCCTTTTTAACCGCGTGCTCGATTTGGATGACCGAGCAAGCGAAGGATTCTAAAGTTGAATCACGAGCGCAGCGAGTGATTCTAAATTAGAATCCTGAGCGTCAGCGAGGGAAACAAACGAGCACAAGGTGAAAAATCTTTCCACTCGAGTGCAATACGTAACTTTTCATCCCACCTCAGCGAGGAAATGACAAAATGAAAAAGAAAACAATTTATAATGACAAAATATTTTTATTTCAATTAAAACACATTAAGATAATCTATAAATTGAAGAAAATAATAAGAAGTAGAAAATAATTAGGAAATATTAAATGTAACGTTGCTACAGTTACTTATGTTAAGTTTAATATTTTTGTTAGGTAATGTTATGTTGGTGTTTGTGAATTGTGCGCTGTTTTGTGGTAAACTATCAGTAATTTTAAATAGTTGTGCCGATTCATTGGATTCTATTGGCGTAAATGTTGGCGAGAGAGGGCTATTGTTTCCAATCTTATGGGGGCTCATTTTAGATGTAGAAGGGCGAGACCAAGAATCTGACAGAGGTTCTTTCAGCGTTATGGCCTCCACGATACTATTACAAATTTTTGATTTACTTTGGATTGAATCCTCTATGTATCCCTCTACAACCGAATTAGACTTCCAGCCTCCATGGCGCTTAAGCGATAGAAGATCAGCCCCTGATTCGGCCAAAAGTGTGGCTGAGGTTCTTCTAAAACAGTGACCGGTGTATAACGGGGGTTCTAAAAGTCCGAGAAAAGTTGCTATTTCTCGTGGAATACTGCCAATTTTATTCTGACCCATAGGTTGTCGGATACACTTTCCGTTGCGATATTGTAGAAAAAATCGTTCAATTGGGGTGTTAGAAGGACGTAAAGCTTGATATTTCTGAACAATGTTTACATATTCCTTGCGAATAACGAAGTTGCGGTCTTTTTTTGTCTTGGTATTTAGTACATTAATTAATAGCAATTCATCAGAATTATGAGAATATTTTGATACGTTATTGACATTAAGTAGTGTAAGTTCATTTGTTCGACATGCTCCAGTTATACCAATAATAAGAACAACCTGTAACAAAAGAAGTATTTATAATCGTAAATAAATTAATCAAATTAAAAATATTGTAAGTACTATGTACAATTTTATCAACAACAAAAAATTACACGTATTGACTTACTTTTGCCGCTAAATATACGGAATCAGGTGCTTTATTAATAAACTTTGCAATTTCAGATGCTGTGAAAACCTTCGATTTTTTTGGCTTATAACCAGATGAGGCTCTTTTTAAAAATGCCACTAATTTATGATAGGTGTCGATATGAACGTCTTTCTTCATCTTAATTGTTAATTTTAGCATTGAATACGTACTCCATAGCGTGCTTGCTTTCTTGGTCTCAGATAATTCTATAAAATATGCCAGCAAAACGTTTTCGGAGAAAGTTTTTGCTCCTTTAGCTAGTCGCCACATGTTAAATATATCGTACTGTTTCAAATACTTCTCTCGTGATTGCTGAGGGAGAAGGCTCATTTGCGCATTATTAACTGTTTCAGTTAACTCAGTTGGCGTTAGATAAACTTCATCGTCGCTAATGTCACTCATTTTAGTTGATTTTTTTGTACAGTTTTTAGGTTATGTTAATTATATTAAGCAATAAAACGTGAAAAACTAGAATGGCGCGAAGCACGCAAATAAAACAAAGAAACCAAGAAGGTTCCAAATTTAAATTTTTTCACAATTTAAAAAGTTCTTATCATAAATTTGGCACCATAGAGGTTACATTAAATAGGTTTAATGACGTTTTGAATTTACAATTATATTGAGTACTCATTATATGTGATGTTCTAAATTCAAATCTACTTTGCCGCTCAAGCGAATAAAATAGAATTTTCCAGCCAGATTTCGAAGCGCAAAATTACACTTTCCGAGGTGGTGGGATGAAAAAATATATATATCAAAATCGGTTGAGTAGTTTCGGAGTTCATCGCGGTCAAACACTGTTGTTATAGTGATAAAGTGCACTTTTGCTTGATGGTTTGAGGAGAGAATAAACAGTGGTGTTGTTGCGTCAGTGCTATATTTCGCCCGAAATAAATGAAAATTTGAAATTTGTAATATTTTTAAAATTCGACAAAGTTAAAAAAATTGTGAAAAAATTGCCTTTTATTTTTAAATAGCCGCCATGTTATATAAAAAAAAAAAATCAGTTTTGCAGCGTCATGACAGTGATATTCGTACTGATTAAGAATCCATCATTGTTTTATTTTTCAGATGATCACAAGGGTAGAAATCATGGCGACGAGGACACGGCCTCTTCTTCCCCTCACTACTTCAAGGACGCATAACACCATGATTCTTTTTTTCTTTTTTAAATTAATTTTGTGTTCTCGTGAAATATAAATAAACAAATGATAAAAAAATGTATAGTAAAAATTTCAAATGCTTCTTTTTTATCAATTGCCAAAAAACGCTCGAAATTCGGGCCTCTAGACTAGAATACCCCCTTAATCATTGTACCGTCGACCCAAAAAAGGTATTTTTGGAAAACACCTGTATGTAACGTATAGCACGTAGGGGGAGTGATTTCAATGCTAGCTAAATAGTAATTATGAGTTTGTTTCAAGTGTTTCCAGGGTCATAGCAGTTTCTTCCTCAACTACTCTTACTATATACATGTTATTTAGTTTAGTATGTTAGTTAATCGCACAGACAGTTAAGAGCTAGAACACACTTGCAATTAAATGCAGTGTGATAGTTGTGCGGATCTCAAGAACGTATACATATTTTCATGTGCGCCCACACTTGCGATAGTTTCAAAACGATTTATCTGCAACTTTTTTAGTTGCATGGCCCCGCAATTTTAGTGCAACGCGATAGTTGCACTGGAATCGTTCTCTATATGAATCTATCGCAGCGCGCACTTTGAACGATAGTTGCACGCAATAATTAGTAAAAGTTTTCAGGAAAACGTCTTAAATTACTGTACAATGTATAAAATTTTCATTTTGTTAATCTAGCACTTAATATGTACCCAGTATTTCTTTTTCTTAGCTTCATTAAAAGTACACAAGCAGCAGCTACCACAACGAAATCCATATCTGTCTAAATAAATTGCAGTTAGGGAATGCAATCTCGTTCTCGCGAGATCTCGGCCTTTTTTAACGAGATTGATCTCGGACGAAAAAAAGGCGAGATCTCGCGAGTTAAACGAGATTGCACTTGAGCATAAAAACGTCTTATTTGAAGCTACGAATTATCTGGAGGCATACCTAAATCAAAACGGAAATGAATTTATACGAGTCCGGGAGATCTAAAGACGAACTTTTACAGTTCGTGGATAACTGCCTGAGATCTGTGGTTCCAACTAGCGTTGAATCCGAAAGGGCCTTCTCAGCGGCTGGTTATCTGGCCAACAAAATAAGAAGCCGTTTAGCAGACGATTCTTTGAACATTTTGTGCTTCTTAAGGAGCTACTTTCAAAATAATTCGCAATAATGGCTTGTGATGGTGGTGTGTGGTTGTTTCTTTCATTTGTTATTTGATAGATACGTATGACAAAGTTTACTACTTAGAAGTTTATTAAAAAATTATAGACAGATACGTCAAACACTGTTTGATTGATGCATAAAAGTCTATTGAAAAAATTCGTGAAAATAAATGTTTATCTTATAATATTTACTAACTAACTAACTTTTCCTAATTTATTCAAATATTGTGATTATTTGCAAAAAAAACACACCAAACTGCTAATCTCGCGAGATCTCGAAATTGGCGAGATCTCGCAGTATTGTTATTCATAAACTCGCGGGATCTCGCTTGAGCCCCAATCTCGCGAGATTTACATTCCCTAATTGCAGTTGCAATCATCTTATGTGTTACGTATGTGCAATAGTCGCATGACGACGCGATTATTGCAATGCAATTAGTTGCAAATGTGTTCCAGCTCTTAAGAATATGCTTTTATTCTGTCACCGTTACCGCACCAACGTTCCTAATAATCATCAAACAAATTGTGTTGTTTCTCACCGTATCTGCGGGCGCGTGTTGCGTGGCGGCGACTCGCCGGTGCAGCGCTTCCGTGTCGAGTAAACACTGCGCGGGCGCACGCGCTGCTAGCGCCACGTGGCTGGCGCCCGCCACGCTCCCCGCCCACAGCGCCGCCCACCCGCAACGCGATACCAGCCACGCCACCTCCAGCGCTACGCAAGCACTCTGTCGGCAGACGAAATGGCGATGTCACAATAAAAAAATTAAAATAAATATTTCTTACATTCACACCAATTAGCTTAAAGAAAGAAAAGCTTAAAAAAAGTAGCCCTAAGTATGTTTTTATAACACAATTTTATATCATTATATGACATACCTACATTATTTTCTAGCTTAATAATCTTGCAAGCCATTGAAATTATACGAAGACTTAATAAATTTGCATACTTAGTAAATTATAACTTGTGTTATGGATACCAGGGTAAAGGATAGACATACACATATGAATCATAGATATTTAATATCCATAAAAATATATAAACACCCACAACTCAAGTACAAATTCATCATACACACATCTGCCCATTCTGTGATTCGAATCCAGGACCATTGGTTGTCAAATTTAATCAATTTTATACTCAGTGCTTAACAATTTATTCCAAAACAATAATGTACATTTATTTATTTACATTTAAAATACATAAATTATAGATAAAGCAGTGCCACAGAAATCTAGCAGATTTTATATCAAACAAAAACTTAAAGGAAAATAAGGATAATATTAAGGTAATTTAAGTTAATTTAACCGTCCAGGAGCAGTGAATGGATAGCTCCAGGTTACAAAATAATGAAGCTAGCTAGGAAAGAGGTGGGTTTTTAATATTCATCACTGTTTAATTAAATTCAATCGAGATTAAATGATCGTTTTTTGTCATAAAAATATTAATTGGTATTATAGCATTTACTAGTTAATAGTTGTCTGAATTTTCTTGAAATTATGATAATGTTCTTTTTGTTCTATAATATGTAAGGTAATTTATTACATATTTTTCTAAAAGAACTGAGAGTACTTAAAGCTTTACTTTTTGTGTTAGCTACAATCCAATATCCAATTATTTCAAATATTATTTATTTGACATTCCTACGCCATGTAATAATCTTGCTTGACATTGCAAATATATCAAATCTTGATAAATTTGCGTGATTAATATTATCCAAAACATGTTGTACAATTTAATATTTACCTTCCATCTTAATTACTGTGTTTATGGCAAATAAATACACATACACACGCACACATACGCGCGTAAACACTCACAACACACACACATTCATTTTTTAATTGTATACCGTTTATATTCAGTTAATTTATTTTCTTTGGTGTTTAATTGTTGTAAATTGCATAGGTTCGAGGTAGGCGCTAACAACTACGACACAGTCTTTGACTAATGTAGTTGTTAACGTTATTTTGTGTTGTAAACCATTGTTAAACATAAATAAATAATAACAATGTTCTACTTTTTGTAAGGGTTCTTCAAGGCTGTGGACAACTTTAAATTACCTATGATGAAGGTAGGTAAGGGTACATAGGGTAAAGCGAAAGTCCATATGTTAAGTAGGGATGTTGCGAATATCCGCATATGCGGAACATCCGCATCGATATAGAGAGAGATCCGCATCTGCATCCGCATCCGTATAAATGGATGCGGATGCAGATGTTTAGCAGGTCGCAACAAGAAAGAAAGGAGAGGGGCCGGCGAATGGCGAGTGGCGCGTGTCGACCGAGGAAAAGATTAAAGATGATATGTTAAAGATTAGCAGAAACACCGAAGATATCTTGGCTTCTCGAACAATATCTCCAAGTATCGAAACAGCGAAGAAAATGAGAATCACAGATTCCATGGAAACAGATACGGAACGACCAGGGAGCTAAGGTACAGGACGTCAGTCCTGTTTAATTATATCTTTATATCATGATCTTGCCATGATGCTCGATTCATCAGGTGACGATGAGGAGAGTCAGGAAACACAAGAAATTGTCAGCCCTGACGCAATTTTCAAGAAGGAGTTACTTACTTTCCGCAATAAAAAGTGAATTAATTTATATGAGAGTCCTTTTTAATGGTGGAGTGTTAATCAAAGCGAGTTCAAACTGTTATCTGAAATAGCTATCTGAACTCTTGCGAAACAGTCTGGAGTCCAAAAAGGCGGCCATTCTCCTTTTCATTTAATATAATGCTCCAATATTTAAATTTTATTACTAAAATAATTAATCAGTAAAAGTAATTCACTCACTACTTTATTATTAAATAAAGAAAGGATAAATATTACTGTTTCTTTACCGTACCAAACCAACACTTAAGTTTTTTGTACATATCCGCATCTGCGGATGTGAGCCCCTTAAAATCCGCATCCGCGGATGTGAAAATAAAATGCATCCGCAACATCCCTAATGTTAAGTATCCTAGTGATACTTTTTTATCGAGGGGAAATGCTATGTGCATACCCCACTGCTGGGTGGGCAGTGGGGTTATGTGAGACTCTCCCGCCAGAATGCGAGTTTGGCGGGCCTACTCACTAAAACCCCTCGGTTCCGTGGGACGTGGCAGTCACTCGTGACAGGCAGGAGTTTCCTCTCTCCTTATCCGGTAAAGGTATTTTCCGAAGCAACCATGTCCGGAAAATAGCTGCACAAGACGAAAAGGGACCCAAACCTCCTATTCAGCCACCTCCTTAGAATAGGGCGTATGGCCTCGATACTCCGCGCCCCATATATAGGGGCCCCCAGCTGGCTCTCCCACTGTACTAGCAACTCCTCTTCTGCTCGGCGTTTAGCACTTACGAGCACCTCATACTCCACCTCCTCGTACTTTGTTGACCGTTCACCCCGGCGGCCCCACGTCCTTAGTACATCTCCCTGAGAACCTGGGCCTCGAGCTTGCTCCCAGGGAGAAGCATCACTAGGGCCTACCCTCATTATGTTACGCGATATTTTGTAATTTTTTAATTATGCTTTTTTCCAAACCTTATAAGTATGAATTTTTTTATAACATATTAGTATCTAAATTAACCAAAATTGTGTTTTATTTACGCAAGGTATGTATTCACGTAATTTAGAAAAAAAAATTAGTACTCATCTTAATGATTGATTTTTCTATGAAAATATTAACTAGTAAGCTATGAAAAATCACAGAACATACATACACCACCCGAGCACTGCGCTGTATAGGAGACTTGCAATGCTTGCTTGCCCAGCACAATGATATTGACATTTTCTTTGACAAATTAGGATATTTCATGAATAAATTCCATTTTTATCTCAATGAAGTGCATGTTGACTGACATATAATAACTGTATATTTGTAACGTTGACATTTATCTAAATCCTGTGTATGTATAATATTTTGCTTCATTGTTTTGTATTCGTGATTTTGATTAAATTTGATTTATTAATTTTTATTATTGTTAGATTAAGCTTACTGGCGTTTTGAAACATTCTGTCAGCCAGTAAGTATTTTGAATAAATAAATAAAAAAAATAAGGTCCTTTTTTACTACCCTATATTTTGGGACAGGGAGTATAATAATTTTTTGTCAAAAACAAAAATGGACCTGCCAACACCAAGCAAGAAGTTAAAACAAAATTTAATACATAAATACCATTCCCACAGATGCTATATGTGTGATAATAATTATTTTCTCACCGGCTTGCCATGGTAAGAGAACTGTGTGTAATTGAACATGAGTGTGTGCCGTCTCTCTTCCCATGCGCGTCGCTCACGCCTCCGCTCCACTGCTGCTTCCAGTGCTTCCATACCTCTTTCCGGTTCCTCTTCTTCCTATTACAATGACAAAGGAGACATTTTCATTTAATCCAATTAAAATTATAATAATAATATAATAAAAAATATAATTTATTTTTCATCTTTTAGTCCTACATATCAGAGACACATCTTTATGACCAGACTATTAATGTGCCCATGGTGGGTGCACGCGAGACAGTTTTTGATACACATGTGATGATAGACCCTTATAAAAGTGGTTTCACTTTTGCAATCCCATGATATATTGCAAATCAGTAAAATATACAATGTTTCCCGTCACCAGTGTCATAGCCTTTAATGGTGTGAAATATGGCATTTTTTGTTGACAAATTGCCCCTCAAATTTTGTTTTTCTCTTATGGCCGCCATTTTGTTTTCGTGGTAACCAAGACCTGGGTACTAATTCAACAACCACTACTCATGTAAATGTCCTATCAACATTAAAAGGTGTCATTTGATAGCTAAAAATGTAGAGAACAGTTACACAGCCACCATGGTCAATTGTCATGGAATAAAAAATAGAAAAAAATAATTAAAGAAAAACAATTTTTTTTTGTGTATTTTTTAATTATTGGCTTTTTGAGAAAAGCCAAATTTGAGGGGCAATTTGTCGATAAAAAATGCCATATTTCACACCATTAAAGGCTCCGACACTGGTGACGGGTCACATTGTATATAACAACAAATGCACTATCATGCTTCTCAGAGAGAGACATACAAAAGATATAAAACAGAAAGTATTTGTTTATTTCTTAGCATTCACAATGCCATATTTCTATATTAATAATAATATTTCTTACATTTACACCAATTAGCCTAGCCCAAGATCAAGCACTATTAGGCTTTTGTTATAGATACTAGGATAAGGATAGACATATAATGTTTACAAAAAATATATATATAAAATACATATGATTCAAGTATGAATGATCCTATTCATTACACAAACATCTGCCTCTTCTAAGATTCAAAGATTGTGAAAATATGCAGGTGTATTTAATATACACCTGAATATTTTCACACCAATGGTCCATCTTACATAATATTTTTATTCAGAAGGTTACAGTAACTTCTCTGTTATAGTACTCATGAAATGAAACAAATAGTGAGGGTAATCAGATGTAGTGTGCCTTTTACTACCCCCAGATCTCTGTTGTTTAATGTAAGTAATATTGTTACTAGACTTACCTCATCTTCATCATCTCTGAATATATCATCAAAATTGGGAATATTTTCTTCACTATCTTTATAAACTATTCTAACCTGAAATAAACAAAAAGTTATATGAATAATACCAATTTAATAATAACAAAATTAATTAATTCATTTTCATAGCCCCTAACAGTTGAGCTCAGTTTCTATACAAACAATATCAAACACACCTGTCCATCACTGTACACATTGCATATATCTGTTGGTTTGTGAGAGTCTAACACGAAAAATACCACATCTTCATCAGGCTGTAATATGTCTACAAGGTCTATGGTCCCGCCACAGTTCACAAGTACTACGTATTTGATTTCTTCGTTGTTTTCTTCGTACGCGGTTTTTAATTCTGAGACACCCCCAACTGGCACAAGCGTATACGATATATTGTCACATTTGAACAATCCTTGAAGTATTTTACATGTACATATAGCGTCTACGTCGTAATGCACTAAAAGCAACACTCGCTGTAAAATAAATTAGTTAAAATAAAAGTTTATTCGTAAACAATGTACTTGGACAGAGTAACCTGTTTCAATACTAACATTTCCCAGTAAAACGTTATAAAAATCATTTCTGAGGTCTTCCACAAACATTTTAGCATCAAAGCAATGCCAATGTATAATTCATCATCTTTTCATTGTGATATTTATGAAAAGAAGACACTGAAAAATAAATAAACGAAACGAAAACAAGATGAAAACTCCAAACACCTGAGATGCGAACTGTCAAAAGGTCATAGTAGCTGTCAAAAACGCAATAAATTCGCGCCCAAATTAAGAAAGCATTCAGATAATAAATATTTTATCTGATGATAGAAAGTGGTCCTAAGATTTAGCCGGTATACAGTCACGATATCTTTCTTATACAAGGGATCAATATTATCATAATATAATCTTTACTACACTACTTAGTAATTTTAATTTTATAACAGCATCTTGTGTTTTGGAATGCATTACGCATACATCTATGATTTAGCTGAGCTGATAGGGACTGTGTTCGGGATAGAACTATTAAATGATAACTATAATTGAAACTGATATGTTTATATATTTGATTAATAAACTAAAATTAGCTAATAATTGATTAATGATATGAGTACGCGTGACTTGATGAGTTGATGGTTGCGAACTGATTTTTGTATAATAAATTGCTAATAAATATGAATTGAGGTCAACTAAAAAGTGCTGATGGGACGATGTACGCGCTTGCTCGTACATATTCCCGGGCGGGAAAATGAGGAGTGGTTGTTAAATGTAAGCGAAATGATAATCATGATAACAAGGTGATATAATTTTTACTACGGCTAAGATGATAATTGTTAATCTCCCCGATGAATTAACAAGGTGATGGGCATAAATCATTACAAAACTAAGATATCAGTTTATCGTCCGCAGTTGAACACTGGTCGATGCACAATAGGGGGCGACCCTACATCTTTCACTAACACTTGTTTAAATGCACTCGATACGGTAGACGGCGTACCTTTATATTTCAGACACTCGCGCACGATTTTGATTATATTCACTTATCTCACTGTATCTCACTCTCACTACACTGTTCTCCGGTGAAGCCGGCCATGCCAGCGCAGGCGGTGCGGGCCGCGCGGGCTGCGGGGGACTCCGCCTGCCCACCAACGCCCTGCAGCTTCTCCACACCAGCGTTGCCGTGATATCGCCTACTATGGCGAACTGTACCTTTGTCGCCGTGTAATGGTGGACGTCACGATATGAAATTCGCTCTACTAAGGGTTGTTCTTCCTTTGAATCTTATCTTGATATATGATACGTCGTCGATTTCTGCTAAGTTTTTTTTTTTTGTAGAGGTATTGGTAACGAAACGTTGAATATGTAAGTTAACTCAGAAAACTCTAATAATGATACATCTGACTTTATAACGAAGCTTGAATAACATAAAAAAATCTAGCGTGACTCAATTGTAGCGATGTAACTTGATCGTCGCATATCTGTTTTAGTTGGCATTGTTGGCAACAAAGTAAAACTAATTATTTGGCTTATTTAATTCAATCCATCTGTTGGTACAAGGCTTTGTTATTATTATTTTTTTTACATATATTTGTGTATGGCAGAACTTCACGAATATTATGATAATTATTGAGTATGTAAATGGGCCTCTTGAAATGGCTTTAGGTGGTAATTGTGTTTTTTAGGATACACAACTTTAAGTCCTCTCCGTTTAGTTTTATATATGAATCTTGTTTGAGGTTGACGGCGACGTAACTTGATACTGTCACAATGGGATTGCTGCTTGCTTCATTTCCGCATCTAGGTTTGCATGCCGGAGTCTGCCACCGACGCGAAGTAAACCATTTTCATCTAATATTGGATTTAAATTACATAATTTACTGGTGGTACTAACACAGTTTCCGTTACCTACGTAATCTATTTATTTCGTCAGAAAAGTGTTGCTCTTGTATGTTTTTAATAATTTTAATTTGAGCGTACTTTAGTTCCTGTAGAGTGAGGTTAGTTGATTGAGGTTTCTTATTACACAGCCTTATTATTTTTGCTAAAATTCTAATTGCTGTAGTTAAAGAACTTGTAATAGTTAAAATTCGCTCAATAATTTCATAACTACCTGATAGTTGAATAATATTAACTTGCTTTATTATTTTTATTTCTTCATTAGTTGTATAAGATGTATCCATTTCTTTTTCAGGTTTGTTATCCAGAAGCCACGGAGGACCCTGCCACCACAATGTGTGATCTCTGAGTTGGGGGGCCGTGAGGCCTCTGCTAGAGCAATCTGCCGGGTTTTCTTTAGATTTAACGTATCTCCAGCATTCTGATGGCATCGAATCTGTGACTTGTTTCACTCGATTTGCTACGAAGGCCTTCCATCGACTTGAATCACCGTTGAGCCAGCCTAATACGGCCATAGAGTCGACCCAGCCGTATACTGTGACGTCATGGTTTTCGAGGCACGTTTTTATTTTTGTTATTAATTTTGCTAGTAGTACTGCACCACATAATTCGAGCCGAGGTAAGGATGTGTTTTTATTAAGAGGAACCACCTTTGTTTTTGCAGCTACTAATGTAATTTTTGTATTATTTTCTCTTCGAATCCTGATATAAACTACGGCGGCGTAGGCCTTTGTGCTTGCATCACAAAACCCATGTAGCTCAATTAAATCATTTTCTTGGGTTTGTAGCCATCGTGGTATCTTGATTTCACCAATGACTTGAATATGACTTTTTAAACTCTGCCACTCGTCAAAAATGTGTTTTGGTATGGTTTCGTCCCATGAAATATTTGCTTTCCATACGTCTTGAAAAAGCAATTTCAGCTTGATTGTAAATGGGGCGAGCCATCCCAACGGATCAAACAATTTAGATAATTCGGATAAAAGAGTACGCTTGGTAAGTTTTTTATTCAAGTTACTTGTTGTATTTGGTTTGAAGGTGAAATAGTCGTCTTGCGGACACCACCTTAATCCCAACGCTTTAGTGGTTTCGGCTTGTTTGAACTGAAAACTTTCCTGATGTTTTTGCTCTATATTAACGCCTTTTAATAATTCTGGTGAATTTGACTTCCACTTTCGCAAGTTGAATCCTCCTGATTTTAAGAGTTGTATCAGATCTTGTTGTAGTTTTGTTGCTGATTCTAACGTAAAGCAGCCGTGAATTAGGTCATACATGTAAAAGGAATTCTCAAGGACGAAGGGTGCGGAACTATTTTGATAATTTCCCTTCTCGTCATTGGCTAATTGTTTAAGCGTCATCATGGCGAGAAATGGCGCCGCTTTCGTACCGTATGTCACCGTGGCAAGATTGTATTCCTTTAGTTGTGACCTCGGATCATCTCTCCATTCTATAACCTGTAAATTTTGATCTTGTCGATTAAGCTTAATATATCGAAACATCTTTTCCAAATCCGCTGTAAATGCATAACGATATTGTCTCCACTTGATAAGGAGACTTTGTAAATCTTGTTGCAAATTTGGGCCCCGATACATGATATCATTTAAGCTGAACCCTGTCGAAGTTTTTTCGGAAGCATTAAAAACAACGCGAAGCTTCGTAGTACTGGACTCTGCCCGCATAACGCCATGGTGAGGTAAATAACACTTTAACTCGCAACCAGAGTCGGCCGGTGTCATGTGACCGAGCGATAGGTACTCATTAATTAATAACTTATAATCATTTGCGAAATCAGCTTTTCGTGTAAATTTCTGTTCTAATTTATTAAATTGTGCTATGGCCTTTGACTTCGAGTGACCTAATTTTTCTTGATAGTCGGGTTTTAGTGGAAGTCTAACCTCATAGCGACCATCTTCTCTCCTTATTGTGGTAGATTTGTAGAACTTTATACAATGTTGGTCTTCAATTGATAAATCGGATTCCTCGAAAATATCTTCTATTTGCCAAAATTTCTGTATCTCCTCCATGTCTTGATTATGAAGGACTACATTACATTGAAAAGTTCTAGCGTTCCCACTTAAAATCCACCCTAGTTGAGTTTGCTGGGCAATAGGTAAACTTGAGTTTGATCTACAGATACCATCCATTAAAATCGTAGAAAATACGTCGGCTCCTAATAATAGATCTACGGGGCGGCTAGTATAGAATTTAGGATCAGCTAACTTGATTTGATCGAGGTATGACCAATCAGGACAGTTAAATGATTGACTTGGCAAATTCTTGATAAGTTGCCTCATGATTAAAGCGTCGGTCTCAAAAGAAAAATCGTTAATCATTGACCTACATTTAACATTAATCATTCCTCTTCCGTTACTTTCTTTATCGCCGATCCCGGAAATAATTCCAATACATTTTTTCCGAGGTAATCTTAAAAGCTGCGCTGCGCTCTCGGTTATTAGAGATGTTTGGGAACCTTGATCTAAGGGGGCGCGCATATCATAATAACAACCATCCGCTGCTTGGACCTGAATCATAGCGGTAGGCAAAAGAACTTCAACTGTGTCACTCTGAAGGGACACGTGTGTGCTACTTTGCACTTGTTTTGTATCGTTTGCTCTTGTGCAATCACTCGCCCCGCGCGCTGACGATACGCTGCTTGTTGTTGGGCGGGCAGATGACGTCAACGCCTCATGCAACAGACTATTGTGATCTTGCTGGCATTCGCGACAGTACTTTTCAGATTTGCATTCTTGACCATGATGATTGTAAAGACAATTAGGACACAAACTCAACCTGGTAACTGTCTTAAGTCGGTTGTAAGGCGACATGTCTAAAAAGTTCTTACAAAAATAAATTCCATGTTCACTATTATTGCACAACGAACATTTCGCTGAAACGACTTTCTTGCTGCTAGTCGACGGCGACGATTTCGTAATTATTTTGCTACTTGATGAAAATGCATTTTTGTAGTAACTAGGTTTCTGATTCAGGGATGTTGCGAATATTCGCATCCGCATCCGCATATGCGGAACATCCGCATCGATTTAGACATCCGCATCTGCATCCGCATCCGCATATAAATCGATGCGGAGCTGATGCGGATGCGGATGCGACAAGAAAGAAGGGGAAGGGGCCGGCGAGTGGCGAGTGTCGACCGAGTAAAAGATTAAAGATGATATATTAAAGATTAGCAGAAACACCGAAGACATCTTGGCTTCTCGAACAATATCTCCAATTACCGAAAGAGTGAAGAAAATGGGAATGACAGATTTCATGGAAACAGAACGGAACGACTAGAGACCTCAGGTATAGGACGTCAGTCCTGTTTAATTAGTGATCTTACCATGATGCTACACCAGAAATTGTTAGCCCTGACACAATTCACAAGAAGCAGTTACTTACTTTCCGTAATAAAAAGTGAGTTAATTTAAATGAGAGTCCTCTTTAATGGTGGAGTATTAATCAAAGTGAGTTCAAACTGTTACCTAAAAAAGAACGCAAAGGATTAATACACGAACCCTTGCGAAACAGACTGGAGTCCGAAAAGGCGGTCATTCTACTTTAAATATAATGCTCCAATATTTAAATTTCATTACTAATACAATTAATTAGTTATAGTAATTCACTCACTACTTTATTATGACCGTGGCTCAGTTATTATAATTTGCAAAAAATTTTTTTATTAAAAACCAGCAATAGCCCGCTGGCGCGTTCTGAGCCCGCGCGATAAGCAGCCTTTGTGATATTGACCCGACGTGCCCGACGTGACGGCATAGACAGTGATGGCATGCGCGTGAGCTGCGCGCTGTACTGGACAGTACTTTGACATAGAAACATTGCATTATTTTTCTAAAGTAAAATATTAAAAAATAAAAATAAAAGTAGCCTAAGTTACTCTTTATTACATCAGCTATCTGTCAATAAAAATTCCGTCAAAATCGGTCCAGCTATTTCAGCGTTTAGCCCGAACAAACAGAGAGACAGACAGACAAAAATTGTAAAAAATGTGGTTTTGGTGTGTGTACCAGGGATGTTGCGAATATTCGCATCCGCATCCGCATATGCGGAACTTCCGCATCGATTTAGACATCCGCATCTGCATCCGCATCCGCATAAATCGATGCGGAGCTGATGCGGATGCGGATGCGACAAGAAAGAAAGAGGAGGGGCCGGCGAGTGGCACGTGTCGACCGAGTAAAAGATTGAAGATGATACGTGGATACCACTGAAAATGTTTAGAACTGACCAGTTAGAAACATTGCTAATGAAAACTGTTATTCGAATTTAAATTTTAAAACTCTGGTAATCTAATGTAGTGTATTGCATTCATTTGTCATTTGTTTTTGTGAATTGGCGGCAAATCTAACACTCTTGTTACAAATGAAAATTAACCTAACGCGAGAAAACTTTCGTTCAATAATTTATTATGACTTTCGTTATGGGCTAACTCAATAACAAAGCCATGATAGGTTGCGAATAGCATTTTTTAATGAAGCCCCATCTCGTGCCACTATTTACAATTGGTTTAACGAGTTTAAGCGTGGACGTATCAATCTCAAGGATGATCCGCGTGAAGGACGTCCTTTAACAGCGACTACTGAAGATAACATCAGTACTGTGCGACGCATGATAGAGGATGATAAGAGAGTGACCTATCAGCAGATACGGGCAAGCCTAGGCATTGGTATGAGTCAAGTTCAAAAAATATTACACGAACATTTAGGCGTCAAGAAGCTTTGTACCATATGGATTCCCCATACTTTAACCGACGGCCAGAAACACCTTCGCATGGACTGGTGTCGGCAAATGTTAGATAAGTTCAACGGCGGTGACTCAAATGCTGTATTTGATATCGTAACAGGTGATCAAAGCTGGATATATTGCTATGAACCCAAAACCAAAAGACAATCAGCTCAGTGGGTGTTTCCTTTCGAGGATCTGCCAACTATGGTAAAGAAAGGTAGAAGTCAAGGAAAAAAGATGATTGCCTCATTCTTTGGTCGGAAGGGTCATTTCGCGACAGTTGTGTTAGAAGATGGAAGGACAGTTACTGCAGACTGGTATGTCAATCGCTGTTTGCCTGTTGTTTTAGAAAAAAATCGACAGCAGCGCCCTCGAAGCAGGATCCTCCTTCACCACGACAATGCTTCAGCGCACTCCGCAGAACGGACTGTTGAATATTTGACTATGGCAGGTGTCGAGATAATGAGTCATCCACCATACAGTCCTGACCTGCCGCCCTGCGAATTTTATTTATTCCCAAGAACTAAACATAAAATTCGAGACCCGGCCACACGTTGCCGTGGCTCAGTTATTATAATTTGTTTTTATTAAAAATCAGCAATAGCCCGCTCGCGCGTTCTGAACCCGTGCAATAGGCAGCCTTTGTGATATTGTTTCATTGGTGGGAGAAGTGGTGGGAGGCACGTGACGGCACAGTGGTGGCATGTGCGTGAGTTGCGGGCGGTACTGGACAGTACTTGGACATGGCAATATTACTTTATTTTTCTATTTTTTTTTTAATAAAAGTAGCCTAACTTACTTCCTTATTACATCAGCTACCTGCCAATAAAAGTCCCGTCAAAACCGGTCCAGCTATTTTAGAGTTTAGCCCGAACAAACAGACAGACAAAAATTGTAAAACATGTTATTTTGGTGTATGTACCGTATATATATTCATATGCATGTAGTAAAAAACGGTTATTTCAATATTACAAATCGACACCAATTTTATTTATATGTATAGATAAAGAAAGGATAAATATTACTGCTTGTTACCCTACCAAACCAACAAATAAGTTTTTTGTACAGTTCCGCATCCGCATCCGCTTCCGCGGATGTGAGCCTCCTAAAATCCGCATCCGCATCCGCGGATGTGAAAAAAATGACATCCGCAACATCCCTAGTGTGTACGTATCCGTACCGTATATATATGCATGTAGTAAAAAACGGTTATTTCAATATTACAAACAGACACTCCAATTTTATTTATATGTATAGATAAACAAAGGATAAATATTACTGCTTTTTACCCTACCAAACCAACACTTAAGTTTTTTGTACACATCCGCATCCGCATCCGCTTCCGCGGATGTGAGCCTCTTAAAATCCGCATCCGCATCCGCATCCGCGGATGTGAAAAAAAACACATCCGCAACATCCCTATTCTGATTATTGTTACTTTTCGCTGCTATTTGATTTTTTTGTATAGAATGATCTTGTTTTCTTCGAGATGCTTCTAGAGTTGTAAATTTTAATTCTAAAAATTGTAACAGCTCACTCAACACGGGCAATTCTCTAGGATTTTTCACAGACTCCATATAATCTGTATAAGATTCTGTATCTAATTTTTGTGTTAAAAGATATACACTCGGCGTCAAAAAAATCGCACCTCTAAGAAAATCACGTTCAAATGGCATTAACTCTGGATATGCACATGCAGTCGTATTAATTATAATTTTATTTAAAAGGTTACTTAATTAACTTAATAAAAAAACATTATTTTTCATTATCAAATAAAACCTAAAGCAACAAATAAAGGGTCACAAAAATTCTAAGGAAATTTTGCTGCTCGGGAGAGTCGCGAGTTGCGCTAACTTTGTGGGTATAAAGAGGTCAACACGGGTTCAATGTGGGTCATTCGCTATTAAACCGTTGAAGGGGACACACGCACTGATTTTACTGAAGAAAGAACATCTGGAAAATGGACACTACAGCTGATGAGGCCGCTCAAGTGGTTGCACTACTGCAAGCAGGGGTGCGGCAGTGTGATGTCGCCCGGCAACTGAATCTGAGCCGTTTTTCGGTTCGTAGAGTCTACCAGCGCTTTTTAGAGACCGGTGGCTATATCCGGCGACATGGGTCCGGTAGACGTCGCTGCACTTCGGAAAGAGACGACCGGTTCGTTGTGTCGTACTCTTTGAGAAATCGCTTCTCAAACGCTGTTCAGCTGCAACAGGAGCTCCAGGCAGTTCGCAGACGCACCGTGAG